>JARQOD010000001.1:682685179-682733739 GCA_033576555.1 Oophaga sylvatica
CCTTGATTCCTGTTTCCTTTGTAGCCTGCTGTGTCGTGTCTGCATCTCCTGCTAACAGATAAGACATTTTCTTCTTTTTGTTTTTGTGCTTGATTTTTGCATTTTGTCCTGCACTTCTGTGGAGGCCTTCAGGGTCCCCTCGGGGGCTTTTTGCCCTCTCAGTTTTGTTCAGCCACTTATGTTTGTACATTTGCTTTTTCCAGTTTTTTCAGTGGCTGCTGTTTTGATTTTGTTACACCAGAGAACTAATTTAGGTGGTAGAGGTCGTGTGATCTCAGGTGTTTTTGAAATTAGTAGAGTTGGTGCTTTTCAGGGTTTTTTGGGATTGCAGTAAGTGCCCTTCCTATCCTTTTCTATTTAGGTAGTTTGGGCCCCAACGTTTGCTCATACTATTTTCTGTCTGTGTCAGTATTTCTTCTTGTCTAACCGCCATTACATGTTTGGGGGCTTTCTATGTTCTTTGGGGATCTGCTCCGGGGCAGATAGCTTTCCTCTTTCTATCTTTAGGTGTAGTTAGTTTCTCAGGCTGTGACGAGGCGTCTAGGACCAACGTAGGAACGCTCCACGGCTGCCTCTAGTTGTGGTGGTTAGTCAGGGTACTGCAATCTCATAGATTCCAACTGCTCTGGTGTATTGCCTTTTTTACCTGCACTCCTCAGCTACCGAAACATAACAGTTCCCTGAGCCATTTAGTTATCACCTTTGCTTTATGGCAAGGTGCTCCATCATGGGCTTGATCGCCAAACTGCTCTTGGAGGGTTGGGAGAAGTTGCTCTTGGAGGACATTCTGGTACCATTCTTTATTCATGGCTGTGTTTTTAGGCAAGACTGTGAGAGAGCCGATTCCCTTGGCTGAGAAGCAACCCCACACATGAATGGTTTCAGGATGCTTAACAGTTGGCATGAGACAAGACTGGTGGTAGCGCTCACCTTGTCTTCTCCGAATGAGGCGTTTTCCTGATGTCCCAAACAATCGAAAAGGGGTTTCATCAGAGAAAATAACTTTACCCCAGTCCTCAGCAGTCCACTGCCTGTACCTTTTGCAGAATATTAGTCTGTCCATGATGTTTTTTCTGGAGAGAAGTGGCCTCTTTGCTGCCCTCCTTGAGACCAGGCCTTGCTCCAAGAGCCTCCGCCTCACAGTGCGTGCAGATGCACTCACACCTGCCTGCTGCCATTCCTGAGCAAGCTCTGCACTGCTGGTAGCCCGATCCCGCAGCTGAAACACTTTTAAGAGACGGTCCTGGCGCTTGCTGGTCTTTCTTGGGCGTCCTGAACCTTTTTGGCAACAATGGAACCTCTCTCTTTGAAGTTCTTGATGATGCAATAGATTGTTGACTGAGGTGCAATCTTTCTAGCTGCGATACTCTTCCCTGTTAGGCCATTTTTGTGCATTGCAATGATGACTGCACGTGTTTCTTTAGAGATAACCATGGTTAACAGAAGAGAAACAATGATGCCAAGCACCAGCCTCCTTTTAAAGTGTCCAGTGGTGTCATTCTTACTTAATCATGACAGATTGATCTCCAGCCATGTCCTCATCAACACCCACACCTGTGTTAATGGAGCAATCACTGAAAAGGGGTTAGCTGGTCCTTTTAAGGCAAGGCTGCAATGATGTTGAAATGTGTTTTGGGGATAAAGTTCATTTTTTAGCCAAATATTGACTTTGCAAGTAATTGCTGTTAAGCTGATCACTCTTTATAACATTCTGGAGTATATGCAAATTGCCATTAGAAAAAGTGAAGCAGTAGACTTTGTAAAAATTAATATTTGTGTCATTCTCAAAACTTTTGGCCATGACTGTACATTAGGGATCAATCAGCATCATAACAATAGATGAGCACACCATACAGGTCAGGAATAAAGTTGTGGAGACGATTAAAGCAGGGTTAAGTTTAAAAAAAAATAGTCCAAGCTCTGAACATCTCAAGGAGCACTGTTCAATCAATCATCCAAAAATGTAAGGAGTATGGCACAACTGCAAACTTACCAAGTCATGGCCGTCCACCTCAACTGACATCCCAAGCAAGGAAAGCACTAATTAGAAAGGCAGCCATGAGGCCAATGGTCACTATGTGGGAGCTGCAGAGAGCCACAGCTCAACAGAAGAACTATTAGTTGCATACTCAACAAATTTGAGCTTTGTTGAAGAGGGGCTAGAAGAAAGATATTTTTGAAAGCAAGCCATAAGAAGTACTGTTTGTAGTTTGGAAAAAAACATGTAGGGGACACAGGATGTGGAAGAAGGTGCTCTGGTCAGATGAGCCCAAAGTAAAACCTAAATATGTTAATTGGAAAATGCTATGTGTGGCAGAAAACTAATACTGCACATCATCCTGAAAACACCATCCACACCATCAAATATAGCGGTGGCAGCATCATGTTGTAGGGATACTTTTCTTCAGTAAGGACAGTGAAGCTGGTCTAAGTTGATGGGAAGATGGATGGAGCTAAATAAATACAGGGCAATACTGGCGGAAAACCTGGTAGAGGCTGGAATAGACTTGAGACAGGGGCAGAGTCGGACTGGAGCACCTTGGGCCCACCAGAGAAAATCATTCTTGGGGCCCACTATGTAGCTACGTAGAAATAAATACAAGACCGCCAATTGTGTGGTAAAACTGCTTTATCAGGGTATAATATAAGGTAGTTGTAACGCTGGTATTCTGTACTTTGTTTTCCAGCGTTACTCTGCATGTCTTTTGCATTAACCCTTTTGCTCCTTTCCCCCTAACCAGCTGGGATACTGTTGTCTGTTACCTTTGTGGATGCTGCTCAGTTCCCAGCTCTGCTGCGTACCCGTACTTGCGTGAGTGGCTCCGCTGCTTTGCATGACCGCCCGCATGTGCGGTTCCTGACCTGCTGTAAAAGCCGTCCGTAGCTTGCAAAGTCCTCTGCAGTGGTGCATGACTTACTACGTGTGTGGCAGCAGCCATTGTTGGGTTCCCTCTGTGTTGAGCTGTCTGGCTCTGCATAGGGGGCGCGGCCCACACCTGTCCTGCTTTTATATGGATTGGGTGTTTACTAGAATTACTGCTCCAGCCTATCGCTGTGAAGCAGCTCATATATAAAGTTCCCCAGCCCTAGTGGGCGTTGCCAGAGCTTCACATGGAATCCACATTGAATCCCTGAACCTAGCCGTATGTGGTTGTGTGTTCAGCTCCTGCTCTGAATTTGATCAGCTCTGGAGAGCTGATTCCCTTTTCCTGCTATGTCTTGTTCCCTGATCCTGGATCTAACCCGGTACCTGAATGTCTGAACTGTGTCTTGTGTTTCCGCCTATGCTGGGGGCTGATTACCCAGATCGCCGTTCCTGGAGGCTGTATATCCAGGCCTGTTCCTGCTGTGTCTAATTACCTGAACCCCTGATCCTGGATCGCATCCTGTACCTGAATGTCTGAACTGTGTCTTGTGTTTCCGCCTATGCTGGGGCTGATTACCCAGATCGCCGTTCCTCGAGGCTGTATATCCAGGCCTGTTCCTGCTGTGTCTAATTACCTGAACCCCTGATCCTGGATCGCATCCTGTACCTGAATGTCTGAACTGTGTCTTGAGTTTCCGCCTATGCTGGGGGCTGATTACCCAGATCGCCTTTCCTGGAGGCTGTATATCCAGGCCTGTTCCTGCTGTGTCTAATTACCTGAATCCCTGATCTTGGATCGCATCCTGTACCTGACTGTCTGAACTGTGTCCTTTGTGTTATGTTCCTGAAATCCTGCTGTGGCCAGAACCCTGTGCCAGTGACTGTGAATCCTTGCTATATAACCTGAGTTCATCTTGGAAGGAGGAGTCCGGTGTGTGCTGAGTTTCTGTTACTCTGTGCTCAGCTTCTGTGCAATCCCCGGCCAGCTCCCGTTGAGCCTGGCGGGGCTTGCACCAGACCGCTGGGGTTCCTTTTCAGGTCGCTGTCAGATGTCCGGATCCTATGCCTGATGACCATGGCCTGATGTCCGATGTCCGACGACCACTTCCAGATGTCCGGATCCTATCCTCCCTGCCTGATGTCCGGGTCCTGCCGATTGTTGCCAGATGTCCGGAGCCTGCTGATCAGTGTCAGATGTCTGGATCCTATGCCTGATGACCATGGCCTGATGTCCGATGTCCGACGACCACTTCCAGATGTCCGGATCCTATCCTCCCTACCTGATGTCCGGAGCCTGCTGATCGATACTAGATGTCCGGAGTCCGAGGACCGTGTCCTCCCTGATGACCACGGCCTGATATCCGATGTCCGATTACCACTTCCAGATGTCCGGATCCTATCCTTCCTGCCTGATGTCCGGATCCTGCCGATCGTTGCCAGATGTCCGGAGCCTGCTGATCGTGCCAGATGTCCGTGTTCCTGACTCCCTGAGATCCAATCCGTGTTCCAGTCCGTGTTCCTGACTCCCTGAGATCCAATCCGTGTTCCAGTCCGTGTTCCTGACTCCCTGAGATCCAATCCGTGTTCCTGTCTGTATTCCTGACTCCCTGAGATCCAGTCCGTGTTCCTGATGTTCCAGTCCGTGTTCCTGACTCCCTGAGATCCAGTCCGTGTTCCTGATGTTCCAGTCCGTGTTCCTGACTCCCTGAGATCCATCGTGTTCCTGATGTTCCAGTCCGTGTTCCTGACTCCCTGAGATCCATCCGTGTTCTGTCCGTGTTCCTGACCCCCTGAGACCTAATCCGTGTTCCTGATGTTCCAGTCCGTGTTCCTGACTCCCTGAGATCCAAATCCGTGTTCCCGATGTCATGTCCGTGTTCCAGTGTCCCTGAGATCCAGTCCGTGTTCCTGATGTTCCGATGTCCTGCCGGTTCCTCCTTGGTCTACCCTGTGATGACGTCTGTCCTGGGCCGGTGTCTGATGTTCTCCTGCTGAGCCTGTGCTACACCTGAGGCCTGAGAGTGAGGCCATACTAGTATGCCCGTGCCAGATGATCCTGGACTGCATCAACCCGTGATGACCCCGCCATCATCTGAAGTCTGTCTGAGGTCGGTGTCTGATGTTCTCCTGCTGAGCCTGTGCTACGCCTGAGGCCTGAGAGAGAGGCCGCCAAAGTATGCCCGTGCCAGATAACCCTGGACTGCATCTACCCGTGATGTCCTCCAGCACTCGTCTGTGATCCTGAGTCGTGTACCTTCTCTGATGTGCGGAATCGGGAGCCCGGTCTTATGTTCTGTTTTTGTACTGTGTTTCTTTAAGTAAACTTTATGTTTCTTTTTACCTGAAGTTGTGCGGTGTTGTCTAGTCCTGCAGGTCGCCACCTTGCCCACATGCTCAGCTGCCACGGATCCCGGTCGCTGCCCTTCCCTAGTCCGGGCAGGCCCGGGTCTCCCTCCGTGGTCCAGTGGGTCCACATTCTCTTATCATCTGGGATCCATGCCTCACGTCGCCGTGGACTGGCGGCGTGGGAGCATTGGCTAGCTAGGCAAGCTATGCCATGTCCCGACGCCCCACAGCCGTGGGAAGCGTCACAGTAGTACAGGTAGCAGGGGTTGGGGTAGAATCATAGAGGGGTAGCTCCCTCATAGAATATAATGTAGCCCCCTCATAGAATTTAATGTAGCCACCCTCACAGAACATAATGTAGCCCCCCTCATAAAATATAATGCAGCCTTCTCTCATAGAATACAATGCAGCACCCCACAAAATATAATGCAACCCCCTCTTAAGGTATACCGCAGTCCCCACCATAGAATAATGTAGCACCCTCATAGGGTATATTGCAGCCTCCCCATAGAGTATACTGTAGCCCCCTCATAGGGCATAATGCTGCCCCCCTCATATAGTAGGATATAGGCCCCCCAGAATATAATGTAGTCCCCTGACGGAATAATGCAGGCCCCCCCATAGAGTATACTGTAGCCCCATCATATAGTAATATGTAGCCCCCCAGAAAATAATGTAGTCCCCTGAGAGAATAATGCAGCCCCTCCACAGAATATAATGCAGCCACCCCATAGAGTATACTGTAGCCCCCTCATATAGTATGATATAGCCCCCAGAATATAATGTAGTCCCCTGAGAATAATGCAGTCCCCCCCACAGAATATAATGTAGCCCCCTCGAAGTATAACACAGACCCTCTCCACCCCATCATTGTCCTTATCACCACCTCCATCATTGCCTTCTCCCCCACCACCCTTATCATTCTCCCCCACCACCCTCATCACTGCCCATTCCAACACCTCAATTATTGCCTCCTCCACCACCATCATTGTCCATTTCATCACCCCCATCATTGCCTCCCCCCACCAACATCATTGCCCATTTCATCACCTCCATCATTGCTTCCCCCCACCACCATCATTGCCTATCATCTCCATCATTGTCTCCCCCACCATCATTGCCCATCACCTCCATCATTGCCTCCCCCACTGTCATTGCCCATCACCTTCATCATTGCCTCCCCACCTCCATCATTGTCCATCACCTCCATAATTGCCTCCTCCCTCCGCTGCCATAATTGCCTCCCCCACAATCATTTCCCATCACCTTCATCGTTACCTCCCCCACCATCATTGCCCATCATCTTTATTATTGCCTCCCCCTACTGCCATCATTGCCCATCACCTCCATCATTGCCCATCACCTTCATCATTGCCTCCCCCCCATTATTGCCCATCACCTTTATCATTGCCCCACCATCATTGCACATCACCTTCATCATTGTCCATCACCTCCATCATTGCCTCCACCACCATCATTGCCCATCACCTTCATCATTGCCCATCACCTCCATTGTAGCCCATCACCTTCACCATTGCCTCCCCACCTCCATCATTGTCCATCACCTCCATCATTGCCCATCACCTTCATCATTGCCCATCACCTCCATCGTTGCTCATCACCTTCACCATTGCCTCCCCACCATCATCGCCCATCACCTCCACCATTGCCTCCCCCCACCACCCCTCTCTCACACACACACAAAGCACCGCATCACTCTCACACTCAAACAAAAAGCACAGCACCACATACATACACCAGGCACACAGACACACAGCACAGCTCACCTCCCCGCAGCAGCAGCACATCCTGGCAGCCTCTTTTTCGCTGGCAGCTTTCTGTCTGAGACCCCGTGCTGGATGATGACGTCATCCAGGGCTCTCTCAGACAGGAAGTGCCGTGCAGGAAGCCAGGTATGTGTGTGGTGGAGGGGCTTTACATGCTGGCAGTGTTAGCTTCAGCCTGCGGCTAACACTGCCCGCTATTAAAGAGAAATGGCATTCACGCCTCTCCACGCCCATAGGGGCGTGGGGAAGCGTGAATATTCATTTAGCTTTAGCAGCGGGGACAGGATCCTGTCTCCAGATGCTGCTTGACTCAGGGCCCCCATAGCCACTGGCTGGGGGCCCCTGGAGCAGTATGGGCCCTTGCAGCAGTGGGGGGCCCAGGCAGCTGCTGGCCAGTATGCCAGCAGGTGTAAGTGCCTGGGCCCACCAGAGAATCCTCCGGTTCTCCAGTGGGCCAGTCCGAGCCTGGACAGGGGCATAGGTTCACCTTCCAGCAGGACAACAACCCCAAACATACTGACAGAGCTACAATGGATGGTTTAAATCAAAGCATATTCATGTGTTTGAAAGGTCCAGCCAAAGTCCAGATCTGAGAATCTGTGGTAAAACTTGAAAATTGCTGTTCACAGATGCCTCCATCCAATCTCACTGAGTTTGAGCTAATTTGCAAAGAAGAATGGTCAAAAATTTCAGCCTCTAGATATGAAAAGCTGGTAGAGACATACCTCAAAAAACCTGCAGCAGTAATTGCTGCAAAAGGTGGTTCTACAAAGTATTTACACAGGAGAGAAAATACAAAAGTATGTCATAATTTTCAGATTTATTTTTTTTTCAATATTTAGAAAGCTATGTATCATTCCCTTTACACGGCCCAAATATTTGCTACTTTATGTTGGTATATCAAATAGTATGCTATAAAAAACATTTACAATTGAGGCTGTAATGTGAAAAAACATGGAAAAGTTCATGGGATATGAATACTTTTTCAAGGCACTGTATGTTTGTAGCTAGTAATACTGATAAATATTGAGAATGTACTATTGTACTTAAATTATTATTTGTATCTCATTAAAATAATAAAATAAATGCAGTAAAAATCCATCCACATTCGATGTGACTAGGTATGAGCGAGTATACTCGCTGCTCCGGTTTTCCTGTGCACGCTAGGGTGATCTCCGAGTATTTATAAGTGCTGGGAGTTTTACTTTCTGCATGATTTGCGGCTATTTGACAGGCTGAATACATGTGGGGATTCCTTAACAAACAGGAATTCCTCCCATGTATTCAAGCAGTTCAGCAGCCATAAGTCATGCCGCTGCGGCAACAGAAACTAAATCTCCGAGCACTTATAAATACTCGGAGATCACCCGAGTGTGCTCGAGAAAACCCGAGCAATGAGTATACTCGTTCATCGCTAGATGTGACACGATCCAATGGGTGGTCAGTCGGCTTAACACACACACACACACAATGGGATGGTATAGGGGAGAGGAAGGTCCTACTTATAGGGAAATGAGGGATGGTCACACCTGAGCTCAAACCTGAGCCTGTCCCTGCACTCCCCTAACGCCCTAAGTGGGTACTTTCCCCCACTGCTGTCAGGAACTTCGTCTCTCGTTGTCAGTGTCACCTATTACTGCCCTGGCTAGTGCACTGGCCGAAAAGGGGCACTAGCCTCACCACTGCAGATAATACCACACAGGGTACGGTGACAAACACCAAAGGGACAAGGAGAAAACACAGTACTTAGCTACTAGACACAGCTGCCAAGCTCCACACCGCAGGTAGCACAGCAACAGGACTCCAAACACCAGAAGTGGCTGACACCAGAACGCTGCTTCTCACACATCGGCTGGTTTCCAGAGAAACTCTATCACCAACATTCAGCTGATGCATCAGGTGACCATTTAAAGGATGGTGGGAGTGGTCACCACCCACATCAGCTGACCCAGCAAATCAGCAACTGCAATAGATTGCCAGTGAGGAAAAAACTGACATTAACCCCCGCTGGCCTGAAAGGAAAAAAGCTACATATAGACAGAGTGGAATCAGAACTGCCACAAATCCAAAAATGGATTGTGACAGTACTCCCCTTTCAATCAGGGGCCTCTGGACCCTCAACACCGGACCTTGCCGGAAACGACCTACGGTGAGGACGCCTCGAACCACCAGAGTTCACGTCTGCAGTCACCTGATCCTCAGGTTTACGGCGAACACAGCCCGATGGAGATGACAATAGCGCAGGCTCTGGAAGCGCCACAAATCTCCAGAGCACCGACCTGTGGAATGAATTGTGTACATGCATTACTGGGGGTAACTCCTGCTGGAAAGTCCCCAGGCTGAGAATGGCTGACACCTTATACGGCCCGATCACCCTAGAACTCCAGGTCCCTGAAGCATACATCCACCTGATGTTTTTGGTGGACACCCACACATACTCATTTACACACAGGTCTTGACCTGAACGTTTATTTCCATGCAAGCATTTGCCACAAGATGGTGAACTGTTTATGGAACCGACAACAAAGGAGTCCCCCTATGATGCCAAACTCATACCCTCACTACACCCAGAGGGAACCACCACCCTCCCTTGTCCCCTCCTCCTAAGAGGACTCCAAGACTCAGGGTTTACTTGTGGTGAGGGTTAAGTGTTGCCCCTACTCCATGGAAGCACCTCTGCTACACCCACCGGAGAAGAAGGGGTAGGTTGGAGAAGGACGGCAGAGATCATAGCTCCCGGGCAGCAGCTGACTTCTTCCCTGGACTGCCATTCTATGGGTTCTGTTTTTTCAACCAAGGGAGGCCTAAGACGATGGGAGTTGGCATACCCTCCAAGACGTAGCACGACAGGGACTCTTCATGACGAGTCCCTATACACAGGTTTATATTATCTACGACTTGGGTCACCCTCCCCTGGCTCAGAAGGACAGAGTCAATTGCCTGAATGCTTAGGGGTCTCACCAGCATCCTACCCCTCAGACCATAGGTCTGGACAAAATGAGAATCCACCAAATTGACTGTGTCTCCTCTATCCACAAGCACCGGTATAGTGTCAGTTACCCCAGCAACCACCACTTCAGCAGGAATGGTGCACTGAGATGAAAAGATGGAGGAAATATACAAACCCTGGTCACCTCCCTTCACACGACTAGGGGACGCGGCTTTTGGGATGGTGAATGTACTTTGGCGCGAGCTGGGCAGACATTGATGAAATGACCAGTCTGACCACACTATGAACATGCCCCCATACCACGGCGAACCGCAGGCAACCCTGTTTGAGATGAAACTCCTCCCACCTGCATAGGTTCGTCCATCTGCACCGATGTGTCCTCCTCCCTAGATAGGACAACAGGGGACAGATTTGGTGTATGTCTCTCCCTGAGGCATTTATCCACCCAGATAGCAAGGGCCATGGCAACTTCCAATGACCCAGGAGTAGCGTACTGCACCAGAGTATCTTGTAGCCTAGGTGACAGATCCTGACAAAAATGTCTCCTAAGGGCAGGGTCATTCCACTGCGTGTCAGTGGCCCACATCCTAAACTCTGAGCAGTACTCCTCAGCCAGCCGGTCCCCCTGCTTCATCCTGCGGAGTCGAGACTCAGCCAGGGAGACACCATTAGGATCCCCCATACACCAGTACCAATGCCGCAAAAAACTCGACCATCGACCGCAAAGATGGGGAATCGGTCAGCAGGGAGAAGGCCCAGAATTGAGGATCACCCTTGAGAAGGAAGACTATAATCCCCACACGTTGTTCCTCACTCCCTGATAAACGAGGGCGGAGCCTGAAATATAATTTACAGACTTCCTAAAAAATCAAAAATGTATCTCTCCCTCCAGAGAACCTGTCAGGGAGAGACATTTTGGGTTCCGGTTGAGCCTGCACCTGAGCCGAAATCCAGAACCCGACAATTGCTGAATCTGCTGCACCACCTGACATCGCAGCTCCTTAACCTCATCAGTGAGGGTCTGAATCAGCTGGGAAAAAGCCTAGGCTTGAGACATGGGGTCACTGACAAAATTATGGGTTGGTTATAATGTCACGATGTGACACGACCCAACGGGTGGTCGACCAGTGGACTGCGCAACACACACAACGGGATGGTATAGGGAAGAGAAGGCCCTACTGATAGTGAAATGGGGATGTTCACCACCTGAGCTCAAACCTGAGCCTGTTCCTGCACTCCCCTAACACCCTAAGTGGGTACTTCCCCCACTGACGTCAGGAACCTCGTCTCTCATTATCACCTATTACTGCCCTGGCTAGTGCACTGGCTGGAAAGGGGTACTAGCCTCACCACTGCAGATAATACCACACAGGGGACAGTGACAAACACCAAAGGGACAAGGATAAAATGCATTACTTAGCTTCCGGACACCGCTGCCAAGCTCCACATCGCAGATAGCACAGCAACATGACTCAAAACACCAGAAGTGGCTGACACAAGAGAGCTGCTCCTCTCACATCGGCTGGTCTCCAGAAAAACTCTATCACTAACAGTCAGCTGATGCATCAGGTAACTATATAAGGATGGTAGGAGTGGTCACCACCCACATCAGCTGACCCAGAAACTCGGTAACTGCAGATTGCGGATTGCCAGTGAGGAAAAAACTGACATTAAACCCCACTGGCCTGAAAGAAAAAAAGCTACATTTAAATAGAGTGGAACCAGAGCTGCCACAAATCCAAAAATATCGGAATCGGAAATTGGAATTCCGATATAGCAAATATTGGGCTGATTTCCGATATTGCAATATCGGAAAGCTCATCCCTACTTCTGAGCCCCAACGTGTGCCCAAACTGTGTTTCTCCCCACATATGGGATATCAGCGTACTCAGGACAAATTGGACAACAACTTTTGGGGTCTAATTTCTCCTGTTACCCTTGGGAAATAAAAAAATTGGGGACTAAAAGATCATGTTTGTGGAAAAAATATGATTTTTTATTGTCATGCCCGGGCGTTATAAACTTCTGTGAAGCCCTTGGGGGTTCAAAGTGCTCACCACGCATCTAGATAAGTTCGTTGGGGGTCTAGTTTCCAAAATGGGGTCAATTGTGGGGCGTTTCTACTGTTTACGCACATCAGGGGCTCTGCAAACGTAACATGACTGCCGCAGACCATTGCACAAAAGTCGGCATTTCAAAACGTCACTACTTCCCTTCTGAGCCCCAACGTGTGCCCGAACAGTGGTTCCCCCACATATGGGGCACCAGCGTACTCAGGACAAACTGTACAACAACTTTTGGGGTCCAATTTCTACTGTTACCCTTGTGAAAATAAAAAATTTCGGGCTAAAATATCATTTTTTGAGGAAAAAAAATGATTTTTTATTTTCACGGCTCTGCATTATAAGCTTCCGTGAAGAACGTGGGGGTTCAAGGTGCTCACCACACATCTAGATGAGTTCCTTGGGGGTCTAGTTTCCAAAATGGGGTTACTTGTGGGGGGTTTCTACTGTTTAGGCACATCAAGGGCTCTGCAAACGTAACAAGATGCCCGCAGAACATTCCATCAAGTCGGCATTTCAAAGCGTCACTACATCCCTTCTGAGCCCTGACATGCGCCCTGACAGTGTTTCCCCCCCACATATGGGGAACCAGCATACTCAGGACAAACTGGACAACTTTTGGGGTCCAATTTCTCCTGTAACCATTGTGAAAAAAAATAGGGGCTAAAAATCATTTTTTGAAGAAAAAAATTATTTTTTATTTTCACGGCTCTGCGTTATAAACTTCTGTGAAGCACCTGGGGGTTCAAAGTGCTCACTATGCATCTAGATAAGTTCCTTAGGGGGTCTAGTTTCCAAAATGGGGTCTTTTGTGGGGGAGCTCCAAATTTAGGCACAAAGGGGCTCTCGAAACACGACATGGTGTCCGCAAACGATTTTAGCTAATTTTCCATTCAAAAACTCAAATGACGCTCCTTCCCTTTTGAGCCCTGCCGTGTGCCCAAACAGTGGTTCACTCCCACATATGGGGTACCAGCGTACTCAGGACAAACTGGTCAACAACTTTTGGGGTCCAATTTATCCTGTTACACTTGGAAAAATAAAAAATAGTGGGCTAAAAAATCATTTTGAGGAAAAAAAAGATTTTTTTATTTTCACTGCTCTGCGTGAAACTTCTGTGAAGCACTTGGGGGTTGTGCTCACAACACATCTAGATAAGTTCCTTAATTGGTCTAGTTTCCAAAATGGTGTCACTTGTGTTTTTTTTCACTGTTTAGGCACACAGGGGCTCTCTAAACGCGTCATGGTGTCCACTAACGATTGGAGCTAATTTTCCATTCAAAAAGTCAAAAGGCGCTCCTTCCCTTCCGGGCCCTGCCGTGCGCCCAAACAGTGGTTTATGACCACATATGAGGTATCGGTGTACTCAGGAGAAATTGCCGAACAAATTTTAAGATCCATTTTATCCTGTTGCCCATGGGAAAATGAAAAAACTGAGGCTAAAAGAAAATTTTTGTGAAAAAAAAGTACTTTCTTTTTTTACAGATCAATTTGTGAAGCACCTGTGGGTTCAAAGTGCTAACTATGCATCTAGATAAGTTCCTTGAGGGGTCTAATTTCCAAAATGAGGTTACTTGTGGGGAAGCTCCAATGTTTAGGCACACAGGGACTCTCCAAATGAGACATGGCAACTGCTAAATATTCCAGCATATTTTCCATTTAAAAAGTCAAATGGAACTCTTTCTCTTCTGAGCCCTGCCGTGCGCCCAAACAGTGGTTTATGACCACATATGAGGTATCAGTATACTCAGGAGAAATTGCGCAACAAAGTTTAGGATCCATTTTATCCTGTTGCCCATGAAAAAATGAAAAAATTGATGCTAAATGAAAATTTTTGTTGGAAAAATTAAAATGTCCTTTTTTTCCTTCCATGTTGCTTTAGTTCCTGTGAAGCACCTGAAGGGTTAATAATCTTCTTGAATGTAGTTTTGAGTAGCTTGAGGGGTGCAGATTTTAGAATGGTGTCACTTTAGGGTATTTTCTGCCATATAGACCCCTCAAAGTGACTTCAAATGTGAAGTTGTCCTTAAAAAAAGTGGTTTTGTAAATTTTGTTGTAAAAATGAGAAATCGCTGGTCAACTTTTAACCCTTATAACTTCCTAACAAAAAAAAAATTTGTTTCCAAAATTGTGCTGATGTAAAGTAAACATGTGAGAAATGTTATTTATTAGCTATTTTGTGTCACATAACTCTCTGGTTTAACAGAATAAAAATTCAAAATTTGAAAATTGCGAAATTTTCAAAATTTTCACCAAATTTCTGTTTTTTTTACAAATAAATTTATCGACCTAAATTTACCACTATCATGAAGCCCAATATGTCATGAAAAAACAGTCTCAGAATCACTATGATCCGTTGAAGCATTCCTGAGTTATTACCTCATAAAGGGACACTGGTCAGAATAGCAAAAAATGGCAAGGTCTTTAAGGGCAAAATAGGCTGGGTCATGAAGGGGTTAAATTCTAGGTTATACAGTGTCTACTTAATCACAGAAGGTTAAAATTTAACGTAGCCACTAGTAACTGTATGCCTGTCCACTTACTATAAAAAGAAAGTAGAGAAGTAGAAACCAGACCTTCATACTACCTACTGAGACAACTAGAGAGTGTCCAAATAAGTTCAGAATTGAGAGTCCTCAGTGGTTGATACCTTTTAATGGCTAACTGAAAAGATGGTAACAAATTGCAAGCTTTCGAGATTACTCAGGTCTCTTCATCAGGCTAGACTAATACAAAATCTGAAGAATTGCATATTTATACACAACAGGACACAGGAATAGTGCAATAGATAAGACAAGTGACGTAAAGCAGAGCTATCAGTATGGGAGTGGGATAAACAGTTGTGGCCATAAATATTGGACCAGTTCATAGATAAGGAGTGAAAGTTTTATTGTCCTCTGATTGGGGTCTGGTAATGTTTTGTGATGTCCACACAAGGTCTTAGGAGCAAATTCCTTAATTGATGTAAAAAGACATAAATCCATGCGACACATTCATTCCTGCACTGAGAGTGTGAAAGGTCGTCATGAGTTTATATTCCCAAACTTTTCTGTCTCTCTGAGATGTGAAGTTACCTTTCAATACCAGTAATTCCAATACCAATCCCCAACTCACATCAGGACTACAAGATCACAGATACTTTTAGCTGCATCACATCTAATGTGGTGTACTTAATTATTTGCACTAAATGTCCAACTGGGGGTCTGTATGTGGGGGAGACCAGGCAAAAACTGAGAACAAGGATGAATTCTCACTGCCACACAATAAGAGAAAAAAGAATGGATCTACCTGTGGCAAAACATTTTTGTATGCCTGATCACAGCACCATGGACATGAAATTACTGGTATTGAAAGGTAACTTCACATCACAGAGAGACAGAAAAGTTTGGGAATATAAACTCATGACGACCTTTCACATTTGTCTTATCTATTGCACTATTCCTGTGTCCTGTTGTGTATAAATATGTGATTCTTCAGCTTTTGTTTTAGTCTTTGCCTGATGAAGAGACCTGAGTAGTCTCGAAAGCTTGCAATTTGTTACCATCTTTTCAGTTAGCCTTTAAAAGGTATCAACCACTGAGGACTCTCAATTCTAAATATTTTTCTATCTACTGGCTAACACAGTACAAAGATATACTTCTTTCTTGCATCAAATAAGTTCATTCAGTTGCTATCAACACGAAATGAAGATATATGAAGGCACTGCTTGATCTCTAAGTCCCTGTCAAAATCCAGTAGTGTAAGGGCCCCGTCACACATAGCGACACACCAGCGATCCCGGCAACGATATGAACTTGTCAGGATCGCTGGTGTGTCGCTACATGATCGCTGGTGAGCTGCTAACAGTCACTGCACGTCGCTTAGTTACCCGCAGTGTACGTTAGATACCAGCGCCCTGGTGCAGGGAGCTGGTAACCAAGGTACACATCGGGTTTCTAGGCACCATGTGGTGCCTAGAAACCTGATGTGTACCTTGGTTACCAGCTCCCCTGCACCAGCGCGCTGGTATCTAACGTACACATCGGGTTTCTAGGCACCGCCCGGCGCCTAGAAACCCGATGTGTACCTTGGTTACCAGCTGATCGCTGGTCTCCCGCCTGCCACACGCAGTGATGCGTGCTGGCCAGTGGGAGACCAACGATCAAAAAAATGTCCAGGACATTCAGCGACGATCAGCGATACCCAGCAAGGGGGCTGATCGTCGCTGAATGTCACACACAGCGATATCGCTGGGGAGATCGCTGTTGTGTCACAAAACTGGGGAGATCGCTATGTGAGACGGGGGGCTTTACTTCCACACTGATTGATAAGCACTATCTCCACTGTATTCTAACAACAGAGATTCATGGTTGGTAATTATAAATCATCTGCATTTGTTAAAGTATTATGGGACGAATGGACATTGACAAAAAATAAATCTGAAAGAGCTTTAACCCCTTAACGACCGCCGATACGCCTTTTAACAGCGGTCATTAAGGGGACTTAAACCACAGCGCCGTTAATTAACAACGCTGTGGAAAAAGACTATAGCGCCCCCCCAGAGTCGGATTTTCTCTGGGGTCTCGGCTACCCCAGAGAACATGATTCGGGTCGGATTTACCAACCCTCTTTTGCGGTCGCCGTTATTAACCCTATAACGGCGATCACAAAAAAAAGCTATTTTCCTTTTAATTTCTCTCTCCTCTGATGTGATCGCACATCAGAGGGGAGAGAAATGGGGTCCCCGGGACCCCCGATCAGCCCCTCATGCCTCCCGATGTCCCCCAGTCCTCCTGTGGCTCCCGCAGCTCCCGGCGTCTTTTTCCGGTAAAGAAAATGGCGGACGCATGCGCAGTGCACAGTGCGCCCGCGGAGCCGGATTTTATACCAGAGGTAGCCGAGACCCCAGAGAACATAATTAGGGTCCCCCCAGTATCCCCGCTTTTGCGATCGCCGTTATTAACCCTATAACGGTGATCGCAAAAGAAAAATAAAAGACGCGATCCTGCCTGCAATTTCTCTCCCCTCTGATGTGATCGCACATCAGAGGGGAGAGAAATAGGGTCCCCGAGACCCCCGATCTCCTCGGTACCTGCAGGTGTTCCCCAATGGCCCCTCTGTGCTCCTGCAGCACCACTGTAGTCCGATCCTCAGTCCTCTTCACCCTGTAAAAAAAAATGGCAGGCGCATGCGCAGTGCGCCCACCGACTCTGCCTGGTGGCAGATTCAAAAAATGAATGACTCCATTCATTCTCTAAAAGTACATTTTGATCACTGTGATAAAATATCACAGTGATCAAAATAAAAAAAACAGTACATAAATCCCCCCTTTATCAGCCCCTTTGTTAGGGACATATAATAAAATAAAGAAATTTTATTTATTTTTATTTTTCTGTTAGGGCTAGGGTTATAATTAGGGTTAGGGTTAGGGTTACAATTAGGGTTAGGGTTAGGCTGGGTTCATACTGCGTTATGGCAGTCCGTTAGACGGACTGCGTTACACCGGGGTGTAACTCAGTCCGTTAATGCTGCCATTCACCCCCATTTGAGGGCGCATCGCGACGTATGCCGTAAAGCGGCATGCATTCGCGACGTGGCGTCATTCAGTGACGGAGCCTCGGACACGGGCTGCAGTGCCTGGACTCCGTCACCGCTAGCGCAGATGAATCATCTGCTGATTCCTCTGCGCTAGCGGGTATAACATAACGCGATCGCGTTATGCTATACCGTTACCAGCCGTCAGCGCTATGTGTTGAACGGGCTGGTAAAATGCAATATGATCCTAGCCTTAGTGTTAGGGTTATAATTAGGGTTAGGGTTGGAATTAGGGTTAGTGTTACAATTAGGGTTAGGGTTACAATTAGGGTTGGGATTAGGGTTAGGGTTGGGATTAGGGTTATGGTTGGGATTAGGGTTAGGGGTGTGTTGGGGTTAGGGTTGGAGCTAGAATTGAGGGGTTTCCACTATTTAGACACATCAGAGGGTCTCCAAACACGACGTGGCGTTCAAAAAGTCAAATGGCGCTCCCTCCCTTCTGAGCCCTGCCGTGCGCCCAAACAGTGGTTTACCCCAACATAAGGGGTATCAGCGCACTCAGGACAAATTGCACACCAATTTTGGGGTTCTAATTTCTCCTGTTACCCTTGGAAAAATAAAGAATAGCTGGCTAAAAAAATATTTTTGAGGAAAAAAATGATTTTTTATTTTCACGGCTCTGCGTTTATAAATTTCTGTGAAACACTTGGGGGTTCAAAGTGCTCACCACACGTCTAGATAAGTTCCTTAAGGGGTCTAGTTTCCAAACTGGGTCACTTGTTGGGGGTTTCTACTGTTTAGACACATCAGGGGGTCTCCAAACACGATGTGGCGTTCAAAAGTCAAATGGCGCTCCCTCCCTTCCAAGCCCTGCCGTGCGCCCAAACAGTGGTTTACCCCAACATATGGGGTATCAGCATACTCAGGACAAATTGCACACCAATTTTGGGGTTCTAATTTCTCCTGTTACCCTTGGGAAAATAAAAAATAGCTTGCTAAAAAAAATCATTTTTGAGGAAAAAAATGATTTTTTATTTTCACGGCTCTGCGTTTATAAATTTCTGTGAAGCACTTGGGGGTTCAAAATGCTCACCACACATCTAGATAAGCTCCTTGGGGGTCTAGTTTCCAAAATGGTGTCACTTGCAGGGGGTTTCTACTGTTTAGGCACATCAAGGGCTCTGCAAACACAACATGACACCCACAGAACATTCCATCAAAGTCTGCATTACAAAATGGCGCTCCTTCCCTTCCAAGCTCTCCCATGTGCCCAAACAGTGGTTTCCCCCAAAATATGGGGTATCAGCGCAGTCTGGAAAAATTGCACAACAACTTTTGGTGTCCAATTTCTCCTGTTACCCTTGGGAAAATAAAAAAATAGCAGGCTAAAAAATCATTTTTGAGGAAAAAAATGATTTTTTATTTTCCCGGCTCTACGTTATAAACTTCTGTGAAGCACTTGGGGGTTCAAAGTGCTCACCACACATCTAGATAAGTTACTTAAGGGGTCTAGTTTCCAAAATGGTGTCATTTGTGGGGGGTTTCCACTGTTTAGGTGTATCAGGGGCTCTCTAAACGCGACATGGTGTCCAATTTCAATTCCAACCAATTTTGGTTTGAAAAAGTCAAACGGCGCTCCCTTCCAAGCCCTGCCGTGCGCCCAAGCAGTGGTCAACCCCACATATGGGGTGTCAGCGTACTCAGGACAAATACAAATTGGACAACAACTTTTGTGGTCTAATTTCTCCTGTTACCCTTGGGAAAATAAAAAATTAAGGACTAAACGATGAGGTTTGTGGAAAAAATATGATTTTTTATTTTCACTCCTGGGCGTTATAAACTTCTGTGAAGCACTTGGGGGTGCAAAGTGCTCACCACACATCTAGATAAGTTCCTTTGGGGGTCTAGTTTCCAAAATGGGGTCACTTGTGGGGGTTTCCACTGTTTAGACACATCAGGGGCCCCTACAAACGCGACATGGCGTCCAGCCAATTCAGCGTTGAAAAAGTCAAACGGCGCTCCTTCCCTTCCAAGCTCTGCCATGCACCCAAACAGTGGTTTACCCCCACATTTGGGGTATCAGCATGCTCAGGACAAATTGCACAAAAACTTTTGGGGTCTTTTTACCCTTGGGAAGATAAAAATTGGGGTGAAAAGATCGTTTTTGTGGAAAAAATATGATTTTTTATTTTCACGGTTCTATGTTATAAACTTCTGTGAAGCACTTGGAGGTTCAAAGTGCTCACCACACATCTAGATAAGTTCCTTAGGGGGTCTAGTTTCCAAAATGGGGTCACTTGTGGGGGGTTTCCACTGTTTAGACACATCAGGGCTTCTGCAAACGCGACATGGCATCCAGCCAATTCTGCGCTGAAAAAGTCAAACGGCGCTCCTTCCCTTGCGACCTCTGCCGTGCGCCCAAAAAGTGGTTTACCCCCACATATGGGGTATCGGCGTATTCAGGAGAAATTGCACAACAAATTTTGTGGTTCATTTTTTCTTTTAACACTTGTGAAAATAAAAAAAATTGGTTCCGAATAAAGTTTTTGCAAAAAAGTTAAATGTTAATTTTTTCCTTCCACATAGCTTCAGTTCCTGTGAAGCATGTAAAGGGTTAATAAACTTCTTGAATGTGGTTTTGAGCAACTTGAGGGTTGAAGTTTTTAGAATGGTGTCACTTTTGGGTATTTTCTATCATATAGACCCCTCAAAGTGACTTCAAATGTGATGTGGTCCCTAAAAAAAAATGGTGTTGTAAAAATTAGAAATCGCTGTTCAACTTTTAACCCTTATAACTTCGTAACAAAAAAAAAATTTTGTTCCCAAAATTGTGCTGATGTAAAGTAGACATGTGGAAATGTTATTTATTAAGAAATTTGTGTGACATATCTCTCTGATTTAAGGGCATAAAAATTTAAAGTTTGAAAATTGCTAAATTTTCGCCATATTTCCGTTTTTTTCATAATGAAAATGTGGACTGGTGACTGGACCACACAATTAGCACAAAGGATTTATATGGTGAAGTGGCGACTGATTATTGTAGCACAGAATCAACAGCACTATGAATTTATAAGCTGACGTGGCAACTTGTGGCTGCACCACAGAATCAGCACTCCAGATTTATATGCTGGAAGATCGATTTGTCGCAGGATCCTATCTATCTGAACTATCTGAGAATAAACAGCCTGGCTATCTGACATGCAGCAGCCTTACTACGTTGTTACACTCATAAAATGGCACCACAGCCATATGTCCATATGTCTTTTTATATGGAGAGGGACATGTGACTTCGGCCAATGACGCAAGCCCTTGTGTCTGGACATTGCAGATTGTTTCTGCTCCCTGATTGGCTGCCAGAATCCCCACACATTAAGTTAATAAAAGAAATTTCAGTCCACCACTCCTCTGACCTCTTCTCACCCCCTCACCTTAGCAAACACGCCCTACACGCTCATCATACCGCACCACTATCCTATCAAAAGTCCTATCAAAGTATTAGTGGAAACTTAATCATTTACTGAACATTGGTTGAATTTTGCCGATTTTGAGGAAAATGCTTGGGAATCAGAACACGAATCCGAATGTGCAAACTTCGTGCCAAATTTGAGATTGATGAAGATTTTCCGAACAAATTTGCTCATTGATTATCTCTACTAGGCAGGCATTGCACTGTGACACAGTGAGTCCACCAACCATGTGCGCCACCATTGGGTGTAACAGTAGTATAGTTCTGCTCATTTGCTATGTAGCTTACTCCAGGGCATTGTGGTAGCCTAGGTATCCATGACTACAACCACTCATGTAGTGACAATTAGTTAGTTGTTAATGGTCTCTAACAAAGAAAATGTAACATCAACTGATCTTCACTGTGCTATGGAGGGAATAAAATAATCCATGCTATCTATAAATAAGGGAACAGCTGATTTAAATGAATTACATCCTAGGGTACTGAAAGAGATAACAGAAGAAATTGCAGAACCACTAGCCAAAATCTTTGAAATTTCCAGGAAAACAGGAGAAGTCCCAGAAGATTGAAGGAAAGAATATGGAACCAGGAAATTACAGGCCAATGAGCCTAAAGGCACTGTCACACTTAGCGATCGCATCAGCGATCACGACAACGACACGACCTGGCGAGATCGCTGCTGCGATCGCTATGTGATCGCTAGTTAGATTCCAAACACAATTCATCAGCGATCTGTATAACGACCTCTGCGGTCGTTGGGAAAACCTAGTCCTGCCTGCAACTCTGGTAAAGTCGTTCATAAAGGGTGTCAAACTCAGCGATTCAGGCTCACCAGCGGGACACCAACGACCAAAAAACGGCTCAGAACGTTCATGAGCGATCAGCGACATCGCAGCGCGGGCCACATCGCCGCTACATGTCACACACAGCAGCGTCGCTAACGAGATCGCTGCTGCGTCATAAAATCGCTGAGCTTTAGCGATCTCGTTAGCGATCTCGCTTAGTGTGACAGTACCTTAATAACAGAAAAGATCTTTGAACAAATTAGTAAACTGCATTTATGTAAGTACATATATCAGCAGAGAGAAAGTGAAGAAGCCAGGCGGAAAATTCATCAATAAAGGCAGAGGTCAAGCCTGGAGGTTGGTATATGATGGACAATTGGAAGTTGGAGAGAGAATAGATACCGACAGGGTGCACTTCGAAAGAATAGAGGATAAGGAAGGGTAGAGGTGGGATGGGGTTCAAGGTGCAGTTAGAAAAGAGAATACCCACTCCTTCACCATGTCTGTTACCAGGGCGAGGAGTGTGTGGGTGAAGTGGAGGCCACCATAACATAGCGCAGCCAGGGGAGCAGTGTCTGAGGGGGTCAGCCATGTTTTAGTGAGACTCAGGAAGGAAAAATTGCAAGAGGTAAGGAGGTCATGAATCACATGGAGCTTGTTGCAGATGGAGTGGGCGTTCCAAAGTGATCCAGATAGTGGGAGTAGGTTGATGGAAGTCAAGGGCTCAGTAGGAGAGATTGTGGTAGTTCATATTAGGTAGGGAGCGATAGGAGGGGGAATTAATGGGAGATGTGTTTTAAGAATGGGCAGCAACTGGTGGAATGGCTTTTAACAGGGTGAAATGCAAGATTCTTCATCTAGGCAATAAAAACGAAAATTAGATTTACAAATGGGAGGCATAGAACTAAGCAATAGCACGTGTGAAAAAGACTTGGGTATAGTAATAGATCACAAGTCAACTGTGTGATTCAGTGGCAAAAAAGGCAAAGTTCTGGGATGTATTAAGAGAAGCATAGAGTCTAGATCACATGAAGTAACTATCCCCTCTCTACTCCTTGGTCAGACCTCATCTGGAATACTGTGTACAGTTGTGGACACCACATTTTAAAAAAGAAAAAAACTAGCTAGTTCAGAGAAGAGCTATAAGTAAGGTGAGCGGACTGCAAACTATGTCCTATGAGGAACAGGTAAAGTATCTGGGAAAGGTTTAGCTTGCAAAAAAAGAAGGCTAAGCGAAGACTTAATAGCTGTCTACAAATATCTGAAGGGATGTCACAGTGTGGAGGGATCATCCTTATTCTTATATGCACATAGAAACCGAGATGCAATGGAATGAAACTGAAAGGGAGAAAATACAGATTAGATATTAGAAAAAACTTTTTCACAGTGTGGGTGATCAATGAGTGGAACAGGTTGCCATGAGAGGTGGTGACTGTTTTCCTTCAATGGAAGTGTAAAAACAGAGACTGAACAGACAGTCTGAGATGGTTTAGTGAATCCTGCATTGAACAGGAGGTTGGACGCGATGACCTTGGAGGTCCCTTCGAACGCTAACATACTATGATTCTATGATTCTATGTTCAGAACCATTGATACCTAAGCTACTGTAGTGCCCTGCACATAGGGTAAGCCACACAGCGAATCAGCAGAAATATACTACATTTCTAGTTGGCGGTATTTGTCTGTAAAGGGTTGGCCAAGGGGTTAACTTACTGGGAGCTGCTGCATTCTTTACTCCTGTTATCTCTATTCTCCTGGGGTGTTCTTCTCTCGTGACAGAACGTATAGAACAATCAGAGTCAGAGTCCAGAATCACGTCAAACAGTTCTGCTTTATTTTCCTCCTGACACAGCACATCCAAGACACCATAAGCACGTCTTACACAATACCAGCAATACATTTTTCACAACTCTGCTTCTTCTTCTCTGCTACACCAGAATGGACCACAAAGTATTGACGGGACGAGGAGCCCGGCGAAAACGGCACTTAGATCTCTTCCCCTGGAGACACTTCAATCCAGTATAGAAAGAAACATATACTAGGTCATCCACCACTCTCTGGTTATCCTGCCCGGATACTTGCTGGTGGCCCACTTGGTATTACGTTCATGCACGACCTCTTCTGCTGAGCATTCCCACAGTGGATCTTCCACTGGACTTCTGCTACGTAAACCCACAGACTTTGGGCTCACGTTACCACAGTGAATCCTTCACAGGCTGCTCAGGGGTTGCTGGTCCCCCCACACTTCTTCTCTATGCCCAGGGCCCAGGAACGTGGACATCGTCACACTAGCAAGGTCCTCCCCTGACTGACTTCCGCTTGGAGGAAATCTTCCCAACAGATTCCTGCTTGGAGGCAATCTTTCCCTGGCAAAAAGTCCCTAACCAATTGTCCCTATTGGACTGGATGTGCTCAATGCCCCCATCTAGTGTCCAAACCAAATACTGCATTGACATATTTTTATACCTTTCTAACTGGATCTCTAACATGCCCCCAATAGTGATCCCTCGCAAACTATATCTAAACCCATATATATATACTACCCTACTACTGCCCTCCTCTAGTGACCCATAGGATGCACTACCTACCTATATTTATACCTCCCTTACTCATACATATTAGAAATAACACAAGTACATGACATACATACATTAACACACCTAAAAGAATGCAAACATTTCAAGGTTTAATACTCTTGACCTCCTTACATGTCAATAATATTATATTACACCTTCTATTGAAATAGGATCTTGGAGATGGGTTTACCCCTTTAAACATGCAGTTTTTACAGCTTTTGATGCAGGTAAGGGAGCCAAAGTCATAAATAAACACAATAGAAAGGTGGAGTATAAAGCAAAGGCTTATATGTTTCCTTTCAGTCTGAGCCACTTTTGCCTTTAGCTCAAAAACCATCATTAAAAAGTGCATAATTGATTTTTCTACACTTTTCTTTCTTTTTTTAATATCACAAATATTTTTTGCCATTGTCAATTTTTGCTTAAAAATGCTAAAACAGGAGGGCAAAAATCCAGGTTGGTAAAAGCTACAGTACATACACTGAACATTACTAGTAATGGGATCTACCTGTACTTACATAACTAGATAATATTTCTACTAAATAATAGAGTACATAAAGAATTATTAGTCATAATTATGCCAAATCACATTATCTCTCATGATTTGACATATAAATGAGCTAAAACTAAATAAAAAAAAAAGATTTTATAAGACTGATGGTTGTATAGTTACAGTATATCATTTTGCATGGTTTGATTTGTTAAATCTAGGCATGAATCTACTGTAACTCGAAGTTCACTGGGTCACACATATGCATCGGTATAAAACTATGCTGATTCATGGCACAATCATTTAAGATCTCACATATGAGTATAAGTGATATGGAAATGGAAATACTTAATGAAACTCAAGTAACTGAAAGTAAACTAATAAATGCAGTCAACAGTAGATAGCAGATGACCTGGTTTAATGCAGTAGTCAACTAAACTGAAATGTCCTATAAGTGGGACTACCGTCAGAAACACAAAACAGAAATGCAATCAAAAGGAAAACTAGGTTCATTTCAATGGCTATTATACATCCCTGAAGTCTTATAACATATGAATGAACCTTTACAGTACATCTTCTTATACTGATGTTACATTAACCCTTCATCAAACATGTGGGTTGGTTTTAGCATATTCTTTAAAATATGCTAGTGAAAACTTTCATCGCCATTCCAGTTTTCCCTGGACAGACATCCAACAACTTTCGGCAGATAGATAGATGGCTCTGTCTCTGCATATTCTTAGTTACAAATCCACTGATTTATCGAAATAGCATGTTTTATTAATCTACTGATCTACTGCCAAATTCTAAAAGGAGGCTTTTATAGACCTAATTTTGGACAATATAACTATTGAAATATGCAATTTGTACTGAAGAGCTCAACATCACACAGTCTATAAAAGATATGTGGCCCATATATTGAAAACTACCAAGGTTCTTCATGTAGAATGAGTAATGCGATCCAATATATAAAAATTTTTACAATTTTATTAATAGCATCAAATTTAAGACATATACAAAATAACAATATTTAAGTGCAAAGATAATCTAAATAGAAATTAAGAGTACTGACATGGTGCTGTACAACCTGTCTTTATGGAGCATTTCAACACTTACAGAGCATGGAAACAATGGACCAATACATCAAAGTTATATTAAATGCTATAATAGCACATTGAATGAATTTGTGAGCATTAAGTACAAATACAAAAGAGAAATTCTCTAAATTAAGTGCTACCCATTACACACAGGATTACATAGAGATTACACTGGCAATAATATACACACGTGGTCAAAATTGTTGGCACCCCTCATTTAATGACAGAAAAACCCACAATGGTGACAGAAATAACTTGAATCTGACACAAGTAATAATAAATTAAAAATCTATGAAACTGAACAAATGAAAGTCAGACATTGCTTTTCAACCATGCTTCCACAGAATTTTTTAAATAATAAAACTCATGAAACAGGCCTGTACAGAAATGATGGTACCCTTAACTTAATATTTTGTTTCACAACCTTTTGAGGCAATCACTGCAATCAAACGATTCCTGTAACTGTCAATGAGAATTCTGCACCTCTCAACAGGTATTTTGGCCCACTCCTCAAGAGCAAACTGCTCCAGTTGTCTCATGTTTGAAGGTTGCCTTTTCTAGATGGCATGTTTCAGCTCTTTCCAAAGATGCTCAATAGGATTTAGGTCAGGGCTCATAGAAGGCCACTTCAGAATAATCCAATGTTTTCCTCTTAGCCATTCTTGGGTGTTTATAGCTTTGTGTTTTGGGTCATTATCCTGTTGCAAAAACCATGACCTGCAACTGAGACCAAGCTTTCTGTCACTGGGCAGCACATTTCTCTCTAGAATCCCTTGATAGTCTTAAGATTTCATTGTACTCTGCACAGATTCTAGACACCCTGTGCCAGATGCAGCAAAGCAGCCCCAGAACATAACAGAGCCTCCTCCATGTTTCACAGTAGGGACAGTGTTCTTTTCTTGATATGCTTTGCTTTTCCATCTGTGAACATAGAGCTGATGTGCCTTGCCAAAAATTTCTATTTTTGTCTCATCCATTTTGTCTCCCATGAAGTCCACTTTGGCTCATACAACGACGGATGGTACGATCTGACACTGATGTTCCTGGAGCTTGAAGTTCACCTTTAACGAGGGGTACCAACAATTTTGACCACATGTGTATAGATGCTAAACCATAGTACTCAGCTGCAATACAAATATATGCCTGTTAAGTGGTGTTGTACTATATAATTAAAGCCATAATGAATGTAACAATGAATTACCTGTAGCCATATTGCAATCAAGATGTTTGGTCCTTTGCCGCACCTCATGTTCACTAAGTTCATCACATGCGCAGGTAAGGTAAGTGCATCAAACTGGCTATGCCCAGAGCTGCTATAAGATTTCTCCTGTTATCACACAACACCAGTGTGGGTTTGAGGTTCACCTCCACCAACCACTTATCTGTCTGCTGTTTGATCGAAGTTCAAAGCTCCTGCACGTTGTGGGATTTGTCCCTCAAACAGAGGAGTTTAAGAACAGCCATCTGTTATTTCCCCCTGGATGTGCTGAAGTTGGTGGTGCAGATGTTATTGTGACCAGGTGAGAAGGTGGTGGAAGAAGCAGAGGAGGAGGAGGAGGGAACCTGGACAGATAAATCAATGATTTAATGCTTCATGAGCGGTACACATACACATAAAATTGAGATCAACTGTGATTATATTTATATGTATTGATGTAAAAATTTTATTAAAAATTGTTAATAAATGCATGACTCCCTTCTTGCTCTATGTGAGATCTAGATGTAGCCTTCTCCCTTGTATTATGTGTTATATTATGTATTAAAATTTGATTAATATTAAATTAATTTTTTGTAAGAATTAAAAACCTATTTAATTTTATAATTGCTCTTAGTCCATAATTTTTGGGGTATTTGACCGTGAATGAGGTGCAGGTGGAGATGTTAAGCGGGATTGATAAAGTTGTGGTGTGCCTGTTTTCTGAGGTCGGTCAAAAACAGTTGGCATGTCCACTACAGCTCACTCAGCCTGACTGGAGCTGGTAAAAAAAACAGAAGTTCTGCGGTCAGAGACCTGCGTGTGTTAGAGGTCAAGTTCCCGCTTCTGCACAGGGGGAATCTCGAGCCGTTCCGCTGCGGTCTCCCATCTATTTCCGGCCACAGTGGAACCTCCTCAGCAGAGACAGACGTCGGTCCCAGCGTCTTGCACAACCTGATACGGTACAAAGAGTTACTGCTGCCTTTCCAGGCTCTGTCATTGTAGCCAGTACTGGTCAGCGGCCAGCAGACGGCTGCAGGATTAAGTCCTGCTTTTCCCCTTCTGAGTATGCCCAGGGCAAGGTCTTTCATTGGAGACCAAGGGTCACATGCTCAAGTACTGCAGCAACTCCTATTGGTTCGCTAGGAAGGTCCTGAAACTGCTTGTGTTCTGGAACAGTTTCTCATTGGTCCTTTTCTGGAAGGACTTGTAGTTGCTGCTATAAAAGGGTTGTATGGCCGCAAGGCCATGCGCTAGTATCAATTCTGTTATGTGCTTTGCATCAGTGTGATCATGCACGCATGCGGTTAGGGCTCAGCTGAAATAAGCCCCCAGAATACCGGCACCTCCGGTGAGGAGTTTTTGTATGCACGTGTTCAGGGCTTGGCTGAAATAGCCTTTAGAATACCGGCTACTCCGGTGAGGAGTTGCTTGTTTGCGTTTCTGACTGCATGACCACAGACTGCTATTCGCACAGCAGTTATCTGTGTTCCCCTGTGGTGTTAACAGGACACAGTCTCTATCTCTGCGTGTTATGTTTTGGTAGCTGAGGAGAGCAGGCAAAAACGGCAATACACCCGAGAGGTTGGAATCTACTGGATTGCAGTACCCTGGCTAACCACCACAACTAAAGGCAGCCATGGAGCATTCCTACGATGGTCCTAGACGCCTCGTCACAGCATGAGAGGCTAACTACACCTAAAGATAGAAAGAGGAAAGCTATCTGCCCCGGAGCAGATCCCCAAAGAACATAGGAAGCCCCCAAACATGTAATGGCGGTTAGACAAGAGGAAATACAGACACAGACAGAAAATAGTATGAGCAAATGCTGGGGCCCAATCTGCCTAGACAGAAAAGGATAGGAAGGATACTTACTGCAATTCCAAAAAACCCTAAAAAAAGCCAACGCTACTAATTGCAAGAACACCTGAGATCACACGACCTCTACCACCTAAATTAGTTCTCTGGTGTAACAAAACTAAGCTGCAGCCACAGAAAAAAATGGAAAAGGCAAATGAACAAACAACAGTGGCTCCAGAGGAACCGAGAGGAGACCAAACCCCCCAGGGAGGGGAACCTGGCCAACCTCACAGAAATGCAGAGAAAAATGCAAATGGCAAGCACAAAAACAAAAAACAGAAAATATCTTATCTGAGAGCAGGAGAAGAGGCAAGACTCAGCAAGCTTCCAAGAGAACCAGGAAACAACGTTGAGACAAGAACAATTGATCACCGGCAACCATGATGGGGGGAAATCTCCCTTATATCCAGCCAGTCTGTACTTCCTGATTGCCAATCCTCATTGAATGGTTCAGTACTGTTTGTAACCACAAGAGGGAGCTTCTGCTCAGAATTCATTTCTAACACATTCATAACATCTGCGTCTATGTCAGCAACTCTGTGAAGTAACAGAGTTCGCTCATACCGCCATATAGTGCCACAGCGTCTATGTCTGCGACTCTGTGAAGTTACGAAGCTCGATTATACTGCCATATCCTGTCATCTTACTAGCAACAGGTTTTGCCTGCACAGTGGACCCCGGGCTGCGAACGCATCTATTATTTTATTTATTTGGTGCGTTCCGCAGTCCCTAGCAGTATACTAGCACCAGGGTCTGGCTAGTAAAATGGCGGACGACCAGCGTCTGCAGCGGTACATCCAGCAGCTGGAGGGTAGGTTGGCGACTCTAGAGTGCACAACCTCAGCTGTGGATGTTACCGCAGTCGCTGTTCAGGCTGCTAGTGTGGCTGCAGCCAGTTTGTCCTCTGCTACCCCTGCTCCGACTTTTTCCCGCCTCCCACTTCCAGACAAGTTTGCTGGTGACAGTAAACAATGTCGGGGTTTCGTGAGTCAGTGCTCCATACATTTAGAGCTACTGCCTTCCCTTTTTTCCTACGGAGCGGGCGAAAGTGGGTTTTATCATATCCCTTTTGTCGGGCAGGGCGTTGGAGTGGGCAACGCCGTTGTGGGAGCGCGATGATCGTGTGGTGCAGAGTGCTCCTCTCTTCCTGGATACTCTGAGACAGGTCTTTTTAGAACCTCGTGTCACCCACGATACGGCGCTCCAACTGTTGGCAATTACCCAGGGTTCATCCATGGTCAGCCCATTCGCCGTCCAATTTCGGACTCTGGCCTCTGAGCTGGAGTGGCCAGATAAAGTCCTTATACCAGTGTACTGGAGGGGACTGGCAGACCATGTGAGGGACGTCTTGTCCACCAGGGAGATTCTCACCACACTGGAGGAGCTCATTACCTTATCTACCTGCATCGACCTCCGTTTTAACAAGCGGAGGTTAGAGCGGACACAGTGTAGGCAGAGGTACCGACTGGCGCCCACCTTCGCCAGACCTCTTGAATCTTTCGTTCAGGCGCCTGATTCCCCTGAGGCCATGGAGATTTCTCGAGCGAGACCTAAGTCTCGGGCCGCTCGAGTACCTGTGATTTGTAATGTTTGCCAACAGTTAGGGCATTATGCTAATAAATGTCCACAGCGGTCGGGAAACCATTGGAGGAGGTTCACTAGACACAGCAGTACACGCCTCCAAGTTGTCCTTTAAGGGGACAATCAATTTAGGCTCATCCACTATAACAGTTACGCTTTGTGTGGACTCTGGAGCAGAAGGAAATTTCATGTCCTCTACCTTTGCTCTCCTCCACTCAATACCTCTGGTGATGCTCGCCAAACCAGTGACTGTTCGAGTAGTGAATGGGTCGACACTGCCTTCACAAATCACACATCAGACCATCCCTTTCACGTTATCTATGTCCCCTTCCCATCAGGAGATTATCTCACTTCTTGTGATTCCCGAGGGAATAGACGAGATATTGCTGTGGATGCCCTGGCTCTGTTTCCATTCCCCACATATTGAGTGGATCTCTGGGAGGATATTGGGTTGGAGTGAGTCGTGTAAAGGCAGATGTATGAGGGAATGCATTCAGATGGCTACTACAGAGATACCCGCAGATCTTACTTCGCTTCCCAAATACTATTGGTCTTATGCAGACGTGTTCTCCCAGAAGGCTGCGGAGATCCTTCCGCCTCACGGTCCCTATGACTGTCCTATTGACCTCTTGCCTGGAGCAGAACCTCCTCGGAGACGAGTTTATCCCCTTTCTCTCCCGGAGACGGAGGCTATGTCTCAATACATTCAGGAGAATCTGGCAAGAGGATTCATTAGGAAGTCAGTGTCACCTGCAGGGGCAGCGTTCTTCTTCGTTCAGAAGAAGAATGGAGAATTACGTCCATGCATCGATTACAGGGGTCTTAACGCCATTACCGTTAAGAATAAATACCCGTTGCTCCTGATTTCGGAGCTCTTTGATAGGCTACGGGGAGCAAGGCTAAATTATATCTGCGGGGTGCTTATAACCTGATTCGCATCCGTGAGGGTGACGAATGGAAGACGGCTTTTAATACCAGAGATGAGCACTATGAATATCTGCTGATGCCTTTCGGGCTCTGTAATGCCCCAGCCATCTTCCAAGACTTTGTTAACGACATCTTCCGGGATATGCTTTCCACCTCAGTCGTAGTCTATCTGGATGATATTCTCATCTTCTCCCAAAATATTGACTCCAACCGGAAAGTTGTCTGCAGAGTTTTCGACCTCTTACGGGCAAATTCTCTCTATGCAAAGTTGGAGAAATGTATGTTTGAGCAGGAGTCCTTACCCTTCCTGGGCTATATCATCTCCACCCAGGGACTGGCTATGGATCCTGCCAAACTACAGGCGGTGATGGACTGGCAAGAACCCCATTCTCTGAAAGCGGTGCAGCGCTTTATGGGGTTCATTAATTACTATTGTCAATTTATTCCCCACTTCTCAACTTTGGTAGCTCAATTGGTAGCCTTCACCAAGAAGGGAGTAAATCCCAAATTGTGGTCAGAAGAGGTCTCCAAGGCCTTCACTTCTATTAAGATGTTGATAAGCCGATTATTTTGGAGGTGGATGCCTCGTCCGTTGGTGCTGGAGCAGTCCTCTTCCAGAAGGATGCTCAGGGTCGGAAGCATCCTTGCTTCTTCTTTTCTAAGACCTTCACACCAGCAGAGAGGAATTATTCCATCGGCTACAGGGAGTTGCTAGCAATGAAGTTGGCCTTCTCTAAGTGGAGACATCTGTTGGAGGGGGCTCGCTTTCCCTTCCAAGTCTTCACTGATCACAAAAATCTGATGTATCTACAAACTGCCCAGCGGCTAAATTCCCGTCAGGCCAGATGGTCCTTATTTTTCTCCCGCTTTCACTTCACCCTCCATTTTCTTTCGGAGAGAAGAATATCCGGGCTGACGCTCTCTCTCGCTCCGTCGTGTCTTCCGAGGAGGAGGAGGGGGAGCCGCTGCTTATTGTCCCCTCTGAGAGCTCTGGTGTCGCTAGAGTCCTCCGGGCAAGACTTTTGTACCATCTAATTTGTGACCAGAGGTTCTCTCTTGGGCCCATTCATCCAGGGTGGGTGGGCATTTTTGGAAAAAAAGGACATCTGAGCTACTGGCAAGGACGCACTGGTGGCCGCATATGGTCCGGGATGTTGGAGACTATATTCGGGCATGTGTCTCCTGCGCCAAAAATAAGTCCCCTCGTCAACGGCCAGCTGGGTTACTTTATCCATTGCCGGTGGCAGACAGGCCCTGGGAGATGGTCGGGATGGACTTTGTGGTAGGCCTACCCAAGTCTCGTGGTTGCACCATCATATGGGTTATCACCGACCACTTCTCTAAAATGGTGCACTTGATACCGCTACCCCGGTTAACTTCTGCACGGGCCTTGGTGACACTGTTTATTAGACACATCTTCCGCTTACACGGTATGCCGGACAAAATTGTCAGTGACTGGGGTCCCCAGTTTGCGTCATTGTTCTGGAGAGAGCTTTGTTGCCTTCTCAGTATTGAATCAAACCTCTCTTCTGCCTATCATCCCGAGACGAATGGGTTGGTAGTGAGGGCCAACCAGACCTTGGTCACATAGCTGCGTCATTTTGTTTCAGTCAGGCAGGATGACTGGGCATCCTTGCTACCGTGGGCGGAGTTTGCATTAAACAACGCCGTGGCTTATTCCACTGGACAAACTCCATTCCTCCTCAATTACGGTCAGCATCCGCGGGTTCCTGTATCTATGCCGGTGTCTTCCACTGACTCCAGGGTGGCAGGCTGGGCTGTGGAGGCACGGGACCTTTGGGACCGCACTCAGGATGCCATTCTGGCTTCCAAGGAGAGGATGAGGTCCACCGCTGACGCACATCGGCGTCCCGCTCCGATTTTTGCCCCTGGCGACTTAAGTGTGGCTCTCCGCCCAAAACATCAGGCTGCGAGTAGAGTCCACTAAGTTTGCACTGCGCTTCTTGGGTCCCTTCAGGGTCCTCGAACAGGTCAATCCTGTGGTCTATTGCCTAGCCCTTCCACCACGCCTGGGTATCACCGACACACTCCATGTCTCCCTCCTGAAACCCGTATACTTGTCCCGGTTTTCTGAGTCATCTGCCGGGACATCGGGTTCGTCTACGACAACTATGAGGTGAATGCTATTTTGGGGTGCAAGGTGGTACGTGGCAAAAAAGTTTTATTTGGTGGATTGGAGGGGTTATGGGCCTGAGGATAGGTCATGGGAGCCTGTTGAGCGTATTCAGGCTCCGCAGTTCATTGATGCCTTCGAGCGTAGCGAGGCTCAAGGAAGTGGGGCCCTAGGGGAGGAATGTTAGAGGTCGAGTTCCCACTTCTGCACAGGGGAATCTCGAGCCATTCCCGCTGCGGCCTCCCATCCATCTCCGGCCGCAGTGGAACCTCCTCAGTAGAGACGTCGGACCCAGCGTCTTGCACAGCCTTATACGGTACAAAGGGTTACTGCTGCCTTTCCAGGCTCTGTCATTGTAGCCAATACTGGTCAGCGGCCAGCAGATGGCTGCAGGATTAAGTCCTGCTTTTCCCCTTCTGAGCATGCCCAGGGCAAGGTCTTCCATTGGAGACCAAGGGTCATATGCTCAGGTACTGCATGCAGCAACTCCTATTGGTTCGCCAGGAAGGTCCTGAAACTGCTTGTGTTCTGGAACAGTTTCTCATTGGTCCTTTTCTGGAAGGTCTTGTAGTTGCTGCTATAGAAGGGTTGCATGGCCGCACGACCATGCGCTAGTATCAATTCTGTTATGTGCTTTGCGCCAGTGTGATCATGCATGCATGCGGTTAGGGCTCGGCTGAAATAAGCCCCTAGAATACCGGCACCTCCGGTGAGGAGTTTTTGTATGCACGTGTACAGGTCTTGGCTGAAATAGCCTCTATAATACCGGCTACTCCGGTGAGGAGTTGCTTGTTTGCGTTTCTGACTGCATGACCGCAGACTGCTATCCGCACAGCAGTTATCTGTGTTCCCCTGTGGTGTTAACAGGACACAGTCTCTATCTCTGCGTCTATGTCAGCGACTCTTTGAAGTAACAGAGTTCGCTCATACCGCCATATAGTGCCACAGCGTCTATGTCTGCGACTCTGTGAAGTTACAGAGCTCGCTTACACTGCCATATCCTGTCATCTTACTAGCAGCAGGCTATGCCTGCACGGTGGACCCTGGGCTGCGAACGCATCTATTACTTTATTTATTTGGTGCGTTCCGCAGTCCCTAACAGCGTGACAATGCTTGACATGGTAACAGAGTAGGAATATCATGCTCCTGTCAGCGCCAGCGAACTGCCACGGCTGAGCAGGGTGACTCACCTTCTCTGTGGAAGGGCCCGGGGTCAGATGCCGCAGGGGAGGCTCAGGCAGAGGGGACCTGAACAGCGTGGTGAGAGGGGACACTGAAGATAGCAGTAAGCAAAAGGACCTGCGATATGTGACCACAGGGGGCGGGGCTTAGCGTCCTGCTGCTAGAGATGAGTGCAGGACTTTACAGGGACCCTGGATTAGTAAAGAGGGAAACTCAGGTCAGACAAACGGGGTTCATACACAGAGAGGACGGCGCAGTAAAGAAAGGGCGAGCAGAGAATAGTCACAACATAAGCCAGGAGTCATACACGAGATAGCAACGCAGTACAGGAGGGGCAGGCAGAACTCGTAACGGGAACAGAACCAAGTCAAAACCAAGCAAGCATAAAGTAGCACAAGCACAAAGCACAGGGTCACACACACTCGGCCAAGGGTCAAAGTATAAGCGACAGGGAATGGCTGTCATGGGTGTATCGCCACAAGGATCGTCGCGATTACACACTCTGACTTCTCACAGCTGAGTTGCTGTTTCTTTGTGTTTGGTAATGAGGGAGTTAATTTTACCTAGCTCTTTGCTAAGACTAGGTCCAGCCTCGCCCGGCTGCTTTTGATTATGTTCTAATTAGATTCCTTCATATACCTGCCAGTCTGCTTGTTAGAGGCCGGTGATAGCCTTTATGTAGTCTAGCAGACTGGATCGGTTCTGAGAATACTTAAGCTAAGAGCTCCTTAGTTGTTTTTACTCTTATAGCTTATAGTTTATCTCTGAGACCTTAGGTGTTCCTACTGTGTGTGAGTGTTGTATGTAAGACTTTATTTACTTTATTTCTTGTCTTTCTTGTATGTCTTTCTGTTCATTAACCGTTACCTGTTCATTCCCTTTGGTGGTAATCAGGGTTCTTCTTAGGACTAAATTACAGTTGGCAGGGATTGATAGGAGACAGGGTTTACGCTGGTGGCCTGGACCTCTGTACCTTTAACAGTACCTCCAGGTAGAGGGATTAGTTAGGACCCCAGTTTAGGGTCAGCATAGACCCCGGTCACCCTCTAGCCGGAGACAGCGTATAACGGATTCCGTATTGACCCACTGGACTTTCTGTCAGGTAATTCTATGTTATCATATATCTATGCGCATGTTATATTGTATGTTGCCCTTTTGATATAGATTACTGTCATCACATATATATATATCTGCTATACAGCTTGACATTTTCACCGGCCATACTAAAGATTCTCTCCAGCTGTCATGGATCCAGTAGCCCAGCTGGCCCGGCAGTTGCAGGGGTTGTCCATGGAGTTTGCAGACATTAAGTCCAAGGTTTTGTTCCCCCCGGAGCAAACCAGATCTGAACCTAAGGTTGCTCTCCCGGACAGGTTCACTGGTGGGCGGGACAAATTTTTTACTTTCCGGGAGGCATGTAAATTGTACTTTCGGCTGCGGCCTCGGTCATCTGGGAGTGAAGAGCAGAGGGTGGGAATTGTTATCTCGCTCTTACAAGGGGACCCTCAATCTTGGGCGTTCTCTATTCCTCCAGGCTCCCCAGATCTCCAGTCAGTGGATCGATTTTTTACTGCCCTGGGTCTGGTATATGATGATCCGGATCGAGTTTCCCTTGCTGAAACAAAGTTACGTAAAATACGGCAAGGAAATCGTCCAGCGGAGGAATATTCTTCTGAGTTCCGTAGATGGGCAACAGATACTCAGTGGAATGACCCAGCTCTTAGGAGCCAGTTTTGTCAAGGGTTGTCTGACAAATTAAAAGATGTGTTGGCTCAGTATGATTCTCCTCCATCACTGGAGGCTGCTATGGCCCTCGCTATTCGCATGGATAGACGAATTCGGGGAAGACGCGAGGTAACTCCGCCTCCCGTGATGACTCCACCTACTACTAAAGTCCCTTATACTGAGGTTCCCCTGGTCTGTTCTGAGGAACCCATGCAGTTGGGAGGGACATCTTTTTGTAGGAGGGAATTGGCGGTGCACCGCAAGACTAGAAGGTGTTTCTTTTGCGGGAGAGAGGGACATTTTGTTGGGGGGTGTCCATCCCGGGCCTCTTTGAGCAAAGGAGTTAACCTGGGAGTGTGTATTTCGTCCCCAAATCCCTCTCAGTTTCTCGTGCCTGCGGAGGTGGTGATTGGTACTAGAACTGAGAGGATTTCTGTTTTTCTTGATAGTGGGTCCGGGGCTAATCTGGTGGACGCTCGGTTTGCCCAGGTGCATGGTATGCAACTGAGTGTATTGGCCAAACCGGTCCCTATAGTCTCTATTGATTCTAGACCTCTCGGTCAAGGTAGCTTGGTACAAGCTGTTCATAACATAGATCTTCGAGTAGGGGCAAGACATAAAGAGCAATTGTCTTGTTATGTGTTGGAGGGTCTACCTACTCCTATTGTGTTGGGACTTCCTTGGTTGGCTAAACATAACCCAGTGATTGATTGGCAATCCGGAAAGATAAGCCAGTGGGGTGAATTTTGCAGGAATAACTGCATGAGCACGGTCATCGGTGCGGTTGTGCCTAGGACTTTGTCTCCTTTTCTGGAGGACTTTGGGGAGATGTTCTCAGAGGAGGGATGTAAAGAGTTACCTCCTCATCGCGCATATGACTGCTCAATAAAGTTGCTTCCTGATGCCTTATCTCGTACTTTCCCAGGGGCCGGGAAGACGGATGATCCGGTTCCTATTCCTCAGGAGGGAGTTGTAGTGTCAGCTGTATGCTCTGAGCTTGAGGGGGAGGTATTGGGGGCTCAGGGGGACGCCCCGGTGGGACTTCCAGGGAGACTGATAGTTCCAGATCGGTTAAGAATGAAGGTTACGGGGAACCGTTACAAACGGATGGCTGATAGGGGGAGAGTTTCTGGTCTAGATCTGAAGGTGAACGATCTAGTTTGGTTGTCTACCAGGAATATAAAACTTAAAGTTTCCTCCTGGAGGTTGGGTCCCAGATTCATCGGGCCGTACAGGATCAGTTCCATAATTAATCCTGTGGCATTTCGTCTGGACCTCCCTCCTACATTTAAAATTCATAATGTGTTTCACAAGTCATTACTTAAAAAGTATATGGCACCAGTCATACCGTCACCTCTACCTCCGCCTTCAGTGGTGGTCAATGATAACGTGGAATTTCATGGGTCGAAAATCATTGACTCACGTCTCAGTCGCCGATCCCTTCAGTACTTGGTTCATTGGAGGGGGTATGGTCCTGTGGAGAGGACGTGGGTCCCTGCGTCTGATGTTAACGCAGATCGATTGGTTCGGACCTTTCACACAACTCACCCGGGCAGACCTGGCCCTGAGGGTCCGGAGTCCCCTCGTAGAGGGGGGGGTACTGTCATGGGTGTATCGCCACAAGGATCGTCGCGATTACACACTCTGACTTCTCACAGCTGAGTTGCTGTTTCTTTGTGTTTGGTAATGAGGGAGTTAATTTTACCTAGCTCTTTGCTAAGACTAGGTCCAGCCTCGCCCGGCTGCTTTTGATTATGTTCTAATTAGATTCCTTCATATACCTGCCAGTCTGCTTGTTAGAGGCCGGTGAAAGCCTTTATGTAGTCTAGCAGACTGGATCGGTTCTGAGAATACTTAAGCTAAGAGCTCCTTAGTTGTTTTTACTCTTATAGCTTATAGTTTATCTCTGAGACCTTAGGTGTTCCTACTGTGTGTGAGTGTTGTATGTAAGACTTTATTTACTTTATTTCTTGTCTTTCTTGTATGTCTTTCTGTTCATTAACCGTTACCTGTTCATTCCCTTTGGTGGTAATCAGGGTTCTTCTTAGGACTAGATTACAGTTGGCAGGGATTGATAGGAGACAGGGTTTACGCTGGTGGCCTGGACCTCTGTACCTTTAACAGTACCTCCAGGTAGAGGGATTAGTTAGGACCCCAGTTTAGGGTCAGCATAGACCCCGGTCACCCTCTAGCCGGAGACAGCGTATAACGGATTCCGTATTGACCCACTGGACTTTCTGTCAGGTAATTCTATGTTATCATATATCTATGCGCATGTTATATTGTATGTTGCCCTTTTGATATAGATTACTGTCATCACATATATATATATCTGCTATACAGCTTGACAATGGCTCCACAATGAGGCCTAAAGAAGCCTCCCAGAATCCCAAAATGAGGCCGTCAAGATTAACCTCTGAACTACCTAATCCCACAAACAAAGCAGCTCATGACACTACCCCCCTCTCAACAGGGGGCCTCCGGACCCCCAGGCTTCCCAGGATGCCGGGCATGGAACGCACGAACCAGACGATCAGCGTGTACTGATCTGGCTGGTACCCATGACCGCTCCTCCGGACCATACCCCCTCCAATGTACCAAATATTGCAAAGACCCCCGAACCCGCCTGGAATCCACAATATGTTGTACCTCAAACTCCATATGTCCCTCAACCAAGACAGGAGGAGGAGCAGTTTCAGTCTCCTCTCTCACCGCACCCAAGGGTTTAAGTAAAGACCTACAAAAAACATTGAGGAAGGAAGACGGAGGCGGTAGGTTACGGGGTTCACTACTTCAATGACCTCATAGGGACCAATAAATTTAGGCCCCAGTTTAGCGGAGGGCAATCGAAGATTTATATTTTGTGTAGACAGCCACACCTTATCCCCACAAAGCAGCGTCTGAGCAGAGTCCCTTTTTCTATCCGCAAAATGTTTATATTTCTCCTGAGCCTTAGAAATATTTAAACTAACCTTTGTCCAAAGATCCTTAAGACGTTTGACCCCGTCCTCTGCCCCCGGACAACCAGAATCTATTCGAGAAAATTTGCCAAAATGAGGGTTCATCCCATAATTAATCAAAAATGGTGACCTACCGGTAGATTGGTTTACCTGGTTGTTGAAGGCGAATTCTGCTAATGGTAAAGCATCAGACCAGTCCCTTTCAGGGTAGAAGTCAAGCACCGAAGAATCTGTTCAAGCGACTGGTTGGTGCGCTCCGTTTGTCCGTTGATTTCAGGGTGATACGCTGAGGAAAAAGACAGAGATATCCCCAGATTTTTGCAGAAGGCCCGCCAGAATTTAGACACAAACTGAGTCCCTCTGTCTGACACAATATTAGTGGAAACCCCATGTAAGCGTACCACCTGGGACAGGAAATGCCTAGAGAGCGTCTCTGCTGAGGGTAAACTTGTCATGGGTACAAAATGTGCCAACTTCGAAAACCTGTCCACCACTACCCAAATTACAGTATTACCACGAGATGATGGAAGATTGGTAATGAAGTCCATGGACAAGTGAGTCCATGGCCTTCCTGGGACTGACAAAAGCACCAATTCCCCGGCCGGCCGGCAACTAGATCTCTTGGAACGGGCACATATACCACATGCTGCAACATGTTTCTTGATATCTGAAGTCATTAAAGGCCACCAGAAGACCCTTGCCACTGCTTCCCGTGTGGTGGCTATACCAGGGTGTGCACTCAACTTCAAATCATGGAACTCCACAGGAGTTTGTTGCGCAAATGCTGCGGGACAAACAACTTGTCAACAGGTTTGGAATTTGGAGCCAAAGATTGAGCTCCTACGATCTCTCACTCCAAATCCGACGACACCTCGGCAACCACGAGACTGGGTTGAAGAATGGGGGACGGTGGATCGGGGGCGGATAACGGCTCAAAACTACGTGATAAGGCATCAGCCTTTATGTTCTTAGACCCTGGCTGAAAGGTAATAGAAAATTGAAACCTGGAGAAAAAAAGTGACCAGCGGGCTTGCCTGGGAGTCAGTCTTTTAGCAGATTTTATGTATTCCAAATTCTTATGGTCAGTGATAACCGTAATAGAGTGAGCTGCCCCCTCCAAAAAATGCCTCCATTCTTCGAACGCCAACTTAATAGCCAGAAGTTCTCGGTTGCCTATGTCATAATTTTTCTCCGCCGGAGAAAATTTCTTAGAAAAATAGGCACAGGGCCTGAGATTAGTCAGAGAAGCTGGACCTTGCGACAAAACTGCCCCCACCCCAACCTCGGAAGCATCCACCTCAACCACAAATGGCTTGGATCGGGTTGAACCAGGATAGGAGCAGATGAGAAACAGTTTTTAAGCGTAAGAAAGAATTGTTTAGCTAACGAAGACCAGTTTCTGACATCTGCCCCTTTACGAGTCAGGTCCGTGAGAGGCTTAGTCACCTGAGAAAAACCTTTAATGAACTTGCGATAATAATTCGCAAATCCCAAGAAGCGCTGGATCCCCTAAGGTCCCTGGGGTGGACCCACTCCACAATAGCTTGCACTTTCTTGGGATTCATGCGAAAACCCTGAGGTGAAATTATCAGACCTAGAAATGACAACTCCTGAACAAAAAATGAACATTTCTCGAGTTTGACATACAATTGGTTTTCTCTTAGCCTATGAAGTACAGTTTTAACATGCAACAAATGGGAAGCTCTATCAACAGAATATATCAGAATATCATCTAGGTATACCACTACAAAACGGCCTATGAGATCCGAAAATACCACATTGATAAATTTTGAAACACTGCAGGTGCGTTAGTGAGCCCAAACGGCATTACTAGATTCTCAAACAACCCCTCAGACGTAAGGAAAGCCGTTTTCCACTCGTCCCCCTCTCGTATTCTTATTAAGTTATAAGCCCCCCTCAGATCCAGTTTAGAAAACCATTTAGAACCAGAAAGCTGATTACAGAGATCAGGAATCAACGGTAGGGGATATGTGTTCCTGACAGTAATTTTATTTAGTTCACGAACGTCGAGGCAGGGACGTAGGCCGCCATCTTTTCTCTTAACAAAGAAAAACCCCGCAGCTACCAGGGAAACTGAGGGTCTTATGTGACTTTCAGAAATGTACTGTTTCATAGCAAGGCGCTCGGGGCCAGACAGATTGAACAGGCGAGCTTTAGGCAATTTGGATCCAGAAATCAGATCAATGGCACAATCAAATGGCCTATGAGGGGGTAACGCCTCAGCCTCGCTCTCAGAGAACACGTCCTCAAAGTCTCTCAGGTACTCCAGAATACCCTCCAGACTAGTAGAAGACACAGAGACAGATTTAGCAATTTTCATACAACAAATAGATTTATGATAACAGTCAGCACACTTGGACCCCACTTAACAATCTCCCCAGATTCCCAGTCAATCACTGGGTTATGGCACCGAAGCCACGGCATTCCCAGTACCAGCCCTGCGGGTAATTTGTCCATGACAAAACATTCAATTTCTTCCATGTGGGAAGAACCAATTCTCAACATAAACTTTTCAGACACAGAAATGATCCCAGTTCAGGTAAGAGGAGATGAGTCAATGGCCACGACTTTAAGTGGTGTAGGAAGCCTGACTGTCCCTATCTGGTGTTGGGAAACGACATCAGAGCTGATCAGGTTAAGTGATGAACCACTGTCCACCAGTGCTGTAGAGAAAAAACGGACGTTGTCTACCAACAGTTCAACCCTTAGAAAAACTTTAGGACATGAAGAAGAAAGTACCTGAAGGTCTGGGCAGCCTCCTCGACCACTATCCAGACCTAGTCGTTTTCCCGTCGCTTTAGAGGACGATGGGCACGAGGGACAATCCTTTTTCCAATGACCAGCCTCCCCGCAATAAAAACAGAGCTGTTTTTCCCGGCGGCGTTTCCTCTCCATCTCCTTGACCGAAGTGATGCCAATCTCCATGGGTTCAGGAGCGACACCAGTCTCTTTGCTGCTGGAGAATAGGGACGTCTCGGAATGCATGACATCCCTAGCCCGCAGCCTGCGGTCCATACGAACAGCCTGAGTAATGGCATCTTCCAAGGTGTCAGGTGGTGGATGGAGGGCCAGAGCATCTTGGAGGCGTTCGGATAGGCCTCTGTGGAATAAGCCCCGAAGGGCGGCATCACCCCATGAGACCTCCGCTGCCCAGCGTTGGAACTCCGCACAAAACCACTCAGCCGAGCGTTTACCCTGGCACACACTCATGACATTATCTTCAGCCATACGTACTCTGTCAGGCTCATCATATATGCGGCCCAGGGCCTCAAAGAAGGCATCGACTGTCATTCTCTCGGGGGTGGTGGAAGACAGAGAGAAAGCCCAAGCTTGAGGGGCACCACGCAGTAGAGAAATAACAACCCCACCCTCTGAAATTCATCCCCAGAGGAACAGGGCCTTAAAGAAAAAAAAAGCTTATATCCTTCCTTGAAGGACCTAAACTCCTCTTTATCCCCTGAAAAGAGATCAGGCAATTTGACCGGAGATTCAGGGGATATCACAGATACGTCCCAACTCCCGGAACCTGGAGACCCTGTCACAATGGCCCCCTGCACGGTGTCTATCAACTGCTGTTGGGTATGGACCATCCTGCACTGTTCCACATTGAGCTTTTGGAACATTTGGGTTAGATGCTTGACCTGATCGGCCAAACCCTGCAGGGGATCCATGCTGCAAATATGCTCAGAAGACCCATACAACTATCCCCAAGAAAAAAAAATGTGTGGTCGCTAGTGTTGAGCATTCCGATACCGCAAGTATCGGGTATCGGCCGATATTCGCGTTATCGGAATTCCGATACTTAATTCCGATACTTTTTCAATATCGTATACCGGAATCGGAAGTTCCCATAATTCTTTGAGAGGCAATGTGATGTTAGTCAGCCAATGATGAATCTTATGAAGTGTGGGCACATCCTGTAATGCTGCGGTCATCTTAACTAATGGCATGGCTGTGATTGGCTGCTGAAATGATGTCAGAATGCACTATAAAAGGCGCCGCAGCCATTTTAGCGTCACTGTGCTGTGAACTCAGTTAGGGACAGAACGCTACTCTGCTCACTCTGAGGGACAGTTAGATATTGCGATTTTGTGTACTACTGTGCTTGAGGCAGGCTAGTTTACCAACCGCTGTGTAAAGCTTCATTTTGCCAGTGTTGTTTTAACAGCTCTGTGCAAGGTGTGTGTGTGTGACAGTGCAGGTGACGCTGCAGTTTGCTCTGCATCCACCGCTGTTTGTAGGCATCTGCACGTGTCACTGACTCTTTTTTTTTTTTATTTTATTTTGTGGAATTGGTGCAGCTCCATTATATTAGAAAAAAATCAAATCTATTAGTGTGACGTGCTTCCATCCGTATACAATACATTGGTTGCAAACACTATAGAAGTACAGAAAGGAGCCTTTCACAGCTACTGAACAGTTGTCTGCAGGGTTTACTGTAGTCTGTGAGCTTTTAATTTTGTGAGTGCAGATTACGCTCCAGTTAGTTCTTCAACCACTGCCGGTTGTAGTCTGCTGAGCGTGTGTCACTGCCTCATCCTTCACATTTTTCTGTAATTGGTGCTGCTCCATTTTAGTGGAAAAAAATCTAATCTATTAGTGTGACGCGCTTCCATCCGTATACAATACATTGGTTGCAAACACTATAGAAGTAGACAAAGGGGCCTTTAACAGCTACTGAACAGTTGTGTTTCAGTGTTCACTGTAGTCTGTGAGCTTTTCATTTTTTGAGTGCAGATTACGCTCCAGTTTGTTCTTCAACCACTGCCGGTTGTAGTCTGCTGAGCGTGTGTCACTGCCTCATCCTTCACATTTTTCTCTAATTGGTGCTGCTCCATTTTAGTGGAAAAAAATCTAATCTATTAGTGTGACGCGCTTCCATCCGTATACAATACATTGGTTGCAAACACTATAGAAGTAGACAAAGGGGCCTTTAACAGCTACTGAACAGTTGTGTTTCAGTGTTCACTGTAGTCTGTGAGCTTTTCATTTTTTGAGTGCAGATTACGCTCCAGTTTGTTCTTCAACCACTGCCGGTTGTAGTCTGCTGAGCGTGTGTCACTGCCTCATCCTTCACATTTTTCTCTAATTGGTGCTGCTCCATTTTAGTGGAAAAAATCTAATCTATTAGTGTGACGCGCTTCCATCCGTATACAATACATTGGTTGCAAACACTATAGAAGTAGACAAAGGGGCCTTTAACAGCTACTGAACAGTTGTGTTTCAGTGTTCACTGTAGTCTGTGAGCTTTTCATTTTTTGAGTGCAGATTACGCTCCAGTTTGTTCTTCAACCACTGCCGGTTGTAGTCTGCTGAGCGTGTGTCACTGCCTCATCCTTCACATTTTTCTCTAATTGGTGCTGCTCCATTTTAGTGGAAAAAAATCTAATCTATTAGTGTGACGCGCTTCCATCCGTATACAATACATTGGTTGCAAACACTATAGAAGTAGACAAAGGGGCCTTTAACAGCTACTGAACAGTTGTGTTTCAGTGTTCACTGTAGTCTGTGAGCTTTTCATTTTGTGAGTGCAGATTACGCTCCAGTTTGTTCTTCAACCACTGCCGGTTGTAGTCTGCTGAGCGTGTGTCACTGCCTCATCCTTCACATTTTTCTCTAATTGGTGCTGCTCCATTTTAGTGGAAAAAAATCTAATCTATTAGTGTGACGCGCTTCCATCCGTATACAATACATTGGTTGCAAACACTATAGAAGTACACAAAGGGGCCTTTCACAGATACTGAACAGTTGTCTGCAGGGTTCACTGTAGTCTGTGAGGAATAACCACACTTAGGCCTTATAACTTTTCTGACTTTCTTTATCAATCTACCAAGATGAAGAAGTCAGTGAGTAAGGCACGTGGTCGTGGTCGAGGCCGTGGATTTGCAGCAGGGAGAGGACGTGGGGATTCTGTGGCTGCTGCCGCACCCAGTGACACAGCATCCACCAGTTTTCCCCGTGAGCGTTCCTTTATGCGCACTTTTGTAGGAGCTCAGCGTACCCCCCTGCTGCGTGAAGAACAAATTGAAGCCGTTGTTGGTTGGATGGCAGCCAATGCATCGACTTCAATAGCTTCCACCTCCTCTCAGGACCACAGCACTGTTGAACAACCATCAGTCTCTTCACCGCCTGCCAAATTGCCCAGGCAGTCAGAGAGCTCTGTACAGGAGCCAGCTGAGTCTCTGCTTCTGTTCTCAGAATCTGTTGGCTTGCAAACAGGGGCCCAGCCAAGCAGCATTCTGGAATGTGAAGAAGAGGCAGTATGCAGTGATGCGCAACAGCTGTGTCTCTCTGAATCTGAAGAGGCGGGTGAGCCAGTGCCGATGGTCAGCACACCGCAGAACGCATCTGATGATGATGAGACTCAGTTGCCAGTTTCTGTTGAGCATGGTGCTGGCCAGACCACCCAACAACAGCAGGTGTTGGAAGAGGGTAGTGGTGGAGATGATGAGGTCCAAGACCCAACATGGCGTGAGGAACAGGAAGGTGGTGGGAGCAGCTCTGAGGAAGAGATTGCCCCAACGGTCCAAACAGTAGGGAGAGGTAGGCTGCAGACTCGCTTGCCTGTAGCCTCCAGTTTGGCACCCGTTCGGAGCAGTTCTCTTCCAACAGCCAAACCGGGCGCTCCCAGGACTTGCTCTGCGTGGTCCTTTTTGATACAGTTGCAGATGATATTTGCTATGTCAAATGCAAGCTGTGTAATCAAAAAATTAAAAGAGGTAAAAGTGTCAGTAACCTTAATACAACAAATATGTGGAAACATGTGCGGTCAAAGCACTTTGTTGAGTTACAAAGACACACTGGAGATGTAGGCCAACCTACAGCAGCACCTACATCTTCAGCTCGTGTTGGAGCCTCTTCCTCCAGTTCACACACAGCTGGTTCGGCTTCCTCACAGGATCGCCATGGAAGAACCTCTGTCACTGTTGTCCAGAGACACAGTGTTATTCCACCCACAGCTGCAAGTTCCCTGTCATCCTCACACACCCAGGCCACAAAACAGCCATCGGTAGCACAGGCATGGGATAAAAGACGGCCATACTCGGCAAACCATCCACGAGCACAGGCTCTGAATGCTGGCATTGCAAAACTCCTGTCCCTTGAAATGCTGTCATTCAGGCTGGTGGAGACTGACAGTTTCTGTGAATTAATGGCATTGGCAGTCCCACAATACAATGTGCCCAGCCGATTTTATTTCAGCAGGCAAGCCGTCCCTGGTCTGCAAAAGCATGTTGAGGCAAAAATTAAACATGCGCTACTAAACGCCGTCAGTAGCAAGGTCCACCTGACCACCGATGCGTGGACCAGTACCCATGGCCAGGGACGATACCTTTCACTCACTGCCCATTGGGTGAATGTTGTGGAGCCGGGTACACATCTTGCGAGTGGCGCTGTACGTGTTCTGCCAACTCCAAGGATTGCCGGAATAAAGTCTGTCCACATTGACTCCTCCTCCTACTCCAGTTCCTCAGAATCATCGCTGCAGGAGCCGTCACGGTCTACCTCCACATGGACCCGTGGACGCTTACCTGATGCGACCGATATGAGCACAGCCGTGGCCAAACGGCAACAGGCCGTTCTGAAATTAATTCCCATGGGGAATCGAAGCCACACAGCGCAGGAGGTCTGGAATGCCATCAAGCAGGAGAGCGACGTGTGGTTTTTGCCAGCGAATCTCCAGCCAGGCTTGGTAGTGTGTGACAATGGCCGAAATCTGGTGGCAGCTCTGGGCCTTGGCAAACTCACTCACATACCATGTCTGGCACATGTGCTCAACTTGGTCGTGCAGAGTTTTTTGAGGGACTATCCGGATCTTGATGCACTGCTGCACAAGGTCCGCCTAGAGTGCGCTCACTTGCGACGTTCCAGCATGGCCAGATCGCGCATTGCAGCTCTGCAACGCAGATTGCGCCTTCCTGAACATCGCATCATATGTGACGTATCCACCAGGTGGAATTCAACGTTACATATGTTGGAGCGGTTGTGTGAGCAGCAGCCAGCAGTTATGGAGTATCAGCTGCATCAGGCGCAATCAACACGCAATTTGCGCCGTCCACACTTCACCATTAATGAGTGGGCCACTATGAAGGACAGTGCCATTTTTTGGTGCGTTTGATAGCAACGCGGATGGCGAGTGCAGTTTTGGGCACATCGCCTGACTGCCCCCCTTACTGCCTGCTTCAAAAAACTGCAAGCAAAAAGGGATAGGGGTTTTTGGGAAAAGGGGAGGGGGGAGTAAAATTCCAACACCTTTTGGAAAGTCAGCGCAAAGTGGTTCCTCACAAAGGGCTGGGCGGGGCCCCTTTGGAGGAGGAGAGGAGGAGGGGTCAATGGGGAGGGAAGACACGTCCCGAGGGAGACACAACGCCTAGCAGTATGTAGAGCGGGGTGGGGGGATGCAGGCAGGGAAGATAACGCCTTGCAGAGGGCAGCGTTTCTTGCCAGTTGGGGGTCCCGCGCACATGGTTGTTTTTTGCCAGTGCCTAAGAAAGCCCCCCCCCCCCCCCCCCATCGCCCAATTCTCACACGTTGATATTGGGGGTTTCACCCTCCAAAAACCCCGCTAAAGGGCAAACGTCAAAACCTCATCACACCGTTGAAACCGGAGCGTAAAAGCGGGGGTACCCAAAACACACTGGTGCAATCCTAAAATTCTCCTTACTGCCGAAGCACTGCTGGCTACGCTTTCAAAGCAGTTGGTGTCAGGGAGGTAGAGAGCTCGCAAAGAGGGGCACACGCGGCCCCTGACGGGAAAGACCAGATGTTAAAAATGTGGGAAAGTTTTGTGGCAGGCCCAAATGTCTACCCACCCAGAGGGCTCCCCCGGGAGGGGGAACTATCGCAATGGGGGACGACAATTGGCTTGCCCTCATGTACTCCCGATGGGGTCTTCCCCATTCAATTTTTGGGTCCTTTTGCTGGATACAGGGGGAGAGCTTTGCCCCTAAGCATTGGGGGGTGCTGGTTGCCCTGCTGCCAGGTATTATCGGGCCGGGTTTTTGTGCTGCAGGGGGGTGTACAAACAACCTCGCATG
>JARQOD010000001.1:682733839-682793839 GCA_033576555.1 Oophaga sylvatica
ACTCACCGATTTCATTCCACCACACTCCCTATAGTGCCACCAGGGGAGCCTTAGAATATATAAGGGTGTGGGAGACGTAGCAGTAGCAGTCGGAGTCTGCTCTTTGGAGTTCAGTTCATTCTAGTCTCAGCCAGTCTGGTGGATTCAGAGTGAGTCATTCCTCTCAGAGACATTCTAGCCGACAGACGGAGATTCCTGTCAATAGAAGGAAGCTGACGACTACACCTACTGTTGCCTGCTTATGTAAGGGTGTGAGTAGGGACAGCGAGTGGTGAAAGAAGAAGAAAGAGTGACTGAGGTGAAATAGCAACGATAGCTGACCTCCACTCTGCCAACCAGACACCGGGCCGAGCTTGCTAGAACCTTCACGGCTAGTGAGAGAAACGGAGACCCTGCTGGACTTCAGGTCGCAGAGGGGGCCCTACAGTGCTGGTACGTAACCGGGGTCAGGAAGACAGAGTCTAGCAGGACGCTGCAGACATAGACTTAGTTCTGTCCAAAAGAAGGCTCCACCACAATGTCGGCCGGGCGTAGCTGTTCTACACGGATTAAATTAGCTTCATGCAAGTTAGAAACACATACATTGGAAGTAAGGAGCCTTAAACCTACTCAGTGAATTACTGGATGTGTATCCTCCACCCTGAGCAGCTTCCCGGGACATACCTGCACAATACCACCAGTAAAGGTATGGAAAGAGACTGACTTTGTGTGTCTGCCTTATTGCCTGCACCCTGCACGCCATATACCCTGAGGGATCCAGTCTCGCCTGTGGGAGACTTAACACCTGCTGCCCAATAACAACCCCTAAGGATTCACCCTGCCGCTGGTCACCCTGATCAGAAACCACAGGTGGCATCACGAACAATCCTACAACCCCTGTAATATCCCCCTTTGAATGAGTGCCCAGGGCAACGGACCGAGTGTGCTACCCGTGACCTATTCCCCATTGAAGTGAACGGGCTCGGTGCCGAGTACCCCACAAGCCCTGGTCGTGCGACTCACCAGCATCCTTGATCCACGCTATAAAGGCAAATTACAGAACATCATGCCACAAGAGAACCTAGAGCTAATATTTGGTGAACAACAAGCAACTCTGGTAAACAGTTTGTTAGAGGCATTCCAAGCACACAGCACATTGCAGGTTCTACAAGAGCCGTACTGGGACAAATGGAAGAGGTGTTCGTGGTGCCACACAGCCGAGTGGCGTTGGAGACAGGGGTTCATGACCATGTTGTGGACTGATTTCTCGAGTAAAGCTCACACGACTGGTAAAACTGAACGATTGCAACAGACAGGAGACAGCATTGTCAACTATGGTTCAAAATTACCTCTTCTCCCCTATGTATGTTCTCCCTCACAGTTCATTCCCCTTTGACTATGGGCCTGTAAACTGAACACCTGGCCTGAATTGCACAATATTGCCTTACAGGAGCTCGCTTGCCCTGCTGGTAGTGTCAATCAGAAAGAGTCTTCAGTGCAGCTGGATCAATCCTGACAGAAAGAAGGACTCGGCTGTCGACCCAAAATGTTGGTGATCTCACCTTCATTAAAATGAACCATGCCTGTGTTTCAAAGGATTTTGTACCACCTTCCCCTAATGACACATAGTTACCAGCAAAATGGCTTGCTTTGTCCTCCTCTTCCTCCGACTTCTCCAATTCCTCCATTTGCAGCTTCTGAACGTCCAGCCTACACCTCAACATATGCCAGTTTTTCCACCTCCCTAACTGGGCTGTACCCCCCCAGGGCCGGCGTTAGCACCTGGCACACCCGGGCAAGTTTCGGTGCCCTGAGCAGGTGGGGGGCCCACTCGGGGGACGGCACTGGCACAGGGCCCCTCATAGTACGCCGGTGTCTCTGACGGTGGGGGGGCCCACTCGCTGTCAGACACACCGGCATACTATGAGGGGCCCTGTGCCAGTGCCGTCGCCCATGAGTGGGCCACTCCTGCTTGCTCATCGACTCAGCACTTGCAATACTTACCTCTCCCTGCTCCACCGCTGTGACGTCTTCCGCGTTTCCTGACAGTGACATTCAGGTCAGAGAGCGCGATGATGTCACATCTGTGCGCCCTCTGCCTGAACAGTCCCAAGTGCAGAGAGCTGGAAGATGGCGACGCTGAGGAGTCCATTTTTTTAATGTTTGGAGCAATATATGGGCAGCATTATACATGGAGAATTATATATGGGGCCCAGCATACACTTGAGCATTATAGATAGGGCCCATTATACACTGGAGCATTAAAAATGGGACCCTTTTATATATGGAGCATTATATAGGCCCATCATACACTGGAGCATCATGCATGGGCCCATCATACACTGGAGCATTATAAATGTGGCCCATCATACACTGGAGCATGATATACGGGGCCCATTATACACTGGAGCATTATAAATGGGGCCCATCATATATGGAGAATTATATAGGCCCATCATACACTGGAGCATCATTACGGGGCCCATCATACACTGGAGTATTATACACTGCAAATTATTAGCAAGTTGTATTTGAGAGGATTATTTTTATTATTGAACAACAACTATGTTCTCAATCAACCAAAAGACTCATAAATATCAAAGCTTAATATTTTTGGAAGTTGGAGTGTTTTTTTTTTTTTAGATTTGGCTATATTAGGAGGTATCTGTTTGTGCAAGTAACTATTACTGTGCAGAATTATTAGGCAACTTAATAAAACCAAATGTATACCCATCTCACTTGTTTATTTTCACCAGGTAAACCAATATAACAACACAAACTTTAGAAATAAATATTTCTGACATTCAAAAACAAACAAAAAAAACAGTGACCAACATAGCCACCTTTCTTTATGATGACACTCAAAAGCCTTCCATCCATAGATTCTGTCAGTTGCTTGATCTGTTTGCGATCAACATTGCGTGCAGCAGCCACCACAGCCTCCCAGACACTGTTCCGAGAGGTGTAATATTTTCCCTCCCTGTAGATCTCACATTTTATGAGGGACCACAGGTTCTCTATGGGGTTCAGATCAGTTGAACAAGGGGGCCATGTCATTATTTTTTCTTCTTTTTGACCTTTACTGGCTAGCCAGGCTGTGGAGTATTTGGATGCATGTGATGGAGCATTGTCCTGCATGAAAATCATATTTTTCTTTAACGATACCGACTTCTTCCTGTACCACTGCTTGAAGAAGGTGTCTTCCAGAAACTGGCAGTAGGTCTGGGAGTTGAGCTTCACTCCATCTTCAACCCGAAAAGGTCCCACAAGTTCATCTTTGATGATACCAGCCCATATCAGTACCCCACCTCCACCTTGCTGGCGTCTGAGTCGGAGTGGAGCTCTCTGCCCTTTACTGATCCAGCCTCGGGCCCATCCATCTGGCCCATCAAGAGTCACTCTCATTTCATCAGTCCATAAAACTGTAGCAAAATCAGTCTTAACATATTTCTTGTCCCAGTCTTGACGTTTTATCTTATGTTTCATGTTCAAAGGTGGTAGTTTTTCAGCCTTCCTTATGTGTAGCCCAGCTGTGTCTGGAGCCACATGTTCCCAGGAGGATGCAACCAAGGTAAACCCACAATGACCCATTTGCACACAACACACCTGCACTTTTCCCTATATCCACCAGAGGGAGCCCATCCGCAGTAGATATAAGGCAGTGTAGACACGTGAGACGAGTTCAGTTCAGATCTCCTCAGAACGGCAGTTACCTCAGACGAGATCAGATTTCAGGTTACCACAGCCTAGTGTGCTTTTGCTGAAGGTCAAAGCAGGACGAAAGGCGAGTGGAAGGAAAAGAGAGTGACAGAGGTTGAAACAGCATTGATCGCTTACCTCTACTCTGCACCACCGGACGCCGGGTCTGAGCTTGCTAGCATCCACACGACTAGTGGGAGAAACCAGAGACCCTGTGGGACTTCATGTCGCAGGGGCCCAGCAGTGCTGATACATAACCGAGGTCAGGAAGACGGAGTCTAGCAGGGCCCTGCATACAGAGACACTGTTCTATTCCAGAGAAGGCCTAACCACAAAGTCAGCCGGGCGTATAACTGAAGACAGAGTTAGACTTCGTTCTATACAGGTCAGAAACTCACACACATAAAGGAGTACGGAGGCCCTACACCTACTCAGTGGGATTACTGGAAGTGCATCCTCCACCCTGACAGCTTCCCGGACGTGCCTGCTTCTACCATCAGTAAAGGTACAGAAAGAGACTTTCTTGTGTGTGTGTCTGCCTTATTGATCCTGCACCCCTACACCACCATATACCCTGAGGGATCAGTCTTGCCTGTGGAAGACTTAACACCTTGCTGCCCAGTAACAACGCCTCAGCGGATCTACCCTGCAGCGCTGGTCACCCTGACCAGGAACCACAGGTGGCATCACGAACATTTCTACAAACCTATAATCCCCTGTAAATATTCCCCTTTTTAGTGAGCGCCCAGGGCCACGGACCGAGCTGCGCTACCCGTGACATCCCCCATTGAAGTGAACGGGCTCGGTGCCGAGTACCCCACAAGCCCTGGCCGAGCGACTCATCTTTGGCGTCACGAACAGGATACGAAGCTCGCTATATGTGAGTCCTGTGTGCCTGAAGTGGACTGTTTTTGTGCAAAGAGACTGTGTTGCTGTTGTAATTTTTGGCGCCAATTGTCCGCCATTGCCCGCCAAATTGCAGCGCTACAGCGCGAAGAGAATGGGCGTACCTGCAGAAAGTGCGCTGAGTCCCGGACACGCCCCAACGCTGACGCAGCGGCAGGTCCTGTGGAGAGCTTCGGTGAACGCTCTGACGTCAGAGCGCCGGGGACACAGGTCCTTCTACATCGCTGTGCCCTGCAGAGCTGTAACCTTCAGAGAAGGTAGGCCACGCTTAACTAGGGGGCGTAGACATGTCGCAGCCGCAAGCTGACAGCGCAGCCGAGGGCGACCGCTCCGAGGACTTACCCGCCGAGCGCTGCCGCACAGGATGGAAACGCTGGCCCCTCACTAGGTCCTGTGGCCCCGATAGTACCGCTGACTCTGCCATACCTGCCTGGAGCAAAGTGGCTCCCTCAGTATAGCGGTAAGCCAGACACCCTGTCAGGGTTTATGCGCAAAATATGCAGCATAATGGACATGTACCTATGACAGAGAAACAAAGAGCTGCAGTGGTAGTGGAACAACTGACTGGTGCTGCAGAAAGGGAAGTAGAGACTTGGACAGTTGCAGACCAGGAATCAGTGCTTTCAATTTTTTTAAAGCTACAGACTATTTTTGAGGACCGCACTGAAACAGATCTCCGGATGAGGTTTTACCAAAGCTCCCAGAGACCAGATGACAGTATTAGGGACAACGCCTGCCGACTACAGGGGGCCCTGCGAGCTCTCAAACAGGTCAACCCCATAAGTGTCCTCAATGAAAACAAAATGTTAAAGGAACAATTTGTACGGGGACTGAGGTCCCAAACTGAAAGCAGAACTGTGCACTGGTGGTCCTTGGATCATCCTGACACTACCTTTGATGCCCTAAAGGATATGGCTATAAAAGGACTGCGACCCCTGGAGAAGCCCGAGATGGCAACCCAGTGTCACCCGGGTGAAGCCACTCTAAAGCCAGCAGCATCTACCTTTTCCCCGCTAGTGGCGGAAGCCAAAATGCAGGTGGCGCCCCCTACTGAGTTGGACTGTCTGCGCTCAGAAGTGCCCAGCTGACCAAAACCCTGGCCACTGTAATGAGTGCCCTGCAACTGCGGAAGGAGGAAGGAGGAAAGATCCTGCTAGCTGACTGCCCAGAGAACGTTCCTTGGATGAACCGGAGGAGAAGGAGGACGTCGCCCCACCGGAGGAGGACAACGCCACCCCCAGGAGCGACCCCCGATCAGCACCATCCTCGTCGAGAGATCATCTGCTACCGCTGCAACAGAGAAGGTCATCTAGCCCGACAGTGTCCTTTAAACGAGCAGATCCTGGGTCCGAGGGCCAACACCCAGGACTAGACTCTTCAGCCCCTCAGGCTGGAACCGCAGGTTTGTGGGAGGAAGACCATACCTGTCCATCATCCTGGACGGGATCGCAATCCCTGCCCTGCTGGTCACTGGATCTCAGGTGACCTATCATACCTGATGTCCTGTATAATAAGTTTTGGTCCATGGACAGTCTCCAGCCCCCGAGCCCTGACTTTGCTGTGTACGACTCAATGGTTTCCCTGTTGAAATACTCGGAGCCAAAAACGTGGACGTAAAGGTGGGCAGAGTGGAGCTGAAGGACCAGGGACTCTTAGTAGTAAAAACTGTAAATGAGGAAAATGGCTTAAATGTGGTTTTAGGTACAAACATTATCAGTAACTGTCTGGGAGAAGTTGATGTTTTTGCTCCAACAGCTCGCTGAAGTTGCCAAGCCAAAGCAAAAGGGAGTGATCCAGAGGGAGATCCGGGCCCTGATGTGCCAGCAGCAAGCGAAACTGACAGATGGTGAAATTGGTAATGTACGGGTAACAGACCCGAACCACATTGTGATACCCCCAATGAGTGAAATGCTTATATGGTGTAGAGCAGCAATAGGTCTGAGAGGACAGAAATACCAAGCAGTAGTAGAGCCCCATTGTTCAGAACACAGACCTACACTCTTGACTGCTAGAGGGGTAGTGGAAGTACGAAATGGGAGGGTACCAGTACGTCTTCTCAACTGGGGAGAAGATGAAGTGAACTTACCACGTTATGCCACTGTTGCTATATTACATACCGTAGATAATAACTCCATTCTCACGACAGAGTCCTTAGCCTCCCGCCAGCCAGCGGAGGATAACGACCCAACAACCGAGGTGGAGGATTGGTGTCAACAGCTCCATGTCGGGACAGACACCACTCCAGCCCACCAGAAACAGGGAGTATTTCGAGTGGTACAGGAGTACACACAGGTATTTAGCAAACACCCACTTGACTTTGGGACAATTAAGGGAATGCAACACCAATATCCCTACAGGCAACCATCCTCCCATTAAAGAGCGGTACAGGCCTATACCTCCAGCACACTACCAAAAAGCCAAGGAGATGTTGCGTGACATGAAGGAAGCAGGGGTGATAAGGGATAGTTGTAGTCCCTGGGCAGCACCTCTAATCTTAGTTAGGAAAAAGGATGGAAGCATGAGAATGTGTGTAGATTACAGACAAGTGAATCGCATTACACATAAGGATGCATACCCTTTACCACACATTGAGGAATCCTTAGCTGCCTTAAAAACTGCTAACTACTTTTCCACCCTTGACCTCACTAGTGGGTACTGGCAAGTAGCTGTGGCTGAGGAGGATCGGGAGAAGACAGCTTTCACCACCCCGATGGGACTCTGTGAGTTTGACAGGATGCCGTTTGGACTCAGCAGTGCCCCGGGAATGTTCCAGAGAGTGATGGAGAGTTGCCTGGGACATCTCAACTTTGAAACCGTGTTACTGTACCAGGACGACGTAATTGTGTACTCCAAAACGTATGAGGATCATTTGAAACACCTGACGGAGGAATTCGAGTCACTGTCCAAGTATGGGATGAAACTGAAGCCTTCAAAGTGCCATCTGCTCAAACAAAAGGTACAGTACTTGGGACATATTGTCAGCTCAGAAGGAGTAGCGCCAGACCCCGAGAAGGTCACTGCCATCCAGAAATGGCCCGAGCCGAAGAATCTCAAGGAGGTGCGCCAGTTCCTGGGACTGACAGGTTACTACCGGAGGTTTGTAAAGGACTACACCAAGAAAGCAGCGCCTCTGCAGGACCTCCTGGTAGGATAATCCCTCAAGAGCAGAAATCCTCCATTCCACTGGGGTAAAGAACAAGCTGAGGCATTCAAGGAGATGAAGGAGATCCTGACAGGTGATGAGATCTTGGCCTACCCTGACTACAGCCAGCCGTTCCTGCTGTACACTGATGCCAGCAACGAAGGATTGGGAGCTGTCCTCAGTCAGAAGCAAAATGGCCTAGAGAAAGTCATCACATATGCAAGCAGGAAGCTCCGGCCGACCGAGAGAAACCCAGAGAACTATAGTAGCTTCAAGTTGGAGTTCCTGGCGCTGGTCTGGGCCATCACAGAAAGATTCAAGCATTACCTAGCCTCCAGCAAGTTCACTGCTTACACTGACAATAACCCTTGACACATCTTGAAACAGCCAAGCTGGGAGCCATGGAGCAACGTTGGATGGCTCGGCTGTCGAACTATCAATTCACAATCAAGTACAGGGCGGGCCGTAAGAATGCCAACGCTGATGCCTTGTCCAGAATGCCGCATGAGTCCGACACGGAAGAGGAATTGGATGACCTAGAAGAGATTGAGCTACCTGCATTCCACAGAAATGGGATGATCCACGAGCAACGAGCCTGCAGGAGGCAGCGTGGTAAGACGTTAAACCCTTTACCTCACCACAGCTGGAAGGAGACCCAGGACAGTGACCCGGTTGTCAGCCGTATCAAGGAGCTGATAACTCAGGAAGGTTTCTCCTTAGAGAAGGATGCATCTCAGCAAGCAAAGCAGCTGTGGAATGAGAGAAGCTGGCTGTTTATCTACCGAGAGAAGCTGTGCCGAAGGTACGTCAACCCAAGAACCCATGAGATGGTATGGCAGATAGTAGTCCCCAGAGCGGACATCCAGATGGTATTGGAAGCCTACCACGATCGAGCGGGGCACTTTGGCTGGAAGAAGCTGGAAACCCTGTTGATGTGTCGTTTCTACTGGGTAGGAATGCGCAGTTCCTTCGAAAAATAGTGTAAAAACTGTGCGTCCTGTAGCCTCCGAAGAAAAGACTACAGCAGCCAGAAAGCACCCCTGCAACCCATCAAGACGACTCGTTCCTTGGAGATCGTGGCCTTGGACCATGTCAAGTTGTCACCCAGCCGGTCAGGATACTCATATGCCCTGACTATGGTGGATCACTACTCCAGGTTCCTGGTGGTCGCCCCTGTCAAAGATCTGACAGCTGAAACAGCAGCAAAGACGTTTCAAGCGTATTTCTGCAGGCCCCATGGATATGCAGAGCAAGTGTTAACTGATCAGGGTCCTGCCTTTGAAGCTGAGTTGTTTAAAGAGTTCTGTCATTTGTACGGATGCAAGAAGATAAGAACCACACCGTACCACCCCCAAACAAATGGACTCTGTGAAAAGATGAATCACATAGTCATTGATCTGCTGAAGACGGTACCACTTGAGGAAAGGAATCGGTGGCCAGACCTACTACCTGACCTGGTAGATCTGTACAATCACATACCTGTGAGTTCCACCAATTGCACTCCAGCCTACCTTATGCGAGCAAGACCAGGAAAGCTGCCCATGGATTTGGAACTTGGTGTTGTAGAACCAGAAGCTGATGTTACTACTGAAGATTGGGACACGAATCGACAGGAACAGTACAGGAGAGTACAAGCCTGCGTGGAAGATAGTCTCAGTAAAGTAAGGGAAAAGCAAGCGGAAAACTACAACAAACATGCGCCAGCTGAACCTTTTGTACCTGGAGAAATTGTGCTGAAGAGAAAAAGAAGAATGCACAAGCTAGACGATCAGTGGGAAAAAGAGCCATATGTCGTGCAAGATTCAAAGTTTGACAACAGGAAAACCTGTACCATTAGCAAAGATGGAGGAAAGACTTCCACCACTGTATCAAGAGACCACCTAAAACTGTGTCCAGACATGTTAAAACTTCACGAAGAAGAACCTGTTATGGAAAAAGAGAAACCAGGTGAAGTCATACACACGGACCTAGGAGATTTTCCTGCAGATTGGCCTTGTATCGGAGACGCTGTGATTATTCCAGTACTTCAATTTTACCAACCACAAGAAGCACTCCAACGTCCAGTGGAGCCAGTTGCCGCAGCAGAAGAATAGTTCGTGAGGAACCTGCTCCTGAAGCATCTCAAGAAGTGGAGCCTCAAAACGTGGAACTACCAGAAGAATCCTCTAGCGAAACAGAACCGCATCGCCCAGCCACAAGTATGCTTGCCAGATCCCTAGAGAGGTTAAGGCAGTATTACAGTTTACCGGCACGTAGGACAGATAGGCCAGATGCTACTATACCTGACGCAACACCACATAGGTCAGTACGCACGACAAAAGGAAAGTTACTTGTTAGGTACCAAGAGTAGGCCTAGCAAATTAAGCCAGTAAACAAGTGTCCAAGTGTATAAATGTATATAAGAATTGTGTAAATACTGTATATATGTTACCTGTATTTATTGAAACGTTTGAAGTGTCCTCACCTCCCGCAAGGGAAGAGTTATTGTTATTGTTTATGTTAATGTTATAAAAATTTACTTCTTTTTCAGCCGGGGAGTGCTGATGATAACTAGGGGGGATGTGTAGCCCAGCTGTGTCTGGAGCCACATGTTCCCAGGAGGATGCAACCAAGGTAAACCCACAATGACCCATTTGCACACAACACACCTGCACTTTTCCCTATATCCACCAGAGGGAGCCCATCCGCAGTAGATATAAGGCAGTGTAGACACGTGAGACAAGTTCAGTTCAGATCTCCTCAGAACGGCAGTTACCTCAGACGAGATCAGATTTCAGGTTACCACAGCCTAGTGTGCTTTTGCTGAAGGTCAAAGTAGGACGAAAGGCGAGTGGAAGGAAAAGAGAGTGACAGAGGTTGAAACAGCATTGATCGCTTACCTCTACTCTTCACCACCGGACGCCGGGTCCGAGCTTGCTAGCATCCACATGACTAGTGGGAGAAACCGGAGACCCTGTGGGACTTCATGTCGCAGGGGCCCAGCAGTGCAGATACATAACTGAGTTCAGGAAGACGGAGTCTAGCAGGGCCCTGCATACAGAGACACTGTTCTATTCCAGAGAAGGCCTAACCACAAAGTCAGCCGGGCGTATAACTGAAGACAGAGTTAGACTTCGTTCTATACAGGTCAGAAACTCACACACATAAAGGAGTACGGAGGCCCTACACCTACTCAGTGGGATTACTGGAAGTGCATCCGCCACCCTGACAGCTTCCCGGGACGTGCCTGCTTCTACCATCAGTAAAGGTACAGAAAGAGACTTTCTTGTGTGTGTGTCTGCCTTATTGATCCTGCAACCTTACACCACCATGTACCCTGAGGGATCAGTCTTGCCTGTGGAAGACTTAACACCTTGCTGCCCAGTAACAACCCCTCAGAGGATCTACCCTGCAGCGCTGGTCACCCTGACCAGGAACCACAGGTGGCGTCACGAACATTTCTACAAACCTATAATCCCCTGTAAATATTCCCCTTTTTAGTGAGCGCCCAGGGCCACGGACCGAGCTGCGCTACCCGTGACATCCCCCATTGAAGTGAACGGGCTCGGTGCCGAGTACCCCACAAGCCCTGGCCGAGCGACTCGCCTTCCTTACCTTGGCCATGTCCCTAAGTATGGCACACCTTGTGCTTTTTGATACTCCAGTAACGTTGCAGCTCTGAAATATGGCAAAACTGGTGGCAAATGGCATCTTGGCAGCTTCACGCTTGATTTTCCTCAATTCATGGGCAGTTATTTTGAGCCTTTTTTTATGAACACGCTTCTTGCGACCCTGTTGGCTATTTGCCATGAAACGCTTGATTGTTCAGTTATAACGCTTGAAAAGTTTGGCAATTTCAAGACTGCTGCATCCCTCTGCAAGACATCTCACAATTTTTGACTTTTCAGAGTCCGTCAAATCTCTCTTCTGACTCATTTTGCCAAAGGAAAGGAAGTTGCCTAATAATTAAGCACACCTTATATAGGGTGTTGATGTCATTAGACCACACCCCTCCTCATTACAGAGATGCAAATCACATGATTTACATAATTGACAGTTTGCTTTCAAGCCTATACAGCTTGGAGTAGAACAACATGTATAAAAAGGATGATGTGATCAAAATACTCATTTGCCTAATAATTCTGCACACAGTGTATAGGCCCATCATACACTGGAGAATCATTCATGGGGCCCATCATATACTGCAGCATCATATGGGGCTCATTATATATGGAGCATTATATAGGCCCATCATACACTGGAGCATCATGCATGGGGCCCATCATATACTGGAGCATCATATGGGGCCCATTATATATGGAGTATTATTTTGGCCCATAAGATACTGGAGCATCATCCATGGGGCCCATTATATACTGGAGCATTCTAAATGGGGCAGATCAGACACTGGAGCAGCATCTACGGGGCCCATTTTACACTGGAGCATTATAAATGGGGCCCATTATATATGGAGCATTATTTTGGCCCATCATACACTGGAGCATCATCCATGGGGCCCATCATATACTGGAGAATCATATGGGTTCATTATTTATGGGGTATCATATAGGGTATGGAGCATCATATGGAGCACATATGGGGCCTATTCTGTATGGAGCATTATATGGAGCCCATTCTGTATGGACCAATATATGGGGCCCATCATATACTGTATGGAGCTTTATATACGACTAATTCTACTGTATGGAGCAATATGTGGGGCTCATTATACTCTATGGGGACATTCCTATACTGTATGACACATTATATGGGGACCATCATATACTGTAGCATTATGTAGAGCTCATCATATACTGTATGGAACATTATATGGGACAAATTATTTATGGGGCAATATATGGGGCTCATTATTCTGTATGGCGCACTATGTGGTGGCCATAATACTGTATGGAGGAATATACTGTCCGGTTTTTGAGCTATTGTAGAATTTAAAATAGATATCAATCATGTAATGTAAGAAGTGAAGTACCGTATATACTCGTGTATAAGCCGAGATTTTCAGCACCTTTTTTCATGCTGAAAATGCCCCTCGGCTTATACACGAGTCATAGGGCAGAAACCAGTGGGGGAGGGGATGCCGCGGCAGGAGCCGGTGGCTGGGACATCATACTCACCCCTCCCCGTGCCATCGCTGAACGTCCCTGCAATCCTGCGTTCTCCCGGCTTCCTGCAGCTCTCCAGCACTGAGCGGTGAGGTAATACCCGCTCATTAAGGTCATGCAATATGGACGCAACGCCACTTCCATAGGCGTGGCGTCCATATTCATGCCTTAATGAGCGGTATTACGTCACCGCTCAGCGCTGGAGAGCTGCAGGAAGCCGGGGAGAACGCAGGATTGCTGGCGGGACGTTCAGCGATGGCACGGGGAGGGGTGAGTATGATGGAGGAGAGGACAAGGAGCACGGACGGGGGGGAGAACGGTGGACGGGGGAAGCATGGAGGAGGACGGGGGGAGAACGGAGGACGGGGGAAGCATGGAGCAGGACGGGGGGGAGAACGGAGGACGGGGGAAGCATGGAGGAGGACGGGGGGAGAATGGAGGACGGGGGAAGCATGGAGGAGGACGGGGGAGAACGGAGGACGGGGGAAGCATGGAGGAGGACAATGAGCACGAAGCAGGACGGGGGGAGGATGGAGGGCACAGAGGAGCACGGAGCAGGACGGGGGGGCACAGGAGGACGGAGAAGGAATGGGGGAGCACAGCGGAGGATGGAGCAGGATGGGGGGAGTACAGAGGAGAATGAGGGAGCACAGAGCTGGATGGGGGAGCAAGGAGCAGGACGGGGGCAGCACAGAGCAGGAGGGCAGTTTATACACCCGGCTTATACACGAGTCAATAAGTTTTCCCAGTTTTTTGTGGCAAAATTAGGGGGGTCGGCTTATACACGGGTCGGCTTATACACGAGTATATACGGTATTTGTCATTGTACTATACCTATACTTCTCTGCCGTATCGGAGCATCATGAATTGTGGTATGTGTTAAAGGTGCCCACTGACACTCTTTCGCCCGGGGCACACGAAAACCTGGAGCCAGCCCTACACCCCCCCACAACTTTAGCCAAATAACCGCCAGTTTTCAATGCGCAACTATTATTATAAAGTAAATTAAGGTTGACAAGCTTAAGTAATAGGAATTGATGTCGTTGGCATTGAAATGGGCACTGTAGGTGTGTTTACTGTCCTCCACTCCCTGCCGACTTTGCTTCCCCATTGACTTGCATTGGGTTTCGTGTTTCAGTCGGACCTCCGACTTTTCCCGATAGTCGGCCGATTTTGTTCGACTCGACTTTTGAGAAATCGGGTTTCAAGAAACCCGACTCGACCCTCCCGGAGGCAAAGTCGCTCATCTCTAATGGTGACTCTTCGGTAAGCCATATTTATTGGATCTCCTCACTTTGGAGCACACTTGTAACTGTAATGTTGTTACTTGTAGTTTGTAATAATTCTTTTTATAGTATCTCCAACTGTTAAAGCTGACTTTTCCTGACCCCTCTGGCGCTGCCGCCGAGTACCCACAGAGGTGGCAGCGGTAGAGGGAGAGGGGTGGGGTAAAGGAAAAGCTATATCCTCACCAACAGATTCATGCAATGCAATCAGCCACAATGCTCCAGCGCTGGTGGATGGGATAGAGGGATCAGATGTGAGGGAAGGCTGGAAAGGTGCAAATGGGCCGGGGCTGTCGAAGTGTCCCTCGGTGGCGGACTCCTGAGGGATTGCCCCAGAAGGGTCCAACTATACAGGCTCCCGAGTGCTGCTGATGGTGCTGTGGAATAAAGAGAAATTAAATACAATTAATATATTGATATTGCATGGCTCTGGCTGAAACACCAAAAAACTGTTAGACATGTAGACATTTTTCATTAAATGGGGTGGGTAATATTTACCTTCTGGTCACCATCGTTGATCGGAGGAACGACAGGGCATGCGCATACTTATACTTGCTCCTGCATCCTCCAGATCCACTCAGGGCCCGCATCTCTTTGTTGAACTCCTTCTTGAAGAGATCCCTGATTGACCGCCACCGCTTGACAATTCTCTCACCTGAAAAGTGAAAGCACAAATTGGTTAGTATACAACATCAGTGTTTCCCAAACTCCATTCCTCACAGCACCCACGGGTCATGTTTTCAGGATTTCCATAGTGTTTCACAGGTGAGAGAATTCCTGATGCCTTGATGATACTTCCACCATCTGCGCAATACAAAGGAAATCCTGAAAACATGACCCGTGGGGGCCATGAGGACTGGCGTTTGGGAAACACTGCTTTACATCCAGCAACATAACTGAACTGTGTATACTTACGTGCTTGAATCTGGGCCCGAGCATCGAGGTCCTCCCAGTGGTCCACTAGTTGTGCACATATTTCCTCCCAGAGCCGACGGGTCACAATTATATCAGCATGGCGGAGGTCCATGTTCCACAGCGGCTCCCGTTCTTATATCAGATCGATGAGGAGGTCAAAGTCCAGCCCGGCCTCCTCACCGTCCGAGTCAGGAGCACGCTGTGAAGCCTGTTAAAAAAGAAAAAAAAAAATATTAGACTCAAAACAACAAATAAAGTAGAATAAAAAAAACAAACAACAAAAAAAGGTACTTACCCAATAGAGACCGCGCTATCGCTGACGCCGACGACCCTGGGAGGTGCTTTGAGGACCTCTTGGCCGAGTACCAGATTCAGAAGACTATAATAAAAAATAAAAATTATGTGCTTGGATGTAGGCATATGTGTTGTGTGCAGTGTGATATCTGTAATGATCTCTTTTTATGTGTTGTCTGCAGTGTGATGTCTGTGCTAAATTATTTTCTATGTGTTGTGTGTAGTGTGATGATGTGTTTCTGTGATGCATGCAAGAAACTTACGAATTGTGAGCCCACTCCAGGTATCTCTCTACCCCTTCGTTCTTCTTCTGGGAGCACCTCTTCAGCTGCAGATTCCTGTTATACAAAAATTATTGATTAATATATTTAGATATATATATATATATATACACATACACATTTACAGGGGGCATAGAAGAGCACTTATGTGACCATCAAAATAATACACAGGGCATCATTACTTTTCTAGGGGTAAAATCTGGTCACTGTTTTCTAGGGAACTTGCACAGGGCATTAACATTTTCTAGGGGGCCATTTTACCATCTAGAGGGCACAAATATGGGTGGACATAAAATGAAGCACTGCCATTGTGCCAAATAGCCGATGCACTAGGACGACGTGCTCAGAGATGGAATATCAGAGATGGATTGTGAAATACTTAAATACATTAAAAAAAAAAACATTTTTTTACCTCTAAGCGCTGACGACGCAAGGGAGGGCTCCCAGAAGAAGACATGTTGGCCTGGCTGTCCTGGCTCTGCGGCTGCTGGCTCCTGGGACGTCAGCTGGCTGTTCGCCAGCTGCTGGCTGCTGGACAGCTGGGCGGCTGCTGGCGTCTGCTGGCTGCTTGACAGCTGGGCGTCTGCTGGAGTCTGCTGGCTGCTGGACAGCTGGGCATCTGCTGGCTGCTTGACAGCTGGGCATCTGCTGGCGTCTGCTGGGTGCTGGACAGCTGGGCGTCTGCTGGCTGCTGGACAGCTGGGCGTCTGCTGACATCTGCTGGCTGCTGGATGGCTGCCGGCTCCTGGGTGGCTGCTGGACAGCTGGGCAGCTGCTTGGGTCTGCTGGATGCTGGGCGGCTGCTGGCACCTGGGCAGCTGCTGGCTGCTGGACAGCTGGGCGGCTGCTGCCTGCTGGGCATCTGCTGGCTGCTGGGCGGCTGCTGGCTAATGGCCGGCTGCTGGTTGATGGGTGTCTGCTGGCTGCTGGGCGGCTGCTGGCTGATGGCCGGCTGCTGGCTGATGGGCATCTGCTGGCTGCTGGCGTTGTCCTGTTTTTTGACGCAGACAAAAAACGCTACTGTAGCCATTTTTTCCAGACTCCGGAATGAAAAAACTGAAGAACCGCAAGGCCATGCAGCGCGATCTGGCACTAATACAAGTCAACGGGAAAAAAACGGTTCCGGCGGTAGATTTCACCGGATCCGATGTTTCAAAAAATAGCCGGATTGTGCCTGACGGAAAAAACCTGATGTGTTAACCCCTCTCTGACATTAGACGTACTATCCCGTCCATAAAACCCGTGCCATTCTGCCCATGGACGGGATAGTACGTCATAGGCGATCAGCTGCGCTCCTGAGGGGAGCGCAGCTAATCGCCGCCGGGTGTCAGCTGATTATCACAGCTGACACCCGTGACTGTGTGTCAGGAGCGGTCACGGACCGCTCCCGGCACATTAACCCCTAGCACACCGCGATCAAACATGATCGCGGTGTACTGGGGGCACAGGGGAGGATCGCGCAGGGTGGGGGCTCCCTGCGCGCCCCCCTGAGACCCTCAGACCAGCGCAATGTGATCGCGCTGTTCTGAGGGCTTCCTCCCTCCCAGGACCCGGATCCAAGATGGGCGCGGGGTCCTGGAGGGAGGCGGCTTCCTCAGTGCCTGCTGAGAGGCAGGCACTGAGAAGCCTGCAGCTATGCCTGAGCGATCGCTGGTGTGACAGAGTGCTGTGCACACTGTCACACCAGCGATTTGATAAAATACAGTGATGTCCCACCCTGGGACAAAGTAAAAAAGTTAAAAAAATAAAAATAAACATGTTATAAAAAAAAATCCAAAATAAATAAAAAAAAAAAAAATATTCCCCAATAAATTCATTTCTTCCTGTAAATAAAAAAACAAAACAATAAAAGTACACATATTTAGTATCGCCGCGTCCGTAACGACCCCCCCTATAAAACTGTCCCACTAGTTAACCCCTTTAGTGAACACTTAAAAAAAAAAAAAAAACGAAGCAAAAAATCAATGCTTTATCATCATACTGCCGAACAAAAAGTGGAATAACGCGCGATCAAAAAGACCGATATAAATAAACATGGTACCGCTGAAAATGTCATCTTGTCCCGCAAAAAACGAGCCACCATACAGCATCATCAGCGAAAAAATAAAAAAGTTATGGCTCGCAGAATAAAGCAATGCAAAAATAATTATTTTTTATATAAAATTGTTTTTATTCTATAAAAGCGCCAAAACATAAAAAAATGATATAAATGAGGTATCGCCATAATCGTACTGACCCGAAGAATAAAACTGCTTTATCAATTTTACCACACGCGGAACAATAAAAACGCCTCCCCCAAAAGAAATTCATGAATTGCTGATTTTTATTCATTCTAACCTCCCAAAAATCGAAATAAAAAGCGATCAAAAAATGTCACCGCTCAAAAATGGTACAAATAAAAACGTCAATCGTACCGCAAAAAATAAGACCTCACATGACTCTGTGGGCCAAAATATACAAAAATTATAGCTCTCAAAATGTGGCCATGCAAAAAACTATTTTTGCAATAAAAAGCGTCTTTTAGCGTGACAGCTGCCAATCATAAAAACCCGCTATAAATAGTAAATCAAACCCCCCTTTATCACCCCCTTAGTTAGGGAAAAATAATAAAATTAAAAAAATGTATTTATTTCCATTTTCCCATTAGGGTTAGGGTTAGGGTTGCGGCTAAAGTTAGGGTTAGGGTTGGCGCTAAAGTTAGGATTAGGGTTAGGGTTGGGATTAGGGGTGTGTTAGGGTTAGGTTTGTGGTTAGGGTTGGGACTAGGGTTAGGGGTGTGTTGGGGTTAGGGTTGGAGTTAGAATTGGGGGGTTTCCGCTGTTTAGGCACATCAGGGGCTCTCCAAATGTGACATGGCGTCTGATCTCAATTCCAGCCAATTCTGCGTTGAAAAAGTCAAACGGTGCTCCTTCACTTCTGAGCTCTGCCATGCGTCCAAACAGTAGTTTATCCCCACATATGGGGTATCAGCGTACTCTGGACCCCAAGAGTTATTGTGCAATTTGTCCTATTTCTTCTGTTACCCTTGGGAAAATAAAAAACTGGGGGCGAAAATATCATTTTTGTACAAAAAAAAATATTTTTTTGTTTTTACGGCTGTACATTATAAACTTCTGTGAAGCACTTGGGGCTTCATAGCGCTCACCACACACCTAGATAAGTTCCTTGTGGGGTCTATTTTCCAAAATGGGGTCATTTGTTGGGGATTTCCACTGTTTAGGCGCATCAGGGGCTCTCCAAATGCGACATGACGCCCCCAGACCATTCCATCAAAGTCTTCAATCCAAAACGTCACTACTTCCCTTCCGAGCCCCAACGTGTACCCATACAGTAGTTTTCTCCCACATATTGGGTATCAGCGTACTCAGGACAAATTGGGCAACAACTTTTGGGGTCCAATTTCTCCTGTTACCCTTGTAAAAATAAAATATTGGGGCGAAAAAATCATTTTTGCAAAAAAAAAAAAAAAAATTTTTTATTTTTACGGCTGTGCGTTATAAACTTCTGTGAAGCACTTCGGGGTTCAAAGTGCTCACCACACATCTAGATAAGTTCCTTGTGGGGTCTATTTTCCAAAATGGGGTCACTTGTGGGGGGTTTCCACTGTTTAGGCGCATCAGGGGCTCTCCAAATGCGACATGACGCACCCAGACCATTCCATCAAAGTCTGCAATCCAAAACGTCACTACTTCCCTTCCGAGCCCTGACATGCGCCCATACAGTAGTTTTCTCCCACATATTGGGTATCAGCGTACTCAGGACAAATTGGACAACAACTTTTGGGGTCCAATTTCTCCTGTTACCCTTGTGAAAATAAAATATTGGGGGCGAAAAAAATTTTTGTAAAAAAAAGATTTTTTTTTTTTACGGCTGTGCGTTATAAACTTCTGTGAAGCACTTCGGGGTTCAAAGTGCTCACCACACATCTAGATAAGTTCCTTGTGGGGTCTATTTGCCAAAATGGGGTCACTTGTGGGGGTTTCCACTGTTTAGGTGCATCAGGGGCTCTCCAAATGTGACATGACGCCCCCAGACCATTCCATCAAAGTCTGCAATCCAAAACGTCACTACTTCACTTCCGAGCCCGACGTGTGCCCATACAGTAGTTTTCGCCCACATATTGGTATCAGTGTACTCAGGACAAATTGGACAACAACTTTTGCGTTCAATTTCTTCTGTTACCCTTGTGAAAATAAAATATTGGGGCGAAAAAATCATTTTTGTAAAAAAAAGTTTCCAAAATGGTGTCATTTATGGGGGTTTCCACTGTTTAGGCAGATCAGGAGCTCTCCAAACACGACATGGCGTCCAGCCAATTCTGCGTTGAAAAAGTCAGACGGCGCTCCTTCCCTTCCAAACTCTGCCATGCACCCAAACAGTGGTTTACCCCCAGATATGGGGTATCAGCGCACTCAGGACAAATTGCACAATAACTTTTGGAGTCTTGTTACCCTTGGAAAAATAAAAATTTGGGTGAAAAGATCATTTTTGTGGAAAAAATATGATTTTTAAATTTTACGGCTCTACGTTATAAACTTGTGTGAAGCACTTGGGGGTTCAAATTGCTCATCAAAAATCTAGATAAGTTCCTTAGGGGTCTAGTTTCCCAAATGGGGTCATTTGTGGGGGGTTTCCACTGTTTAGGCACATCAGGGGCTCTCCAAATGCAACATGGCATCCAAACTCAATTCCAGCCAATTTTGGTTGGAAAAAGTCAAATGGTGCTCCTTCCATTCCGAGCTCTGCCGTGCGCCCAAACAGTGGTTCCCCCCCACATATGGGGTATCAGCGTACTCAGGACAAATTGTACAACAACTTATGTGGTCCAATTTCTCCTGTTACCCTTGGGAAAATAAAAAAATAGTGACTAAAAGATAATTTTTGTGGGAAAAAAATAGGATTTTTTATTTTCATGCCCGGGCATTATAAACTTGTGTGAAGCACTTGGGGGTTCAAAGTGCTCACCAAAGATCTAGATAAGTTCCTTAGGGGGTCTAGTTTCCAAAATGGTGTCACTTGTGGGGGGTTTCCACTGTTTAGGCACATCAGGGGCTCTCCAAACGCGACATGGCATCCAATCTAAATTCCAGCCAATTTTAATTTGAAAAAGTCAAATGTCGCTCCTTCCCTTACGAGCTCTGCCGTGTGCCCAAACAGTGGTTTTCCCCCACATATGGGGTATTGGCGTACTCAGGAGAAATTGCATAACAACCTTATCTGTCCATTTTCTCCTTTTACCCTTGTGAAAATAAAAAAAAAGTTTTTAAAAATCATTTTTGTGGCTAAAAAGTAAAATATTCATTTTTTCCTTCCACGTTGCTTTAGTTACTGTGAAGCACCTGAAGGGTTAATAAACTTCTTGAATGTGGTTTTGAGGGGTGCAGTTTTTAGAATGGTGTCACTTTTGGGTATTTTCTGCCATATAGACCCCTCAAAGTGACTTCAAATGTGAGGTGGTCCCTAAAAAAATGGCTTTGTAAATTTTGTTGTAAAAATGAGAAATCGCTGGTCAACTTTTAACCCTTATAACTTCCTAACAAAAAAAATTTTGGTTCCAAAATTGTGCTGATGTAAAGTAGACATGTGGGAAATGTTATTTCTTAACTATTTTGTGTGATATATTTCTCTGTTTTAAGGGAATAAAAATTCAAAGTTTGAAAATTGCAAAATTTTAAAAATTTTCGCCATATTTGCGTTTTTTTCAAAAATAAACGCAAGTTATATCGAAGAAATTTTACCACTAACATGAAGTACAATATGTCACGAGAAAACAATCTCATAATCGCGAAGATCCGTTGAAGCGTTCCAGAGTTAAACCTCATAAAGAGACAGTGGTCAGAATTGTAAAAATTGGCCCGGTCATTAACGTGCAAACCACCCTTGGGGGTGAAGGGGTTAAAGTAGCCTTAGGTTTTGTGTTTAATTGCCAATGTGAACATGTTTAGGACCTGGTCCTGCGTGGCCTTATTCACACTGACTTCACTATGACGCATTGTAAGGTTTTAATACTAGAGGATAGGATCATCCCGAATTTGGGTACACCATGAGGCTGATGGAATGGCTTTTACATATCTACCATGCCTCCTCTGGGTCATTAGCAAACTTTAAACTGGCCTAGCTTGAGAAGGGAGATCTTGCGTGCCCTGCAGGATTTTAATCCATGACGGTGTAGTGTGTTAATTAGTGATGAGCGAGCATGCTCGCCATTACTCGATACTCGCACGAGCATCTCACTGCTCGATATGCTCAGAGCTCCCGAATATTTCTGAGGTTGTTAGGTGGGAGCTCGGGTCCCCTTCCTGCATTTTTGGCGCTCTATAGACAGCCAATGAACAGGCAGGGATTGTCTGTCACACACTGTAATGTCGCAGCCATGTTGGTTGTGGCATTACAGTGATTGGCTGGCCGCACAGCGTCATCAGGTCTATATCAGACCTGACACCGCCGTGCTCATCACAGTCTACTGTGGAATCAGGCAGTGTAGGGAGAGTTGCTGCTGAGCTAGGGAGAAATTTGCTTGGTTCTTACTTAGTGTAGGTATACCACAATACATTATACACATATCCATCTCAACTAAAAGTCCGTCTGAGGACTAATCCGGCTGCATAGATATCAGTGCTAGGCAGGCAGGCAGTGTATGTGGCAGACTGCAGTGCATATAGCAAGAGGGTCCATTCAAGTTCTGTCTGCTGCTGCTTTTACAGATATTTCTAGACATAGCCCCAGGTATTAGGGGCCAGGAATAATTTTATTTTGGATCTTAATCTTGATTATTTGCTTAAAAGGCAATCCAGAGAACACCGTTTTTCTGCTCCATTTGCTTGTTGGCACTGCAGAATACAGCCAGATCCTTTCCATAATACAGCGCTAAAAAGCCATGTATTTAAAACTGTAGTTTGTCCGTCACATGGATCATATGTAATTGCACTCAAAATTCTGCCATTTCTGGCCTCCATTTAAATTTTGTTGCAGTTTGTTAAAGAAGTTATTGACAGATACCAGTTTGCTGTTAAAAATAGTTACCTACAGGCCAACTATTTAAAACTGTGGTTTTTCTGTCACACGGATCACATATAAGTGCACTCACAATTCTGCCATTTCTGGCCTCCATTTAAATGTTGTTGCAGTGTGTTAGCGAAGTTATTGACAGACACCAGTTTGCTGTTAAAAATAGTTACCTATAGGACAGCTATTTAAAACTGTGGTGTGTCCGTCACACAGATCACATATAAGTGCACTCAAAATTCTGCCATTTCTGGCCTCCATTTAAATTTTGTTGCAGTATGTTAGCAAAGTTATTGACAGACACCAGTTTGCTGTTAAAAATAGTTACCTACAGAACAGCTATTTAAAACTGTGGCTTGTCCTTCACACGGATCACATGTAAGTGCGCTCAAAATTCTGCCATTTCTGGCCTCCATTTACATTTTGTTGCAGTGTTAGCGAAGTTATTGACAGACACCAGTTTGCTGTTAAAAATAGTTACCTACAGGACAGCTATTTAAAACTGTGGTTTGTCCGTCACATGGATCACACATAAGTAAGTTCAAAATTCTGCCATTTCTGGCCTCCATTTAAATTTTGTTGCAGTGTTAGTGAAGTTATTGACACCAGCTTGCTGTTAAAAATAGTTACCTACAGGCCAGCTATTTAAAACTGTGGTTTTCCATCACACAGATCACACATAAGTTTGCTCCAAATTCAGCCTTTTGTAATTGATGTGGAAAATATAGTCCTTCATTTAAAATGGGCAAAGCACGTGGCAAGGGATGGGGAACTGGACATGATGGTGATAGTGATGGTGCATGCAGAGGCCGAGGCTGAGGACGTAAGCAAGCTGAAATTGTGGCACAACAAACACCCACATCTTCTCGCCTGACCTTCCTGTCCAAATTACTAGGGGAACACAGCACACCACTATTGAACCCAGAGCAGTGTCAAAAGGTTGTGGGTTGGATAGCGGATAATGCTTCCAGTCACTTTGCCACCACCAACACCACCTTGTCTTTCACACGGTCAAGTCTGAGTAGCCGTGATTCTGGACCGCATATTCCTCAACCTGCTCCTTCTTTCTCCCACCATGCCAAGTGCCCGGAGACAACTGGTCCCACAGTTGGACACTCCGAAGAGCTGTTCACTTTTCAATTTATAGATTTAGGCCTCTCGCCCAATTCACTTGAATTGAGGCAAGAGGAGATCGCATGTAGCGATTCCCAAATATTTGAACAGCCAGTCACAAGAGGTGGACGATGATGAGACACAATTGCCTGAAAGTCAGAAGGAGGACCTGGTAAGAGGACATGCAGAGCGGGCTACCGTTCCCCATAACACCAACACAACGGAAGTTGCTAGTACAACTGTTAGGTCTTCCCGAGTCTGGTTGTTTTTTAAAGACTCTGACAATAACTCCAAAAACGCCATTTGCACCACCTGCCAGGCCAACATCAGCAGGGGTAGCAAAACTACCAGCCTAACCACCATCAGCATGATCAGGCACATGGCAGCAAAGCACCCGACTTTGTGTTCCGAACCCAAGGGTCCAGGAACAGTGTCTGCGGGTGACACCACTGCTTCTTCCGCTGTTGTGCATGCAAGCCAATCCCTTGTCCATGGTGCATGCGAAGATGCCACCTGTAATGCACCTGTCATTGCACAAACTCAACTAGCACCATCATCAAGCACGTCCACGTCCTTGTCCCAGCGCAGTGTTCAGTTGTCCATACCCCAGTTCTTGGAATGCAAGCACAAATACGCAGTCAACGCCCCACAGGCCACACTATTAAATTACCACATTTTGCAACTGCTTGCGTTAGAAATGTTGCCTTTTAGGCTTGTGTAGATGGAAGCTGATGGCGGCGGCCATCCCAAGGTACTCAGTCCCCAGCCACCACTATTTCTCCCGGTGTGCCATCGCCGAACTACATGAGCACGTGTCTCACATTAGCCGTGGCCTCAACAATGCAGTTACTGAGAAAGTCCACCTAATCACGTACACGTGAACAAGTTGGGGGGCTGCTGGAAAAATGCTTGAGTTTCCCATAGGCTTACATTGGGCTCGTTGCTCGGGTCGAGCACCCAAGCATTCCAATTTGCTCGACTCGAGCAACGAGCACCCGAGCATTTTAGTGCTCGCCCATCACTAGTGTTAATGTTTGAGACTATTGTCCCAGCTCTTTTCAGGTCATTGACCAGGTCCTCCCGCGTAGTTCTGGGCTGATTACTGACCTTTATCAAAATCATTCTTACCCAATGAGGTGAGATCTTGCGTGGAGGCCCCAGACCAAGCAAGATTGACATTCATCTGGTGTTTCTTCCATTTGCTAATAATTGTGCCAACTCACCAAGCTGATTGCCTATTGTCCTGGAGTCCATCTCAGCCTTGTGCAGGTCTACAATTTTGTTCTTGGTGTCCTTAGAAAGCTCTTTGGTCTTGGCCATGGTGGAGAGGTTGGAGTGTGATTGACTGAGTGTGTGAACAGGTGTCTTTTATACAGGTAATTAGTTCAAACGAGGTGCAATTTATACAGGTAATGAGTGCAGAGTAGGAGAGCTTCTTGAAGAAAAACTAACAGGTCTGTGAGAGCCAGAATTCTTGCTGGTTGGTAGGTAATCAAATACTTATTTCATGCAATAAAATGCAATTTAATTATTTGAAAATCATACAATGTGATTTTCTGGTTTTCATTTTTAAATTCTGTCTCTCACAGTTGAAGTGTATTTACGATAAAAATTACAGACCTCTCCATTCTTTGCAGGTGGGAAAACTTGCAAAATCGGCAGTGTGTCAAATACTTATTTTCCCCACTGTATATACTTATATCTATATTTATACCTATTATGTGTTGTTCATATATTGTAACCAGCTTATTTGTTGCATGTGATATCAGTGAATTTATGATCATTTGTATCTTTGATTTAAAATATTGTAGATAAATTTTGATATATGCAGACTGTATGCTGTAAATTGTATTTTAGGCGATACAGGTAAGAAAGTAACATCACTTTGGTCATTAATATTACAGGACGAAACTGGCAATGGTCCATGCTTTAAAAGGGCCATTTCCTGTAACCGAAGGATCATTACACTGGAGAGAAAGCTCATTTTAATATTAGAGCCAAATGCAATATATCAGCTTCCTCTGGTATTATGTGGTGGGAACTCCTTCTCTGTCCATTTTAGTTTGTAGAAAGTTTGCACACTCTGTTCAATAGGGATATAAAGGTGATAAATTAGTTTGAAAAGATAAATATACATGAAGGGAAACTAGTAGCCAACATCTGTTTAAAGTAACTCAATATTCTATATGTGTAATTATTCTTATCCTGACCCAGTTGCATTCACACATTTGAGCCCTTCATTATGGGCAACTACGTCATGTGATCTTAAAGCCCCCGTCTCACATAGCAAAATTGCTAGCGAGATCGCTGCTGAGTCACTAGTTTTGTGACGCAGCAGCGATCTCCCCTGTGATATCGCTGTGTGTGACATTCAGCGACGATCAGCCCCCCTGCTGGGTATCGCTGATCGTCGCTGAATGTCCTGGACATTTTTTTGATCGTTGGTCTCCCGCTGGCCAGCACGCATCTCTGTGTGTGGCAGGCGGGAGACCAACGATCAGCTGGTAACCAAGGTACACATTGGGTTTCTAGGCGCCGAGCGGTGCCTAGAAACCCCATGTGTACGTTGGATACCAGCGCGCTGGTGCAGGGGAGCTGGTAACCAAGGTACACAGCGGGTTTCTAAGCGCCGCGTGGTGCCTAGAAACCCGATGTGTACCTTGGATACCAGCTCCCTGCACCAGAACGCTGGTATCTAACGTACACTGCGGGTAACTAAGCAATGTGTATCACTTGTTACCCGCATAGTCGCTGTCCTGATCGCTGCTGAGAGCTGCCTGTTAGGCAGCTCAGCAGCGATCATGTAGCGACACACCAGCGTTCCTGACAAGTTCATATCGTTGTCGAGATCGCTGGTGTGTCGCTATGTGTGACGGGGCCTTTAGTATGACTACTAGCTAAAGGGGTTATCTAGGTTCGGGATCAAAGTCTGCATGCATCAGGAGGCAGCAGTGGCACAAGACTCAGCCAGCCACGATACTTGCAAAATGCTGGTAGTGACGTCGCCTTTAGAAATCTTGTCACTCATGCCCACAGGGGTGAGTTTAAATGATGAGAGGGAGGTTGTGTCCGGGGAAATCAAAGTCTTCCTCCTGACAGGTTACCGACTTTTATTTAGATAGCATGAGTGCAGTGTTTACACTTATAGAAGTTGTCCACTACCTACTCAGTTACTGGTTTTGTCATAAATGCTTAAAGATAATGTCCCTAAATAACCACATATACTTTTTCTGCCACGTTTCTTGTTGTTGTATGCCTCTCTTCTTCATTTACTGTACCACAGCTCCAGCACTGTTGTCATAGCGATCACTTACTCTTCAGAATCCTCTGCTCTATTCTTACTACATTTCTCATAATTCCTTGTGCTGGGCTCCAGCTCAGCAGTGAGCACAGACCTGTAACTCCACCTAAAGCCCATCTACTCCTGCCCCAAGGTGGGTAAGCCCATGACTCCACCTAAAGCCCATCTACTCCTGCCCCAAGGTGGGTACGCCCATGACTCCACCTAAAGCCCATCTACTCCTGCCCCAAGGTGGGTACGCCCATGACTCCACCTAAAGCCCATCTACTCCTGCCCCAAGGTGGTACGCCCATGACTCACCTAAAGCCCATCTACTCCTGCCCCAGAGTCACACACAGCCTCCTCACAACATTCTGTACAGGAAACTGCAGGGAACAGAAGTAATGCACAAAGCACCATTACACCACTCCTGAGAATAAAGATTACCACCTACTCACCTCACTGACATTGGGATAGAATGGAATAATGGATGAATTAGGAGAGATCTGAATGTATTCACATTATAAAGGGAATACAGGAGGTTGCACATACATTACACAGTGCATCCAGCAGTGAGTACGTGTATACACAACCTGATGTGTACATAGAGATACAAGAAAGAGCTGGGTCTGCAGGGAGAGCTGGCAGCATTCTTGGAAACTGAGTGAACTCTGAATGTTGTCCTGCCCACCTGCAGGGCAAGCCCCACCCACATGTGTGACAAAACCCACCTGCCCATTAGTTTCCAGAGCTGAGAACTGCAGGAGAATATAATGTGACATTAGAGGAAGCAGGAGGTCCTCAGCCAGAGATAATGTGACCAGAAGAGCAGTTCAGGTTTCAGCTAGTGATCGGCGAGCTCTAAAATGCTCGGGTGCTCGATGCTCGGGTCGAGCAAAATGGAATGATCGGCTCCTCGACCTGAGCAACGAGCCCAATGTAAGTCTATGGGAAACTAGAGCATTTTTCCGGCGGCCCCTGTCCCGGCGCTCTGCAGATGGACTAAAAATTGCGGAAATCGATGGAAACAGTGCTCAAATGACATGGGAACAGAATGGGGAAGACCCCTGGAAGCATTTCTGACTCCCAGGTCACTGCTCTGAACAATGTTGTAAGAGTCTTACGCCATTTTTACAGACTCACAACAAAACTTACAAAAACAAAACCAAAATGGATTTTCCTGGGAAATACGTTAAGGAACATCCTTTCCAGGGTAATGATTTGTATAAAAAGGAAAATAAATAAGCAAAAGCAAAACTGCTTCTCCACACCTTGGGCTATGTTCACACGCAGCGTTTTTGAAGCGTTTTTCAACTTAAGCATTGCTTTCAACCAAGGCAAATGCATTCACTGGGAAATATCATTTTAACATTTTACAACCTTATCTGGCCATGTGGTGTGTGACACATCATCAGACACATAATGTTTCATTTATGAAAGTGGGACTCTGAAAGTCACAAAGCCTATTTTTATAGGGCCATAAGGCGGCCTTAACTATTCTTAAAGTGCCAGCAGTTAGCCCTCACTATTGTTAGAGAGCCATCAGCTGGCTATGCTTTGTTGTTCCCATTTTTCATCCCTTTCTGAAATCTGATGTAATATTCCATCCATGTGAGCTGGGCCTGTTTGACCATGGATGGAATATTACATAATTTCTTTAATGCGACACTGCGACTTAAGTCACGGTGATTGCATTAAAATTCGGGGGCCATCTTACCTGTGGGTAGATGGTGCCATCATCCTGGGGGGTGTTGCCACCCTTCCGCACCCACGATCGCTCTGATTGGCTGTTCAATTCTGAACAGCCAATCACAGCGTTTGTTAGTTTCAGCCAATCAGATAGCCTGAAACACTGTCGCCGCAGCCTAGGATCGAGCACCAATGCTAGGATGTTGCCTTGCAACGCCAGGCATGGTCAGAAAGCACCCGGATTGGCGCGATCGTCGATAACATCAATCGCGCCAATCGCAGGGCACAGCCGCGGTGGGCCCACACTGTGCCCTGCCGGTGACCTGCCTAGGATCGAAGCTGTGAGCACACCAATGACAGGGCAGAGAAGCGGTATGACCGCTCTCTGACTTGTCTGTGACCATGCTGCAGGTCCTCACACTAGCTGAGGATTCCTGCAGAGCAGTCACGCTACTTAATCTCCTGCTGTGCTCGGCCTTGTGGTGCCACAGAAGCCTGTGACACCACAATCCCTGTTAAAGAACAGAGAAGAAACAAGACAAAGACAGAAGAAAGAAGAGAGACAACTGTGTTTTGATCCCTGATCCCGGCCCGATCTCTCTTCATCCACCCCAATTCCCCAACTTCCCCCTCCCCCTTCCCCTTCCTCCTCTTATGACCCCCCTTCCCCTTCTTCCTCTTTTTACCTCCGTGTGCACATCCAGCAGCTGCCAAACGTTGATTGGTGATGCAGTTCACCGATCAGCACTTGTGCCTGCTGTTTTCCGGTTTTCTTTTTTACTCATCTTTTGCACCACCCCCATGTGCACATACAGCAGCCGCCAAACTTTGTTAACTGACGCAGTTCACTCATCAGAGCTCGTGCCTGCTGTATTCCGCTTTTCTTTCACACCCCCACTTGCGCCACCCCCATGCGCACATCCAGCAGCCGCCAAACTTTGATAAATGATGCAGTTCACTCATCAGATCTCGTGCCTGCTGTGTTCCGCTGTTCGTTCTCACAACCCTTGGGCCACCCCCGTGTGCACATCCAGCAGCCACCAAACTTTGATAAGTGACACAGTTCACTCATCAGAGCTCGTGCCTGCTGTTTTAGACACTTTTCTTTTCGCCACCTCCGTGCGCACGGAGCTCGTGACTACTGTTTTACACTTTTCATTTCACAGAAATTTTTTTTTCTATCTAGTTGCTTTTTTCTTTTAGCTTTTTTTTTCTGACAAGTTTACACCAATCACTATTCCCCACACACACACAAACAGTTAAAAATAAAGTGCTAACATAATCACCATATTGATATAATGTCGTCCCGCCCATCCCGTTCGTCCCAACAACGCTAATCAGTGGAGGAGGCATATACTTTCATTGCCTCCGACACTGATAGCGAGGGAAAGCATCCCACATTTCTTTACTTTTCGTCATCCTCATCCTCTTCCTCTTCTTCCTCCTCATCTTCCTCCTCATCCTGCTGAACCGCCATGCAGTTGTCCAAGGACAGAAGATGTAGCAGCGTCTACCATTCCAGAAGATGAACCAGCGCACCCCATTACGGACCCCGTATAGACCTCGCCCCCTGAAAATTATGAGCCACTGATTCATGATTTTGTAGCAGAATTAGGAATCAAGTTTGACACCACCGGTCTCACAGAACTAGACTTTTCAAAGTTTTTTTCTCTGAGAATTTTGTTAACCTTATGGTGGGCCAAACTAATTTGAATGCTCAGAAATTTTTGCAACAAAACCGCGGTTCATCATTTTCTAACTGGTCTCCTGTAGACACAGTTGAAATGATGCAGTTTTGGGGCCTGGTCCATCACATGGGGATCCTGAAGAAGCCAGAACTTTGGCAATATTGGAGTGTTGATGTTTTATACAACACACCAGTGTTCCATGTTTTGAGGCCATCCACAAATTCCTGCATTATACCAATAATGCGCAGTGTCCCCATGACATGACCCCAACCTTGACCGTCTGTTCAAAGTTCGGCCAGTCATCGAACACGTCAACAAAAAGTTTGCTGAAGTGTTACGTGCCTCAAAGAGACATCTGCGTGTTAAGGGAAGGCTCAGATTCTGTGAGGACCTGCCCAGCAAGAGGCCAGGTATGGAATTAAACTTTATAAACTGTGTGAGAGTACCTCAGGGTACACCCACAGGGTTAGCGTTTACGAAGGGAAGTACACCCAGATTGAACCCCCTGAATGCCCCCCTGTCCTGGGAGTGAGTGGGAAAATTGTGTGGGATTTGGTGCACCCACTGCTGGATAAAGGTTATCACCTCTACACGGATAACTATTATACCAGCATACCACTCTTCAAAACCCTGTCTGCGTGAGGTACTGCAACCTGCGGTACTGTCTGCAAAAATCATAGCGGCCTCCCATCCCATCCCATCATGGGGCCAATCAAACACTTGAGCATCATAGATAGGGCCCATTATACACTGGAGCATCATCCATGGGGCACATCATATACTGAAGCATCATATGGGGCCCATTATATATGGCGCATATATGGGGCACATTATATATGGAGCATCACATGGAGCCCATTATATATGGAGCATTATATATGGGGACCATTATATTTGGAGCATTATATGGTGTTCATCATACACTGGAGCATCATATATGGGGCCCATCATATACTAGAGCATCATATGGGGTTCATTATTTATGGGGCATCATATAGGGCCCTTTATATATGGAGCATCATATGGAGCACATATGGGGCCTATTCTGTATGGAGCATTATATGGAGCCCATTCTGTATGGAGTAATATATGGGCTCATTATTCTGTATGGAGCAATATATGGGGCTCATTATTTTGTATGGCGCACTATGTGGTGGCCATAATACTGTATGGAGGAATATACTGTCCATTTTTGAGCTTTTGTAGAATTTAAAATAGATATCACTCATGTAATGTAAGTGAAGTATTTGGCATTGTACTATACCTATATTTCTCTGCCGTATCGGAGCATCATGAATTGTGGTATGTGTTAAAGGGGCCCACTGAGACTCTTTGGCCCGGGCCAACGAAAACCTGGAGCCAGCACTGCCCCCCCCAACATAGCCAAATAACCCCCAGTTTTCAATGCGTTACTATTATTATAAAGTTAATTAAGGTTGACAAACTTAAGTAATAAGAATTGATGTAGTTGGCATTGAAATGGGCACTGTAGGTGTGTTTACTGTCCTCCACTCACTGCCGACTTTTATTCCCCATTGACTTGCATTGGGGTCGGATTTTCGACTCCGAACCGACCATTTCCGTTAGTCGGCCGACTTTGTTCGACTCGACTTTTGAGAAAGTCGGGATTCACGAAACCCGACTTGACCCTAAAAAAGGCAAAGTCGCTCATCTCTATTCTGTCATCTAGGCCCCCAAAGTGACTACAAATGTGAGGTGGTCCCTAAAAAAATGGTTTTGTTAATTGTGTTGGAAAAATTAGAAATCACTGGTCAAGTTTTAACCCTTATAACTTCCTAACAAAAAATTATGTTTCACAAATTGTGCTGATGTAAAGTAGACATGTGGGAAATGTTATTTATTAACTATTTTGTGTGACATAATGCTCTGATTTATGGGCATAAAAATGTAAAGTTTGAAAATTGTGAAATTTTCAAATTTTTTGCCAAATTTACATTTTTTTCACAAATAAGCACAAGAAATTTTGAAGAAATTTTACCACTATCATAAAGTACAATATGCCATGAAAAAAATTCTCAGAATCAGCGGGATCCGTTGAAGCGTTCCAGACTTATAACCACATAAAATGACAGTGGTAAGATTTCAAAATTAAGGCCTGGTCATTAACCTACAAAGTGGCTTGGTCTTTAAGGGGTTAATGACTTATTAAAATGAAGGGATAATAATCCCAAACAAACACAACATGTGTACACTAATATTTATTATGATAGAAAAAAGATATAATAACAGCACCATAGTGAAGGACCTGAGCTGTCTTCCTGCATGTCAGCGAAGGTTGGCACCCTATAAACAATGACAGTGGACCCCTGCTCCTCAGCGGCTGTCCCTGATATCCCTATTCCGCTCTATGTTAGAAAGAAAAGACAGGAAATAAAGAGAACAGGTACCAAGTGTTAAAACCACAAATAGGACTGCAATATCTCAGTCATCCTTATGAAATTGGTGTCTTTCTGTTGATAACCACCAAATCAAACACAATTAATCAAAACGGGATAAACCACTTATACAAATGTTATGTCAAATCGTTCCAAAAATTTTTTGGGGAATATACCCATCCACGGTGACCCCACAGGGCACACAGAGATGGGAAAGAGTCTGGATGGCTCAATTAAATCAAAAACAGCTACCCTGGAAATGCCTAATCGCTAGCTCCTACCTGGCTGTGGAGGTTGGCACCCTATACCGCAGGGTAACTAGACAGGGTAACAATATAAACAAAGAAACTGCCTGAGGAAGTCTAATCTACCCTTACCAACAACCTACAATCTGGATGAGTACTACCTTACAGAGTTTCTTTGTTTATATCGCTAACCTGTCTAATTACCCATATATGCCCCTTGAGATTTGTTAAGATACCTATCTACTAGATATACCCTACCCAACCTATGAGTATATTAGATCAGGTGTGGTTAGTGATGGGGTGACAAATACGGATAATCAAAAGTGGCCCATTTCTGACAATAGGGTATGCTTATGACATGACCATTGATCTAACATCTGATAGTTATCCATGCAAGACACTGATGTGAGAGCTGTCTAGGGACAACAAGGGACAGCCTTCATTGAGCGGGGGCGCCACGTCTCCTGCAATATAGGGTGCCAACCTCCGCAGCCAGGGACAGGGAAAAAAGATTACGTGACAGGGAAGCCTTTTGGAATTATTTATTAAACACTTGTGTGCCACTAGGATTAAATCTCAAAAAATAATTCATGCTCCATTATTAATATTATGTTGCACTGTTCTCTCTATAATATTTTGTTTGGTTGCCTTTTCTTTTTTTTCTCTTTTTTTTTCTTTTTTTATTTCTATTTGCATATGTTCACAAATGAGTACTCTTATTATTTTGTGTTTCACCTGATTAGTGCCTTTTTATATCTTGTTCCTGTTTGCTTATGATGAAACTGAGTCTAAGAACACTTAATGTGTTCGAAACATCTTCAGTTGATTTAGGCACCCTTCCTCCGGTATAACCGCCACCTATGTCCAACAGCTTTGTCTTTTCAAAAAGAGAAAATAAATCGGAATCCAAGTGGCGCTTTAAAACCAATAAAACCAAAAATGTAGTACCTACAGTATATGATTGCTAGTCCAGGAGTGCGATGTGTTGTAACCATATAACAATCATATAGGTAATGCATTTTTGGTTTTATTGGTTTTAAAACGCCACTTGGATTCTCATTTATTTTCTCTTTTTGTAACAATCTGACAATAGGTGGTTATTGTCCTCCAAGCAGGCTGCTTAAAACCACTATACATTTGAGTATTAGCGCCAGTGGACCCCTCTTCCTTCTGATGCTTTGTCTTTTCATTTTTAATGATATAAATAAAGAAAGACGATTTTAATTCCAGAGCTGGATTTTTTTCCTAATCGTCACGTGCATGAGTTATACGTTTGGCAGAGACGCTATTCCGTGCTACGATGGTCTGCAAGCCGAGGAATTCGTCATGAGGCTTAGGTGAATATAAATCCTTTTTTTTTTTGTGACTTTGCTTCTGCTTTTTTCATGCTCCCCTTATTTTGACTTTAGAAATACATAATTTTTTGCACTTAAGCTGTTTTGCCTATAATAACAACTAAAGCGGACATTCTGTATATACACTGCTCAAAAAAATAAAGGGAACACTCAAATAACATATCCTAGATCTAAATGAATGAAATATTCTCATTGACTACTTTGTTCTGTACAAAGTTGAATGTGCTGACAACAAAATCACACAAAAATCATCAATGGAAATCAAATTTATTAACCAATGGAAGCCTGGATTTGGAGTCACCCACAAAATTAAAGTGTAATGTAATGTCCTTAAAGAAGTCAAAATGATGCTCAGTAGTGTGTGTGACTTCCATGTGCCTGTCTGACCTCCCTGTGCCTGTATGACCTCCCTACAACGCCTGGGCATGCTCCTGATGAGGCGGCGGATGGTCTCCTGAGGGATCTCCTCCCAGACCCTGACTAAAGCAACCGCCAACTCCTGGACAGTCTGTGGTGCAACGCGATTTTGGTGGATGGAGCGAGACATGATGTCCCAGATGTGGTCAATCGGATTCAGGTCTGGGGAATGGGCGGGCCAGTTCATAGCTTCAATGCCTTCATCTTGCAGGAACTGCTGACACACTCCAGCCACATGAGGTTTCACAAGGGGTCTGAGGATCTCATCTCGGTACCTAATGGCAGTCAGGCTACCTCTGGCGAGCACATGGAGGGCTGTGCCGCCCTCCAAAGAAATGCCACCCCAGACCATTACTGACCGACTGCCAAACCGGTCATGCTGAAGGATGTTGCAGTCAGCAGATCGCTCTCCATGGCATCTCCAGACTCTGTCACGTTTGTCACATGTGCTCAGTGTGAACCTGCTTTCATCTGTGAAGAGCACAGGGCACCAGTGGCGAATTTGCCAATCCTGGTGTTCTGTGGCAAATGCCAAGTGTTTCTTTAATTTCTTCATTAATGAATTATATTAATAATAATCCATATACCGTATATACTTGTGTTTAAGCAAAAAAGGGGGGAACGCACTGCAGTCAATAGGTCAATAAAAAATACAATTTTATTAAGCAAAATATTAAAATTGACAAGATGAAATGGAAACACAGGTAGGTGAGTATTTTGTGTGCTGGAATCCGGCGGCTGCAGCTGTCACTGAGCGCTATTACAGCAGCGACACAGGCTTTAGCCACAGCCACCGTTTCCTGCCTCTCTGACCTGCCGCTCCACCACTCCCCCTCCCCCGACATCTTTCTGGGACCATTGACTCGTGTATAAGCCGAGGGGGGCGTTTTCAGCACAAAAAAATGTGCTGAAAAAACTTGGCTTAAACACAAGTATAGTAAAACAATAGTGACACTGGCATAATACATGAATGGCAGATTAAGTACTATAAAATATGAAGATGACCAATATTAATAGATACCAATACATGAATGCCTAATGGACTAGAAGAGACCAACTGCTAAATTGAATAATCAAAAAAGGGGGGAACGCACTGCAGTCAATAGGTCAATAAAAAATACAATTTTATTAAGCAAAATATTAAAATTGACAGGATGAAATGGAAACACAGGGGACAGATGGCATCACAATGTGCGCATGATAAGTGGGCTATCAAGACAGCAACGCACTACACATATATAATAATTTAAATGGAAAACCACCTAAACAAAAGACGATACATTTGTCATATATCAATACTCTGAATAGTTAATATATCAACCAATGTAACTAGCACGTGCTGCAATAGGTCAGGACAAATGTCACATTAACAACAGAGCAAAAATAGCCATAGGTGGAACATAGTTACCAGCAAGAGTACAATCAGTGCAGATGCCTGTCGCCCGACAGCCCTCCCCGATGCGCGTTTCGGAGTGGCGAAGCACTCCTTCCTCAGGGGGCATATTAGCTGAGCCACAAAGGGGCTCTATTTATGTTACCTTAATCAACCGCTGCGCAGGTGTCACCGGTATCAGTATCGACGGTATCCGGACACACGGGCGCCGCCATGACCGGAAACACGTGGGGCCCCTGCGCCTGCGCAGTAGTGAGGGCACAAGAAATGAGCAGAACCAATGTATAAAGCCCATAGTACTGCGCATGTACAAATGGGAGCCAAAAATTACGCAATATATAAGCGAAAATACAAAAGACACCATAATAGATATATGTGTAAATAAAATGAGAGTGCATGCAAGATCAAAAAACATACAAAATGCCACAAACAATAATGATAAATACAAGAACTAAAACATAGAAAAGTGAACAAAAAATAAAAAATGAAAAAATTGCATATGAGAAAAATACAATAACAAGGAAAAATAATATAAGGCAAAATAATATAAGGCAACAAAAAAGTATAAAACAAAATAAACACATAAATACTACAGTACATCTATATATAAATCATGAAATTAAATGACACAAAATAATCATAAAGAAAGTATATATAAATATATAAGCCAAACAGATGACGTGTCGGATATAGATGAACTTGAATGATGTCACAGCATTCTCAGACAAACGGAAAGGCAACAAACATCTATAATGGAAAGACACAAGGTTAAAATCGGATAAAAAACAATATCATGCGGATAATGCGATACAAAATGATGTCAGAGCCAGGAGATCACAAAAAGGGTACATATGAGATATTCTCATTCAAGCCGTGAGGGTGTAAGGTTTTTAATAGCCAAATCCACTTAGTTTCAGCCCGTGCCAGGCGTCTCGACAGATCACCACCCCTAATATTAATCCGTAGGGCATCAATGCCTTTCACCCTCAGAAGGGAACCATCACACTGATGGAATTGATGGAAAATTAATAGTAGTTCGATCCGATTAAGGTAACATAAATAGAGCCCCTTTGTGGCTCAGCTAATATGCCCCCTGAGGAAGGAGTGCGTCGCCACTCCGAAACGCGCGTCGGGGAGGGCTGTCGGGCGACAGGCATCTGCACTGATTGTACTCTTGCTGGTAACTATGTTCCACCTATGGCTATTTTTGCTCTGTTGTTAATGTGACATTTGTCCTGACCTATTGCAGCACGTGCTAGTTACATTGGTTGATATATTAACTATTCAGAGTATTGATATATGACAAATGTATCGTCTTTTGTTTAGGTGGTTTTCCATTTAAATTATTATATATGTGTAGTGCCTTGCTGTCTTGATAGCCCACTTATCATGCGCACATTGTGATGCCATCTGTCCCCTGTGTTTCCATTTCATCTTGTCAATTTTAATATTTTGCTTAATAAAATTGTATTTGTTATTGACCTATTGACTGCAGTGCGTTCCCCCCTTTTTTGATTATTCAATTTAGCAGTTGGTCTCTTCTAGTCCATTAGGCATTCATGTATTGGTATCTATTAATATTGGTCATCTTCATATTTTATAGTACTTAATCTGCCATTCATGTATTATGCCAGTGTCACTATTGTTTTACTACAATTTGTTATTACTGTGTTATGCACAGGTGCATCTTCAGTGATATCTATGGATTTCCGGGCCAAAGAAAAAGCTTGGCTCTCACAGCTGGACCAGGTGTTTGGTACCAGTGGGACTGATGTTCAGAGCGCAGGAGATCCAAGTTGGGATGAGAGACTCACCAGTGCCAAAAATCTAGTTTTATATAGATCCCGCTTATGGTGGAATAGACTTTTTCTGGAGAAATATGCCACTAGCAAAATGGTTCCACGCGGCCTTAGGGTTAGAGTTATACCCTCTTTCCCAGTTGAGGATACCTCCTTCATTTCCAAATGGGAGGAGGCATGCGATGGTTGCTCCTATACACTAATACAGTTGCTTATTAATTTTTACTCTAACAACATTGCAGATCTTGACAAAAAAATTGATGGTTCCCTTTCTGAGATTCGTAATGGATGCACCCCTGAAAGGATCCAACATTTTGAACAGGATATTGACAAATGTCTAGATCAACTAGTTCAGAATATTCAGGATAATCAGGCTAAAAAATTTACTCGTGATACTAAAGACTATCAGTCCAAAAGAGTTTATATTTGGAGAAAGAGAAATAGTCCTACTATGCAAAGGGGTCCATCCAATACCTCTATTTCATCTATCAGTGGTAGCATCTGATTCTTCCTCTGTATCTACGACATCACATGGGACTGTGGATACACATAGGCTACGGGATCATGCATTTCATCCCTATAAGAGGCGTCCTGTCTATTCATCTGAAATTAATCGCAATGACAGTAAGGTGATTAATTTGAGTAATCATATATTATCCGATGCTGATTTATCTCTTCTTGGTAAGGGGCTATCATTTTCACCCACATCTAGTTATGATCCATTCACGGGTGTTAAGGATCTGAATATTTTCGCTAGGTTGTTGCTCTTCAAAAGATACTTTCACAATGATGACATTTCCCGTCTTTTTCCTACAGAAGAGGAACAGGAGGCATTGAGGACCTTAGAGGAATTATCCTCTGAAAATACTGACGATGGAGGTAAGATTCCTCCCTCTATTCGTCCTCATTCCAAGAGATTCCCACCGTTTTCTACATGTCCCAGCATTGATTTGTTTGTCCGGGTGGTGACGGAGGATTTTTCTAAAATCCCTTTGAGAGGAGGTGTGGACAACCTGACTAGTGATGAGAGAGCTCGTCTTAAATATTTACAAAATTTATCTGATGTGGTGCTGAAGCCAGCCGACAAGGGCGGTAACGTCGTTGTCTGGCCTAAATCGATGTATGAAAGAGAGGCCTTTTTCCAACTTGGCAATTCTATCTGTTATAGAAAATTAACTTATAACCCTCTTTCTGCTTTCATTGTTAAACTAGATGACATTTTGAAAAGAGCGGTTGACTCCGGCGTTATCACGTGTGGGCTGGCTTCGGCACTTAAGGTGAAAGAACCAACAGTCGCCACACTATTTTTATTACCTAAAATTCATAAGAGTCTGACGTCACCACCCGGCAGACCCATTGTGTCTGGAAGGGGAATCTCTTGGAAAACATTAACAAGTGGATTGATTACCATCTACAGCCTCTGGTCTCCTGTCTCCCTTCTTTTCTTAAGGATACGGGTGACCTATTGCGCAAGGTCGATGGATTGTGTTTTGAGGGTGATACTCTACTGGCTTCGGTGGATGTAGAGTCCCTGTATACCAACATTAGGCATTCTGATGGTATTACAGCGGTACGATTTTTTCTTAGCACAACTATGCTCCCCATTGAGCTCAGGGACCTACTCCTGGAGCTATTGGAGTTCACCCTCACCCACAATTTTTTTGTCTTTAAGGGGTCCTTCTACCTACAACTCCAGGGGACGGCAATGGGCGCTGCTTTTGCACCGGCCTATGCCAATCTCTTCCTGGGGTTCTGGGAGAGGGACCTCTTCCTGTCAGATGGAGAGGGGTCAATGGAGCGTGTCCCTTTTTGGATGCGCTACATTGACGATATCTTTTTCATCTGGCAGGGCACACCCATCGACCTTGCGCAATTTGTGACTTCTTTGAATAGCAACGACCTTAACATACATCTTACGCTAACTTGGGATCGGACTACTATTAATTTTCTTGATGTAACCATCAAGAAGGACTGTTCTGGCTGTTTACAAATGGATATTTTCCGTAAAGAGACCTCAACTAACTCAGTCCTATATGCCACCTCATGTCATCCTCCCCATGTTGTGAGGGCCATCCCGGTGGGGCAATTTCTTCGGTTGCGGCGTCTTTGCTCCACCGACTCTGATTTTGAGAGGAGGGCTAAAGAATTGAGACAACGCTTTCTTGCTAGGGGATATAGTGGCCATACGATTAAGAGAGCGTATCATAGAGCGAGGCATTCTATGCGTGATGACTTGCTCTATGGTACTAAACCATCTCATACTAATTCGAACAACATACGTTTTATTACTACATATCACCCTCAACATTATAGAATGCGTAAGGCTATACAAAAAGCTTGGCCTATTCTCAGAGTGGATCCTGTGCTTGGCAAATTTCTACCAGAAAAACCGGCATTCACTTTTCGGAGGGCCAAAAATCTTCGTGACCAATTGGTTGCCAGCCACTATCCTGATTCGCGGGTTGCCACGTTTCTCGACAGTTTTCCTCCGATTTTGGGTTGCTCTCCCTGTGGAACTTGTGTGGCGTGCCCCAATGTCGAGCGCAGCTCCTCCTTTACTAACTCTGATGGTACTAAAAAATATGCCATTAGACAACGTATCACTTGCACGACCAGATATGTTGTTTACTGTGCTAGTTGCCCTTGTGGCTTACTTTATATTGGTCTCACCACCAGACAATTTAAAGTCAGAATTAGGGAGCATGTTCTCGGCATTGGGGCGGCCTCTACCTGCACTGATATTTCTGCGCTCAAAACTTTGCCACGCCATTTCCATCAATTCCATCAGTGTGATGGTTCCCTTCTGAGGGTGAAAGGCATTGATGCCCTACGGATTAATATTAGGGGTGGTGATCTGTCGAGACGCCTGGCACGGGCTGAAACTAAGTGGATTTGGCTATTAAAAACCTTACACCCTCACGGCTTGAATGAGAATATCTCATATGTACCCTTTTGTGATCTCCTGGTTCTGACATCATTTTGTATCGCATTATCCGCATGATATTGTTTTTTATCCGATTTTAACCTTGTGTCTTTCCATTATAGATGTTTGTTGCCTTTCCGTTTGTCTGAGAATGCTGTGACATCATTCAAGTTCATCTATATCCGACACGTCATCTGTTTGGCTTATATATTTATATATACTTTCTTTATGATTATTTTGTGTCATTTAATTTCATGATTTATATATAGATGTACTGTAGTATTTATGTGTTTATTTTGTTTTATACTTTTTTGTTGCCTTATATTATTTTGCCTTATATTATTTTTCCTTGTTATTGTATTTTTCTCATATGCAATTTTTTCATTTTTTATTTTTTGTTCACTTTTCTATGTTTTAGTTCTTGTATTTATCATTATTGTTTGTGGCATTTTGTATGTTTTTTGATCTTGCATGCACTCTCATTTTATTTACACATATATCTATTATGGTGTCTTTTGTATTTTCGCTTATATATTGCGTAATTTGTGGTTCCCATTTGTACATGCGCACTACTATGGGCTTTATACATTGGTTCTGCTCATTTCTTGTGTCCTCACTACTGCGCAGGCGTCCCGGCTCGGTCCGTGTCATTTCCGGTGACGTCAGACGCCGGATCACGTGGGGCCCCACGTGTTTCCGGTCATGGCGGCGCCCGTGTGTCCGGATACCGTCGATACTAATACCGGTGACACCTGCGCAGCGGTTGATTAAGGTAACATAAATAGATCCCCTTTGTGGCTCAGCTAATATGCCCCCTGAGAAAGGAGTGCGTCGCCACTCCGAAACGCGCGTCGGGGAGGGCTGTCGGGCGACAGGCATCTGCACTGATTGTACTCTTGCTGGTAACTATGTTCCACCTATGGCTATTTTTGCTCTGTTGTTAATGTGACATTTGTCCTGACCTATTGCAGCACGTGCTAGTTACATTGGTTGATATATTAACTATTCAGAGTATTGATATATGACAAATGTATCGTCTTTTGTTTAGGTGGTTTTCCATTTAAATTATTATATATGTGTAGTGCCTTGCTGTCTTGATAGCCCACTTATCATGCGCACATTGTGATGCCATCTGTCCCCTGTGTTTCCATTTCATCTTGTCAATTTTAATATTTTGCTTAATAAAATTGTATTTTTTATTGACCTATTGACTGCAGTGCGTTCCCCCCTTTTTTGATTATTCAATTTAGCAGTTGGTCTCTTCTAGTCCATTAGGCATTCATGTATTGGTATCTATTAATATTGGTCATCTTCATATTTTATAGTACTTAATCTGCCATTCATGTATTATGCCAGTGTCACTATTGTTTTACTATACTTGTGTTTAAGCCAAGTTTTTTCAGCACATTTTTTTGTGCTGAAAACGCCCCCCTCGGCTTATACACGAGTCAATGGTCCCAGAAAGATGTCGGGGGAGGGGAGTGGTGGAGCGGCAGGTCAGAGAGGCAGGAAACGGTGGCTGTGGCTAAAGCCTGTGTCGCTGCTGTAATAGCGCTCAGTGACAGCTGCAGCCGCCGGATTCCAGCACACAAAATACTCACCTACCTGCGTGCCCTGCACTGCATCTCGTTCCAGCCGCCGGCGCCAGCAGCTCTTCCAGCCGAGCGATCACGTGGTCCCACTCATTAAGAATATAATGAATATGAATATAATGAATATAATTAATTCATAATGAATATGCACGTGTCTCCACTCTCATAGGCGTGGAGCACATATTCATTATCTTATATGTGCAAGATCTGTGTCTAGTAATTACTCTATGTAATGCTGTTTGTAATGTTTTGTTTGTAATTCTGTTGTAACGCTGCTGTGATACCATAATTTCCCTCAGGATCAATAAAGTGTATCATATCGTATCGTAATGAGCGGGGCCACGTGATCGCTCGGCAGGAAGAGTTGCTGGTGCCGGTGGCTGGAACCAGATGCAGTGCCACTGAGGGCACGCAGGCAGGTAAATGGGATGGGTTTTTATTAACAGGAATCATGCATACAAGGATAGGGGATAAGGAGCCATGCATACCAGGACAGTGACAGGGGAGCCATGCATACAATGATAGGGACGGGGAAGCCATGCAAACAATGACAGGGACGGGAGAGCCATGCACACAATGACAGGGACGGGGAGCCATGCATACAATGACAGGGATGGGGGAGTCATGCACACAATGACAGGGACGGGGGAGCCATGCATACAATGACAGGGACGGGGAGCCATACATACAATGACAGGGACGTGGAGCCATACATACAATGACAGGGACGGGGGAGCCATGTATACCAAGACAGGGAGGGGAGAGCCATGCATATCAGGACAGGGATGGGGGAGCCATGCATACCAGGATAGGGATGAGGGGACAATGCATACCCAGCTTATACTCGAGTCAATAAGCTTATCCAGTTTTTCGTGGCAAAATTAGGTGCCTCGGCTTATACTCTGTCAGCTTATACTCGAGTATACATAGCTTCCACCCATTTCATACCATCAAATCAATTCCACTAGGTGAGACATTAAGAGCAAAATGAAATTGCAGTGATACGACCTAATTTAATGTGGATAAAACATTAATTAAAAAACTTATTTTGAAGAGAAAATATCCCAGTTGGACTATGGACCGTGCATTTAATATTGCAGATACTAAATCGAGAAAGGAACTCATTACTTTGGCCCCTAATTTAAATAAAAAGAATATTAATCATAAAAAATATTCTTTGAAACAACCTGTTCTGGTTCTGACATATAGTCCTTATTTCAAATCAATCTCGGATATTGTATACCGCAATTTGAATATCTTGAGAGATGATACCATGGATGATTTGTTAAAAAATGGCATCAAAATAATATCCAGACATGCACCTACTTTAGGTAATTCTTTGTCCTCCAGTATTTATAATCCAAATAAAGCCCTCAATTCCTCTCATTGGTTACCAACTACAGGTTATTACAGGTGTGGACAACACCCCTGTAAAACCTGTTTGCAATCTAAAAAAAATTTGACTTTCTCTTGTTCCGCAAACATAAAAACTTTGAAAATCAAAAGTTTTCTGAACTGCAATTCAGAGCATGTGGTCTATATAATTGAATGTCGGGCATTCAGGCTCTTATACAGTGGGGAAAAAAGTATTTAGTCAGCCACCAATTGTGCAAGTTCTCCCACTTAAAAAGATGAGAGAGGCCTATAATTGACATCATAGGTACACCACAACTATGAGAGTCAGAATGAGAAAACAAATCCAGAAAATCACCTTGTCTGATTTGGCAAGATTTATTTTGCAAATTAAAGGGAATCTGTCACCCTAAATTGGCGGGATATTTAAATGATGGCAGTCAGGTCAGATGGGCGGTGTTTTCGGTACTTGCCTTAACATGTTGTTTGCCGCTGTCTCCATTATTTCTGGAAATTGTAGTCGTTGCCCTCCATATAACGCACCTGTGCATTGCAATCTGCGGGCAAAGCATACTGCACGTGCGCAATTCAAGATTGCAATGCGCAGGCGCGTTATATGGAGGGCAACGACTACAATTCCCAGAAATAATGGAGACAGCGGCGAACAACATGTTAAGGCAAGTACCCAAAACACCGCCCACCTGACCTGACTGCCATCATTTAAATATCCCGCCAATTCAGAGTGACAGATTCCCTTTAAGGTGGAAAATAAATAGAGGTTACAGCAATGCTGGGAATACTGCAAGAGGCAGTTCAGCACCATGGCTTGACACTGGGAGGAGCAGAGCGTTGAACGCAATGAGTGGGACGGCGCTGAGCAGGTGTGCAAGTTACCAGCATGATACAGGGCTCTGTGGGGGCCATATTATTACTTCCAAGACTCCTTGTTATTCTTTACTCTAAAGATAGTTCATAATGATATTGGTTGTATATTTAAGGTTATTGTTATCCTACAATTTAAATTTGTAGCCAATCAGATGCCTTCCACATGGTAATACACAATAGATTATATATATACCAAATATATATTTCTTTTGTTGGATGATGGCAGCCCTGGATGCCTTTATTAGGCCCAAACCCCACTGTCAAAACTGAGCAAAGGTTCTACTTGGACAACCCCATCTCATTCCTCCTGTTCTGCCCCATTAAAATAAAAACACACTCATCTTCAATGCCGGCACTGTTCCAGCAGTGTCGGCACTTGGCTTCCCGGGGCATATGTGAGGTTGTAATGTCACGTGATCACTTCACACAATTAGCGCCGGCTTCAATGTTCTCGCCTTCAGACAAATCGAAAATCAAGAATAAGTCAGCAGCTGCAGCCCTGACTTCCTGTTGATGCTGAATGTGTCTGAAGGCGAGAACAGTGAAGCCAGCGGTGATTGGGTGAAGGGCTCGCGTGACATTACAACCTCACATGAGCTTTGGACACCACTGGAATGGCGCCAGCATCAGAGGTGAGTATAGTTGCTTTTATTTTAACAGAGCCAAACATGAATAATGAGAAGAGGTTGTCCAAGTAACCCCTGTAAGAGTTGCCCTTAATCCCAGCATTTACTGTAGGATACCAGTTGTTATTTTCAGCCTACTTCTACAGGAGTTGAAGCTGTCCCTGCATCATCACTGCACTGTATATATATAGCATTGTACAAAAACTCCTACTTACCTGTGCTTTCCATATGAAAAATTAAGTTTTAAACATTCCTACATTTGTAACTAGTATTATATCACTAAAATCATTCACTTTTCTGGATTGGTTTGCATAGTATATAGGATCTAAGGATTCTGCATTTTCCTTTGTAGTGAAGTGACACAGATAAGACAATGATCACTTATGCCCAAAAGACTTTGGCTGTACCCACTGTCTAGACTGTGTAATCCTCTTTATCTTTGCTGTCAAACTTGCATGCTGGAGACATTTAGTGTAACACATTTTAAGAAAGTATGTGATCTAGTGCAAGGTGACAGTGAAAATGACAGAACTGAAGGTTTGACTCATCTGTACGTCAATGTTTTCTGTAAGTACCTGCTCTGGTTCCAGCAATTAGCTCAAAATCCCAAATAAACCTGTGATGTTGGAAATACAAATCAGTGAAAAAAAAGAGTCCAGTGACTTTAAAATTTCATCCCTATGTAATTAGCTTCTGTGCTGCACGAAACTTAGTTATCAAGCTGTTATATTTACAAATTAATGTGATCATTTCATGCATGCAGAATGCCATTTTATTGGCTATTTTGAAAGCATAAAAAGGTCCATTCATTTTACAGTATTTATCAAATGTTCACAATATAGGGGCACAATATGTGAAATAAAAGAAAAATATATAAATAAATAAAAAGCAGGTAAAAAATGAGTTAAAAGAATTAAAATGTATTTTAATTGTAATTTATGTTCATAAAAAAATTGTAAACAACAAACATGTATTTTCTTTATTTTCCCTCCAATATTGGAAAAAAATAGAGTATGAAAATAGGAATCAATACAGAAGATAAACTAGAAATTTAAACTTTTCATATATTTGTTGAATATGAAATGGTCACTTATCTTTCTTAAGGTTCATTTACGCTGCTAATTAATCATGCTCCTAGGAATCTGATAATCATCACTCAGGTATGGACTGGGGCTAAAATTCAGCCCTGGCATTTGAAATCACACAGGCCCATGCTGTCTCCGTCCCCAAGCACCAGATGGGATATATTACTACTAATATTACCCTGGATGGAGGAAAGCAAGATTTACTACAATACCAATATTTCTAATGATACCTCTGTCACAACTCTTAACAGTATGGGTGTCTTGAGAACACTGATTCTGTTAACAACATAGCAGACAAGGTGGCCCACCACTAGACAGGCCCTTCTGGCATTTGCCAGAATTGCCAGATGGCCAGTCCGGCCCTTCTCATCAGGTGACACTGATCTGTTGGTTTGCACAAAAGATCATCATTCTCGGCAGCACATTGTCCTTTGTAATCAGGAGGACCTATGCTACCGAGAACAATGGCAGCCTATGTGCACTAGACGATCTATTACCGATCGTTCAGTGTGCCTCTGAATCAGGGTCGGACTGTGATAACAGGCTTTTAAATGATAGCCGACCAGCAAACATGTTGCAGACACTCGGTTGTCTGACCAGGGTTGGACTGGACCACCAGAGAACTGGACAATCCTCCGTGGGCCCTAGCTTCTCCTTTAGGAGAGTTCATAGTGCTAACTTTGCAGCTGTTATGGGGCTCTTGAGTGGGGAAGAAAGGTGGGCCCCCAGAATCAAATCCTCTGGTGGGTCCAATGATCTTCAGTCTTACACTGCGTCTGACGTTGCACATCGGGCAGTGTAAACAGACCTTTACATTTAGCTACTGCCAATCATTACTAATACTCCTGACCCAAGACATCCAGAAATAAGTAGAATGAGTTGACCAACTTTGAGAAAAAACTGCTCTACTTTGACGGACATGGCTAATTCTATATTTGCCTTTTTGATAATGAAGGTATTTTTTTTTTTTTTAAATAAATGGAAGTCCTAAAATGTTTTGAGGAAAAGGTAAAGGTTGGGCACACATCTGTATGCCACATATTCTGGCACAGACAGCAAAATACATAAACAGATCTTGTAGAAGTCTAAACCTAGCAAAGCTGAGTGCTGACCAATGTCTGAGCGACATCCCGCTTTGGTACCTAAGCCTTAGTTAAATATAGGGAATCAACAGCATAATCGGCTTGCAAAAGAAACTATCCCCTAAAAACAGATAATATTTAATTAGTATATACTGTACGTTAAAGAAATCCTCAAAACCAAAAGATATATATAACAAGAAAAAGAAATTGTGCAAAAAGAATAAATAAATCACTCGCAAAAAATAAGTCAACCACACAAAAAGCAGTAAGGTACTGCCACACTAAGCTATCCCGCTAGCGATCTTGTTAGCGTTGCATACTAATGAGATCGCTAGCGGGATCGTTTCTATATCGCTAATTGCGGCCACATTTAGCGATATAGTTAACGACGCTATCGCCGTTAGCGATCTTCTTAACGACTTTAGCGGTACAAAAGTACCGCTAAATCGCTAAGAAAAGGTGCCACACAGCGATTAGATACTTACCCAGCGGGAGCGCCGACGAGAAAATAGGGTCCGGAACGATTCCAGCGACGAGCGAGATCACAGCAGGAAGCTCGTCGCTGGAAGCTGCCGCACTGAACAATATCGCTAACGGGATCGCTAAATAGTGACGTTTTTTAGCGATCCCGTTAGCGATATTGTTTAGTGTGGCATACCCTTTAGGCTTGTGCTTCAATAATGGGTGGAGTTAGGTGGAGTGAATATAATAAATGGGCATAAATAATGTAAGAGAAGACGCTGAGCTGGGGCACCGACTTGTGCAAATCTGTTTAGGTGCCACCCCCGCGTCATGAGAAGGGACAACCAAGGGTTACATAATACATATGATCAACACCTTGATTTGTTTAATTTTATTACATCTCCTCTGTTTTTGAAGTACAGTCCTTGCTGCTTTTTGCTTGATTTGCTATTTTTGTGTGATTTATTTTTTGTTGCATGTACTGTATATATGTATATTTATATTTTTTTAGATGTAATATATCTATATACGTATATAATCTGAATTATGTTATAATTATACACATGTATATATGTATACATGTTTATACACATATATATACACATGTGTATATATATGTGTATATATATATATATATGCATATATATACAGTACAGACCAAAAGTTTGGACACACCTTCTCATTTAAAGATTTTTCTGTAATTTCATGACTATGAAAATTGTAAATTCACACTGAAGGCATCAAAACTATGAATTAACACATGTGGAATTATATACTTAACAAAAAAGTGTGAAACAAATGTCTTATATTCTATGTTCTTCAAAGTAGCCACCTTTTGCTTTGATGACTGCTTTGCACACTCTTGGCATTCTCTTGATGAGCTTCAAGAGGTAGTCACTGGGAATGGTTTTCACTACACCGGTGTGCCTTGTCAGGTTTAATAAGTGGGATTTCTGGCCTTATAAATGGGTTGGGACCATCAGTTGTGTTGTGCAGAAGTCTGGTGGATACATGTTATGTTTCGGTAGCTGAGGAGTGCAGGTAAAAAAGGCAATACACCAGAGCAGTTGGAATCTATGAGATTGCAGTACCGTGACTAACCACCACAACTAGAGGCACTGGTGAAGAAGAAGGGCGTGCTCTTCGTGGGTGTACACTCACTCAGTGGCGCGAAAACGATGGCCGACCACTCTAAATGATACTGCAATGTAAGATCGTGCCCCACAGCTCTTGAGTTCCGCCTCCTCATCCTCCTCAGTGTGCGGAAACTAACACGAAGGTCCCGCCTCACTACAAAAGAGGGGCCCTTTCCAGATGCTAATGACACATGTGACTTGGCAGAGATGGCTAATGGACACGAGCAGAAGTGTGAAGGGATGGAGCAGTCAGAGCTCTCCCCCCACGGAAGCGACCCGATCGCCACGGATCCACCGTTGGGCACCCGGCCTGGAAACCCTCCTATGCTGCAAGAAGCGGAGGATACCCTAAGAGGCCTGGCCCGGCACCGGGAGGAGGTCGCCAGGATGGAAGCCAGCTGGCGTGCCCTAAAACTAAACTTGGAGCGGCGCCAATCCCTCTTACCTGAAGTGTCTGTACCCGATGGTGAGGCACCCGTTCTAGTAGAGGAGTCCGTGCGGGCATCCCAGCCCTTGCAATGTGATCCGGTTGACGTTGTCGCAGTGGAGGCACCCGTTCCTGCAAAAAACGCTGCACCGGCAGCACCCAGATCCCGCTGTCTGCCCCCGTCGCTGAGACAGAAGAAGCGACACCCGTCCTCATGGAGGAGGCCGCGCAGGCACCAGAGGTCTACCTGTCTGTACCGGAGCCCCGACTGTCATCTGTTCCAGAGCCGGCTGCTTCCTCCGCAGGTGAGCGCCGCCAGGACTGTCGGGCGCCAGGAGAGCTGCCGCAAACCGGACATCGTAAGCTGCAGTTTGATGGTGGAGACATGGAGATGCTGGTGGAGGAGAATTACAACCGGCGTCAGGAGGAAGAGTGGAGACGTTGGGAGAGAGAAGCCGAGCGACAAAGGGAGCAGCGCGAATCCCAGAAGCTTCGCCAACATCACATAGAGAAGGACCGGGCAGATAAGGACCGGATGAGAAAAGATAAAGGAACCCTGAGGGAGCCGTGGCGTAAGGGTGCAGTACGGAGCTTTAAATTGAAAGCTGGTTGGGGCTTCATCCAGGAGCCTGGACTTTATTTAGAAGTGTTTGTGACCCGGCGGGACGTGGAGACTCACCTCCCAGAAGGACACCCGGGGAGGGACCTGTTGCCAGGAGACTTGGTAACTTACACCCGACACTGGGGTTACAATGGATGGTATGCCCTAAATGTCACCAGGTGCGACCCCTGGTCCCCAGAGTGTCAGGAACCTGTGAGACCCTCGGAGCCTTCAGCCTCCCACATCCAGGCCTCTGCACAAGTGCCCACCTCACGCCGTAAATCTCCCCAGCCTCCCTCAGTGGTCTCCTCAGCAGCCCCAGCTATGGACATGATAATGATAGCTGGCCCGTACCCGGCGCCTGTTATGCCCCTGGGGTTCGTTCAGTCCGGGACATAGGGCTCCAGACCCGGAGGGAGATGAAAGAGGTGGCCACACAGACACAGATAGCGGGTCACGACTTGACTGTACAGGCCACACGACGTCATCAGGTCCTGGTGGTCCTTGGTGTCTCGGATGTTTGGCAAGCATCAGAAGAGTACCAGGTGGTACCTGGAACACCCCTGCCAAAGAATTATAAATAACACAGACAGGGTCCCTGTATGTAAATAATTAAATTGTTGATGTACCCGGACGGGTGAATGTTCATAAAAAGTTTTTTAATTTAATAAAAAAACAACACAGTTTTCATTACTTTTATTACAGTCTCATCCTGCGACGCCATCGATCTCCTGTAAAAAAATGAAAAAAAAAAAAACAGCAGTATACCACCTGTCTGACGCAGTCCATAGTAACGAGTGTCCCATGACGATCCAGCTCTGCTACATCAGAATGACATCAGAGGCAGGCAGGCAGGCAGAGGCTGTCATCCCGGCGCAGCACAGCTGATTACCTGCTTCCCCGGCGGTGACGTCATCGGACTGACTGCTTTACGGCCGGGATTACCCAGCAGTCACTGCAGTTATCGCGAAAAAACTGCATGTGACCGCCAGGGAGAAGATAATGGCGGCCATCAAGCAGTCCAGGACGTGACCGACGGAGATCTTCTGCCAGGTAAGTGCCGCTGACTCCTGACAGACCCGACCGACGGACACTCACAGTGACAGTGACAAATCCGATTCCGGTATCCGATATGACGAAAATATCGGTACTCGGAATCGAAAGCCCGATACAGCTAATATCGGCCGATACCCGATATTTGCAGTATCGTATCGCTCAACACTACTGGAAGACAGAAGGAGCATTAGTGAGCCCAAAGGGCATCACAAGGTACTCAAAATGCCCCTCAGGGGTATTAAATGCCGTCTTCCATTCATCCCCGTGCTTAATGCGAATAAGGTTATATGCCCCCCTGAGGTCAAGCTTGGTAAACCAAGTAGCGTTTTTCACCCTGGAAAACAGGTCAGAAATCAAGGGTAACGGATATTGATATTTCACAGTAATATTGTTCAAAAGACGATAATCAATACACGGCCTTAATGAACCATCCTTTTTGGCCACAAAGAAAAAACCGGCACCTAAGGGTGAAGAGGATGGTCTGATATGACCCTTCTCCAATGACTCCTTGATATAAGACCGCATAGCGTCATGTTCAGGTACAGACAAGTTAAAAAGGCGACCTTTAGGGAATTTACTACCAGGCACTAATTCAATAGCGCAGTCATAGCTCCTATGGGGAGGCAAGGATGCAGATTTACTTTCGCTAAACACATCAGAAAAATCAATCAAAAAGTCAGGAACATCCTGAGCCTGGGGGGAGGCAGAAAAAACAGGAGTGTTGGTATTAACACATTGGCAGCCCCAACTGGTTACAGACACAGATTTCCAATCCAAAACAGGATTATGAGACTGTAACCAAGGGAAACCCAGTACGATAATGTCATGCAGATTATACAGAACCAAAAATTTGCAGCTCTCCTGATGATCAGGTTCAACCCTCATTATCACCTGAGTAGAGAACTGAGGTTTATTCTCAGCTAAAGGGGTAGAATCGATCCCCAGTAGGGGAATAGACTTCCGTGGGGGTATCAAGGGAAACCCACAACGTTTAGCAAAATCAAAATCCATCAGGTTAATAGCTGCTCCCGAATCAACGAAAGCCTGAGCAGAAAATGAGGACAGAGAGCATATCAGAGTAACAGTTAATAAAAACTTAGTCTGAACACTACCCAAGACAACTGAGCGTGCAAAACGTCTTCCCCGCTTAGGGCAGACTGAAATAGCATGAGAGGCATCACCACAGTAGTAACATAACCCATTGCGCTTTCGAAACTCATGACGCTGTGCCCCAGAAACCACTCTATCACACTGCATGGATTCAGAAGCAGGTTCACAAGGCAACACTATTCCACGCATACTTCTCCGCTCACGCAAACGTCTGTCAATTTGAATCGCTAATGACATAGAATCATTGAGACCAGAGGGGACAGGGAATCCCACCATAACATCCTTTACATTATCTGACAGACCCTTCCGAAAAAGGGCTGCCAAAGCGTCGTCATTCCATTTGGTCAGGACTGCCCACCTACGGAATCTCTGACAGTATAACTCAGCGTCATCAAGCCCCTGATTTAATGCCAACAAGGCTTTTTCAGCTTGATCAGTGACATTAGGCTCATCGTACAATAACCCCAAGGCCTGAAAAAATGCATCAACATCACTCAAAACAGGATCCCCAGGTGTCAGGGAAAAAGCCCAATCCTGAGGATCGCCGCGCAGGAGAGAGATGACAATTTGAACCTGCTGCGCTGCGTTCCCTGAGGACTTAGATTTTAAGGCAAAAAACAATTTACAATTATTTTTGAAATTCAGAAACTTGGCTCGATCCCCCAAAAACAAATCTGGCATGGGAATCCTAGTTCCACAACAGGCAACCTAGCAAGATAGGTAGCAATACTCCGAACCTCAGTGGCAAGCTGATCCACACGGCCAGACAACTGTGCAAACTCCATTGAGAGAAAAAATCCTCCCCAGCACTCAGAGATACAGAGGGAAAAAAAAAAAAATGCAACAAACAGAAAAATATCTCTGACAACTCTGACAACCTTTTTTTTCTTTCACAATATTTTTCCCTTCTGTGAGTACCATACAATTTTCAATTTTTAGGCCGGTGATACTGTTATGTTTCGGTAGCTGAAGAGTGCAGGTAAAAAAGGCAATACACCAGAGCAGTTGGAATCTATGAGATTGCAGTACCCTGACTAACCACCACAACTAGAGGCAGCCGTGGAGCGTTCCTACGTTGGTCCTAGACGCCTCGTCACAGCCTGAGAAACTAACTACACCTAAAGATAGAAAGAGGAAAGCTATCTGCCCCGGAGCAGATCCCCAAAGAACATAGAAAGCCCCCAAACATGTAATGGCGGTTAGACAAGAGGAAATACTGACACAGACAGAAAATAGTATGAGCAAACGTTGGGGCCCAAACTACCTAAATAGAAAAGGATAGGAAGGGCACTTACTGCAATCCCAAAAAACCCTGAAAAGCACCAACTCTACTAATTTCAAAAACTCCTGAGATCACACGACCTCTACCACCTAAATTAGTTCTCTGGTGTAACAAAATCAAAACAGCAGCCACTGAAAAACTGGAAAAAGCAAATGTACAAACATCAGTGGCTGAACTAAACTGAGAGGGCAAAAGCCCCCGGAGGGGACCCTGAAGGCCCCCACAGAAGTGCAGGACAAAATGCAAAAATCAAGCACAAAAACAAAAAGAAGAAAATGTCTTATCTGTTAGCAGGAAATGCAGACACGACACAGCAGGCTACAAAGGAAACAGGAATCAAGGATTGAGACCAGAACAATTGATCACCGGCAACCCTGATGGGAAGGCGACTCCCTTATATAAGACCAGTCAGTAACACCTGATTCCCAATCCTCACAATCTTCACTGGACAGTCCAGTACCGCTTGTAACCACCAGAGGGAGCCTCTGCTCAGAACTCATTTCAAGTCCATTCACAACAGATACACAGCTGATAGTCCTACTGAATAAACTGTTAGAATGTGTATTATGGCAAGAAAAAAGCAGCTAAGTAAAGAAAAACGAGTGGCCATCATTACTATAAGAAATCAAGGTCAGTCAATCCGAAAAATTGGGAAAACTTTGAAAGTGTCCTCAAGTGCAGTTGCGAAAACCATCAAGCGCTACAAAGAAACTGGCTCACATGAGGACCGCCCCAGGAAAGGAAGACCAAGAGTCACCTCTGCTTCTGAGGATAAGTTTATCCGAGTCACCAGCCTCAGAAATCGCAGGTTTACAGCAGCTCAGATTAGAGACCAGGTCAATGCCACACAGAGTTCTAGCAGCAGACACATCTCTACAACAACTGTTAAGAGGAGACTTTGTGCAGCAGGCCTTCATGGTAAAATAGCTGCTAGGAAACCACTGCTAAGGACAGGCAACAAGCAGAAGAGACTTGTTTGTGCTAAAGAACACAAGGAATGTACATTAGACCAGAGGAAATCTGTGCTTTGGTCTGATGAGTCCAAATTTGAGATCTTTGGTTCCAACCACCGTGTCTTTGTGCGATGCAGAAAAGGTGAACGGATGGATTCTACATGCCTGGTTCCCACCGTGAAGCATGGAGGAGGAGGTGTGATGATGTGGGGGTGCTTTTCTGGTGACACTGTTGGGGATTTATTCAAAATTGAAGACATACTGAACCAGCATGGCTACCACAGCATCTTGCAGCGGCATGCTATTCCATCCGGTTTGCGTTTAGTTGGACCATCATTTATTTTTCAACAGGACAATGACCCCAAACACACCTCCAGGCTGTGAAAGGGCTATGTGACCAAGAAGGAGAGTGTTGGGGTGCTACTCCAGATGACCTGGCCTCCACAGTCACCAGACCTGAACCCAATCGAGATGGTTTGGGGTGAGCTGGACCGCAGAGTGAAGGCAAAAGGGCCAACAAGTGCTAAGCATCTCTGGGAACTCCTTCAAGACTGTTGGAAGACCATTTCCGGTGACTACCTCTTGAAGCTCATCAAGAGAATGCCAAGAGTGTGCAAAGCACTCATCAAAGCAAAAGGTGGCTACTTTGAAGAACCTAGAATGTAAGACATAATTTCAGTTGTTACACACTTTTTTGTTAAGTATATAATTCCACATGTGTTAATTCATAGTTTTGATGCCTTCAGTGTGAATGTACAATTTTCATAGTCATGAAAATACAGAAAAATCTTTAAATGAGAAGGTGTCCAAACTTTTGGTCTGTACTGTATATATATATATATATATATATATATATATATGTGTGTGTATGTATGTATATGTATATATGTAAACATATGTGTATGTATCACTGTGGGGATGTGTTTTATATAAATAATGACTGCATGCAACCTTTTTTTTTCGCAGCTTGTCAGGGAGTCAAATACAGGTTCTTCGTTCACTCCTTTATTATTTTATGGCAAACACTTGAAATTTTGTATCAAAATATAAAAATCAAAAAATGTGTAAACTGAACAGGCCCTACTGGCTGCCTTCATCCTCGCAGTGCAGTAACTATTTCCACCACAAGAGGTCAGCAGAGCTCTCCTGACAGCCCCCAGCGATCCTTTCCTTGTCAATGCGGTAGATTTCTCTGTTCTTTTTAAATTACTGCGGAAAAAAAAAATCTAAAACCACAAATGAAAAGGCTTTTTCCCAGACACACATTCTAACGCTGTAATCATCAATGTGTGATGGGACGTGAATGCATTCATCTGATCCATCTGCCTATGATTGCAGGCTCCATGAGTGAGAGCATCCATGGCTTCACAGCTGACATGTCAGGAAGGCTTCCTGAGCACTGATCGCAAGCTGAGCACTTGGAGCCCTTTAAATCATAAATGAATGATTATGAAATATACATGATTCAGTAGCTGGATCCCTGTGATGGGGCTATTTCTGTGAGATCAATGGAAGTGCCTATGCAGTGTGCAGCTTCTAATGTGCATATTAATAGCAGCAGGTAATTGTCATGGTAAACAGCACTGGGGCTCTGCATTCCCATCACGTCCCCTGTATGGCTTGTGTGGGGGCAGCACATGAGCAGAGCATGGATCCCACCTAGCAGGCATGTATGATGTGTCTTGGTGGAGACAGACCCCCACTGGTCTACCCTCTTGTTGCTTTGTCTTGCTCCTTTGGGCTCTAGGAGAATTAGCCTGAGTCACTGCTCACGTCACTTGTTCTTCCCCAGCTATTGGCATGGGGATGGGAGGGAGAAGCACTACTTATTATTAGCACTGGAGAGACAGTGTGTAAAAGGCTCAGGCTGGATCCCTAGCACAGTCAGTGCACCTCTGGAGCCAGCCCTCATCAGCTGGAGTCAGTGCAGGTAGGAGCTCCCCCCATGCTCTCCTCATTGCTGCTGGTGCTGATCCTCTGGGGACTGTGGATGGTGGGGCAGGACTGATCTGCAGGCAGGGGAGCAGAGAGGAGCTGAGGCTGCCATAGATCAGCATGGTGAGTGATGCTATGGAGGAGCTGGGAAGTCTGGTGAGTGCATGGCTACTGGACCAGTGACTAATGCTCTGTGTGTGGTGCTGATGAGTCAGGGATGCTCTCTGATCTGCTGATTGTGGATCCAGTAGATTGCTATCTGCTTGCTGATCTGGAAGGTGCTGTGTATGGGGGAGGGAGTTGGGTTGGCAGCTGCTTAGCCTGATTACTATGTACATGGGGTATAAGGAGAGTGGGGTAGGTATTAGGGCTGGCATGGCTTGTTGGTGATGAATGGGTATAGTCTGCCTGTATCAGACTGCTGGCTCATCCTGATGGGTAGTAGACCTATGGCTAGTTGCTAGTAGATGTGAGCAGATCAGATGTGTCCGTCCTTATCTGTGTCTTTTTCTTCCAGAGGGAGCTCTAGAGGAATCGCGGTAGCATCAGCAGCATCGTCTGTACTGGACCATCACCATAGAAGAAGAGACGCAGCATCGGCGGCTGGCGGTAGCCCCAGCATCCATCGTATGCACCGGCTCTAATGATGCTTCACATCACCTAACACCAAGGCTGCTCCTGAGGATTATGCCCCCCAGCACCCTATAAAGACTGCGTGTTACAGGAGCTCCTGCGTCCAGCACTGGGGGTATAGGGGTCTGCCTGCTCTGCTACAGGGTCGGTGGGAGCTGGGAGCCATCATGGGCCTTTGGAAAGGGGGGCACGGACCCACTGTGATGCCAATGTGGTGCTACACCTGCTGGATTTTCCTGGGGTTCTTTTGGAGGGCACTGGCCTGTCCTCATTCCTGCACTTGTGATTCCACCAGGATCTCCTGTGACAAGGCGCCAGGGATCGGAGCTTTCCCAGTGCTGAAGAACATCTCCCACGCTGCCAACATCACTGACATGTATGTACCTCCTTGCCTACTATATATGTGAATATATTATATATATAATTTACAGACATGATTCCATACTGAGTTATTATGAATCCCTCTATTGCTGTGAGATATCATCCAAAGATGGGGGATGGGAGCTGGTGGGAAGCTTTGAAAGGCTGACTGTGATTTCATTTGACTTGACTCCTCACTGATATGGCTTTAAGACCATTTAGATAATAAATCTCAATTGCTTGATAGTCCAATTCCCTGGGCACAGATCTGATGACAGCACTCTTAGGGGCTGGTGCTGCTGATGCTGGTGCTCCTGATGGTGGTGCTGCTGATGCTGGTGCTGCTGGTGCTCCTGATGCTGGTGCTGCTGATGCTGGTTCTGCTGATGCTGATGCTGCTGATGGTGGTGCTCCTGATGCTGGTGCTCATGATGCTGGTGCTCCTGATGCTGGTGCTCCTGCATAGACCTCTGTGCTCTTAGTGACTGCTTGACTTGATGCTGCTATAATTTAGTCTTCATCTTTATTGCCCTGCTCTAATAACATGCACTTTACCTCCCTTGTGGGCTCTGCTGTGTCCTGCAGGTCATGGATTCACAGTAGCACCTGGGTCACAGTATGAGTCTAGCATTCCTGGTACCAAATCAGTGCAGGAATGGGCTCAGTTTCATAGAATCCCTATGTGGAGCAATGCAAGGCAACACTGTCATTGCTTGTATGCCCTGTCAGAACAACTCTCACATCAGTAGGATTACAGGAAGAAATTAGATAGTGCATTGTTAGAGTTAGACCTGGAAGTAAGAAGCCCAGTACTGGTATACCCTCCTGATCAGGTAGCAGCTAGTTAATGATCATCCCTTTCCACTCCATGGCTGTAGCCTCATCTAAACATTTACAAATGATTCTACCGGAAATCTATGTTCATTTCTGTGCACACTAGCATATATCTCACTGATAGATCAATTACCTCTGCTTCACTCTATATCTTTCTGATTTGTAATATTGTTAATAGTATTATTATCCAGAAGATCAGTGCCTCAGTGCAGCAACAAATCAATAGGCTCCAGACAGAAAGAAATGGTCAAATCCACTGCAGAAATGCAAGTCTGGTTAATTGGATATATCATGTTTCTGTGCAAATGCATTGCAGAACATCAGTCGTTTGCATTGCACCCTACCTGCTGCCTAATGCAGGGGAGTCACCACCCTTGTGCATCCTGCTTCGCTGCTGCATGTGCGGGGCTGTGAGTGCTGGTAGATGATGTGCTTTACACCTCCACATACTAAGCCCATATAAGGCTTCTCCTTCCTACTCCTTCTCTATGGCACCTAGTTATTTGATGACACCTTGGCAAACTGGTGCGTCAAAGAATGATGATTAGTTCATTTCTTTTTTTATTCTTTTTTTATTCATATTTTTTATTGTCCAGACCTCCTCTCAACTCCAGTTCACTTATTTTTTTAGATAGAAATTAAATAGTAAAATACTTAAATAGTAACACAATGTAGTTGGCTTCTATGATGCTGGTCTATGACAAGCATCACTATGTGTGATGACTCTGGTATCTGCTTCATTTCATCTGTAGATCTTTTTAGACCAGGGACATATTACTAGTGCATTGATAGCATTTATAGAGCATGGTGGCTCAGTGATCCTGGGTTCAAATCCCACCAAGGACAACATCTGCAAGGAGTTTGTATGTTCTTCCCATGTTTGTGTGGATTTTCTGCGCATTCCAAAGACATACTGATAGGGCATCTAGATTGTAAGCCCCAATGGGGACAGATGATGTCTGTAAAGGACTGTGGAATTAATGGCGCTATTGTGAGTACAATAAATAAACATTTGAGGGAGGCGGGTGCTTAATATGCCGATAAAGAGTTAACTCAAGATTTGATAAATCAGCAAGGTTTTGCTTGCCATAAAGTGCTAACATTGCATTTTGCCCCAGGGTGCAGTAAGAGGGAGTGCAGAGGCTGCAGTGGCACCCAAGCGCTGGAGCCGCCTAAGGATCACTACCTGTGATGGGTGGGAGACCCTGATACAGAGTTTGCAACTTTGGGGCCTAGCAGCTTCTTCTAAATGGACAGTCTGGCCTAGAAGCTTTACATTCCACTTCTGATATTAGTCAAATAAGTCATCATATTTACTAATAATATTACTCCAGCAGTAACATGTGAATGCTGCCAGCCATTACTGTAAATGATCTGAATAGAAGGTGGGGCGCACTTGTATGGAAACCTCCCAACCAAGGTGCGTTCCTCCTGTACACCCATACAGCATTTGTCTGCCATGTCACTCACACAGGAATCCAGAAGATAAAGTGATGCAGAATTTCACCAAGTTTTCTGTGTGTCCGGTCCCATTCTGATCCTACAAGATGTGCAATTACACCAGCGTGTCCCCCAAATAATAGGACAGAAGGATGAAGCCGGCCGGGTCATTACCTGCACCCTGCATGGCTACCTGACATTATATTTGGAGGATAATACAGTGTTATTCCAGGTGTGGTCT
>JARQOD010000001.1:682798839-682822823 GCA_033576555.1 Oophaga sylvatica
AGAAATTATAGTGTGATGCGCTTCCATCCGTATCCAATACATTGGTTGCAAACACTATAGAAGTAGACAAAGGAGTAGCCTTTCACAGATTGTGGACAGTTGTGTTTCAGTGTTCACTTCAGTCGTTTTTTTATTTTTTGAGTGCATATCACGCTCCAGTTACTTGTTCAAGCACTGCTGCTTTTACTCTGCGAGCGTGTCTCAGTGCTCTCCTTTTCATTTTTCTCCAAATTGGTGCTTCTCCATTATATTTGAAAAAATCTAATCTATTAGTGTGATGCGCTTCCATCCGTATACAATACATTGGTTGCAAACACTATAGAAGTAGACAAAGGAGTAGCCTTTCACAGATTGTGGACAGTTGTGTTTCAGTGTTCACTTCAGTCTGTGTTTTTTATTTTTTGAGTGCATATCACGCTCCAGTTACTTGTTCAAGCACTGCTGCTTGTACTCTGCTGAGCGTGTCTCAGTGGCTCATCCTTTTCATTTTTCTCCAATTGGTGCTTCTCCATTATATTTGAAAAAAATCTAATCTATTAGTGTGACGCGCTTCCATCCGTATACAATACATTGGTTGCAAACACTATAGAAGTAGACAAAGGAGTAGCCTTTCCAGATTGTGGACAGTTGTGTTTCAGTGTTCACTGCAGTCTGTGTTTTTTTTTTTTTGAGTGCACATCACGCTCCAGTTACTTGTTCAAGCACTGCTGCTTGTACTCTGCTGAGCGTGTCTCAGTGGCTCATCCTTTTCATTTTTCTCCAATTGGTGCTTCTCCATTATATTTGAAAAAAATCTAATCTATTAGTGTGACGCGCTTCCATCCGTATACAATACATTGGTTGCAAACACTATAGAAGTAGACAAAGGAGTAGCCTTTCACAGATTGTGAATAGTTGTGTTTCAGTGTTCACTGCAGTCTGTGAGGTATTTTTTTTTTTTTTTTTAAATGCAGATCACGCTCCATTTACTTCTTCAACCACCGCTGCGTGTACTCTGCTGAGTGTCTGTCACTGGCTCATCCTTGTCATTTTTCTAAAATTGGTGCTGCTTTATTCTATTTAAAATAATTCAAATCTATTACAGTGACGTGCTTCCATCCGTATACAATACATTGGTTGCAAACAATATAGAAGTACACAAACGGGCCTTTCACAGCTACTGAACATGGGTTTTTAATTTTTAACTAAAATATGTATTTTTTCAAATGACACAAATATAAGTAATGTTGAAGAGGAATAGTCCTACATCCATTGTTTGCACAATATTACAGGTGTACATCATGTCCCTTAATCAACAATGTATTATTATATTTACTTGTATGCTTTTATTTAAAAGCCAAGAACACAGAAGGATAACCTTCGCACTGCAGCTGTTGTCAAAGTTCAACCCACATTATGCACTTCCAACATTGCAGCATTTGAGGCATGATGTGAGTTGGATTTGTCAAAGTTATGGAGTGAGAAGGTTCACCATCAGTACCCTATAGCATAAGTATGCTTTTGTGTTAGCATTTGTGTTAGACATGTGGATATCTGCCATAATATGTCACAATTATTTAGTTACAGATTTGTTACCAACACTAATCATTGAATGGTTTTAAATTTGACGTTTCACTTGTTTACAGCTTAGAAATAAGGGTGTAGCCTGATATCTATGTGTAGCACTAGCCACTTTAACATGTCATGTTTTTTTCAACATGTGTAGCTAGGTAGCAGTAATTTTTGCCGGACACACAGCAGGGGAACAGCAGGCGTTACTGAACCCCACAAACACATCATCGATTGTTTTGATCTGTGCATCCAACACTTCTGAGCCCAGGGTCAAGGAGGGTGTAGCCTGAGGCCTAGTATGAGATGTTTGAACTTTAATTTGAACTTTAATTTGGAGTTAGCAGCATTAATTTTTGTCAGACACGCAGCAGGGGAACAGCAGGTGTTACTGAACCCAACTATCACTATAGCTTGTGTATTGGTCTGTGGACACGACACTTCTGAGCAGCAACTGGCAGTGTTGTAGCCCAGGGAGTATAGCTCAGGTGGTAGAAAGATGAACATAACAGGAGACATGGAAAACGTTGCCAACCAGTTAGTTAATCTGAAACCGGACAGGCAAATTCAGGCGAGATCCATGCCTAGTTCATTTTCAGAAAAGTAAGCCGTTCTACATTATCGGAGGATAGTCGCATGCAACGTCTGTTAGTACACCACCTGCAGCAGTAAAGACGCGCTCCGATAATACACTGGCAGCAGGGCAAGCCAGCACCTCCAATGCATACTGGCTAAGCTCTGGCCATGTATCCAGCTTAGAGACACAAAACTTGAATGGGGAAGAGCCATCTGGAGTACACTGAGAGGGCAAGACATGTAGTCTGTCACCATCTTACGGAAATGTTGCCTCCTGCTGACTGGAGCCGTCTCGGATGGTGTAGACATTGGTGGCGCTGCCACAAAACTTCGACACATTTGGAACATACTGTTCTTGCCCTGTGCAGAGGCGCTGCTTGTGCTCCCTCTTGTTGCAGAGCTGTCTCCACTGCCTCGACGCACAGAGCTGCTTTGTAAAGCAGTAGCAGCAGCGCTCTCGGCTGGAATGGAGAACATTATGGATTGCACCAGTGTGTCTTGGTACTTCCGCATTTTACGCTCCCGGTTCAACGGTGTGATGAGGCTTTGTAAGTTGTCCCGGTAGCGAGGGTCTAGGAGGGTGTACACCCAATAATCAGACGTGGTGTGAATGTGTTCGATGCGGCGGTCGTTTCTCAGCCACTGCAGCATGAAATCAACCATGTGCTGCAGACTCCCAACTGGCCAAGAAACGTTGTCCCCTGCAAGAGGCGTCATCTCTGCCTGCTGTGCATCACCCCACCCTTGGTCTACATACTGACTAGAGCATTGTCTACCTCCCTCTGGAGCGATGTCTTCCTCCTCCATTGACTCCTCCTCATCCTCCTCACAAAGTCCTTCAAATACATATAAATTTACAAAATTTAAAACTCAAAATTTAAAAACTTTGTATCATAATTCTGTAACATCAGTTTATGGAAACACAATAGCATTACAAAAGGATAGACAAAAAATGTACATTATGTGCTTTGTAAATACATTAAAAGTTTGTAATGGTTATGAAAATATAGACAGCGACTCTGGAGGTTCAATTGTTGATACAGCATGGTACTTTGAAAGTCCTCCAGCCCTTTGTGAGGAACCACGTTGCGCTGACTGTCCAGAAGGTGATGGAATTTGTGACTCCTCATCCTCCACCTCTTCCAAAACCTCATCCCTTAGTGCTTGCAGTGTTTTTTGAAGCAGGCAGATAAGGGGGACAGTCAGGCTGACTAGTGCATCATCTGCACTCGCCATCCGCGTTGACTCATCAAACGCACGCAAAACGTGGCAGATATCCTTCATAGAGTTATTCGCCACTCATTACACTGGCAGTGGCTGCCCATTCATTATAGGATCCAATTCTAATTACTGGTTCTCACCAACAAAGCTCTCCACAGCGCAGCACCCCCCTACATCTCCTCCCTTATTTATATTTATCGGCCTAACCGACTGCTGCACTCTGCAAACGACCTTCGACTAACCTCTGCACTAATCCGTACCTCCCACTCCCAACTCCAAGACTTCTCCCGCGCTGCGCCAATCCTCTGGAATGCTCTACCCCAAGAAATTAGGACTATCCGCAATTTGGATGGTTTCAGGCGCTCCCTCAAAACACATTTGTTCACAGTGGCCTATCACATTCACTAATCAAAGTCATTCTATGTGTAATTCTGTGTGTGTAGCCCATTCACTATCTCCATGCATCCCTCACTCCCTTAAAATGGCTGGACCATCATTGTAAAAACACCATTGTATATAAACACCTGTACTTTGTATCTCCCCCACCTCATTGTAGATTGTAAGCTTTCACCAGCAGGGGCGGCTGATTTTGCTTTAATTATTGTATTGTTAACGTTGTTACTTATGACTTGTGTTTTGAAACTGTTAAACTGTAAAGCACTGCGGAATATTATGGCGCTATATAAATAAATAATATTATTATTCTTATTATAGAGGCCCACTCAGTAGTGGTGAAGTGTGAACGGCGCAAATTGCGAGTTGACTGCGCCTGATGCAGCTGATACTCCATTACTGTTGGCTGCTGCTCACACAACCGCTCCAACATATGTAACGAGTAGTGTTGAGCATTCCGATACTGCAAATATCGGGTACGGCCGATATTGGCTGTATCGGAATTCCGATTCCGAGTTCCGATATTTTCATCTTATCGGATACCGGAATCGGGATGTCACTGTCACTGTCAGTGTCCGTCTGTCGGGTCTGTCAGGAGTCAGCGGCACTTACCCGGCAGAAGATCTCCGGCGGTCACGTCCTGGACTGCTTCATGGCCGCCATCCTCTTCTCCCCGGCGGTCACATGCAGTTTCTCGCGATAACTGCAGTGACTGCTGGGTAATCCCGGCCGTAAAGCAGTCCGATGACGTCACCGCCGGGGAAGCAGGTAATCAGCTGTGCTGCGTTGCAATGACAGGCTCTGCCTGTCATTGCGATGTAGCAGAGCTGGATCGTCGTGGGACTGTCGTTATGGACTGCGTCGGACAGGTGGTATACTGTTGGTTTGTTTTTTTTCTTTTTTTACAGGAGATCGATGGCGTCGCAGGAATGAGAGTATAATAAAAGAAATGAAAACTGTGTTGTCTCTTTTATTTCATTAAAAGACTTTTTTCTTGCTGTGTCTTTTTTTTATACATTTAATAACTTTGGGATTAATAATGGATCGGTGTCTTATTGACGCCTCTCCATTATTAACCGGGCTTATTGTCACCGTGCAATCAACGGTGACAATAACCCCTTATTACCCCGCTTGCCACCGCTACAGGGCAAGTGGGAAGAGCCGGGTAAAGTGCCACAATTGGCACATCTTTTGATGCGCCAAATGTGGGGCTGCTGTAGCCTGGTATTATCAGGCTGTTGAGGGCCAAAATCCATGGGCCTTGACAGTCTTTTAATACCAGGCCGCAGCAGTCTGCATTTTACTTGGCTGGTTAACAAAAATAGGGGGGATCCCCACGCCGTTTTTTTTTCGAGGGGATCCCCTATTTTTGTTAACCAGCCAAGCTAAGCAGACTGCTGTGGCCTGGTATTATCAGGCTTGCAAGGTCCATGGATCTTGGCTCCTTACCAGCCTGAAAAACCAGGCCTCAGCGGTCTGCTTCATCTGGCTGGTTAACAAAAATAGGGGGGACCCCACGCTAATTTTTTTCGAGGGGATCCCCTATTTTTGTTAATCAGCCAAGATATGCAGACTGCTGTGGCCTGGTATTATCAGGCTGGCAAGGTCCATGGATCTTGGCTCCTTAACAGCCTGAAAATCCAGGCCTCAGCGGTCTGCTTCATCTGGCTGGTTAACAAAAATAGGGGGGACCCCACGCCAATTTTTTTCGAGGGGATCCCCTATTTTTGTTAATCAGCCAAGATATGCAGACTGCTGTGGCCTGGTATTATCAGGCTGGCAAGGTCCATGGATCTTGGCTCCTTAACAGCCTGAAAATCCAGGCCTCAGCGGTCTGCTTCATCTGGCTGGTTAACAAAAATAGGGGGGACCCACGCCATTTTTTTTTCGAAGGGAACCCCTATTTTTGTTAATCAGTTCCCTCTGACGTCACTGATTGTGTCCCTGGCTGACCTGAAGTGAAAGTGGAAAGCAATCAATTAAGCTTTCCACTTAAGGGCCCGTCTCACATAGCGATATCGCTACCGAGATCGCTGCTGAGTCACTAGTTTTGTGACGCAGCAGCGAGCTCACCAGCGATATCGCTGTGTGTGACATTCAGCGACGATCAGCCCCCCTGCCGGGTATCGCTGATCGTCGCTGAAATGTCAGGACCTTTGATCGCTGGTTTCCCGCCTGTCACACGCAGCGATGCGTGCCTGTCAGAGGGAAACCAGCGATCAAAAAAAGGTCCTGACATTTCTGCGACGATCAGCGATACCCGGCAGGGGGGCTGATCGTCGCTGAATGTCACACACAGCGATATCGCTGGTGAGCTCGCTGCTGCGTCACAAAACTAGTGACTCAGCAGCGATCTCGGTAGCGATATCGCTATGTGAGACGGGCCCTTAAGCGATGTTACCCGCAGTGTCGCTGTCCCAGATCGCTGCCTGAGCTGCCTGTTTGGCAGCTCAGCAGCGATCATGTAGCGATACACCAGCGATCCTGACAAGTGCATATCGTTGTCGGGATCGCTGGTGTATCGTTATGTGACACCCAGCCTTTACTCTCCTGTCAGGCAGGAGAGGAACTCATTCATTTGGGGTTTACTGTGAGGCTGCAGCATTAGCTGCGGTCCCTGCAGTAAACATTAACCCTTTCTGAAGGATTACACCGTGGGACCTGACTGTGCATGGGATAGGTAAGAATAATTTTGCTTTTTTATTTTATTTTTATTACAGGAAATGGTTTTTGCAGTAAAATAAAAGATGGTCAAAAACATGTGTCTTTATTTCATTAAAATGATTTTTAATTAAAGTGTGTGTGTTTTATTTTTATTTCATGCAATAGGATTAATAATTGATAGTTGTCTAATTGACAGCTCTCAATTATTAACCTGGCTTAAGGTCACCTTTCAATAGCAAGGTGGCTTTAACCCCATATTAACCCATTCGCCACCGCTACAGGGCAATGGGAATAGACGGGCAAAGTGCCAGAAAGGCGAATCTAATTATAGATTTGTCTTTCCTGGGGTGTCTGGGGGCGATGTTAGTAGCCGGGGGGGGGCAAAAATAATGGTCCCTCTCTGGGCTATTATTATCTGCCCCCACTCACTGGCTTTGTCTGTCTGGTTGCGAAAATAGGGCGGGAGCCCACGCATTTTTTTTCAGCAATTTTACACCTCATATATATATATACATGTCATTGAATTTGTGACACATATATATATATATTTATATTTGTAGTTCATACACTTCTACATAGTATAATAGCCGCTAATTCAATTGCCGGCTTTTGTGAAAATGCAGAACCCGACATGAAATGACACTTGGTGTACATAGGGTTAACCATGTCTTTTCATGTCCTTTGCTATCTAATTTGCACAAACAATTAAATCAGACTATGTGTGCAAAATTTCACACCTCTAGGGGTTAATTAAAGGTGTAAATTCGTAGCAAAAAAGTCCGTTTTTTTTACAACGAATTTACACCTTTAATTAACCCCTAGAGGTGTGAAATTTTGCACACATAGTCTGATTTAATTGTTTGTGCAAATTAGATAGCAAAGGACATGAAAAGAAATGTTTAACTCTATGTACACCAAGTGTCATTTCATGTCGGGTGCTTCTGTCTTTTCACTGAAGCCGGCTTTACCCGGCAATTGAATCAAAGGATATTTTACTATGTAGAAGTGTATAAACTATACATATATGTATATATATATGTCACAATGACATGTATATATATATATATGTATTCTATGTGTGTATATTTAGTGTTTACAAGGAAAGAATGGGGTTTTTTTAGTTGCGATATTTTGTTCCCATAGACTTACATGGGACTTCCGGTATCGGTATCGGTATCGCCGATATTTTAGTGATATCGGCGATACCATTCCGATTCCGATACTTTAGCATATCGGAAAGTATCGCTCAACTCTAGTAACGAGGAATTCCACCTGGTGGGTACGTCACATATGATGCGATGTTCATGAAGGTGAAATCTGCGTTGCAGAGCTGCAATCAGCGATCTGGCCATGCTGGAACGTCGCAAGTGAGCGCACTCTAGGCGGACCTTGTGCAGCAGTGCATCAAGATCCGGATAGTCCCTCAAAAAACTCTGCACGACCAAGTTGAGCACATATGACAGACATGGTATGTGAGTGAGGTTGCCAAGGCCCAGAGCTGACACCAGATTTCGGCCATTGTCACACACTACCAAGCCTGCCTGTAGATTCTCTTCCAAAAACCACACGTCGCTCTCCTGCTTTATGGCATTACAGAGCTCCTGCGCTGTGTGGCTAAGATTCCCCATGGAAATTAATTTCAGGACGGCCTGTTGACATTTGGACACGGCTGTGCTCATATTGGTCGCAACAGGTAAACGTTCACGGGTCCATGTGGAGGTAGACCGTGACGGCTCCTGCAGCGATGATTCTGAGGAACTGGAGTAGGAGGAGGAATCAATGTGTACAGACTTGATTCCTGCAATCCTTGGAGTTGGCAAACACGTACAGCGCCACTCGCAAGATCAGTACCCGGCTGCACAACATTGACCCAATGGGCAGTGAGGGAAAGGTATTGTCCCTGGCCATGGGTGTTAGAACCCTCTTGTTAGGTTTTGTTTCAGTTTGCTGGTCACATGACCTTTTTTCCCTATTTAGTCTGGCTCCGCCCTTCTGGCTTTGCTTGACTTCATTGTATTATCTACTGTTAAGCTAGCCGGGTGCTTAGGTGCCTTAATCTGTCAGTTTTGCTTGATGTTAGGATCACAAAGTATTTATTTTTCTGTTTAATTATCCATGCTACAATTTATGTTAGGAGGTGTCCACCTTTTCCCCCCAGTCCCTAGATCTTGTAGGGATTACTCCCTCGCAACTATAGGTCTTCGTTCACACTAGATGAGGACTTTAGCGGGTCTGGTCGCAGGATCAGGTTCCCCGTTACATCGTAGGGATTCAGCTTAGTTGTATTGTAGGGACAGAATTCCCTTCTTTCCTTACTGGTTGTAGCAGATCATAACAATGGGTACTGGTCCACGCATCGGTGGTCAGGTGGACCTTGCTACTGAGGGCTTTTAGTAGCGCATGTTTAATTTTTCCCTCAACATGCTTTTGCAGACCAGGGACGGCTTGCCTGCTGAAATGAAATCGGCTTGGCACATTGTATTGTGGACTGACAATGATATTCAGTTACGGAAACTGTCTGTCTCCAACAGCCTGAATCACAGCATTTCAAGGGACAGGAGTTTTGCAATGCCAGCATTCAGAGCCTGTGCTCGTGCATGGTTTGCGGAGTATGGCCGTCTTTTATCCCATGCCTGTGCTACCGATGGCTGTTTTGTGGCCTGGGAGTGTGAGGATGACAGGGAACTTGCTGCTGTGTGTGGAATAACAGTTTGTCTCTGGACAACAGTGGCCGAGGTTCTTCCATGGCGATCCTGTGAGGAAGCAGAACCAGCTGTGTGTGAGCTCGATGAAGAGGCTTCAACACAACCTGAAGATGTAGGTGCTGCTGTAGGTTGGCCTACATCTCCAGTGTGTCTTTGTAACTCAACTACGTGCTTGTCCGCACATGTTCCACATATTTGTGGTATTGAGGTGACTGACACTTTTAGCTATTTTTAATTTTTGATTACACAGCTTGCATTTCACATAGCAAATATCATGTGCAAGTGGTGAAAAAAGGACCACGCAGTGCAAGTCCTGGGAGCGCACGTTTTGACTTTTGGAAGACAACTGCTCCGAACAGGTGCCAAACTGGAGGCTACAGGCAACCGAGTCTGCAGCCTAACTCTCACTCCTGTTTGTACCGTTGGGGCAATGTCTTCCTCTATCTTCCTTCTATCACTAACCATTTCTCTAGGCCTCTCCCAGCTTTCAACCAAAGTAACTGGTTCTCAGCCACAAAGCTATCCACAGTGCAGCACCCCCTCCTACATCTCCTCCCTCATTTCTATCTATCGGCCTAACCGACTGCTGCGCTCTGCAAACGACTTTCGACTAACCCTGCACTAATACGTACCTCCCACTCCCGACTCCAAGACTTCTCCTGCTCACCGCCAATCCTCTGGAATGCTGTACCCCAAGAAATTAGGACTATCCACAATTTTGCATGGTTTCAGGCGCTCCCTCAAAACACATTTGTTCAAGAGCGGCCTATCACATTCACTAATCAAAGTCATTCTATGTATTCTGTGTAACTGTGTGTGTGTCTCTAGCCCATTCACTATCTCCACCCTCAGTCCCTTAAGATGGCTGGAACATCATTGTAAATGCACCATTGTATATAAATACCTATACTTTGTATCTCCCCCATCTCATTGTACATTTGTAAGCTGTCACGAGCAGGGCGACTTATTTAGCTTAAAATTATTGTATTGTTAACGTTGTTTACTTATGACTTGTGTTCTGAAACTGCTAAACTGTAAAGCGCTGCGGAATATGATGGCGCTATATAAAATAAATATTATTATTATTCCTCTGAGCTGCTCCCACCACCTTCCTGTTCCTCATGCCATGTTGGGTCTTGGACCTCATCATCTCCACTACCCTCTTCCAACACCTGCTGTTTGGGTGGTCTGGCCAGCACCATGCTCAACAGAAACTGGCACCTGGGTCTCATCATCATCAGATGCGTTCTGCGGTGTGCTGACCATCGGCACTGTCTCACCCGCCTCTTCAGATTCAGAGAGACACAGCTGTTGCGCATCACTGCATCTCCCTCTTCACATTACAGAATGCAGCTTGGCTGGGCCCCTGTTTGCAAGCCAATAATTCTGAGAACAGAGCAACACTCAGCTGGCTCCTGTACAGAACTCTCTGACTGCCTGGGCAATTTGCCAGGCGGTGAAGAGACAGATGGTTGCCCAACAGTGCTGTGGTCCTGAGAGGAGGTGGAAGCAATTGAAGTCGATGCATTGGCTGACATCCAAAACAACGGCTTCAATTGTTCTTCCCGCAGCAGGGGGGTACTCCGAGCTCCTACAAAAGTGCGCATAAAGAACGCTCACGGGAAAACTGGTGGATGCTGTGTCACTGGGGGCCGCAGCAGCCACAGAATCCCCACGTCCTCTCCCTGAAGAAACTCCACGACCACGTGCCTTACTCCCTGCCTTCTTCATCTTGTAGATTGATAAAGAAAGTCTGAAAAGTTATAAGGTCTAAGTGTGGTTATTCCGCAGAGACTGCAGTGAACACTGCACACAACTGTTCACTACCCAATGCGTCTCAGCAGGAAGGCAGTCTGTGCGTCAAAACAAAGGCACAAGCAATACATCCATGTACCCTGTTTATAAAGCTATATAAAAAAATTATGTAGTAGTGACGCACACTTTATTGAGGTACAGTATTACATCGCCATTCACCATCTGTGGCTATGCAGTCTCATCTATATATACCTTATCTATCTTTTGTCATGCTTCCAAGTCGACAGTCAGCCATAAATAGCAATTTTCACTATGCACTATGCACTTTTTAAAGGTTATGTTTGTTAATAAAAATGATTATTGCCACATATTATGAGTATTACATGATGGAAATTGTATAATTTTGTATAAAATATTTAGTGACATTATTCAGCAAATGGAACAATTTTAGTAATATCACAGATAACTTGTAATTGCTGATGATGTTTTGAAGTCAGACATTCATTGTCTATACAATAAAAATGGTGTACATACTGTTACTTACCATCATTAATGGATTCAGATATGTACTTGTATGCTTTTATGTAAACCGTATAGCAGATTCCTTAACTAATTTATTTTGTGGTTTGCATTGCTGTTCAACATGTTAATGTATGTGTTTATTTTGTCAATTCTTTTTTTTATCTAGATATTAGTTTAAATGAAATCATCATCTTATGGTAGTAAAGGTTATCTTTCTCTTGTTTGAAGTATAGACATTTAAAATTGACAGGTAACAAGGTAAATTACTTGATCAAGTATTTAAACATCCTCCTTGACCCTGGCTCCAACACCGCCAGTTTGTTGCTCGGAAGTGCTGTTAGCACAGTCCAACACTTGCTCCTGTTTACTGGGGTTCAGTAACGCAGCTGTGCCTCGGTTGTGCCATGGCTCTTTTCCTTCTGCTGCCCCTCCGGGTTCCAGTACCGTCAGCTGTTCTCCGCAGTGCCTTGGCCTAGGTGCCCTCCATCTCGGTATCCGAGTTCCAGCAATGTCTGCTGGTCCTTGTAGTGCTTTTGGACACAGGTACCTCCTGCTTAGTAACCTGTGTCCCAGTAACGTCAGCTGGTCCTCGGTTGTGCCATTGGCCTCTTTCCTCTGCTGCCCCTCCGGGTTCCAGTACCGTCAGCTGGTTCTCCACAGTGCCTTTGGCCTAGGTGCCTCCATCTCGGTATCCGAGTTCCAGCAACGTCTGCTGGTCCTTGTTAGTGCTTTGGAGCACAGGTACCTCCTGCTTAGTAACCATGTCCCAGTAACGTCAGCTGGTCCTCGGTTGTGCCATTGGCTCTTTCCTTCTGCTGCCCCCCGGTTCCAGTACCGTCACTCTGTTCTCCACAGTGCCTTTGGCCTAGGTGCCTCCATCTCGTATCCGAGTTTCCAGCAACGCTGCTGGTCCTTGGTAGTGCTTTGGAGCAACAGGTACCTCCTGCTTAGTAACCGGTCCCAGTAACATCTGCTGGTACAAATTGTGCTACAAATACAAGATACGGAACAAGAACACAAGAACAATAAGCAGAAGATCTAAAAGCAGAAGAACATGAAGTATAAGACCAAAATGAAGACAAAATAATGCTCTAAATTCAAGCAGAAGAAGACTAAGCAGTGTATGGGGGTGAGTCCGTTCCTCCTCGTGGTGCCCCTGGAAAATGCCTGCTGCGCAGCTAAACTGAACACGGACAAATACGTTGTAATTTAAATCTTTTTGTGACAGCAAGAACGAAGGAATGAAAAATTCATACTTTGACAGATTACAAGTACAGGATTCTCTTCACAAATAAGAATATGAAAGGGAAAATGAAGCAGAATATGAATAAGAATAATAGTTTTAATAAGAAGAATATATAATGTTAACAAAGATGAATAGAAAGAAGTTTAAAAGAAGATAAAGAAGGTGAAGATGAAGAATAATTTGATGAAAAAGATGATGCTGCAGAAAAATTAAAAGGAGAAAGTGTTGAAAAGTTAAAAAAGGTGAAGATAAGACATGGAATTGGTAATATACTATTTTCCCAAAAAGAAAAAACGTTAACAACATTGTCCAATTTTTTCGTCAACCAACATCTTTAAAAAAAAAAAATATTTAGCTATTCCATTTGATTGGGTTAAACACTAGCCTTTAATGTCCCTAAACCCTTTTCCCAAACTTCACATTACTCTTTCTTGTTTTTCCTTCATTACAATTAACCAACAAGGCAAGAATGGGGTTTTTTTAATTTTCGATATTTTTTCCCATAGACTTACATGGACTTCCGTATCGTAACGGGTATCGCCGAATTTTAATGTATCGGCGAACCATCCGTTCCGAACTTTTGGATATCGGAAAGAATCCTCAACTCAATATTGACCTATTCCTGATTGTTGGTTGGACTTTCCGGTTTTAATTATTTGTTTTGCGGGATTATTTGTTTTATTGTTATTTTAATATAATATTATAATAAAATTTAACACAGTCAGTTTTATTAAAAAACTTATTGAACTAAATCACCCAAAACCAATACCACCAATAAATGAGCATAGAACAATATTACGAGCGACACCTTTAAAAGAAGAGAAAGCAATCCTAGTCCTAATGTATAGATACAAGCCCCAGTTGGGCACTATATGTAAATTCAAGAGGATCTGATTATTAGACGTGATTTTTACAGTAAAAACGTGGAGCATTGGCCGGGGAAGCGCTTCGTTAGATTTCTTGGGCCTGCACACAGGCAATTTTTCGCGTTTTTGACACATTTTTTTCCTGTACGATTTGTCACAAAATCGCAGTTTCTTGAGCTACAACGTTAATAAACCGAAGTCTCCTCCACTTTGCATTTTTTTTTTACTTGCAGATTTGGTGCAATAAACTCTACCATACAGTTCTTGTTTTTTGCGCAGATTTCCCCATACAAGATGGGGAAAAATCTGCAACAAAAACGCATGTAAAAAATGCTCAAAAACGCACCTATTTTACGCTACATTTTTTCCACCAAAAATTCGAAATGGTGCAGAAATTCGCACCAAATAAATAATTTGCACATAGCCCAGCTGTGTTCACTTTACCTCAATCTTACTGGGTTATATTAAGTTTTTACTATTTTGACTGATCCTTTAGAGAAATTGATCAATTAAATTCTAATAAACAATTCATAAAATGTTAGCAAAGTTACAAATTGACTTATTTTTTTTTAAAAGTGAACAATTATTATTTTTTTAGTCCCCTATAACCCATGTTAGAGATTCACAAATCTGATTTCTTACAAGTACTTCCAGTTTTCACGGATACACCTACCTATATGGACTAATCATGGGGCGGGCCGTCGATTTTTTCCTTGAACCAAGAAGTTTGGGCAAATAACAAGACAGTCTAATTTTGCTCCAATCGTCCGATCTAAATCTGCAATGTACATCAATGGTTCTGGAAAAAAATGGCCACACTTGGATGATATATCCGTTTGGTCCATTTTCACAGTCAGAAAAAGGTAAGGAACTTTTCTTTTTAATATATCCAGAACAAAAAAAATGAAGACACTCGACCACATCTGGTCAAACCGATGAAACTGATCAAAAACCGGTCCTTTTTTCTCGTACCAGAAAATACTGACTTCTAATACCCTTCACAGATCCCGTCCCACCCCACTCTCTTTCTTCCACCCTGAATATTCATATTCTTTATCTCATTAAAATAACTGCAAATGCCTCGCATCTCCACACAAATTGGACCCTTCTGGGGTTTCTCTATATGCCAGTTCAGAATAAACGATTTGTTTGGGGTTTTCTTACACTTGCCTTCATGGTGTTTCTTGGTAGAGTTCTGTATTTTTGCTTCTGCCGTTCGACTTATATGTCCACATTATATGTTACTATTTTTAATTGGTCTATTTTTTCATTGCATATCGGGGAGATTTGTTCTCCCTTTATGACCCCATAAAAATTTTAATAAAGCACTGTTTAGAAGGATTGCCCTTATACACAAGCAACATACAAGAGGTGTAAAGAATCAAACAGAAACATCTCACTTGACAAAGACAAACATTGTGCCCTTGTGAAGCCGAGCATTTTGCCTTAATGGAAAATAAAACCACACGCGCATTACACCGATATATTGTCCCCTTATTTTTCCCCTTCCACAAAACTTCTTGCCGAGGGTCTTTGAATATGAAAGCATTAGCTTTCCATTTGCTTTCATTACACCTTAGGATGTTTGTACATGGTAGGTTGAAGTAAAGACACCCTTTAAAAGGACTTTTCATTGGATTTTTAATTAACTGAGTACCCTTCTAATTCTGCGCCGCTGATTCTGGAACAGTTTTTTCTTTTTCTTCTATGCCCTTTTCCCTTCCATTCCAAAGCTCCATCCCCGAAATGAAATAAAATTTTCCCTTCAACCATCTGGGTAAGAGCAAACTTCTCGTGGGCATTGCTTTTTCTGCTCTGATCGACCAATCAAACCAAACCATTTCACAAGAAGTTCTGGGGATACGCCCATTGGTTAAGCCAAAATTTTTCCCCTTTATTACGTGGCATAATTTGGAAGGAAGGCAAAAGAAAGGAAAACTGTTTTCCGAATCGCGGAGCAGCCACAATTGAGGAGGACCATTTAAATAAAAAAAAACTAAAAAGGCCTCAAAATGACATGGCAATTTGCCATTAAGTGGAAGAAAATCCATTCCACCCTTCTTATAAATGGTAATCAATATTTTAAATTAATACCAACAACCCTGCTTTCTGTTTTCGAGGCAACGTCTAAGCAAGGTTTATGTCCTATTCCTTTAAATACTTTACAGAACTCCTTTAAGACCACAAACACACATCAGTATTTAGTCAGTATTTTACCTCAGTATTTGTAAGCCAAAATCCAGGAGTGGGTGATAACACAGAAGGTGACGTGTTTTCTATATACTTTTCCTTTTGATTGTTCCCCTCCTGGTTTTTGGCTTACGAATACTGAGTAAAATACTGACCAAATACTGAAGTTGTGGACGTGGTCTAATTCAACAGCCTCCTTTATACCCATAAGGCCACATTCACATGAACAGTATTTGGTCAGTATTTTACCTCAGTATTTGTAAGCCAAATCCAGGAGTGGTGATAAATACAGAAGTGGTGACGTGTTTTCTATTATACTTTTCCTTTGATTGTTCCCCTCCTGGTTTTGGCTTACAAATACTGAGGTAAAATACTGACCAAATACTGAAGTTGTGGACGTGGTCTAATTCAACAGCCTCCTATATACCCATAAGGCCACTTCATATTTGGTCATATTTTACCCTCAGTAACTGTAAGCCAAAACCAGGAGTGGGTGATAAATACAGAAGTGTGACGTGTTCTAATTATACTTTTCCTCTGTTCCACTCCTAGTTTTGCTTACAAATACTGAGGTAAAATACTGACCAAATACTGAAGTTGTGGACGTGGCCTAATTCAACAGCCTCCTATAATACCATAAGGCCACGTTCAGTATTTGGTCAGTATTTTACCTCAGTATCTGTAAGCAAAACCGGAGTGGGTTGATAAATAACAGAAGTGTGACGTGTTTCTATTATACTTTTCTCTGTTCCCTCTAGTTTGGCTTACAAATACTGAGGTAAAATACTGACCAAATACTGAAGGTGTGGGACGTTGGCCTAATTCAACAGCCTCCTATATACCTAATTAGGCAAGTTCACATGTTCATATTTGTCAGTATTTTACCTCAGTATTTGTAAGCCAAAACCAGGAGTGGGTGATAATACAGAAGTGTGACGGTTTTCTATTATACTTTCCTCTGTTCCACTCCTATTTTGGCTTACAAATACTGAGGTAAAATACTGACCAAATACTGAAGGTGTGGACGTGGCCTATTCAACAGCCTCCTATATACCTATTAGGCAAGTTCACATGTTCAGTATTTGGTCAGTATTTTACCTCAGTATTGTAAGCCAAAACCGGATGGGTGATAAATACAGAGTGGTGACGTGTTTCTATTATACTTTTTCCTCTGTTCCACTCCTAGTTTTTGGCTTACAAATACTGAGTAAAATACTGACCAAATACTAGAAGTTGTGGAGTGGCCTAATTCAACACCTCCTATATACCCATAAGGCCACGTTCAGTATTTGGTCATATTTTACCTTCAGTATCTGTAAGCCAAAACCTGGAGTGGGTATAAATACAGAAGTGGTGACTGGTTTCTATTTACTTTCCTCTGTTCCACTCCTAGTTTTGGCTTACAAATACGAGTAAAATACTGACCAAATACTGAAGGTGGGACGTGGCCTAATTCAACAGCCTCCTATATACCTATTAGGCCAAGTTTCACATGTCAGTATTGGTCAGTATTTTACCTCAGTATTTGTAAGCCAAAACCAGGAGTGGGTGATAATACAGAAGTGTGACGTTTTCTATTATACTTTCCTCTGTTTCCACTCCTAGTTTTTGCTTACAAATACGAGGTAAAATACTGACCAATACTGAAGGTGTGGACGTGGCCTAATTCAACAGCCTCCTATATACCTATTAGGCCAAGTTCACATGTTCAGTATTAGGTCAGTATTTACCTCAGTATTTGTAAGCCAAAACCTGGAGTGGTGATAAATACAGAAGTGGTGACGTGTTTCTATTATACTTTTCCTCTGTTCCACTCCAAGTTTTTGGCTTACAAATACTGAGGTAAAATACTGACCAAATACTGAAGGTGTGGACGTGGCCTAATTCAACAGCCTCCTATATACCTATTAGCCCACGTTCACATGTTCAGTATTTGGTCATATTTACCTCAGTATTTGTAAGCCAAAACCAGGAGTGGGTGATAATACAGAAGTGTTACGTGTTTCTATTAACTTTTCCGCTGATTGTCACTCCTGTTTTTGGCTTATAAATAGAGTTTGAGCGATACTTCCAAATCCAAAAGTATCGAATCGGAATGTATCGCCGATACACAAAAAATACGGCGATACCCGATACCGAACCGGAAATACAATGTAAGTCTATGGAACAAAATATCGGAATTAAAAAAAACCCATTCTTGCCTGTTGGTTAATTGTACATGAAGAAAACAACAAAGAGTATGCAGAATTTATTGGGGGAGGTTGAGGAGACATTAAAGGCATAGATGTTAACACAATGCAATGGAATAGCATTAATATTTCTTTTTTAGAAAATACGTTTGGATTGACGAAGAAATTGACAATGTTGTTAACCTTTTTCTATTTTGTCAAAAATGTCTGTTTCAAACTTCCATGCGCTTACCTTTTAACTTTTCCACACTTTCCCTTCATAATCTCAGCAGCAACATCTTTCTCCAAAATTATTTTTCATCTTCACCTTAATCTTCAAAACTCTTGCTATTCATCTTTTTGTTAAATTACTTATAAATTTTTCTTATAAACAGTTATTATTCTTCAATCTACTTCTTCATCTTCTTCCTATTCTCCTTTTCACATATTTCTTATTTGTGACAGACATTCCTGTACTTTAATCTTAAAACTCTGAATTTTCACCTTCCGTTCTGCTTCACGAAAGATTTTAATTACAACAGTATTTGCCGCGTTCATTTAGCCTGCACACCATCAGGCATTTTCCAGGGCACCACGAGGAGGAACGACTCACCCCAACCGTTTGTACTTCTTCGCTTAAATTTAGAGCAAAATATTTTTGCTCTTCATTTTGGTCTTATACTAATGTCTTCGCTTTTTTGATCTTCTGCTTATTGTTCTTCTGTCTCTTGTTCTGTACTTTAGTTTGTCTTAACTTCTTGCCTTTGGTAAGGTACAAACCAATGGAAGAACGAGGACCACGCTGTGCGGAAACCCGGAGGTCAGCAAAAAGAAAAGACCAAGGCACAACCGAGGACCCTTACTTTACGGGGCCGTTAACTAAGCAGGAGGTACCGTCTCCAAAGCATACCAAGGACCAGAGACGTTGCGGAACTCGGATACCGCATGGAGGCACCAGGCCAAAGCCTGCGGAGAACCACTGACGGACTGAACCCATGGGTAGCAAAGGACAAGGCCAAGAAAGTAACGAGGACCAGCTACGTGCTGGAACCAGGGTCACAAAGGAAAAGAGCCAATGGCACAACCGAGGACCACACGTTATGGGACACGGTTACTAACAGAGGACCTGGCCCAAAGCACACCAAGGGGCCAGCAACGTTGCTGGAACTCGATACCGACATGGAGGGCACCTAGGCCAAAGGCACGCGGAACCCTGACGGTACTGGAACCCGGATGGGTACAGAAGACCCATGGAAATTAAAGTTGAGGCCGCAGGACTTTTTCCTTCACACACGGGGAACAGCTACATTACTGAACCCCAGTAACACGGAGCAATGTAACGTGCAACAGCACTTCCGAAAACAACTGCGGGTTGTACCCAGGGATAGAAGAGAACATGGTGGAGGCACAGGACTTTTTGCGTTCACACACAGGGGACACTGACATTCGAACCCCAAAACACGGGACAAGGTTAACTGTGCTAACAGCACTCCCGAAAACACTGGCGTGTTTTTAGCCCAGGGATAAAGAAACAGGGTGAGGCAGCAGGACTTTTTGCCGTTCACACAGCAGGGGAACAGCTGACTTACTGAACCCCAGAACACAGGAGCAAGTTGACTGTGCTAACCACTTCCGAAAACAACTGGCGGGGGTGTACCCAGGGATGAAAGAAACAGGGTGGAGGCAGCAGGATTTTTTGCCGTTCACACACAGGGAACAGCTACTTACTGAACCCCAGTAACACAGGGACAAGTGAAACTGTGCTAACACACTTCCAGAAACAATGGCGGGGTTGTAACCCAGGGATGAGAAAGAACAGGGTGGGGGCACAGACTTTTTTGCCGTTCACACAGCAGGGAACAGCTGACATTACTGAACCCCAGTAACACGGGGGGCAATTTAACTGTGCTAACAGCACTTCCGAAAACAACTGGGTGTTTAGCCCGGGATGAAAGAGAAACAGGGTGGAGGCAGCAGGACTTTTGCCGTTCAAAAACACGGGGAACCGCTACATTACTGAACCCCTAACACAGAGCAAATGTAACTGTGCTAACACACTTCCGAGAAACAACTGGCGGGTTTACCCAGGGATGGGGAAAAACAGGGGGGAGGCAGAGGACTTTTTGCCGTTCACACAGCAGGGGAACCTGACATTTACTGAACCCCAGAACCGGACAAGTTAGACTTCTAACACACTTCCGAAAACAACGCGGTGTTGTAACCCAGGGATAAAAGAACAGGGTGGAGGCAGCAGACTTTGGGGGGCCCTCACACAGCAGGGAACAGCGACAATACGACCCCATAACACGGGAGCAAGTGTTAACTTTGCTAACAGCACTTCCCAGAAACAACGCGGTGTTGTACCCAGGGAGAAAGAGAACAGGGTGGAGGCAGCAGACTTTTGCCGTTACACAGCGGGAACAGGACATTACGAACCCCAGTAAACAGGACAATTAACGTGCTAACACACTTCCGAGAAACAACTGGCGTGGTTGAACCCAGGGATAGAAAGAACAGGGTGGAGGCACAGATTTTTGCCGTTCACAAGCAGGGAACAGCGACATTACTGAACCCCAGTAACACAGGAGCAAGTGTAGACTGTCTAACAGCACTTCCGAGAAACAACGCGTTGTTGACCCAGGATGAAAAGAACGGGTGGAGCAGCAGGACTTTTTGCCGTTCACACAGCAGGGAACACTGACTTACTGAACCCCAGAACACAGACAATGTACTGTGCAACAGCACTTCCGAAAACAACTGGCGGTGTTGTAACCCGGATAAAGAAACAGGTGGAGGCCAGCAGGACTTTTTGCCGTTCACACAGCAGGGAACAGCGACTTACTGAACCCCAGTAACACGGGGCAAGTGTTAACTGTCTAACACACTTCCGGAAACAACTGGCGGTGTTTAGCCCAGGGATGAGAAGAAACAGGGTGGAGGCACAGGAATTTTTGCCGTTCACAACAGCAGGGGACAGCTACTTACTGAACCCCAGAACACAAGCAAGTTAGACTTGCTAACAGCACTTCCGAAAACAACTGGCGGTGTTGTAACCCGGGATGAAAGAGAACAGGGTGGAGGCAGCAGGATTTTTTTGCCGTTCACCACAGCAGGGAACAGCTACTTACGACCCCAGTAACACAGGACAAGTGTAACGGGGGGGGGGGGGGCTAACAGCACTTCCAAGCAACAACGGCGGTGTTGAGCCCAGGGCGGAGGATGTTTAAAACTAGATCAAGTATTTTCCTTGTTAGGGTCAATTAAAAATTCTAACTCCAAACAAAAAAAAACCTTAGTACCATAAGAAGATTTTACTTTAAAAAATAATGTAAATTAATAATTGACAACATAAACGCATAATTAACTTTAAAAAAAGCATGCAAACCACAATAAAAATCGTTAAATAACCCCTCATACGGTTTTAATAAAAGCATACAAAACATACAGAATCCTTAATGATGGATAGTAACAGATTACACCATTTTCATTTGCTGAATATATCACTAAAAAGTTTTTAAAAAAATCTAAAATTTCCATCATGTAATACGATAATATGTGCAATCATTTATATTAAAAAAAAAAAACCTTTAAAAAGGATATGAAAACAGCTTTTTATCCTACGTGGACTTAAGCAACAACGGATAATAAGGTATATATAAGGAAAACTGCATAGCCACAGATGGGAATGGCGATTAATACTGTACCTAAAAAAGTGGCGTTACTACTACTCCTTTTTTTATATAGCTTTATAAAAGGGTACTGCTGTAGCTTGCGCCTTTGTTTGGACGCACAACTGGCTTCCTGCTTGACCTTTGGTATTGGGCTCTGTGCGTCTTATGCCCCGATAACATTCACGGTGCGCAACGTTCATCATCGCAACGTACCACAACACAAAGGCGTTGTCATACGCTTTACTCAGTAAACAAGCACTATATGAAACCACGCATGTGCCCTATACATAACAAGCACAAGAAAAATGCTGTGAGGTGAAACACTTTTGTTAAGGTACAGTAATAAACGCATTGTACGGTTCGCTATTCAGTTGTAAATAAATCATTCACCTATTCTATCATTTCGTTCTTTCGCACCACTTCAGGTATAATTTTGATTTACATGCAAATTACTCCCAAGGTAAGCATGATTTTTTTAGATTACATGTTTACATAAGACCTTTATGAAGGCTGTTAACTTTTCTAATCAAATAGTATTTTTTAAAATGACACAAATAAATAATGTTGAAAGACATTTCCTCAGCATGTTTCAAAAAATTACAGGTGTACACCTCCCTTAATCAACATTGTTTTAAATTTTTCTTGTAGCTTTTAATTTAAAGGCAAAAACTGAAGATAACCTTCCACTGCAGCATTGTCAAAGTTCAAACCACATTAGCACTTCCAACATTGCAGTATTTGAGTCTCTGAGTGGTTGGATTTGTCAAACTATGGATGACAAGGTTGACCATCAGTACCTAAGCATAAGTAGCTTTTTGTTTGCTTTGTTTTCGACTGTGCATAGTAATAATTGTCACAATTATTTTGTTCAGATTTGAAAAGACAAATCATTTTATGGTTTGAAAGTTTACGTTTCAATTTTACAGCTTAAAATCATGGTGTACCCATTCTATTGAAGCACTAACACTTTGAATGTCATTTTTTTTAACCATGAAGGACTACAGAAATTTTTTCCGGACCACACAGGGAACAGCAGCGTTGCAACCCCACAAACAAATCACGATTGTTTTCATCTTGCATCTAACCTTCTGAGCAGCAACGGCCTGTTTAAGCCCAGGGTCAAGGAGGGTGAGGCAAGGCCTAGATGGACTTTGAAGTTGAAGTTTGTAGTTAGCAGCAGTAAATTTTTGCCAACACACAGCGGGACAGCAGGCGTTACTGAACCCCACAACACATCACGATTTTTTTTCATCTGGCATCTAACACTTCTGACAGCAACTGGCGTTTTTTAAGCCCAGGTCAAGGAGGTGTAGGCACAAAATATTGAGTATTGCCCTTTGTACGTGGCCATTGCAATGTATTACTTCAAACAAGAATAAAAACTTTTACTAAACAATAAAATGAAAAAAATTTCAATACAAAATAAAAAATATTTATACTTGACAGTCTCTTTTTTGATAACGTTTAATCTAACTGAAAATAGGTAACAAATTTCAAACTTTCGAGACACCAGGTGCCCTTTATCAGGCTAAGATAAAGCCAAAAAAGAAGAATCACATATTCTACCACAACAGGACACAGGAAACTAAGAAAAAGGAGGAGGACAAGTGAGGGAGACCGGCAACAAAAAGGAGAACAAAAGGGGTAATTTCGCACCACACAATCACAGATAAATTAAATGAAATTTACCTGGGCAAAAGACTTTTGTTTTCCCGGCTAGCATCATGGATAGGAAACGGTATTAAAAAAACTTCAATAAAAAACGACAAAGTTTCAGAATATAACTCCCTCATGATCCTTTGACACTGTTTAGGATGGGAATAGATCACATGGATTAAGTCATTCATATCAATTATGAACGCGTCTAGCCCTCCAGGGTCATGAAAACCCAAAAAAACCCAAGAGAGGGCAATCAAACCCTTTCTAATCCTTATCTAGGAACTGTTCCAATATTTATTTCACCCTGGAGAAATGACAGGTTCTGATACACCACTTACTGTCTTTACCTATTGCACATTCCGGTCCTGTTTGTATAGAAATATGTATGCTTAAATTTTTTTTTGTCCTTTCCTTAAGAGACTGAGTACCTGAAACTTTGCAATTGTTTTCCATCTTTCATTATCCATTAAAGGTATCAACCACGCTGACCGAAGTCTAAAATTTTTATCTACTGGCTAACACGGTACAAAATCACAGTTTTTTAATTTCAAGAAGGAAAAATAAAGAAAATCCAAATATAAACGCTATATCACAACCAAAAAAAAAATGGAACAACCACACCCAAAAAATTGGTAACAAAAATAGTGTTTAAATTTAAGAATAAAATTATTTTTTTTTTATAAAAGCTTAAGGAAGCTAGTTTTTAAACCATAAATATAAAAAATGGATTTTGTAATAGTCACCATCACATCACCAAATTTTATTGACAGTCACAGACATTTCAATTATTTAAGTTCATA
>JARQOD010000001.1:682822923-682908331 GCA_033576555.1 Oophaga sylvatica
AAAGAAAAATTGAATAAAAAAACTTAATTTTTTTAAATTTTGTGTTGATTAATGTAAAACAGCCTAATTGCATTTTACACCAAAGTAACAAACTTGTGCTTAAATAATCAGCTATATCTTTTACAACAACATCAACAACAACTTTAGGTAACTATTAGTACAACTAACTTAAAACTAAAATAAATTTTAACAGTATAAAAGCATTTTGAAAAAAAATAGTAAAAAATAATCAGAAAAAAATAAAAATTTCAGTTTTTTTCAAAAAAAGGTTTCTACTAATCTATTTTTTTTCAATCCACGTTTTCGCATCATTTTTGCAAAACTTCAACAGTCATAAATACCACGGGTACCATGTATTCAAAGCTGTGAGGTAAACTCTGTGTGCAGCTCCAGACTCCACCTCCTCTCTCCAACAGCCTTGGAATGTCTGACTGAACTACTATACTGACAAGATAAGGGCGGAGACACACAGGCACCTTCTGCAAGGCTAAGATAACACACAACAAAATAATTCTCATTAGCTTGTCAGTTCACAAGGAAAAGAAACTATTTTCTTTTGCAATCTTGAAAACTGAATTGATTTATTTGTAGAGGAACAGCAGGCCTTTAGATACAGCAATAAAAATTGTACTGAAAGACAATGCGTATGGTTTGTACAGAAATCATTTGTATACATGTATCCATCCATTTATGTCCATCTGTGCACCTAAAGCAACTAGATAACTTGATAAACAATAGTAGATGCAATAAGTAGTCTCAAAATAAACTAAAAATCCTTTGTTTTACTCAAAAAATGGCTGTAGATTAGTATAAAAGGCTAACGGGTCATTTTTGACCTGAACATAACAAGTGTATAAAAAACTGTAGCGCAAAAAGTAAAGCACCGAAAAAAAAAAGTACCCTTAGTATGAACCCCGTAAATTAGGAAAATAGAAGGAACCACAAGTTTCAAAATCAAAAAATGAATGAATAAAATAATATCTAATTTCCAAAACGGGTCATTTTTGACCCGAACAGAACAGCAGGGTTAATAGCATGTGCCACTATGATAAATACTGGGCATTTTAAGACCGTCTAGTCTAAGTCTGCACTGTCTAAGAGTTATGCAGTATTGATAAATATGCCCCATTATGGTTAAATAACAAATGCAATTAAAGATTTGGATTAAAGTATTGACCTCCAACTCCTTCCACTACACTCTCCCCTCCCCCTGCGTCTGATTCGTAGCTAAGTATATGCCATGGCTGCCAATGGTTTAATGACTTACACCTTTGTTTTGCCTAAAACCTTAAAAAAGAAAACTTTTGTAAGTGGCAATTCTACTATTATTTCACTGTTCAGTAATGCACCTCTCTTTTATGCATGTTACTCATATAGTGAAACAAAAAACTATCTGTAATGTGCGCTGTTCAGAATTTTATCCATCAGTTGGGTTTTGTAGCAAACAATATTTTTTGATCTTATATAACTTACTTGATAGATCTAAAAAATAGTAACAGTCACAGCGGGAAATATTGGGTGCACACCCCTGGAAACCGACATAAAGGTGCAGTAAATAAAATATAGAAGGCAGGCAGCACTCCAAATAAACTATACAAAAAGTGGGGGTACTTTATTCACCCATCTCATATGTTTTTTCTGGAGCCAAGGCAAAACTTCAAATTTGAGATCTAATATATAAAGCTGAATGTATGTATGTGTGTATGTATGTGGGTATGTTTGTCCGGGATTGGAATCCGCACCGTCGCACTTACGGGCATGAAATTTTGCACGCCCGCACGTCTCGACCCCGAAAGAGTCCTAGGCTATGTTTTGAATCGAAATTTTAACCCCGCGCGTTCCAAATCGCCAAACAATTTTGGCCCTATCTACATAATGGGGAGAAAGCTGAATGCTTGTGTGTATGTCCGGCATAGGAATCTGCATTTACGGGCATGAAATTTTGCACACCCGCATGTCTCGACCCCGGGAGCGTCATAGGCTAGGTTTTTAGTCGAAATTTTAACCCCGCGCATTCCAAATCGGCAAATAATTTTGGCCCGGGATAGGAATCTGCACCGTTGTACTTACGGGCATGAAATTTTGCATGCCCGCACATCTCAACCCCAGGAGCATCATAGGCTATGTGTTGAATGGAAATTTTAACCCCCGCACGTTCCAAATCGCCAAACAATTTTGGCCCTATCTACATAATGGGGAGAAAGCTGAATGCTTGTGTGTATGTCCGGCATAGGAATCTGCATTTACGGGCATGAAATTTTGCACACCCGCATGTCTCGACCCCGGGAGCGTCATAGGCTAGGTTTTGAGTCGAAATTTTAACCCCGCGCATTCCAAATCGGCAAATAATTTTGGCCCGGGATAGGAATCTGCACCGTTGTACTTACGGGCATAAAATTTTGCATGCCCGCACATCTCAACCCCAGGAGCATCATAGGCTATGTGTTGAATGGAAATTTTAACCCCCGCACGTTCCAAATTGCCAAACTATTTTGGCCCTATCTACATAATGGGGAGAAAGCTGAATACTTGTATATAGATATAATCATTACAATTTGTTATAACTAACCGTAGTTAAGTACTATGCCCGGGCAGCGCCGGGCTCTTCAGCTAGTGGGTCAATAAATTAACCCCATTTTTCTGTATGTTTTATCTGAAGTGCTACCTGCCTTCCTTATTTAAAGGGAATCTGTCATCAGTTTTGGCCGATATAAATTACGGCCATTACCTTTAAGGGCTGATATACAGCATTCTATAATACTATATATCGGCCCCCATCCTGACCTATAAGAGAAGATTAATAACTTTTATTATACTCACCTGTGGGGCGGTCCAGTCCAAAGGGTTTCGCAGGTCTTGATCCGGCGCCTTCTATCTTTATACAATGCCACCCTCCTGCTTGCTTTGAGTAGCGCTCCTGCGCAGGTGTACTTCTCTGCCCTGTTGAGGGCAGAGCAAAGTACTGCAGTGCGCAGGTGCCAGGAAAGGTCAGAGAGGCCTGATGCCTGCGCACTCCAGTACTTTGCTCTGCGCTCAACAGGGCAGATAAGTACATCTGCACAGGAGCGCAATGCTGAGGAGACTGTGTGGATGACGCAGGGACGCATCATCCACACGAAGCAGGGAAGGAAGACAGCATCGCATGAAGATGGGAAGCGCCCGGCCAGGAACAGCAACATGTTTTGGTAGAGAGTTAGAGAGTAGGGGGCATGTACGGGAAAAAAATCTTGTATGCGATTGTGGGAAGAGGAGATAAGAAGGGAGTAGAGAAGGAGATCTGAGGATTGGAGGTTGCATGCAGGTAAGTAGCGGGAGACTAGATCACAAATGTATGGAGGAGACAGGTTGTGGATGGCTTTGTGTGCCAAGTTTAGGGTTTTGAATTGAAGTTCTGGGCAATGAGGAGCAAGTGAATGGATTGACAGAGAGGAGAGGCCAGGGAATAGTGGGGAGATAGGTGAATTAATAAAGCAGCAGAATTTAGGATAGATTGGAAGGGTGCAAGAGTGTTAGAGGGGAGGCCACAAAGCAGGAGGTTGCAGAAGTCATGGCGGGAGATGATGAGTGCATGCACTAGTGATTTTGCAGATTCTTGGTTGAGGAATGTGCAGAGCCAGTAGATATTTTTGAGTTTGAGTCGGCAGGAAGTGGAAAGGGCTTGAATATGTGTTTTGAAGGAGAGATCAAAGTCAACAGTTACCCCGAGTCAGAGAGCTTGAAGGACTGGGAAGAGTGGGCAGCCATTGACTTTGATGGATAGGTCTGTTGGGGAGATTGAGAGAGATGGTGGAAAGATTATAAATTCTGTTTTATTCATGTTAAGTTTTAGAAATCTAGCAGAGAAGAAAGATGAAATAGAGGACAAACATTGTGGGATTCTTATTAGTAAGGAGGTGATATCGGGTCCAGAGAGGTAGAGCTGTGTGTCATCAGCATAGAGGTCATACCGAAAGCTGTGGGACTCTATGAGTTGTCCCAAAATGAAGGTGTAGATGTAGAAGAAGAGCAGGGGACCTAGAACTGAACCTTGGGGGACACCGACAGATAGGGGGCAAAATGAGGAGGTGGTGTGTGAGTGGGAGACGCTGAATATCTGGTCTGTTAGGTATGAGGAAATCCAAGATAGGGCCAAGAGATGAGAGAATCTGTAGTAAGAGGTTTGTTCTACTGTGTTGAAAGCAGAGGACAGGTCCAGGAGTAGGAGGACAGAGTAGTGTTACTTGGATTTGACAGTTAGTAGGTCATTGGTGACTTTAGTCAGGGGAGTTTCAGTGGAATGGTGAGGTTGGAAGCCAGATTGTAAGTGGTCAAGGAGGGAGCAAGAAGAGATGTGAGAGGACAGTTCAAGATGGACGTGTTGTTCCAGTAGTTTTGAGGCATAGGGGAGAAGTGATATAGGGCGATAGCTAGATACAGGGGATGGGTCAAGAGAGGGACCTTTCTAATGTGGGAAGCTGTTTCTAGTGGAGAAGGGCTGAGTAGTTATGAGGCAGTTATGTGGGGGCTGTAGGACTAAGATTTCTCTGATGTTATTGACCTTCTGTTTGAAAAATTTCGCCTACCATGGAAATCCTTCTAAAGGAACCTGAAAACCTACATCTTCCGACAAGTCTACGATCTGCATTAACACTTGTTCCACGCAACTGCTGCACAACCAGCACTTCCCTCACCTACTGTATCCTCACCCATCCCTTGTAGATTGTGAGCCCTCGCAAGCAGGGTCCTCTCTCCTCCTGTACCAGTCAGTGACTCATTTTGTTCAAGATTATTGTACCTGTTTCTTTGTTATGTACAGTCATGGCCAAAAGTTTTGAGAATGACACAAATATTATATTTTCACATGATCTGCTGCCCTCTGGTTTTTATGTGTGTTTGACAGATGTTTTTATCACAGACAGAAATATAATTGCAAACATATGAGTAACAAAAGCTTATATTGACAGTTTAGAATGAGTTAATGCAGCAAGTCAATATTTGCAGTGTTGACCCTTCTTCTTCAGGACCTCTGCAATTCTCCCTGGCATGCTCTCAATCAACTTCTGGACCAAATCCTGACTGATAGCAGTCCATTCTTGCACAATCAATGCTTTCATTTTGTCAGAATTTTTAGGTTTTTGTTTGTCCACCCGTCTCTTGATGATTGACCACAAGTTCTCAATGGGATTAAGATCTGGGGAGTTTCCAGGCCATGGACCCAAAATCTCTATGTTTTGTTCCCTGAGTCATTTAGTTATCACCTTTGCTTTATGGCAAGGTGCTCCATCATGCTGGAAAAGGCATTGTTGATTGCCAAACTGCTCTTGGAGGGTTGGGAGAAGTTGCTCTTGGAGGACATTCTGGTACCATTCTTTATTCATGGCTGTGTTTTTAGGCAAGACTGTGAGAGAGATGATTCCTTTGGCTGAGAAGCAACCCCACACATGAATGGTTTCAGGATGCTTAACAGTTGGCATGAGACAAGACTTGTGGTAGCGCTCACCTTGTCTTCTCTGAATGAGGCGTTTTCCTGATGTCCCAAACAATCGAAAAGGGGATTCATCAGAGAAAATAACTTTACCCCAGTCCTCAGAAGTCCACTGCCTGTACCTTTTGCAGAATATCAGTCTGTCCATGATGTTTTTTCTGGAGAGAAGTGGCTTCTTTGCTGCCCTCCTTGAGACCAGGCCTTGCTCCAAGAGTCTCCGCCTCACAGTGCATGCAGATGCACTCACACCTGCCTGCTGCCATTCCTGAGCAAGCTCTGCACTGCTGGTAGCCCGATCCCACAGCTGAAACACTTTTAAGAGATGGTCCTGGCGCTTGCTGGTCTTTCTTGGGCGCCCTGGAGCCTTTTTGGCAACAATGGAACCTCTTTCCTTGAAATTCTTGATGATGCAATAGATTGTTGACTGAGGTGCAATCTTTCTAGCTGCGATACTCTTCCCTGTTAGGCCATTTTTGTGCATTGCAATGATGACTGCACGTGTTTCTTTAGAGATAACCATGGTTAACAGAAGAGAAACAATGATGCCAAGCACCAGCCTCCTTTTAAAGTGTCCAGTGGTGTCATTCTTACTTAATCATGACAGATTGATCTCCAGCCATGTCCTCATCAACACCCACACCTGTGTTAATGGAGCAATCACTGAAAAGAGGTTAGCTGGTCCTTTTAAGGCAGGGCTGCAATGATGTTGAAATGTGTTTTGGGGGAAAAAGTTAATTTTCTAGCCAAATATTGACTTTGCAAGTAATTGCTGTTAAGCTGATCACTCTTTATAACATTCTGGAGTATATGCAAATTGCCATTAGAAAAAGTGAAGCAGTAGACTTTGTAAAAATTAATATTTGTGTCATTCTCAAAACTTTTGTCCATGACTGTATACCCCTTTTCACATGTAACGTGCCATAAAATAAATGGTGCTATACAAGTAAATAATAATAGATATGTTAAAGATAGATAGATATAGGATAGATAGATAGATATAGGATACATAGATAGATCACAAAAACGGAGGCAGCACGCAATGCAGAGTGAAAAAAAGAGAGTTGCTTCTGTTTATGGCATACAAATGATTGAATGTGCTTAACAATAATTAGAAAAACTGTAGTATATCCACTTAAATATGAATGACATATATAAAGTGGATATAGTATTTATACAAATATAAGTGATAAAGTGCAAAGACTATCACCTCTAACTCGGCGACATTTTAGTTACTGGAATCCAGGAAACATACTTGTGCATGGCAAAAGCTTCTATATATCAAAATACAATACAAATGTAAATAGAAGTACGTATTGCAAATTCAATCTTGAATAAGGGCAAAACCACTATCGATCACAATTTCAGGTTTGTGCAACTTACAGTATAAAGAGCATAAAACAGCCCATAATAAAAATAATACCTGGGATCTTAGTGATTTTATTGAAACAAAGAGAACCCACTCTTACTGAGAGGCCAAGAAAAAAACATCATAGTAAGTACACCCCCCGTTAGCTGGGGTTAGTTACTCACTAATAACGGAAAAGGGGGAGATATGTACCTGTGAAAGGCACAATTCTCAACCCCAATGCCAATTTCATTTTTTTATTTTTTCTTCGATTGATTATATTAATAAATCTTGAAATAATATGGGCTTGTTACATTGAGATTGTTCCCTCACTATAAGAGTTTGTGGAAAACAAGGTGTTAAATACCCATTTGGCATTGGGGTTGAGAATTGTGCCTTTCACAGGTACATATCTCCCCCTTTTCCGTTATTAGTGAGTAACCAACCCCAGCTAACGGGGGGTGTACTTACTATGATGGGTTTTTCCTTGGCCTCTCATTAAGAGTGTTTGGGTTCTCTTTGTTTCAATAAAATCACTAATATCTAAGGTGTTATTTTTATTATGGGCTGTTTTATGCTCTTTATAAGTTATACAAACTTGAAATTGTGATCGATAGTGGTTTTGCTCTTATTCAAGATTGAATTGGCAATACGTACTTCTATTTACGTTTGTATTGTTTTTTGATATATAGAAGCTTTTGCCATGCACAAGTATGTTTCCTGGATTCCAGTAACTAAAATGTCGCCGAGTAAGAGGTGATAGTCTTTGCGCGTGCGCGAGGTGATCCCTTCACTCGGAAACGTGAATACTTCCTGTCTTTACATTTTGTACATGCGCATTACATTGATTTGGATGCTGGATCCAGTATGCACGTGACAATCACTTCCGGGTATGTGAATACCCTGTATCTTCTCCTTATATGTTTTTGGACATGCGCAGTTTTTCTAAATAGGATGCCGCTATCGGCGCACATGAATTAGAATTGGGTGAGTCATGAAAATGATCTGTTTACAGCTGTTTTAATTGCTAATTAATGATTATTCTGATACAGTATTGCACTGTTTATATTTGCACTATTGTATTGCACTTTAGCACTTGTATATTTGTATAAATACTATATGCACTTTATGTATGTCATTCATATTTGAGTAGATATACTACAATTTTTCTAATTATTGTTAAGCACATTCAATCACTTGTATGCCATAAATATGCTATCTATGCACCAATGTATTGCTTGAAAAAGGCTCATTGTGAGCCGAAACGTCGCCATGATGGATCATTAAACAGAAGCAACTCTCTTTTTTTCACTCTGCATGGTGTGCTGCCTCCGTTTTTTTTATTTTTCTACATAAGGTTTGGTATATGCCTTGGGGGCTTTGCACCCTTAATTGTTTCTTCATTGTGCTGCTCTTATTTTTTTATTTTATAGATAGATAGATAGATATGATAGATAGATAGATAGATAGATAGATAGATAAATATGGGATAGATACTGTAGATCAGGGGTGGGCAATTAATTTTCCCGAGGGGCCACATGAGAGACCATGACTGTTGTGGAGGGCTGATCCAATATCTTGAAATTAATTCTACTCAATATTAATTTGTTAATATTAATTGCATCACTTAATATTGAGCAGAATTAAGTATGCTAACGCCTCCCTATATATCTTTGAACCCCCCACAGCCCCTTATATACAGCATGAGACTCACACAGCCTACTACATATGCGGCATGAGCCACACACAACCTCCCTATATAAGGCATGAGCCCCACACAGCCTCCTATATACGGCATGAGCCCCACACAGCCTCCCTATATACGGCATGAGCCCCACACAGCCTCCCTATGTATAGCATGAGCCCCACACATCCTCCCCATATACTGCATGATCCCAACACAGCCTCCCCATATACTGCATGAGCCCCACACAGCCTTCTTATATACAGCATGAGCCCTACAGTCTCTCCACATACTGAATGAGGCCCCACACAGCCTCCCATATACTGCATGAGGCCCTCACAGCCTCCCCATATACTGATTGAGCCCCACACAGCCTCCCTATATATACTGCATGAGCCCCACACAGCCTCCCAATATATACTGCATGAGCCCCACACAGCCTTCCTATATATACTCCATGTGCCCCACACAGCCTCCCTATATATACTGCATGAGGCCCACACAGACTCCCAATATATACTGCATGAGCCCCACACAGCCTTCCTATATATACTCCATGTGCCCCACACAGCCTTCCTATATATACTGCATGAGCGCCACACAGCCCCCTATATATACTGCATGAGCCCCACACAGCCTCCCTATAAACTGCATGAGCCCCCCTCAGCCTTCCCATATACTGCATGACAGTATACATCCTTCCCATAGCCTCCCCATGTGCAGCATGTCGCCCCCATAGAATCCCCATGTTAGCTTCCATAGAATCCCCATGTTCACCCCCATAGAATCCCCATGTTCACTTCCATAGAATCCCCATGTTCACCCCCATAGAATCCCCATGTTCACCCCCATAGAATCCCCATGTTCACTTCCATAGAATCCCCATGTTCATACACATGAAAAAAAACCACCACATACTCACCTCGTCCTGATCCCAGGCACCCTGCTTCTTTTGCTGTCTCCGATGCACTGACTCTCCGGCGGAATGAAATGACATCATCTCGTCAGCTGTTTCACACGCTAATTGGTGGAGGAAGCGGCTGGAGACCCCTTCCTCCACCAAAGCTGACTGCGCCTAGGGAGACAGCGAGCGGGCGGGCACGGTGCGGCCCATGGACCTCAGGTTTCCAACCCCAGACCGGACTCAGCAAGAGGGCTGGATGTAGCCCGCGGGCCGCACTTTGCCCAGGTCTGCTGTAGATAGATAATTTTCAGTTTTGAACTGTCCTAGTAAAAGAAAGTCTTAAGCCAATGTAAAAATATGTACCCCATGGTGCAGTGCTGATGCATTATAGCATGATAGATGACTTCTAGAATGCCTAACCTCAGAACATAGTCATCTTTTCTGTTTTACATGCTGGAAAAGAGAAACCAAATTATGGGAAATGATTTGTTCCTCTCTGCTGTTAATGATTCCCAATTTATTTTTATGGGCCCAATTAAACAGAGAGTGATAATTCAGGAAGAAATTGCTGTCTGCATTATTGAGTCTAAGTGTAATGTAATAATACAGTTTGGAAGACACATGATTTAAAGATATAACAAAATGCAATGCTGTAAATGATATTTAATTGATACCTTCTTGATACCTACTCAGCTGAATAGATCTGGATTTTAGATTATGCAGATATCCTCTCCCATAGAATGTTTCTTATGCTCGGCAACACCAAAGATATATTTTTTACTTTAATGTAATCTATCTTTGTTAGGGTGAAAGCTGTAAACCTAAATTCATTATACAAAAAAATGTGCAATTTTCTTTTTACTGTTCGTCTTCTTTAAAGGGGTTGTCTGCTAGTGGACAACGTCTGCTTCATCTCTTCAGGGCCCCATAGAGAGTAATAACAATTTATGATCACCTCCCGTAGTGGCAGTGTTCCTGTGATGTCAGCCCTTCTGTTTCCGGGAGGTCACGTGACATTGTTCTGTCACATGACCTTGTTCTGTCACGTGACCGCTGCAGCAAATGGTGGCTGCTGCTCAGGTGTAATAATTATAGGAACAGCAGTGCCATCATCTTGAAATTGCACCGCTGATGGAGATAAATATAGAATGTTTTTATTTTCCATGGGTCCTTGAAGTGATTAAGCAGGGGTTGCCCCGTAGTGAAAAACCCCTTTAAATTATATGAGTTTATACTCACGAAGTAAAAACAATTGTAGAAAGAGGAATGTAGCAGTAAATATCAGTGGTTTTTTTAGAGGGAATATAACACATTTTTTTCTTCCTAAAACTATATACTGAAATATTTTTTGTTAGCTTCTTTTTATTTTCTGTATATATTTTTTATTTTAAAATTTGTATATTAATTTTATGTGTATGCCTGTGGAGGCACACTTCCTTACTAGCCTGTGAAAAGTAGTTCAGTGATTTCCTCTACAATAAATAACATAAACACAACAAGCCTCAGTAATCTAATTATTGACCTCTGTGGGAGAATGTTGTGGGCATGCTTTGAGTCCTGTGCAGACAATACTGCAGGGAAAAAAACAGGAGTCTGCTTGGGTATAACTTTAGTACTTGTCAATATGAAAAGTAATTCAATGTCTCTCTTTCTTGAGGTGCCACAAAGCACAGGAAGCCTCAGAAAACTATCCAATGACCTCTATAGGGATATGTTGAGGGCATGCTTTGTGACACTGTTCAGGGAATTGGAATAACTTTAAAAATGTTTGCATATGGACCTTTAAAGACCTTTAGATGCCATTCAGAGAGGTCTAATTAAAACAATATACCGAAACAAACGATTTATTTCTAGTTTGTTTTTTTATTTTTTGCTTTATTTTCTGTGCATAAATTTTGGAATATATATCCTATCTGAGATGCTGCTCTGAGATATAAACATCAGTTTGAAGAATTGCTGTTGACAGATGTCCTTAATTCAGAGTATTTAGATGCATGATCCATGTTTTTTTATTTTTCTACAGTTATGCTTTAAAACAAAAGTGTACTGTCAACAAACTTTGCATAAATTGTACAGGCAATTAAAAGAAACTTTCTAATATATCTTATCAGAGAGATCAGCTTCCTTTCCCACTGATCAGACACTAATTCCCATTCCCCATGCCTCCTGAACTCAAGATTTACTGCGAAAAATTAGTTTGAGTCCCTATTTAGGAGACGAACTGCAAGTGTCATGTGACACAACCCTTTATCCTCTATGGAGAGTGGTGAGGAGGAGTGAGGCAGACAGAAAACTATTGTGTAGAGCTCTGTAACAAGTGTTTTACCTCACATCAGAGGTTGATTTAGATCAACACAGCTCAGCTCTGCTGTATAATGTCCTCCATGTTGCTGTAGCTTGTTTCTTTCATACAAAAAGTAAATGAAGAGTTGATATTCCCCTCTGTGCGCTGTGCTGTCTATGGAAGAGATCACTACAGCTCATCACCTCACTTAGAGGAGAGCCTGGAGAGGGGAAAACTGGAGAGAATGCAGAACATAAGTCACATAATGACCAGAAATGGGGTTATTCCTCATGTTCACACACAACACCTTATTCTAAAAAGTTACTTGAAAGCACAGGTACCCTTTAATTAGAAAAGGACCTATTAACTTCTATAATAGGCTATTGTCAGAATGCTTTTTGATCTATGTAGATAAGAGTATGCTATAGAGCAGGGCTGTGAAGTCGGTAAGCCAAACCTCAGACTCCGACTCCTTAATTTCCATGACACCAACTCCGACTCCCTCATACAAGGCTCATGTTTAAGTGATAAATTTTCTGTAGTAAAATGGTAACATCAGGCTTTTAATCATTATTATGATACAATAATCAAGCCATTTAGATAGAACATAAAATATATTCATTGGAATACAACTTTAGAGCAAAAAATTTGTGCATATTTACAATTTATTAAATTTATTATGCACTATGCAGTAAGTGGAAAAAAACTGTTTTCAGCAAAAACATACTGAACAACATTTGCGCAGTCTATAAATTTGTTCTGAGAAATAGAATCACCTCCATCAGATCCTCCTTCATAGATGACCTCAAATCTGACCTAATTATTTTAAGGCTAAGAACAACCTCTCTACATTATCTTGGGTCGGTGGCAAAACAGTAACCACATGGGCGACATCTCTAACAATTTCAGGGTATAAAGGAATTGCCTCGTGCACAATCAGGTTTGAGAACAATTGAACTTTTGTACTTCTTTGAGAGCAAGTGAAAAATTTTGCTGAAATATGGTCAATCTATTTTCTATGGGAGTGGAATCTTTTTCCCTGCAGCAACGCTTTGCCTTCTCCATGTCATCCAAATGCTTGTCGAAATCAGACTCATCATCTGATGCTGCAGCATTGGCAGAACTCGAGTCCTCTTGCTCTTGGCCATCCTGTAGCCCACTCATCCTAACTGCTACCTCAATCTTCTTTTCCTTTAGTAAGCTGTTGATCATCCAGCAATATACAATGACTCGGGTCCACATAAACAGCTGCCAGAATAATTTCATTTTCTAATAGCAGTGTCTGTCTCAATTTAATTGAAGCAGCAATGCCATCTGTGATTAAACCTCCTCCTTTGGACAGGCAAAACAACAGGTTCTTCCACTCCTATATAAAAATGCCAGGAGTTAAATCCTCAGCTTGTAACTTTTTAATCACTATAAATGGGTGATGAAGCAATTCAGCCACCTGTGTCTATTGACCTTCATGTAGTATTACCTGAGGGTTGGCCATAGCTACAAGGAAGGGTTTCAGGTCAAGCAATCGCTCAATCTTTAATTAGGTGCTGCCCCATCGAGTGGCTTGATTCACAATTGCCCCTTTTCTAGCACGTCTCTTCAAGATGGAATCAATTTTAGGGGTACTGGCAGCAATAGCCAATTTCCTCACTGCTAATCAGAGTTCCAGCATGTCCCTCGTGCAGACTATCTCTTATTGCCAGCTGCAGCGTGTGCACAACATATCGCATGTGATGAATAGGAAAGAGGTGTGAAGCAGCTTCAACAAGATCATCTAATTCTAAAGAATCATTTTGCTGTTCTTCTGTAGTAATATCTGTTTGTTACTCCGTTATGGGAACAGGACTGTGGCCTTCCAGCCCCTAACATACTGAATGTGAAATGTTCTTCTAGCTGCTGTTCACCTTCATTATTCTCATTCATCAGTTTAATTGTACTTCTCATGCTTGAAGCATTATCAGTTACAATAGCAAGAACCTGTTCTTTTTTGCGTTCATAATCTTGCAGAACTTTTTCCACTAACAATTTTTTTGTTGTCAAAAACATATCAAACGTTGATAGCAAAATAGTTCACTCTGTGATGTGTGCAGTCATCCATTTTAACAAACACAAAGCATCTCTTGAGAGTCTTTTCAAAATCTTCCTTTTGGTTAAGGGCTTCTTCAATCACTAATTTTCTAATACTTTCTATTTCCAGAGAAACACCAAGTTTGTGGGCCATTTCTCCATTAAGAGCTGTAAAAGTTGGTAATGCAAATAATGATAATGGTACACTGTCCTTCACAACAAGCTCGATGAGCTGTCTTTTAAACACATCTGCTGTCATTGTTACAGTAACTTTGTCACTTACAAAATATCTTGTAACTGATGTTTGAGACGCTCTTTCCTCCTCCTTTGCCTGGCGGGAAGTGCTAGTCTCTGGTTTCTTGGTGCTGCTGTGATCTTTTTCAATCACAGCTTTGTAAAATTGTGGGTGGTAGCGTTGTAAATATCTTTTTAGATTGGAAGCTCTTGAAGGAGCATTTTTACCGCTGCCTGAGTATGGACTGATTTTGGCATCACAGCATTTGTTTTCATCTGGGTCACTTATACACTGAAACACAAAATGTTTTTTATCTTGAGTCACTGTGAAATGCTCAAATACAGCTGACTTCATAAGATGCTTCTTAGACATTTTGCAATTATGTAAATTCGCTCTCAAAATAATTTTGCCCTGTAAAAAAAAGGTATATTGTTATTCTTGCAAGAATAGTATAATTTGGGATAGAAATAAAACAATCTTTGCATAAATCAGTAGGACAGAGTATAAGTATAAAGTTTGTAAAATAAGTTGTTAGATAGCTTTACTCTGAACTTTCAATGTCAGGCTTGTCTCAGGGTACCGCTCACTAAATGCTTCACATCATATTTCTTCACAGTCTATAAAGAGGAGAGGAGGGAGGGAGCATGCTTGTGCTGAATCATATGCCAGAACACATACACACACACAAATATATATATGTTCTCATCGATCCTGTTACTGTATTTCCTAATTTGAGATGTTAGAAACAGTTTTTCCCCTTATATTCTATGTATAGTGTATATAAGTCATCAGAGCAGCTAATTTCTCCAAACATGAGCTAAGAGGAAAAACAAACTAAAACACTAAGCATACAGAGACAACATATACTGGACTGTTGATTTATGCACAGTTTATTGAAAGTTTAGATATGCTTTAAGAAGCACTTACCTTCCTTAATCATGCTTTCCTGTTCTGAGATGAATGTAGGTTTTCCTTCCCTGTGTGTTTGTTATTTTTTCCCCTTATCTGTAGAGGAGCTTCACTACATATCATGAACATAAACTGTAGCACAGATTCATCTCAGCTAAAAGTCTACACCTTAGATCAGGAATAGGACAGATATTTATAGGACATTGCATCACTTTCCCAAATTCTTATGAAAAAAATGCTCCCCACAAACTGCAATGAACTACTGTACCCAATTTATTATATATTTTAAGAGTCGGAGTCGGTCCACTTTATACCGACTCCAGCAAAATGGGCTTTGACTCCACGACTCCGACTCCGACTCCACATCCCTGCTATAGAGGTACTTTAACCCCTTCCCGACCTTTGACACAGCGTATGCGTCATGAAAGTCGGTGCCAATCCGACCTATGACGCATACCCTGCGTCATGAAAGGATCGCGTTCCTGCGGGCCGGGAGACCGGGGTCACTCAAAGGTCACCCGACCCGCAGTTACAGGACCCTTTGTGCTTCACCACAGGGGGGTTGGCTTAACCCCCCCGTGGCCACGATCGCTCTGATTGGCTGTTAAAAGTGAAACAGCCAATCAGAGCAATCTGTAATATTTCACCAATTTAATTGGTGAAATATTACAATCCAGCCATGGCCGATGCTGCAATAGCATCTGCCATGGCTGGACACCGAGACCTGACCCCCCCACACCGAGTCACGGCGGCGATCGGCTGCCGCCACCGAAAGATGGCAGCGATCGGTCACCGCCGTCACTAACAGCTCCCCTCCTCCTTTGCTCCGGTGCCCCCACCTTCCGATCCCCCCCCCTAACCTTCCGACCACCCTACTCACCTCTCCCGATCCACCGATGTCCCTGGATCGGTCCCGGCGTCCGCCCGGGCCTCTTCATGGGCGCCGCCATCTTGGAAAATGGCGGGGGGCATGCGCAGTGCGCCCCCCAGTGTCCAAAAATTTATTTTGATCACTGTGATAAACTGTCACAGTGATCAAAATAAAAAAAGTAAATGAACCCCCCCTTTATCATAGGTAGGGACAAATAAAAAAAATAAAGATTTTTTTTTTCCTATTAGGACCTGTGCACACGTTGCGGATTTTGCTGCGGATCCGCGGCGTATTTTGCTGCGGATCAGCAGCGAAATCAGCCGCGGATGCGCAGCGATATCCGCCGCAGATCAGCAGCGAAATCCGCCGAGGATCCGCAGCAAAATCCGCAACGTGTGGCGGATTTCGCTACGGATCCGCGGCGGATTTCGCTGCAGATCCGCGGCGGATTTCGCTGCTGATCCGCGGCTGATTTCGCTGCTGATCCGCGGCTGATTTCGCTGCTGATCCACGGCGGATTTCGCTGCTGATCCGCGGCGGATTTCGCTGCGGATCCGCAACTGATTTCGCTGCGGATCCGCGACTGATTTCGCTGCGGATCCGCGACTGATTTCGCTGCGAATCCGCAGCAGATTTTGTTGCTGATCCGTGGCGGATTTCGCTGCTGATCCGCGGCGGATCCGCGGCTGATTTCGCTGCTGAATCGCGGCGGATTTCGCTGCTGATTCGCGGCGGATTTCGCTGCTGATCCGCTGCGGATTTCGCTGCTGATCCGCTGCGGATTTCGCTGCTGATCCGCAGCTGGCCGGATTTCGCTGCGGATCCGCGGCGGATTTCGCTGCGGATCCGCGGCTGATTTTGCTGCTGATTCGCTGCGGATCCGCGGCTGATTTTGCTGCTGATCCGCGGCTGATTTCGCTGCTGATCCGCGGCTGATTTCGCTGCTGATCCGCGGCTGATTTCGCTGCTGATCCGCGGCGGATTACGCTGCTGATCCGCGGCGGATTTCGCTGCTGATCCCCGACTGATTTTGCTGCTGATTCGCTGCGAATCCGCAGCGGATTTCGCTGCTGATCCGCGGCTGATTTCGCTGCTGATCCGCGGCTGATTTCGCTGCTGATCCGCGGCTGGTTTCGCTGCTGATCCGCGGCGGATTTCGCTGCTGATCCGCGGCGGATTTCGCTGCTGATTCGCTGCGGATCCGCGGCTGATTTTGCTGCTGATCCACGGCGGATTTCGCTGCTGATCCGCGACTGATTTTGCTGCTGTTTCGCTGCGGATCCGCAGCGGATTTCGTTGCTGATCCGCGGCTGATTTCGCTACTGATCCGCGGCTGATTTCGCTGCTGATCCGCGGCTGATTTCGCTGCTGATCCGCGGCTGATTTCGCTGCTGATCCGCGGCTGATTTCGCTACTGATCCGCGGCTGATTTCGCTGCTGATCCGCGGCTGATTTCGCTGCTGATCCGCAGCTGATTTCGCTGCTGATCCGCGGCGGATTTCGCTGCTGATTCGCTGCAGATCCGCAGCGGATTTTGCTGCGGATCCGCGGCTGATTATCTGCTGATTCATCTGCGCTAGCGGGTATAGCATAACGCGATCGCGTTATGCTATACCGTTACCAGCCGGTCACCGCTACGTGTTGAACGGGCTGGTAAAACGCAATATGAACCCAGCCTTAGGGTTAGAACTAGGGTTAGGGTTAGCATTAGGGTTAAGGTTAGAATTACGGTTAGGGTTGGAATTTGGGTTAGGGTTGGAATTAGGGTTAGGGTTGGAATTAGGGTTAGGGTTGGAATTAGGGTTAGGCTTGTAGTTAGGTTTATGGTCAGAGTTGGGATTAGGGTTAGGGTGTGTTGGGGTTAGGGTTATGATTAGGGTTTGTATTAGGGTTAGGTGTGTGTAGGGGTTAGGGTTGGGGTTAGGGGTGTGTTGGGGTTAGGGTTGGAGTTAGAATTGAGGGGTTTCCACTATTTAGGCACATCAGGGGGTCTCCATACGCGACATGGAGCCACCATTGATTCCTGCAAATTTTGCGTTCAAAAAGTCAAACAGTGCTCCCTTTATTCCAAGCCCCGACGTATGCCCAAACAGTGGTTTATCCCCACATATGGGGTATCAGCGTACTCGGGAAAAATTGCACAACAACTTTGGGGGTTCTAATTTCTCCTGTTAACATTGGGAAAAAAAATTGGGACTAAAAATTATTTTTGTGGAAAAAAAATGATTTTATATTTTCACGGCTCTGCGTTATAAACTTCTGTGAAGGACTTGGAGATTCAAAGTGCTTATCACACATCTATAGGAGTTCCTTGGGGATCTAGTTTCCAAAATGGGGTCACTTGTGGGGAGTTTCTACTGTTTAGGCACATCAGGGACTCAGCAAACGTAACATGACGCCCGAAGACCATTCCATCAAGTGGGCATTTCAAAACGTCACTACTTCCCATCCGAGCCCCGACGTGTGCCCATACAGTAGTTTTCTCCCACATATGGGATATCAGCATACTCAGGACAAATTGGACAACAACTTTTGGGTCTAATTTCTCATGTTACCCTTGGGAAAATAAAAAATTGGGGACTAAAAGATCCTGATTGTGGAAAAAATATGATTTTTTTATTTTCATGCCCGGGCGTTATAAACTTCTGTGTAGCCCTTGGGGTTCAAAGTGCTCACCACACATCTAGATAAGTTCTTTGCCGGGTCTAGTTTCCAAAATGGGGTCACTTGTGGGGAGTTTCTACTGTTTAGGCACATCAGGGGCTCTGCAAACGTAACAAGATGCCCGCAGACCATTCCATCAAGTCGGCATTTCAAAGCGTCACTACATCCCTTCCGAGCCCTGACGTGTTCCCAAACAGTGGTTCCCCCCCACATATGGGGTACTAGCGTACTCAGGAGAAACTGGACAACAACTTTTGGGGTCCAATTTCTCCTGTAACCATTGTGAAAATAAAAAACAGTGGGCTAAAAAATCATTTTTTGAGAAAAAAAAATGATTTTTTATTTTCGCGGCTCTGCGTTATAAACTTCTGTGAAGCACCTGGGGGTTCAAAGTGCTCACTATGCATCTAGATAAGTTCCTTAGGGCGTCTAGTTTCCAAAATGGGGTCACTTGTGGGGGAGCTCCAATGTTTAGGCACACAGGAACTCTCCAAATGCGACATGGCAACCGCTAAATATTCCAGCATATTTTCCATTCAAAAAGTCAAATGGCGCTCCTTCCCTTCTGAGCCCTGCCGTGCGCCCAAACAGTGGTTTATGACCACATATGAGGTATCTGTGTACTCAGGAGAAATTGCCTAACAAATTTTAGGATCCAATTTATACTGTTGCCCATGTGAAAATGAAAAAAACTGAGGCTAAAAGAAAATTTTTGTGAAAAAAAAGTACTTCTTTTTTTTACGGATCAATTTGTGAAGCACCTGGGGGTTCAAAGTGAGCACTATGCATCTAGATAAGTTCCTTAGGGGGTCTAGTTTCCAAAATGGGGTCACTTGTGGGGAGCTCCAATGTTTAGGCACACAGGGACTCTCCAAATGCGACATAGCAACCGCTAAATATTCCAGCATATTTTCCATTCAAAAAGTCAAATGGCGCTCCTTCCCTTCTGAGCCCTGCCGTGCGCCCAAACAGTGGTTTATGACCACATATGAGGTATCTGTGTACTCAGGAGAAATTGCCCAACAAATTTTAGGATCCAATTTATACTGTTGCCCATGTGAAAATGAAAAAAACTGAGGCTAAAAGAAAATTTTTGTGAAAAAAAAGTACTTTCTTTTTTTTACGGATCAATTTGTGAAGCACCTGGGGGTTCAAAGTGCTCACTATGCATCTAGATAAGTTCCTTAGGGGGTCTAGTTTCCAAAATGGGGTCACTTGTGGGGGAGCTCCAATGTTTAGGCACACAGGGACTCTCCAAATGCGACATAGCAACCGCTAAATATTCCAGCATATTTTCCATTCAAAAAGTCAAATGGCGCTCCTTCCCTTCTGAGCCCTGCCGTGCGCCCAAACAGTGGTTTATGACCACATATGAGGTATCTGTGTACTCAGGAGAAATTTCCCAACAAATTTTAGGATCCAATTTATACTGTTGCCCATGTGAAAATGAAAATAACTGAGGCTAAAAGAAAATTTTTGTGAAAAAAAAGTACTTTCTTTTTATTACGGATCAATTTGTGAAGCACCTGGGAGTTCAAAGTGCTCACTATGCATCTAGATAAGTTCCTTAGGGGGTCTAGTTTCCAAAATGGGGTCACTTGTGGGGGAGCTCCAATGTTTAGGCACACAGGGACTCTCCAAATGCGACATGGCAACCGCTAAATATTCCAGCATATTTTCCATTCAAAAAGTTAAATGGCGCTCCTTCCCTTCTGAGCCCTGTCGTGCGCCCAAACAGTGGTTTATGACCACATATGAGGTATCTGTGTACTCAGAGAAATTTCCCAACAAATTTTAGGATCCAATTTATACTGTTGCCCATGTGAAAATGAAAAAACTGAGGCTAAAAGAAAATTTTTGTGAAAAAAAAGTACTTTCTTTTTTTTACAGATCAATTTGTGAAGCACCTGGGGGTTCAAAGTGACCACTATGCATCTAGATAAGTTCCTTAGGGGGTCTAGTTTCCAAAATGGGGTCACTTGTGGGGGAGCTCCAATGTTTAGGCACACAGGAACTCTCCAAATGCGACATGGCAACCGCTAAATATTCCAGCATATTTTCCATTCAAAAAGTCAAATGGCGCTCCTTCCCTTCTGAGCCCTGCCGTGCGCCCATACAGTGGTTTATGACCACATATGAGGTATGTGTGTACTCAGGAGAAATTGCCCAGCAAATTTTAGGATCCATTTTATCCTGATGTCCATGTAAAAATGAAAAAATTGATGCTAAAATAAAATTTTTGTTGGAAAAATTAAAATATTCATTTTTTCCTTCCACGTTGCTTTAGTTCCTGTGTCGCACCTGAAGGGTTAATAATCTTCTTGAATGTAGTTTTGAGTAGCTTGAGGGGTGCAGTTTTTATAAAGGTGTCACTTTTGGGTATTTTCTGCCATATAGACCCCTCAAAGTGACTTCAAATGTGAGGTGGTCCCTAAAAAAAATGGTTTTGTAAATTTTGCTGTAAAAATGAGAAATCGCTGGTCAACTTTTAACCCTTATAACGTCCTAACAAAAAAAAATGTTCCCAAAATTGTGCTGATGTAAAGTAGACATGTGGGAAATGTTATTTATTAACTATTTTGTGCCACATAACTCTCTGGTTTAACAGAATAAAAATTAAAAATTTGAAAATTACAAAATTTTCAGAATTTTCGCCAAATTTCCATTTTTTTCACAAATAAACGCAAAAATTATCGACCTAAATTTACCACTAACATGAAGCCCAATATGTCACGAAAAAACAATCTCAGAATCGCTAGGATCCGTTGAAGCGTTCCTGAGTTATTACCTCATAAAGGGACACTGGTCAGAATTGCAAAAAATGGCAAGGTCTTTGAGGTCAAAATAGCTGGGTCTTGAAGGGGTTAAAGTCTTGGAGATGAGGAAATGAACAATATATATAGGATCTTTATAAAATAAAATTATCTTGGCACCTTCAGCATGCACTGTAGTATCTATTGTAGATCCACTAGAATGTAAAGTGACAAAACTTTACCAAATATAATTTTTGAAAGGTGAAATGTGTAAAATATTTTATCATGGAATCAAATCACTGTGTGCCAGAAGTATTGATGTTAATGATTTGCTTCCTTGTAATAAGTTGGATTGCAAGTTTTTGCTATTGATAATCACTAGTCTGTATTCTGAACTCACAGTCCTGTCTTTGTGTTTCACAGCTGTGCCTAAAGCTAATACAAGCACTCAAGAACTGACAGTCCTGGAAGGAAACAGTTCCATAGTATACTGTGAGGCTACCGGACTACCGGATCCCAATGTTTCCTGGGATATATCGCAGATTAAGTCTAACACTTCGGTAAGTGTCAGCAAAGCGTAGGCTTGTTAATTCTATCAAACAGAGAAAAAATATGTCATTATTATTCTTCTTGTATCTTCTTCAGATAGAGACTGTAAAGCATGGCGCTTACCTCACATTGAAGAATGTGACATCAGAGGACAACACAAAAACTCTTGTTTGCATAGCTGAAAATGGTGTGGGTGAAGAGCAAGTATTTGTGGAGCTCAATGTACATTGTAAGTAAGATTTTGTTAGAGACTTCACTTTCATTTAAGGGAATCTGTCATCAGGTTTTTGCTACCTCATTTGAGAGCAGTATATCATAGGGGCAGAGACCTTGATTCCAGTAATACGTCACTTACTGAGCTGCTTACTGTCATTTTGATAAAATCACTGTTTTATCTGCTGAATTCTGAGCTCTGTATAACCCCTCCCACATCACTGATTGGCAGTGTTGTGCCCATGTATAGCATACACAAAAAGCTGCCAATCAGGAGTAGGGGCGGGGTAATACAGAGCTCATGAATATGGAGGACTACTTGGAACAAGGTTTTCTAGTTCTCTAATTATAATCTTCTGATGAAAAAACAGTGATTTTATCAAAACTGCAACAATCATCCCAGTATGTGATGCATCGTTGGAATCTAAATGTTAAGCGTTCGGATTCTCCCGCCGTCTCCTTCTGCGGTCTCCCTTTTGGATCCGGCCACTGCAAGTCCTGCTCAGCATAGGCATCAGTCCCAGCGTCTTGCTCAGGCTTGTGGTGTGCGCTTGGTTGCTGCTGGCTCTCCAGCCAAGTCTTTAGTAACCAGTGGCATACATTCCTTTGGAATCTAAATCCAGAGATCACTATACTGAGCATGTCCGTGATGTGGCGTCTCCTTATTGGTGGTCGGACATTAGCTGCTCTGGTGATGTGGCAGCTCTGGATTGGCCTGCGGGTGACGCCTCGGTTGACTGGGCATAAGTGTTTGGGGTGGAGCCTAATGTATAAAAGGCTTTCAACGGCGCACGTGGACACGCTAGTGTCATTCATGTTTGTGTGTGTGGGTGGATACTCTACCACTCTGTCTGAACAGTTGCGTGTGTCCTTTGCTCTGTGTGTGGCCACTTTGGCAGGCAGCTTGCACACTGCTGCGGCTTTGTACCCTTGGCTCAGCGCCAGAGCCTAGTCTGTTTTATGCTTGGGTGCCAGTTATGCACAAGTTTAGTAGCATCAGGACTCGGTGATTAGCCGCTTGACTTAGCTTCTGTTTCGGCCACGTGTGCTGTTAGCACGGGTCAATCACAGAGCAAGTGCCCAGCTCTGATGAGATCTTGGGAAGCCTATGGACATATCTCAGGCGGAGTCTAATTCCCATCCCACTCGTTCACAACCAACCTGCTTTTCCTGTAGGCAGGCTGGCCATTATGCCAACAAGTGTCCCAGGCGTCAGGGTTGACCTCGTCTGGTGGCTATCGGAGGAGGTTCACCAGACACGGTAGATTTATTTTCTAAGTTAACCTTTAAGGTTTCCCTGACTAATGGGTCATCTATTCTCACTACTGAGGCCTGCGTGAATTCCGGGGCTGAGGGCAATTTCGCCCAAAGCCACGCAATCACCTTGGTGATGCTTCCAAACCCAGGCAACATCCGGGTGGTAAATGGGTCCATCCTTCCTACTCAGATTACTCATCAGACCTTATCTCTTACTCTCATGATGTCTCCAAAACATCAGGAGATAATCTCCTTTTTAGTACTGTCCAGGGGTATGGATGAGGTACTTCTGGGTATACCTTGGTTGCGCCGTCATTCACCTCCTATTGATTGGGCAACAGGGGACATACTGGGATAGAGTAGGTCATACGAGGGACATTGTCTTAGGGCCCAGGTTAAGGTTGGGTCGTCTGAGGTCACCACTGACCTAACCTCTCTACCTAGGAATTATTGGCAATAGGCGGACGTTTTCTCTAAAAAGGCCACAGAGACACCTCCTCCTCATCACCGCTATGATTGCCCTATAGACCTCATTCCGGGAGCAAAGCATTCTCGCGTGTCTACCCTTTTTATCTCCCGGAGACTGAGGCTATGTACGAGTACAACGGAGAATTTGGCGAGGGGGTTTATTAGGATGTCAATGTCTCCTGCCTGGGCTGGTTTCTTCTTCATTCAAAAGAAGAATGGAGAGTTAAGTCCCTGCATTGATTACAGGGGTTTGAACGCAATCACTATTAAAAATAAATATCCTTTGCCTTTGATCTCTGAGCTCTTTGATAGGCGCTAGAATATTCACGAAGTTGGATTTGTGTGAGGCCTATAATCTCATTTGTATACGTGAAGGGGATGAATGGAAGACCACCTTTAATACCTGGGAAGGCCATTATATGTACTTGGTCATGCCATTCGGTCTCTGCAATGCTCCCGCAGTCTTTCAAGACTTCGTGAAAGACATCTTTTGGGAATTGTTATCCTCATCTGTGGTGGTATATCTGGATGACCTCCTCATCTATTCTCCAGATATCGATATTCACCGTAAGGATGTCTGTAAAGCGTTTGAGGTCCTACACGCTAATTCCCTTTTTGCCAAACTGAAGAAATGCATGTTTGAGCAAGAGTCTTTACCATTTCTGAGATACATCATTTTGGCCAAGGGGTTAGCTATGGATCCTGCCAAGCTGGAGTCGGTGTTGAACTGGCAGGAGCCGCATTCCCTTAAAGCGGTTCAGCGCTTTTTGGGATTCATAAACTATTACTGCCAGTTCATCCCTCACTTCTCCACTTTAGCAGCTCCATTGGTTGCCCTCATCAAGAAAGGAGCTAATCCTAGGCAGTGGTCTGAGGAAGTCTCCAAGGCCTTTTCCTCCCTGAAGTCTCATTTCTCTAAGGCTCCAGTTCTGCATTGGCCTGATGTAGACAAGCCTTTCATCCTAGAGGTGGATGCCTCTTCTGTTGGAGCTGGAGCAGTTCTGTATCAAAAGGATGCTCAAGGTTGGAAACACCCATGATTTTTTTTTTCTAAGACCTTTTCTTCTGTGGAGAGGAATTATTCCATCGGGGACAGGGAGATGCTTGCCTTGAAGTTGGCTTTTTCTGAATGTAGACATCTTTTGGAAGGAGCACGGCATCCCTTCAAGGTTTTTACGGACCATAAAAATCTTCTGTATCTACAGACAGCCCAACGGTTAAATTGTCGTCAGGTTAGGTGGTACTTATTCTTTTCCCGGTTCAATTTTACCATTCATTTTTTGTCCGGAGAAACGAAATTACATGCCGATGACTTGTCTCATTCTGTAGTCTCATCTGAGGATGGGGACTAGCCACGTTTAATTGTCCCTTCGGAGAGTCTTCAAACAGTGGCTCCGATGTCCCTAGAGCAGGTGCCTCTGGGCAAGTCTTATGTACCACCTAATTTGTGGCCGGAGATTCTATTGTGGGCACACACCTCCAAATTGGGTGGTCATTTCGGCACTAAAAGAACCACTGAGCTCCTAGGGAGGTCTTATTGGTGGCCCCAGATGGCGTGAGATATCAGGGATTATGTGAAAGCCTGTATCTTGTGTGCCAGAAATCGGTCTTCCAGGCAGAGATCCGCAGGTCTGCTTTATCCTTTGCCGGTGGCAGATAGACCTTGGGAGATGGTCGGGATGGACTTTATTGTGGACTTCCCTAAGTCCCGTAACAACAGGGTCATTTGGGTCGTCACTGACCATTTTTCCAAAATGGTGCACTTAATTCCTCTTCCCAGTATACCATCCGCACGGGCGCTGTCAGTATTATTTATTAAACATATATTCCACCTTAATGGGATGCTTTATAAGATTGTCAGTGACCGGGGTCCCCAGTTCGCCTCTCATTTTTGGAGGGAGCTTTGTCGCTTGCTCAGTATAGAGCTCAACTTGTCGTCTGCATACCATTCTGAGACGAATGGGCTTTTGGAGAGGACCAATAAGTCATTGGTCACTTATTTACGGCATTTTGTGTCCGCCAGGCAAGACAACTGGTCGTCTCTGTTACCTTGGGGGGAGTTTGCCTCAAATAATGCCGTCTCTGATTCCACAGGGCAGACTCCTTTCTTCTTGACCTACGGTCAGCATTCACGTGTCCCTGTGCCCATGCCCGTCTCGTCTTCTGACCCGAGGGTGATGGACTGGGCAGTGGAAGCCCGTGAAATCTGTGATCGCAACGCAGGATGCAATTAGACTGTCTAAGGAGAGGAGGGTGTTTCCGCTGATGTGCATCGTCATCCGGCTCCAGTCTTTGCCCCGGAAGATTTAGTGTGGCTGTCAGCTCGTAACATCAAGCTGCATGTAGAGTCCACTAAATTTGCTCCCCGCTACTTAGGTCCTTGCAAGGTCCTTGAGCAAGTGACTCCTGTAGTTTATCGCCTCAGTCTGCCGCCTCACTTAAACATCACCGATACTTTTCATGTGTCGCTTTTAAAACCTGTGCATTTGACTCGGTTTTCTGAACTTCCGCTGGGGGATCAGATACGTCTTCGGATGATTTTGAGGTCAATGCGATTGTCAGATTCAAAGTAGTGCGCAGCAAAAAGTTTTTCTTGGTTGACTGAAAGGGTCATGGACCGGAGGAAAGGACCTGGGAGCACATTCATGCCCCCCCAGCCTATTTTGGCCTTCGAGCGTGGCAAACATCACCGGGGTGGATGTTAGCAGGGGGGGTAATGTCAAGCGTCAGGATTCTCCCGCTGTGCCGGATAGATCCCAAGCCCTCTTTCTTTCTGTGGACTCCCATTCGGATCCGGCCGCTGCGAGTCCTGCTCAGCATAGGCATCACTCCCAGCGTCTTGCTCAGGCTCGTGGTGTGCGCTTTGGTTGTTGCTGGCTCTCCAGCCAAGTCTTTAGTAACCAGTGGCATACAGGTGCAGCCTTCCGCTCTGGAATCTAAGTCCAGAGATCACTAAACTAAACATGTCCGTGATGTGGTGTCTCCTTATTGGTGGTAGGGCATTAGCTGCTCTTGTGATTTGGCAGCTCCGGATTGGGCCGCAGGCGATGCCTCGGCCAACTGGGCATGAATGTTTGGGGTGAAGCCTAATGTATAAAAGGCGCTTGTGTCATTCATGTTTGTGTGATTGGGTGGATTCTCTACCACTCTGTCTGCTTCGTAACCTTGGCTCAGTGCCAGAGCCTAGTCTGTTTTATGCTTGGGTGCCGGTTAGGCACAAGTTTAGTAGCATCAGGACTGGGGTGATTAGCGTTTGTTTCGGCCACGTGTGCTGTTGGCATGAGTCAGTTACAGAGCAAGTGCAACCATGTGCTAATATTCCTGTGGAGTTAGCAGGGGATAGCACTTAGTATTCTTTAGTGAAGTACCTCTCTGTGTATTAACGGGGCTAGGTACTCTGTATTCCTTTCACTCTGTGTGACGTTTAACACATTGTGTTCTAGGAATAGCTCACTTATTATTTAGTGCAATCCGCCAACCCTAACAGTGTATCCTTATATCATGCTGCTCTTCATATAGGTGGCAAAAACCTGGTGACAGATTCCCTTTAGTGTTTGCATGTTAAATAGAGAGAGATATATAAGCATTACACAACTCACCAGAAATTCTGAGGGGCTTCCATCTGTAGTACCTATGCATTTTACATTACTTTTCCAAAACTTTTATGGCTCATGACATGAGCCATTGTCTTATATAATCTTGATACATTCTATAATTCTAGACTAAAACTATAAAAGATTAAATTAAACAAATGGCACCTGCCTAAGAATTAGCTCCCTGTGATCTGGTTATGACTCTTGTGCCAAGCTTTTGCGATGCTATGACATCAGTAATGTCACAATTGCATTAAGAGCTGCACCCAGCGAGGAGAACCACAATGATTTCTAGAACAGTGGCCTTCAACCTTTGGCTTAATAGTTGTTGCAAAATTGCAGTTTGCAGCCTGCAATCACAGTCACACCCTTAATGGACAGTGAACATATTCAATCGACCCATGAGGTCTCATTACCCTCAAGATTCTATGCTCCTGTTTAGAGAAGCAGAAGTTCGGTAATTACTGCAATCATATCTATTCAATACATCATAATATGACTTGATTTATTATTATTTTTTGTCTTGTTATGATTAGCATTTTAGTGGTTTATGGTGACAATTGTTACAACTTTCCTATAGCACGAAGCAGCTGTCCTGCTCATTTTATGATTAGAATGGCTGCCAAAGAATGGCTTTGATCGGAGTAGACCAAAACCACTTGCTTGCTTTCGAAAACTGAAAATGTTTGTGCTTTTCCTGTTATTTTACTATATCTAGTAACAAAGACAAATTCTGCTGTTTATTTATTTCAGTTCCACCAAACATCATGCAAATCGACTACCCAACTATGAACCACCACTGGTGTATTCCTTTCAGCGTGAGGGGTAACCCAATTCCTGAGCTACACTGGTTTCATGAGGGAAATGTGCTAAGTGAAACAGCTTTTATTTGGAGTAAAATTCATGAGTCAAACAACTTGAGTGAACATCACGGCTGTCTTCAACTAGATAGTCCAACACATCTGAACAATGGGTTTTATACTTTACGAGCAGAGAACGAATATGGGAAGGATGAACGTACAATTATGGCGCATTTTATGAAAAATCCTGGTGATGGTAAGTACAATTGACTGTTCTTATTTTTGTTATTTTTCATTTTTAGAAACCTGCCAAAGTTTTTCTTATAGCCCACAAAAAATTAGAAAGAAAGTACTAAGCTTACTTTTTTTGACAATATTTGTAACATTATTTGGACAGATACAATTTTCATAATCTAATGTCTATAAACCTTATAATGGATTTGAATCTAAACCATCCAAACATAATTAAAGTGTATACTTTACAAAAAATATAGCATTAACCATTCAGGTATTATTGTCATTTTTTACATAGTCACTCCATTTTCATATGCTGAAAAGTAATTGGGCAATTGATATTTAAGCCATCTCATTGTCTAGTGTTGTTTAATACCTAAATTATGAGACAGTTAAGGTCTAGTGTTAAGTGTTGAATTTGTGTTTAACTGTTCGTTGGATCTTAACCCCTTCATGACCGGAGCTTTTCCGTTTTTTGCTCTCCTTTTTCCCAGAGTCATAACTTTTTTATTTTTCTGTCAATATTGCCGGGTGAGGGCTTGTTTTTTGCGGGATGAGTTGTACTTTCGAAAGACATCATTGGTTGTAACATATCATGTACTGGAAATTGGAAAAAAATTCAAAGTGCAATACCACAATTGTTTTTTTTTTTTTTACCATGTTCACTAAATGCTAAATCTGACCTGCTATTATAATTTTCCAGGTCCTTACGAGTTCATAGACACCAAACATGTCTAGGCTTTTTTTTATCTAAGTAGTAAAAAAAATTCCAAACTTTGTTAAAAAAAAAAAAATTGAGCCACCTTCCGATAACTGTAGCATCTCCATTTTTCATGATCTCGGGTTGGGTGAGGGATTATTTTTTGTGTGCTGAGCTGACGCTTTTAATGATACCATTTTGGTGCAGATATGATCTTTTGATCGCCCGTTATTTTAATGCAATGTTGCGGAGACCAAAAAAACACAATTCTGGCATTTGGACTTTTTTTCTCGCTACGTCATTTAGCGATCAGGTTAATCCTTTTTTTCATTGATAGATCTGGCAATTCTGAATGAGGCAATACCAAATATGTGTATGTTTGATATTTTTATTGTTTTATTTTGAATGGAGTGAAATGGGAGTGATTTGAACGTTTATATATATTTTTTTTAGATTTTTAAATACTTTTTTTACTTTTGGCAAGCTTCAATAGTCACCATGGGAGACTAGAAGCTGCGATAACCTGAAAGGCTCTGCTACACAGGTGATGATCAGATCGCCGGCATGTAGCAGAATTGCTGACTTGCTATGAGCGCCGACCACCGGGTGGCGCTCATAGAAATCCGGGAGTGACAATCATAGAGGTCTCCATGAGACTCTGTTTGTCATGCCAACTTATCGGTGACCCGCGATTACGTAACGAGGGTCACCGATAGCCGGAAGTGCGCTTTAAATGCGGCTGTCAGTTTGCAAAAATCAAGCAACTTTGCAATTTACTTGTTATTAACAATCCATTTCATTCTCAAGAACAAAGGAATTTTTAATTTTATAGTATTCTGTTTCTTGAGTTAGTTACAGACAGACTGCAGAAATGGCCGGTCTCACAAACAAAGCCTGCAAGTGTTGCTCTGAAGCTGGCCTGATGAATGGATCTGGTCAGCTCTAGTGCCACTGCTCTCTTTCAATACTGCAGAGACAAAGATGACGCTGCTTGCAGCATCAGAAAGTGCACAGTTCAGACTAGCGTCTGTACCATGTTGCTGGTCTGAACTGTCAATCATCAAGAGCGTACTGCCCCCTGACAAGCAAAAACCTAGTAAGCAGGAGAGCTGTATGCTACTGGAGATATATGTTGAGAACAGCCCTTTAACCCCTTCAAAGCCCTCAAAACAGAAACGCCAACATTTTGCTGGATTCATTGAATGGAACCACGAAAAAAAGTAGCAAATTCAATTTGTTTGGAACCAAGTCACTCATCTTTACAGAAGACAAAGTTGAAGGCAGAAAACCCCACAAGCAGCAAATAATGATGGCTACAATAAAGGCCTGGATTATCTAAAGAGAGAACTCAGAAAGAGTTCTAGACTTTAACACTAGAGATGAGCGGATCAATCCGCAGAGGATTGAGTTCAAGTCGATGAAAAAAAATTAAAACGAAATTAAAAACTGCCCAATCAACATTTCCCACATTGCTTTAGCATTCAAGAGCAAGCTTCCTCATAATTGCCTGCAGCTATGACATTTTATGGATTGTAGGAAAGATGCAAAAAAACAGTCTGGTGCCGGCACTCCTGAAAAATATATCATGTGCTAAAATGGTTTGATCAAAAAAACGTTTTTTATTCTAAGTAAACACTATGCGTTTCGGTTTGAAAAGAGCAAAAGCCTTCAACATGTAAATTCTACAAACATGTCTGTGACTGAAAATATGTCTTATATTCTAGGTTCTTCAAAGTAGCCACCTTTTGCTTTGATTACTGCTTTGCACGCAGAAAAGGTGAACGGATGGACTCTACATGCCTGGTTCCCACCGTGAAGCATGGAGGAGGTGGTGTGATGATGTGGGGGTGCTTTGCTGGTGACACTGTTGGGGATTTATTCAAAATTGAAGGCATACTGAACCAGCATGGCTACCACAGCATCTTGCAGCAGCATGCTATTCCATCCGGTTTGCGTTTAGTTGGACCATCATTTATTTTTCAACAGGACAATGACCCTAAACACACCTCCAGGCTGTGTAAGGGCTATTTGACCAAGAAGGAGAGTCTTGGGATGCTGCGCCAGATGACCTGGCCTCCACAGTCACCAGACCTGAACCCAATTGAGATGGTTTGGGGTGAGCTGGACCACTCACCGCTTCAATTTTGAATAAATGCCCAACAGTGTCACCAGCAAAGCACCCCCACACCATCACACCACCTCCTCCATGCTTCATGGTGAGAACTAGGCATGTAGAGTCCATCCGTTCACCTTTTCTGCGTGCAAAGCAGTAATCAAAGCAAAAGGTGGCTACTTTGAAGAACCTAGAATGTAAGACATATTTTCAGTTGTTTCACACTTTTTTGTAAAGTGTAATGTATAATTCCACATGTGTTAATTCATAGTTTTGATGCCTTCAGTGTGATTCTACAATTTTCATATTCATGAAAATACAGAAAAATCTTTGAATGAGGTGTGTCCATACTTTTGGTCTGTACTGTACATGTATTTATTTATACCATACCTGTCTGTTGTTCTGTCCCACGCTGTAATCCAAGTCTGGGGGATTAATAGTTTTCAACCTGGATGGTGCCAAGATGCGACCGTCCAGGCTGAGAACCACTGGTGAATGAGCTGCTGCGAGAGCAGCCTCAGTTACTAGTGGTGACATCATTGAGGTTACCTCCGGTCACTGAGGCTGCTGTGACCTCAGCACCATGGGAAAAAGTCAGTGATGAGGTCACCACTGTTCAAGCTCAGTGACTTCACCACAGATCACGGTGATAAATTCTCACGGTGATCTGCTGTGAAGCCACTGTGCTTGAACATCGGTGGACTCAGTGACATTTTCCCATGGTGCTAGTGAGGATCTCACCAAGGTCACAGCAGTTCAGCCAGGCTTGGAATGGAGCCTCAGTGATGTCACTGCTAGTAACTGAGGCTCCACTTGCAGTAGTTCATTCCTCAGTGGTTCTCAGCTTGGACGGTCGCATCTTGGCACCGTCCTGGTTGAAAACTATTAATACCCCAGACATGGATTACGGCGTGGGACAGAATAACAGACAGGTATTGTATATTATTGTTTTTTTAAGTAGAATTAGGCATTTGGTGAGTATAACTGTGTTTGTCATTTTTAAATAAAATGGAAAACTGTGTTTAGTCTTATTTCTAATAAAGGACTTTATTGTGGTTGTGTCTTTATTTACCATACAACTATGGGATTAGCAATGGATAAGTGTCTTACAGACACCTCTCCATTACTAGTCTATGGGCTTGATGTCACCTGACAATACAAAGGTGACATCAACTCCACAAATATGAACCTCACTTGCCACCACTACAGGGCAAGTGGAAAGAGACGGGCAAAGCGTCATAATTGGTGCATCTAATAGAAGTGCCTTTTTGGGGCAGTTGCGGGCTGCTATTTTTAGGTTGGGGTGGCAATATCCATGGCCCCTTACCAGCCTGAGAATACCAGCCCCCAGCTGTCTGCTTTAGCAAGACTCGTCAAAAATGGGAGGGACCCCATGCCATTTTTTAAAATTATTTATTAAAATAATTAAGAAAACAGCGTGGGGGCCCTCTATTCTTGACAACTAGCCTTGCTAACGCTGACAGCTGAGGGTTGCAGCCCCCAGCTGTGAGTTTGCCTGGCTGGATATCAAAAATACAGTGGAACCCATTCAGGTTTTTTTTTAATTGATTTATTTACAGCACAGGAGCGGCTGATGAACACTTCTGCTCTCGCTGTTATTAGCGGCAGCAAGTTTCAGCTGATGGGACCTGTAGTCCCTTTAGCTGACACCAGTGACCGGAGGTAAACTGTATACCTCCGACCACAGCTGAGCGCTCACGCTGTCTTTTGACAGCGTTGAAACCGCAGCTTTCTGACCGGCTGGGATGATTTCACCGCCGATCAGAAGCGGTGTTTGCATATGACAGCATGTCAAACACTGTATTGTCGGGCCCCCATTCATGTGAATGGGGTTTGGGTCCGCTCTGCAGGACCGCACACCATTTTTTAAAATTATTTACAGCGAAATGGCGGCTGATGAATACTCCCATCCACCACTCCTGCTCTCACTGTAATTAGCGGCAGTAGTTGTTGGATGATGGGTGCTGCAGTCCCATCAGCTGACACCAGTGACCGGAGGTAAACTTTTTACCTCGATCACAGCTGAGCGCTCACGCTGTCTTCTGACAACGCAGGAACCACGGTTCTCTGACTGGTGGGGATGATTTCACCGCCAATCAGAAGCTCTACGCTGGTGTTTCCCACACTGTCACACAACATGGGAAACACCGGCTTCTGTGCTGTGTATGCTCGGCTATATTCGGCGATTTAATCGACGATTAAATTGGCGAATATTGCAAATTCGTCGATCGTGAGCAGAACCGATTATTGAAATATTCGCTCATCTCTACTATCTAAGTCTCTGACGGAGACAGTTGAGTGGTTCTAACTTGGAAGGGTTTATTAAGGCACCCATCACCCCCTCTCCCATCACTCAATGCAATCACAGGGTTTTGATACATAAACATGGAAACTGAAGGACTACAGAAGACCTCGCTATGGCATTAATTTCAAGGAGATTGTTAATTTCACTATATACTGTAAAAACAAAGTATTTCAGTATATAGTGCAAACAAGTTCAAATCTCCTATGAAGATTCAAAAATGTATCAAAAGTATTTTAAATAAATGACAAATTATAAAAAAAAGCTTATTACGGTAAATTATCCCATTTTATAAATCCAAATCTGAAAGTCTTCCAAAATAAAAATAAAATATTTCACTGATATGGTAAAGACCATGAAAAAAAAAATCCAAAAGCTAGAATTGCCATATTTTGGTTAGCGTACCTCATCAAAAAATGCAGACTACCCCAAAATGATACCAATAAGGCCGGGATCACACATGCGAGAAACTCGCATGATTCTCGTGCGAGCTTCTCGCATGAACACCCGGCACTACCGCCAGCACTAGGACCGGAGCGTGTGGCTGCATAGAAATACATGCAGCAGCACGCTCCAGTTTGAGTGCCGGCGGCAGCACCGTGTGTTCATGCAAGAGACTGGCACGAGAATCGTGCGAGTTTCTCGCATGTGTGATCCCGGATTAAAACTAAAGCTCATCATGCAAAAGACCAGCCCTCAGACAGCTTCATTAATTGAAAAACGAAAAAGATACGGGTCTCAGAAAATGGTGACAGAAAGATGTTTTTTACAAAGCTCTTAATTTTTGTAAAACCAATAAACTATAAAAATATATACTTTTGATATTGCCTTAATTGTGCTAACCTGCAGAGTAATGTTGCCAGGTCATTTTTCCAGTTCTTCATTTCATTATATGGTGTAGTTAATGGTGTAATTCAAAAATTGGCCAGCAGAAAACAAGTTTGTGTTAGCTGACAAATAAAAAAATTATGGAAGAAAAAAACTAACGAGCAAATATCAAAATTATCTCTAATAAAGGTTAAGCAGTTGCATTCAAGCATTAAAAGTAATTGTTATAGTTTGATTGTGCATTTACTTTTCAGCTTGAGAAAATAATAAGACTATTTTAATATGATGAAATTCTTTAAGATTAATTAAATATTTTTGTGAAACCATTGAATTTAAGTTGAAAGTTTAAACTGTAATCACATCTTTATTTTAACGTACAGAGGTTAATGAGTGTATTTAAAGTCATTTTAATGTAATTTACAATACACCACCTGTAATTAGGAATGGAGTCCAGGAGTATTTCAATAGTATACAAGAAATATAAAAATAATTTGTGAATTCACTACAAAGAAGAAAAATCAGTTACGATAGCAGCTTGATCTATGCCTGCTTTTTAATTTGTGTGTTGTCATGACTGATGAGTATATTTGATTATTCTGCCCTTATCAGTCCTATTAGTATGATATTGAAGGAATCTTGTTTTATTCATTATTCTGCTGCCATGCAGTATAGATGGTGTCCCTCTTAGAAGAAATCAGGCTATTTAGCAGCAGTTCGACACATTGATGGTGAAAAATGACCATACACTGATGTCACAGTGATCCAAAACACTTACGGCACAAGTATCATTTTTTACCATATAAGTTTAAACATGGACCTGTGAATGGGTCTTATTAAAGATTCAAGTAGAACTTTGTTTTCCACTCTTAAGGTTTCTTTTGGGTCCCTGTACACTCCATTGCCATTTAAAGGGAATCTGCACAGATTTCCAGTCATTTGAGAGAGCATATGTAGGAAAGACACCTTCCAGTGAAGTATCACTTATTACTGGGTCCAGCAGTTGATGTCTGAGATTTCTCTGCATGTATCAGGGCAGAGCTTGAAGCTGACCTCACAACGCAATGATCAGCGCTTTCTATGTGCATTGGTATATTGACAGAAATTTCTAATCATTCTTCAAATTATAGTAAATATACACCTATATATAATATATCTTACTGTTATATATATATATATATATTATATATATATATATATGTATATATATATATATACTAGCTGAAGAGCCCGGCACTGCCCGGGCATAGTAACTAACTACGGTTAGTTAAAACAATTTATAATGATTATATCTCTATATATAAAGCTGAGTGTATAGCCCCACTCCACTCCGCATAGCCACATTCACTATAATATCCCACACAATCCCGTCAGCCAGAGCCACCGGACTACTAATATCCCACATTATCCCGTAAGCCAGAGCCACCAGACTACTACCCCTAATATCCCACATCATCCCGTCAGCCAGAGCCACCGGACAACTAACACTAATATCCCACATCGTCCGTCAGCCAGAGCCACCGGACTACTACCCTAATATCCCATATCGTCCCGTAAGCCAGAGCCACCGGACTACTAATATCCCACAACATCCCGTCAGCCAGAGCCACCAGATTACTACCCTAATATCCCACATCATCCCGTCAGCCAGAGCCACTGGACTACTACCCCTAATATCCCACATCATCCCGTCAGCCAGAGCCACTGGACTACTACCCCTAATATCCCACATCATCCCGTCAGCCAGAGCCACCAGACTACTACACCTAATATCCCACATCATCCCGTCAGCCAGAGCCACCGGACAACTACCACTAATATCCCACATCGTCCCGTCAGCCAGAGCCACCGGACAGCTACCACTAATATCCCACATCGTCCCGTCAGCCAGAGCCACCGGACAGCTACCCCTAATATCCCACATTGTCCCGTCAGCCAGAACCACCGGACTACTAATATCCCACATTATCCCGTAAGCCAGAGCCACCAGACTACTACCCCTAATATCCCACATCATCCCGTCAGCCAGAGCCACCGGACAACTAACACTAATATCCCACATGTCCCGTCAGCCAGAGCCACCGGACTACTACCCCTAATATCCCCTATCGTCCCGTAAGCCATAGCCACCGGACTACTAATATCCCACAACATCCCGTCAGCCAGAGCCACCAGATTACTACCCCTAATATCCCACATCATCCCGTCAGCCAGAGCCACTGGACTACTACCCCTAATATCCCACATCATCCCGTCAGCCAGAGCCACCAGACTACTACACCTAATATCCCACATCATCCCGTCAGCCAGAGCCACCGGACAACTACCACTAATATCCCACATCGTCCCGTCAGCCAGAGCCACCGGACAGCTACCACTAATATCCCACATCGTCCCGTCAGCCAGAGCCACCGGACAGCTACCACTAATATCCCACATTGTCCCGTCAGCCAGAGCCACCGGACTACTACCCCTAATATCCCACATCATCCCGTCAGCCAGAACCACCGGACTACTAATATCCCGCATCATCCCGTCAGAGCCACCGGACTACTACCCTAATATCCCACATCATCCCGTCAGCCAGAACCACCGGACTACTAATATCCGCATCATCCCATCAGAGCCACCGGACTACTACCACTAATATCCCACATCGTCCTGTCAGCCAGAGCCACCAGACTACTCCCCCTAATATCCCACATCATCCGTCAGCCAGAGCCACCGGACAACTACCACTAATATCCCACATCGTCCCGTCAGCCAGAGCCACCGGACAACTACCCTAATATCCCACATCATCCCGTCAGCCAGAGCCACAGGACAGCTACCACTAATATCCCACATTGTCCCGTCAGCCAGAGCCACCGGACTACTACCCCTAATATCCCACATCATCCCGTCAGCCAGAACCACCGGACTACTAATATCCCGCATCATCCCGTCAGAGCCACCGGACTACTACCACTAATATCCCACATCGTCCTGTCAGCCAGAGCCACCAGACTGCTCCCCTAATATCCCACATAATCCCGTCAACCTGGGGTCAGAACCAGAGCGCTGAGTGGAATGGCCCTAGCTTCCATACCGGGGATCCCTTTAAGAGAGGCCTGGCGTCAGAACCAGAGCGCTGAGTGGATTTGCCCTCACTTCCGTACTGGGAATCCCTTTAAGAGGGGCCTGGGTCAGAATCAGAGCGCAGAGTGGATTTGCCCTCACTTCCATACCAGGGATCCCTTTAAGAGAGGCCTGGGTTCAGTACCAAAGCGTGGAATGGATTTGCCCTCATTTCCATACTGGGAATCCCTTTAAGAGAGGCATTGGGTCAGAATCAGAGCGCAGAGTGAATTTGTCCTCACTTCCATACCAGGGATCCCTTGAAGAGGGGCCTGGGGTCAGAACCAGAGTGCTGAGTGGAATTGCCCTAACTTCCATACCAATGATCCCTTTAAGAGGCTCTGGGGTTAGAACCACAGCGCTGAGTGGAACGGTCCTAACTTCCATACTGGGGATCCCTTTAAGAGAGGCCTGGGGTCAAAACCAAAGCGCTGGATGGATTTGCCCTGACTTCCATACCAATGATCCCTTTAAGAGAGGCCTGGTGTCAGAAGCAGAGCACTGAGGGATTTGCCCTAACTTCCATACCGGAGATCCCTTTAAGAGAGGCCTGGGGTCAGTACCAAAGCGCAAAGTGGATTTGCCCTCACTTCCGTACCAGGGATCCCTTTAACCCCTTCCCGACCCATGACGCCTACGTCGGTGTCATGAAAACCAGTGGCATCCCGACCCATGACGCCTACGTAGGCGTCATGGTATAAATCATGTTCCTGCGGGTCGGGTGACCGGGGTCACTGAAAGGTCACCCGACCCGCAGTAACAAGACCCTTTGTGCATCACCACAGTGGGGGTGGCTTAACCCCCACATGGCTACGATCACTCTGATTGGCTGTTAAAAGTGAAACAGCCAATCAGAGCAATCTGTAATATTTCACCAATGAAATTTGGTGAAATATTACAATCCAGCCATGGCCGATGCTGCAAAAGCATCTGCCATGGCTGGACACCGAGTTCCCACCCTCCCCACACCGAGTGACCGCGGTGATCGGCCGCCGCCACCGACTCATGGCGGCGATCGGTCACCGCCGTTACTTTCTGCTGCCCTGCGCTCCGATCCTCTCCCCTCCGCTTTGGTCCGCTCCCCCCGCTCTTCTCACCTCTCCCGGTCTTCTGGCGCCTGTGGATCCGTCCTGGCGTCCTTCCGGGACTCTTCATGGGCGCCATCTTGAAAAATGGTGGGCGCATGCGCAGTGTGCCTTTCAAAGTCCATAAATTTATTTTGATCACTGTGATAAACTCTCACAGTGATCAAAATAAAAAAAAGTAAATAAACGCCCCCTTTATCACCCCCATAGGTAGGGACAAAAATAAAATAATTTTTTTTTTTTTCTATTTGGGTTAGGCTGGGTTCACATTGCGCCAAGGCAGTCCGTTAGATGGACTGTGTTACACCGCGGTATAACGCGGTGTAACGCAGTCTGTTAACGCTGCCATTGAACCCCATTGGTAGGCGCATCGCAACGCATGCCGTAAAGCAGCATGCGTTCGCGACGTGCCGTCATTCAGTGACGGAGCCTCGGACGCGGTCTGCAGCGTCTGGGCTCCGTCACCGCTAGGACAGATGAATCATTAACTGATTCATCTGCGCTAGCGGGTATAGCATAACGCGATCGTGTTATGCTATACCGTTACCAGCACGTCAATGCTATGTGTTGAACTGTCTGGTAAAACATAATGTGAACCTAGCCTTAGGGTTAGGTTAGGGTTAGGACTAGGGTTAGGGTTAGCATTAGGGTTAGGGTTATAATTAGGGTTAGGGTTAGGCAGGATTCATATCGCGTTATGGCAGTCCGTTAGACGGACCAAGTTACACCACGGTATAACGCGGTGTAACGCAGTCCGTTAACGCTACCATTCACCCCCATTTGCGGGCGCATCGCAACGCATGCCTTAAAGCGGCATGCGTTCGCGACGTGCCGTCTTTCAGTGACGGAGCCTCGGACGCGGGCTGCAGCGTCTGGGCTCCGTCACCGCTAGCACAGATGAATCATCTGCTGATTCCTCTGCGCTAGCGGGTATAGCATAACGCGATCGTGTTATGCTATACCGTTACCAGCACGTCACTGCTATGTGTTGAACTGTCTGGTAAAACATAATGTGAACCTAGCCTTAGGGTTAGGTTAGGGTTAGGACTAGGGTTAGGGTTAGCATTAGGGTTAGGGTTATAATTAGGGTTAGGGTTAGGCAGGATTCATATCGCGTTATGGCAGACCGTTAGACGGACCAAGTTACACCACGGTATAACGCGGTGTAACGCAGTCCGTTAACGCTACCATTCACCCCCATTTGCGGGCGCATCGCAACACATACCGTAAAGAGGCATGCGTTCGCAACGTGACGTCATTCAGCGACGGAGCCTTGGACGCGGGCTGCAGCGTCTGGGCTCCATCACCGCTAGCGCAGATGAATCATCTGCTGATTCCTCTGCGTTAGCGGGTATAGCATAACGCGATCGCGTTATGCTATACCGTTACCAGCCCGTCAACGCTGTGTGTTGAACGGGCTGGTAAAACGTAATGTGAACCTAGCCTTTAGCATTAGGGTTAGAATTAGGGTTACGGTTAGAATTAGGGTTGGAATTTGGGTTAGGGTTTGAATTAGGGTTACGGTTAGAATTAGGATTAGGGTTGAGGTTGGGATTAGGGTTAGGCTTGTGGTTAGGGTTATGGTTAGGATTGGGATTATAGTAAGGGGTGTGTTGGGGTTAGGGTTATGGTTAGGGTTTGGATTAGGGTTAGGGGTGTGTAGGGGTTAGGGTTGTGGTTAGGTTTGTGTTGGGGTTAGGGTTGGAGTTAGAATTGAGGGGTTTCCACTATTTAGGCACATCAGGGGGGTCTCCAAACGCGACATGGCGCCACCATTGATTCCTGCAAATTTTGCGTTCAAAAAGTCAAACAGTGCTCTCTTTATTCCGAGCCCCGACGTGTGAACAAACAGTGGTTTTACCCCCACATATGGTGTATCAGCGTACTCAGGAAAAATTGCACAACAACTTTGGGGGTCTAATTTTCTCTGTTACCCTAGGGAAAAAAATGGGGACTAAAAGATCATGTTTGTGGAAAAAAAGTGATTTTTTATTTTAACGGCTCTGCGTTCTAAACTTCTGTGAAGAACTTGGAGATTCAAAGTGCTCACCACACATCTAGATAAGTTCCTTGGGGGATCTAGTTTCCAAAATGGGGTCACTTGGGGGGTTTTCTACTGTTTAGGCACATCATGGGCTCTGCAAACATAACATGACGCCCGCAGATCATTCCATCAAGTCTGTATTACAAAACGTCACTACTTCCCTTCCGAGCCCCCATGTGTGCCCAAACAGTGGTTCCCCCCCACATATAGGGTACCAGCGTACTCAGGACAAGCAGGACAACAACTTTTGGGGTCCAATTTCTCCTGTGACCCTTGTGAAAATAAAAAATTGTGGGATAAAAAATCATTTTTTGAGGGAAAAAAATTATTTTTTACTTTCATGGCTCTGGGTTATAAACTTCTGTGAAGCACTTGGGGGTTCAAAGTGCTCACTACACATCTAGATAAGTTCCTTGGGTTGTCTAGTTTCCAAAATGGGGTCACTTGGGGGGGTTTCCACAGTTTAGGCACATCAGGGGCTCTGCAAACATAACATGACGCCCGAAGACCATTCCATCAAGTCGGCATTTCAAAACGTCACTACTTCCCTTCCGAGCCCTGATGTGTGCCCATACAGTAGTTTTCTCCAACATATGAGATATCAGCGTACTCAGGACAAATTGTACAACAACTTTTTGGGTCCAATTTATCCTGTTACCCTTGGGAAAATAAAAAATAGCTGGCTAAAAAATGATTTTTGAGAAGCAAAAATTATTTTTTTATTTTCACTCCTCTGCGTTTATAAACTTCTGTGAAGCACTTGGGGGTTTAAAGTGCTCACTACACATCTAGATAAGCTCCTTGGGGGTCTAGTTTCCAAAATGGGGTCACTTGTGCGGAGTTTCTACTGTTTAGGCACATCATGGGCTCTGCAAACGCAACATGACGCCCGCAGAACATTCCATCAAGTCTGTATTCCAAAATGGCGCTCCTTACCTTCTGAGCTCTCCGATGCACCAAAACAGTGGTTTCCCCCCACATTTGGGGTATTAATGTACTCAGGACAAATTGCACAACAACTTTTGTGGTCCAATTTCTCTGTTACCCTTGTGAAAATAAAAAATAGCGGGTTAAAAAATAATTTTTGAGGAAAAAAATTATTTTTTTATTTTCACTGCTCTTCGTTATAAACTTCTGTGAAGCACTTGGGGGTTCAGAGTGCTCACAACACATCTAGATAAGTTCCATAAGGTGTCTAGTTTCCAAAATGGTGTTACATGTGGGGGCTTTTCACTGTTTAGGCACACAGGGGCTCTCCAAACGCGTCATGGTGTCCGCTAACGATTGGAGCTAATTTTCCATTCAAAAAGTCAAATGGTGCTCCTTCCCTTCTGGGCCCTGCTGTGCGCCCAAACAGTGGTTTATGACCACATATTAGGTATCTGTGTACTCAGTAGAAATTGCCCAACAAATTTTAGGATCCATTTTATCCTTTTGCCCATGTGAAAATGAAAAAACTGAGGCTAAAAGAAAATTTTTGTGAAAAAAAAGTACTTTTTTTTTTACGGATCAATTTGTGAAGCACCTTGGGGTTCAAAGTGCTCACTATGCATCTAGATAAGTTCCTTGGGGGTTCTAGTTTCCAAAATTGGGTCACTTGTGGGGGAGCTCCAATGTTTAGGCACACATGGACTCTCCAAATGCGACATGGCAACCGCTAAATATTCCAGCATATTTTCCATTCAAAAAGTCAAATGGCGCTCCTTCCCTTCTGAGCCCTGCCGTGCGCTAAAACAGTGGTTTATGACCACATATGAGGTATCTGTGTACTCAGGAGAAATTGTCCAACAAATTTTAGGATCCATTTTATCCTGTTGCCCATGTGAAAATGAAAAAACTGAGGCTAAAAAAAATTTTTGTGAAAAAAAAGCACTTTCTTTTTTTTACGGATCAATTTGTGAAGCACCTGGGGGTTCAAAGTGCTCACTATGCATCTAGATAAGTTCCATGGGGGGTCTAGTTTCCAAAATTGGGTCACTTGTGGGGGAGCTCCAATGTTTAGGTACACATGGACTCTCCAAATGCGACATGGCAACTGCTAAATATTCCAGCATATTTTCCATTCAAAAAGTCAAATGGCGCTCCTTCCCTTCTGAGCCCTGCCATGCGCCCAAACAGTGGTTTATGACCACATATGAGGTATCTGTATACTCAGGAGAAATTGCCCAACAAATTTTAGGATCCATTTTATCCTGTTGCCCATGTAAAAATGAAAAAATTGATGCAAAAAGAAAATTTTTGTTGGAAAAATTAAAATGTCCATTTTTTCCTTCCACGTTGCTTTAGTTCTTGTGAAGCACCTGAAGGGTTAATAATCTTCTTGAATGTAGTATTGAGTAGCTTGAGGGGTGCAGTTTTTATAATGTTGTCACTTTTGGGTATTTTCTGCCATATAGACCCCTCAAAGTGACTTCAAATGTGAGGTAGTCTGTAAAAAAAATGGCTTTGTAAATTTTGTTGTAAAAATGAGAAATCACTGGTCAACTTTTAACCCTTATAACTTCCTAACAAAAAAAAAAATTTGTTTCCAAAATTGTGCTGATGTAAAGTAGACATGTGGAAAATGTTATTTATTAACTATTTTGTGTCACATAGCTCTCTGGTTTAATAGAATAAAAATTCAAAATTTGAAAATTGCAAAATTTTCAAAATTTTCATCAAATTTCCATTTTTTTCAAAAATAAACGCAAAAATTATTGACCTAAATTTACCACTAACATGAAGCCCAATATGTCACGAAAAAACAGTTGTTCTCAGAATCGCTAGGATCCGTTGAAGCGTTCCTGAGTTATTACCTCATAAAGGGACACAGGTCAGAATTGCAAAAAATGGCAAGGTCTTTAAGGTCAAAATAGGCTGGGTCATGAAGGGGTTAAGAGAGGTCTGGGGTCAGAACCACAGCGCCTGGGGGAATTGCCCTAACTTCCATACCAATGATCCCTTTAAGAGGGGCCTGAGGTCAGAACCAGAGAGCTTAGTGGAATTGCCCTAACTTCCATACCAATGATCCCTTTAAGAGACCCTGGGGTCAGAAGAACCACCCAGTCACTGTCTGCTGAGGTGTTGTCGTGGAGTGGGAAAACTGTTGCTCATAGCAACCAATCACAGCTCAGCTTCTTTTAAACAGCTCTGGTGAAATGAAAGATGCTTCGTGATTGGTTGGTGATACACACACACACATTAAATTTTATATATATAATTAGATATATATATATCTATATATATAACACATACAACCTATGTAACACCTAATTCAAACTGTGATTGTTTTTATCTGATCTTTTTATTTTTGCATGCGCTAACATACCATACTGTACATGCTTGGTATTACAAATTCAAGTATTATTTTGTTTCATGGAGATTAGACCATGTCATAATAGACATTTTTTGTGGGTCTGGCAGCTTTGACATCCCTAGTGTCCAATGGGGAGATGGACACTCTGGGCTAAAATTGTGAATTTGCCAAGTCATTTTTAAAGCTATAGGATTCCTCACTGTCATCATTTCTACATCTGTATGTACCGACATTGTTCTCATGTTCATCATATAATGTCATGGAAAAACAACTTTAGGTTCTGTCTAAATCTGTGTTTAAGTGACCGACAGAACCCAGATTCCAGCATTAATTTTACAGATTATAATGCTATAAGATATGTGCTCTATTGAAGTCTGCATTAGGACTCCAAGTCTAGATATAACACAGACATTTAACACATAGACATTTTTGCACAATCCTCTCAGAGCCTGGATCTCCTTCCTGCCTGCACCTCAAGTTCACTTTCCATCTTCGAGCCTGTCACAGAAGAAGAAATTACCAGGTTCCTCGCTTTTTCTCACTGTACAACCTGCACTAGTGACCCTAATCCCTCATATCGCCTTCAGTCCCTCTTCCCAGCTGTCACTACACTCCTAACTACACACTACACACCTAAAATATTTAACCTCTCTCTTTCTAACAGCAAAATCCAATGGTCATTACTCCCTGCTGTTTCTCCTGGATCTCTCTGCAACATTTGACACTGTGGATCACCAGCTCCTCCTCACCATGATACTTTCTATTAGTCTCAAGGACATCACCCTCTCCTGGTTTTCCTCCTATGTCTATAAACACTCCTCCACAATATCTTTTGCTGGCTTTTGTTCCTCTACTCTTCCCCTTACTACCAGGGTTCCTCAAGGCTAAGTCCTAGGCCCTTTGCCCTTCTCCTATTGGTCAAACCATGAATTGATTTAGTTTCCAGTATCATCTCCATTTTAATGACTCCCAATTATACACCTCTTCACCTGTCATCACTCCCCCTTTAATATAAAATACCTGGGATTGTCTCTGTCTGCTATCTCTAACATCATGTTCTCCCGCTCTCTGAAACAGAATCTCTCCAAAACTGAACTCCTGTTTCGTCCCTCTACTAACCAACCTATGACCGACTTTTCAATTTCTTTGGGTAGTTCAACCATTACTCCCAAGCCGCAAGCTCTCTGTCTTAGGGTCATACTTAAGAGACGTGGGATAGACAGTCTGTAGGAGCGCCAGCCAGGTGTAAGTGTTGTAAGCAATTAAGAAATCTAATGCTGCTCCAGCCGGGTACCCCGAGTGGGATTACTATTGAGAAAGATTCTTGAAAACCCGGTCAGCAGGGCGCAAAAGACAGGAATCTTCTTAGTAAATGACAATCTTCATTTATTAAAAATTATTAAAAATTATGGTAAAACAATGAATCCACAACGCGTTTCAACGGAGTGAGTCCATCTTCCTCAGGTGGCATAATCACCACCTGAGGAAGACGGACTCACTCCGTTGAAACGCGTTGTGGATTCATTGTTTTACCATAATTTTTAATAATTTTTAATAAATGAAGATTGTCATTTACTAAGAAGATTCCTGTTTTTAGGGTCATACTTGACACAAAACTTTCCTTTATTCCCTATATCCAAACACTCATTCGCTTGTGCAACTTGCACCTTAAAAACTCCAGAATCTGTCCTGTTCTCACCTTTGAAACTGCAAAACTCTTACAATCACTCTTATTCACTCTCGTCTACAACTCTCTTCTGATCGGTCTCCCTTTTATCAAACTTTCTACTCTACAATCTATCATGAAAGCAGCAGCCAGGGACATATTTTTATCCAGCCGCTTCACCAATGCCTCTATCCTGTGCCAGTCATTGCACTGATTACTCATTTGCTATCAAATCTAATATAAATTCATCTCTATCACCCACAAAGCTCTCCACAGTTCTCCACCGCCCTACATCTCCTTCCTTAATTTTGTCTCTCACCCCACCCGTGCCCTCTGTTCTGCAGCTAATCTAAGACTGACATCCTCCATAATCCGAACCTTGCATCTCAGTCTCCATAACTTCTCTCATGCTGCACCAGTCTACTGAATGCACTACCCCAAATGATCTAGTAATATGTAGCCCCCAATTTTTAGGCGCGCTTTAAAAACTCTTCTGCTTAGACAAGCCTATCACCTCAACTTACTAATCAAACTCTCCCTTCTTCCCTCCTTCCAAATGTTAATCATAATCTGCTCCTTCCTATTCATTTGTCTCCACATCGTCCATGCACCCAATAGCACACAGTAACTTCACTTAGACAGATCTTGGTTTATGTCTGGATCATGTAGCTTAATATGAAAATTCTTACTATAATAATGATGTCTGGACCATACAAAACAGCACGTTATACCTTTTGTGCCCCCTATTTCCTTATAGATTGTAAGCTTGCGAGCAGGGCCCTCACTCTTCCTGTTTATAATAGGAGTGGTGGAACCACTGTGCCGTGGTCTGAGGAGAGCATGGAGGGGCATGACTAGGTGAGCACCTGACTTTTCACTAGAGCCCCTGATGGTGGGGTTAGGTTTGGCTCCCGATAAACACCAGGTGCTACTCCAGGACAGACCACAGATACACGGCAGCTGGCCCCCAAGGGACTAGTAGCTGGAATGGCACAGAAGGTGAGGGCATCTGATGCAGGCAGGCACTGGCAAGTGCAAACTGGTATAGTTGATAGATCCAGCTGATATGCAGACTGACACGGCAGGTACAAGAGGGTCCGGCAGATATACTGGCTGGCATGGCTGGTGCAGGCGAGTCCAGCTGATATTTGGAATGGCACGGCAGGTGCAGGTAGGACCTGCTGATATACAGAATGGCACTGCAGGTGCAGGTGGGTCTGGCTGATATACAGATAGGCATAGCAAGTGCATGCAGGTTCAGCTGATGTACAGACTGGCACGACAGGTGCTGGTGGATCCAGCTGATATACAGACTGGCACAACAGATGCTAGCATATCTGGCTGATCCATACAGATTGGCATGGCAGGTGCTGGTGGGTCCGGCTAAAATACAGACTGACAAGGCAAGTACTGGCAAGGAGGTTAGGGACAGAAAGACACTAGCGGAACTAGCAGACTGGTACCTGAGAACTAGCAAGTGTGTTTGGGAACAGACTAACAACGTTGCACAGGCACCTCCAGATGGCTTAAATAATAAGTATCTCGCAGCCATTGGCTGGAGACATTTTAGGACGGCGCATGGCCCCTTTAAGAAGTGCGGAGATCTGAATGCTGTGCATGTCCCCCTAGCAGCAGCAGACGAGGAAGGAGGGAGAACTGGATGGGAGCCACAGCAGTGAATGAGTTGGCGTCCTTGCAGGGGGGAGAGAGGCAATGTGCAGGGACACCGGAGCTACAATGTAACTGTTGCAATGTTACATTGTATTGTTTTTATTGCCTGTACAAGTCCCTGCTTAATTGTAAAGTGCTGCGGAATATAAATAAAATGGTTATTATTATAGATTTTGTGGTTCCTGGGATTTATAAATGCTTAATTATTTACATTTTCGTCACAAGGCGGTAAGGAAAGTATGATCTGGCTCAGGAGTTGAGCCTGGTTTAATGTACACCAGGCAAATGCCACTTTGCTACATAGAAAACACCTGCTTGTAACTGCAGTGATGGGAGCTTGCTCCCATCTATGAAGTTTAACCATTTAAATGCCGCTGTCAATCTCTGAAGACAACATTAAAATGACATCATTACTGGTGCGTGTGCACAAGTGCTCCCATCAGCCCTCTGATCATGGGAAACTGATGGTAGCCCATGGTCTGCTGAAGGCCCCCATAACTGCTGTCTTGCCCTGTGAATCTCAGCTCCTTAGGAGAACCGCAATTTCACTACATACTGCAATAATATGGTATTGCAGTATATAACATAAGCTACCAAATGATAGCATGTTCAAATCATCTAGGGGGGCTTAAACTAAAACTAAAAAATAAAAGTAAAAATTAGAAATGAATGTTTAAAAATAAATGTATGTTTTAATCGCCCCTTTTTTCCCCATTTAAAAAAAAACAAATGAAAAACTTTAAGAAATGAGTCCAAAAAAAGTACGATCCATCAAAATAAAAAATTATTTAAATGTCAAAAAAGAAAAAATATTAGACTACTAATATTGCCAAATCAAAATATCATATGTACCTTAAAATAGAATCAATAAAACAATAAAGTAAAGGGTTAAAAAGAACATGCCATCATAAATCTCCATCAATGGAAACATGAAAATGTTTTGGGTCTCAGAAAATGGTGTCACAAACAAATTTTTTTTTTACATTTCACAGTGCTTGGATTTTTTTTCTCCTTTTCCAGAACATTATATTATAAAATGAATGGTGTGATTCAAAACTAAAAGGCGTCCTGTAACATGGCTATGTTGAGAGAAAAATAAAGAAAAGTTATGACTCATGAAACTCAGGAACTTAAGAGGTTAATGATGTCATAATACTTCTTTATTCTTCACATTTTAGCTTCTATTTTCATGTCATCTTTTATTCACATTAATTTTAATGGCTGGTACTATGGAACTATCTTGTTGACTTAACAAGTGACCAATAGTGCACATGCTACATGCATTTTTTCACACTTTCAGTATTTGATCAGTATTTTACCTCAATATTTGTAAGCCAAAACCAGGAGTGGGTGATGGGTGATAATTAGAGTTGAGCGATACTTTCCCATATCCTAAAGTATCGGAATCGGAATGGTATCGCCGATATCACTAAAAAATCGGCGATACCCGATACCGATACCGGAAGTCCCATGTAAGTCTATGGGAACAAAATATCGCAACTAAAAAAACCCCATTCTTTCCTTGTAAACACTAAATATACACACATAGAATACATATATATATATATATACATGTCATTGTGACATATATATATACATATATGCATAGTTTATACACTTCTACATAGTAAAATATCCTTTGATTCAATTGCCGGGTAAAGCCGGCTTCAGTGAAAAGACAGAAGCACCCGACATGAAATGACACTTGGTGTACATAGGGTTAACCATGTCTTTTCATGTCGTTTGCTATCTGATTTGCACAAACAATTAAATCAGACTATGTGTGCAAAATTTCACACCTGTAGGGGTTAATTAAAGGTGTAAATTCGTTGTAAAAAAAACGGACTTTTTTGCTACGAATTTACACCTTTAATTAACCCCTACAGGTGTGAAATTTTGCACACATAGTCTGATTTAATTGTTTGTGCAAATTAGATAGCAAAGGACATGAAAAGACATGGTTAACCCTATGTACACCAAGTGTCATTTCATGTCGGGTTCTGCATTTTCACAAAAGCCGGCAATTGAATTAGCGCTATTATACTATGTAGAAGTGTATGAACTACAAATATAAATATATATATATATGTGTCACAAATTCAATGACATGTATATATATATATGAGGTGTAAAATTGCTGAAAAAAAATGCGTGGGCTCCCGCCCTATTTTCGCAACCAGACAGACAAAGCCAGTGAGTGGGGGCAGATAATAATAGCCCAGAGAGGGACCATTATTTTTGGCCCCCCCCGGCTACTTAACATCTGCCCCCAGACACCCCAGAAAGGGCAAATCTCTAATTAGATTTGCCCTTTCTGGCACTTTGCCCGTCTATTCCCATTGCCCTGTAGCGGTGGCGAATGGGTTAATAAGGGGTTAAAATGACCTTGCAATTGAAAGGTCACTTTAAGCCAGGTTAATAATTGAGAGCTGTCAATTAGACAACTATCAATTATTAATCCTATTGTATAAAGAAAAATCAAACACACACACTTTAATAAAAAAGAAGTTTAATGAAATAATCACACAGTTTTTGACCATATTTTATTTACCTGCTAAAACCATTTCCTGTAATAAAAATAAAATAAAAAAGCAAAATTATTCTTACCTATCCCATGCACAGTCAGGTCCCACGGTGTAATCCTCAGAAAGGGTTAATGTTTACTGCAGGGACCCAGCTAATGCTGCAGCCTCACAGTAAACCCCAAATGAATGAGTTCCTCTCCTGCCTGACAGGAGAGTAAAGGCTGGGTCTCACATAACGATACACCAGCGATCCCGACAACGATATGCACTTGTCAGGATCGCTGGTGTATCGCTACATGATCGCTGCTGAGCTGCCAAACAGGCAGCTCAGGCAGCGATCTGGGACAGCGACACTGCGGGTAACATCGCTTAAGGGCCCGTCTCACATAGCGATATCGCTACCGAGATCGCTGCTGAGTCACTAGTTTTGTGACGCAGCAGCGAGCTCACCAGCGATATCGCTGTGTGTGACATTCAGCGACGATCAGCCCCCCTGCCGGGTATCGCTGATCGTCGCAGAAATGTCAGGACCTTTTTTTGATCGCTGGTTTCCCTCTGACAGGCACGCATCGCTGCGTGTGACAGGCGGGAGACCAGCGATCCGCTGGTAACCAAGGTACACAGCGGGTTTCCAGGCACCGCGCAGCGCTTGGAAACCCGCTGTGTACCTTGGATACCAGCTCCCTGCATCAGGGCGCTGGTATCCAAGGTGCACAGCGGGTTTCTAGGCACAGCCCCGCGCCTGGAAACCCGCTGTGTACCTTGGTTACCAGCGGATCGCTGGTCTCCCGCCTGTCACACGCAGCGATGTGTGCCTGTCAGCGGGAAACCAGCGATCAAAAAAAGGTCCTGACATTTCAGCGACGATCAGCGATACCCGGCAGGGGGGCTGATCATCGCTGAATGTCACACACAGCGATATCGCTGGTGAGCTCGCTGCTGCGTCACAAAACTAGTGACTCAGCAGCGATCTCGGTAGCGATATCGCTATGTGAGACGGGCCCTTAAGTGGAAAGCTTAATTGATTGCTTTCCACTTTCACTTCAGGTCAGCCAGGGACACAATCAGTGACGTCAGAGGGAACTGATTAACAAAAATAGGGGTTCCCTTCGAAAAAAAAATGGCGTGGGGTCCCCCCTATTTTTGTTAACCAGCCAGATGAAGCAGACCGCTGAGGCCTGGATTTTCAGGCTGTTAAGGAGCCAAGATCCATGGACCTTGCCAGCCTGATAATACTAGGCCACAGCAGTCTGCATATCTTGGCTGATTAACAAAAATAGGGGATCCCCTCGAAAAAAATTGGCGTGGGGTCCCCCCTATTTTTGTTAACCAGCCAGATGAAGCAGACCGCTGAGGCCTGGATTTTCAGGCTGTTAAGGAGCCAAGATCCATGGACCTTGCCAGCCTGATAATACCAGGCCACAGCAGTCTGCATATCTTGGCTGATTAACAAAAATAGGGGATCCCCTCGAAAAAAATTGGCGTGGGGTCCCCCCTATTTTTGTTAACCAGCCAAGTAAAATGCAGACTGCTGCGGCCTGGTATTAAAAGACTGTTAAGGCCCATGGATTTTGGCCCTCAACAGCCTGATAATACTAGGCTACAGCAGCCCCACATTTGGCGCATCAAAAGATGTGCCAATTGTGGCACTTTACCCGGCTCTTCCCACTTGCCCTGTAGCGGTGGCAAGCGGGGTAATAAGGGGTTATTGTCACCGTTGATTGCACGGTGACAATAAGCCCGGTTAATAATGGAGAGGTGTCAATAAGACACCGATCCATTATTAATCCCAAAGTTATTAAATGTATAAAAAAAAGACAAAGCAAGAAAAAAGTCTTTTAATGAAATAAAAGAGACAACACAGTTTTCATTAATTTTATTATACTCTCATTCCTGCGACGCCATCGATCTCCTGTAAAAAAAGAAAAAAAACAAACCAACAGTATACCACCTGTCCGACGCAGTCCAGAACGACAGTCCCACGACGATCCAACTCTGCTACATCGCAATGACAGGCAGAGCCTGTCATCGCGACGCAGCACAGCTGATTACCTGCTTCCCCGGCGGTGACGTCATCGGACTGACTGCTTTACAGCCGGGATTACCCAGCAGTCACTGCAGTTATCGCGAGAAACTGCATGTGACCGCCGGGGAAAGAAGATTGCGGCCATGAAGCAGTGCAGGACGTGACCGCCGGAGATCTTCTGCCAGGTAAGTGCCGCTGACTCCTGACAGACCCGACCGACGGACACTGACAGTGACAGTGACAATCCCGATTCCGGTATCCGATAAGACGAAAATATCGGAACTCGGAATCGGAATTCCGATACAGCTAATATCGGCCGATACCCGATATTTGCAGTATCGGAATGCTCAACACTAGTGATAATACAGAAGTGGTCCCGTGTTTCTATAATACTTTTCCTGTGATTGTACCACTCCTGATTTTGGCATCCAAAAACTGATGTAAAATACAGACCAAACCTGTACGTGTGAAAGTGGCCTAAAGGGAATCTGTCAGAAGGATTTTGCCTATTTATATGTGCATATACAGTAGCTCTTTCAAAACCAAGTCTAGCAATAAGTGTTGAATTAACATGCAAAAGATACTGAAGGGCTAGTGTAGATCTCTAACCTGTGTCACTCCAGCTCTATTCATAGCCCAGTATCGCTTACTCCTGCTTGACTTATAGCCTGTACACTTGTGTGACTTTAGCTTCATTTACATGTCAATTCAAATGCTGATTTCCTAGTAAAGAAGGAACTTACTGACCATGTAAATTGCTGGACTTGAGAGAGGTACAATGACTTATAAATAGTTTGAGATGTGAAATCCTGCTGACAAATTCCCTTTCTCAATTTGAATTTGCAATTCAGAGCTGGCCGATAGGGCATTCTTACAGCCACCGCTCACACTATAGTGAGTAGGAATGAGCGGACCCATGTAGTTTCGGATTCTGGTACATGACCAGCACTTTATTCAAAAGATCGTTTCGGGCACCAGAACTGTACCCGAACTTGAACCAGAATCTGAACCTCATTGAAAACAATGGGGACCCGAACTTTTGATCTGGAAAAGTTTATCTCTCTCCTTCTGGAATTCCCCCGGAACTAAGAACATTAAAATAGACTTGCGGGAGAAGTCGGTGTTTTCCGTTTAGCACCTGACACTAACTGTCTGGTACTAGAAGCAACTTTTAAGTTCGGGTTCACTCATCTCTATTAGTGAGCAATGACTGTAGCCGAGCTTGCACGCCCTATGACTGAAAGCTGGTCACTTTTAGGAGAAATAAAGCTAATTCTCTCTCCCGAGTGCCACAGTTTCAGTACAGCAGCTGGGCATATTCCTAAAGCTATGAATCTGCAGTTAGATGACCTGGCATATTCTCTTTAAGCTCCTTCCACTTTTCAATAAGTTAGAGTTAGCCTGGACAGGCATAAAAATGTCAAGAATCACATTATTTTTTTGAAAACTAGAAGTTTCAAACAGTTATTAGCTAGAATTATGGCAAAAACTGTATGGTGAATCAAGGCCATTAACTTTAGTGACTAGTATACAACCATCTTGACATTACACTTGACCTTGTACATGCAACATAACAAGCATCCTGTAAGATCATTCTGCTTAACCATGACTCCTTCCTTTTCTTTTATGCCTTGTCATTTCATTGTTTTACTCTATGAATCCTCTCCACATCAACCAGATTTTGCTTATCTGAAATATTAATTTAATTAATAAGATATAAATTACATTAGCACATTAGCAACTGGTGCATATGATATACATAACTGCGCAAAAATTTTAAACAAGTGTGGAAAAAATGTTGCAAAGTAAGAATGCTTTCAAAAATAGAAGTGTTAATAGTTTATTTTTAGAAATTAACAAAACACAAAGTGGATGAACAAAAGAAAAATCTAAATCAAATCAATATTTGGTGTTACCAGTTACCACCCTTTTCTTTCAAAACAGCATCAATTCTTCCAGGTGCTTGTACACAGCTTTTGAATAAACTTGTCAGGGAGGTTGTTACAAACTTCTTGGTGAACTAACCGCAGATCCTCTATGGTGTAGGATTGCGAAAATCCTTCTGTCTCTTCATGAAGATAGTTCTTAATAACATTGGCAGTTTTTTTGGAGTCATTGTCCTGTTGCAGGATAAATTCTTAGAAAATCAAACTCCTCCTTATGATACTTGCATGTTGAAGAAATATTTTCCTGTATTTCTCAACAATGAGAACACCATTAAACGTAACAAGATTCCTTTCTCAATTTTCTGAAATGCAGCCCCAAACTTGCATTGTGACCTGCAGACACATTATGGAACCACTCTCCAGCCCTTCAGCAAACAAAACGCCTTCTGTAAAAATCAAATATTTAGCATTTTGACTGATCATTACTGAGCACTTGCTGCTATCATTTTCCCCAGTCCAATTTTTGTGCATAGTTGAGTTAATTTTCTTTATTTCCATGTTGAGGGTATGGTGTTTAGACACAGTCCATCAGTAAAGACCGCTTCTGGCCAGACTTCTACTAACAGTGTAGTTGGGTCCCACTGGTTGCTGCAAGTTCTGAGCTGATGGCACTTCTAGATGTCTTCAGACTTAGAAGAGAAGTAAGCATGAAGTGGGTTTGATCTGCTCCACTATATTTCCTTGGCCACCACAGCACTTACAGTCTTCAACATTGTCCTTTCCTTTAGTCAGTGAGAAAAATACTGGCAGATGTTTGGCTATTATAATGCAGAGAGAAGGACCACGAGATTAAGTCACAGTGACTAAATAAAGAGCATAGTACTAAGTAAACATAACCTCGTGCATCCCAGCAGGTTATATACCCCGTTGGCTGCAGGTAGTTATATATGGTGATACATTGCTGCTTCATTGCATATATTTTGATTTAGGACCTGATATAACTATGCACCTTATTCCTGTTAGTCACTGTGACTTAATCTCATGGTCCTTCTCTCTGCATTGAGTCAACTTTATTTATTTATATATATTATTATGAATTGGTGTCTTATTGCTCTCTTAGGCTTTGATGTAGCTTATTAGAATATTTTTATTTGATACCTGCACCAGTATCTATTGCGTCATACAGACACTGGGATTTCTACCAGACATATCTGTTATATCACATATTATTAGAGTTATTATTATTGGGGATATATGATATGCCTGGTCCTTTTCCCTAGAGTCTATATCTGCTTTTTAGCTTCCTGTTTCTTGTGCCCCAAATAATGTAGTCCTATTTACTACAGTTTTGTAATATTGTGTGCAATAAAATTTATTTTCTATTTTTATATATTTTTGATTCTACTCCTTCGTTTTCTCTCTATTGATGTATCCTTGCAGATGTTGGCCTTTGTACAATTTGACATCAAGACTAGAGATGAGCGAACCTGAACTTAAAGGTTCGGTGTTCGAATAGGACAGTTAGTGTCCGGTGCTAAAAGCCGAACACTGATTTTCCCTGGAAGTCCATTGCAACGTTCGGAGTTATGGGGGAAGAGAGAAGAGTTTTTTTCTTACCTAGACCCAAAGTTCAAATCTTCATTGTTTTAAATGGGGTTCAAGTTCGAGTAAAGTTGTGATACCCAACCTAAACTTTGGTATAAAGTTTCAGTTGGGTACCAGAACCTGAACTTCCACCAACCAACTTATCCCTACCAAAGATCCCAGTGCTGCAAAGCAACAGTGCTAATAGTATTATGCTTACCAGTTTCATTATTCTTCTATTATTGGTGCCACTCCGGTCATCTAATGCAGTTTGTGACCTGCCTCCAATGTTTGCTGGGAAAGTCGGAGGTCACTTCTCAATAAGTTTGTGAGAGCCAGACCGAGGCCAGATCAAGGCACTTATAGACTTATATTGAAAGCCTATGATCACTGCCTACGATTTCCTATCATTCAGAAGATGAGGTCACAAGATGTCATGCCATAGCAGCACTGGGAACAGCTGAAGACAGCAGTTAGTAAGTATATTACTAGAAGCAGGGAACTTGCCTTAATGATACTACTACAGCGCTGAAATAAAAAAAAACACGCTGGAGTGATGCTTTAATGCTTCAGCATACCTTGACATTTTGAACAATTATATGCTTTCAACTGTATGGGAACAGTTTGTAGGAGGCACTTTTCTGTCCCTACATGACTATTATAGTCATAGAACACGTCTGCTTATGCAATGGTTTCATTGTTTTTAGTTGAATGTGCACATTGTAGATTGAGACTGAAGGCAGCAAAACCATGAAGAAACACAAATGGAAACAAGGAGGAAATAAACATGTAAAACAAACAAGATTATATGTGAAACCTCAGATTCTTCAAATTACCCCCCCTTTAACTCGGCTGACAACTTTACATATTCTTGGCATTCTCTCAAGCAACTTTACCAGATATCACTTTCCAATAGCTTCCAATAAATTGTGGAACTACCTGCCTTCAGAAAGTTTTAGTAACCTTCAGGTGTATTTATCAGAAACAATTTTGGTAAACAGTTCCAAATAGTGCTGTGAGTTATTCATCAACTGTTCCAAGCCAGAATTTGTCAAGAACCACTACTTAACTAATTAAAGAGAAATGACAATCCATAATTATTTTAAAACATTAAGGTTAGCCAAGACGGTAAATTCCTAGAACTTTGAAGGTATCTTCAAGTCCAGTCATGAAAACCATCAATGGTTATGATTAAAGGGAAACTGACAGGTCCCCCCTGCCCTCCAGATCACAAGCATATGTACATTTATATGTAAATAGCATGCCTAACACGCCCTTTCTACTGTATAACTCATTAACTTGTGTCAAAAAATATTTTTAAATTCCATTTTCAATATGCAGATAAGTTTCAGACCAGTCAATGGGGCGGTTATTTCCCAAGACTAGCTGTCCTACTGACCATGCTATCACGCACTTGTGGGTGTGATAACATGATATGCAAGAGCCGGCATCATCGCAATGTCTTTGCAAATCTTGTGCATATGTGCGACTTTCGTACACATCAGTAGCCTCTGAAGCAAGCCAGGTGTACACTTCCTGGCTTCAGAGGTGCACAGCGCATGTCTGGAAGCAAAGAAAAAGCCTGACAGCAATAGAACAGATGCCTTTTGGTGAGTTTGTGACTGATCTTCAGGTCCTCCATGGGTGTCAGGCTTCTACTCTGCTTTCGGCTTCAGGGGCGCTGACGTAGAAGAAAGAAAGTCGGACGCCCACATGAAGTTTGCAGAGACACAGGGATGATACAGTAGTGGCCAAAAGTATTGGCACCCCTGCAATTCTGTCAGATAATACTCAGTTTCTTCCTGGAAATGATTGCAAACACAAATTCTATGGTATTATTATCTTCATTTAATTTGTCTTCAATGAAAAAACACAAAAAGAATTGACCTAAAGCCAAATTGGATATCATTCCACGCCAAATCTAAAAAAGGGGGTGTACAAAAGTATTGGCACTGTTTGAAAAATCATGTGATGCTTCTCTAATTCGTGTAATCACCAGCACCTGTAACTTACCTGTGGCACCTAACAGGTGTTGGGAATAACTGAATGACACTTGCAGCCAGTTAACATGGATTAAAGTTGACTCAACCTCTGTCCTGTGTCCTTGTGTGTACCACATTGAGCATGGAGAAAAGAAAGAAGACCAAAGAACTGTCTGAGGACTTGAGAAACCAAATTGTGAGGAAGCATGAGCAATCTCAAGGCTACAAGTCCATCTCCAAAGACCTGAATGTTCCTGTGTCTTCCGTGCGCAGTGTCATCAAGAACTTTAAAGCCCATGGCACTGTGGCTAACCTCCCTAGATGTGGAAGGAAAAGAAAAATTGATGAAGATTTCAACGCAAGATTGTGCGGATGGTGGATAAAGAACCTCGACTAACATCCAAACAAGTTCAAGCTGCCCTGCAGTCCGAGGGTACAACAGTGTCAACCCGTACTATCCATCGGCATCTGAATGAAAAGGGACTGTATGGTAGGATACCCAGGAAGACCCCACTTCTTACCCTGTGACATAAAAAAGCCAGGCTGGAGCCTAAAATGTTTTGGAAGAATGTTCTCTGGTCAGATGAGACAAAAGTCAAGCTTTTTGGGAAAAACCATCAACATAGAGTGTACAGGAAAAAAAAAGAGGCATTCAAAGAAAATAACACGGTCCCTACAGTCAAACATGGCGGAGGCTCCCTGATGTTTTGGGGTTGCTTTGCTGCCTCTGGCACTGGACTGTTTGACCGTGTGCATGGCATTATGAAGTCTGAAGACTACCAACAAATTTTGCAGCATAATGTAGGGCCCAGTGTGAGAAAGCTGGGTCTCCCTCAGAGGTCATGGGTCTTCCAGCAGGACAATGACCCAAAACACACTTCCAAAAGCACTATAAAATGGCTTGAGAGAAAGCACTGGAGACTTCTAAGGTGGCCAGCAATGAGTCCAGACCTGAATCCCATAGAACACCTGTGGAGAGATCTCAAAATGGCAGTTTGGAGAAGGCACCCTTCAAATATCAGGGACCTGGAGCAGTTTGCCAAAGAAGAATGGTCTACAATTCCAGCAGAGCATTGTAAGAAACTCATTGATGGTTACCGGAAGCGGTTGTTCGCAGTTATTTTAGCTAAAGGTTGTGCAACCAAGTATTAGGCTGAGGGTGCCAATACTGGACCATTTTTGGAGTTTTGTGTGAAATGATCAAGGATTTGATTTTTGCTTCATTCTCTTTTGTGTTTTTTCCGTGCAAGCAAATTAAATGAAGATAAAAATAGCAAATAATTTGTGATTGCAATCATTTTCAGGAAGAAACTGAGTATTATCTGACAGAATTGTAGGGGTGCCAATACTTTTGGCCACCACTGTATATGCTGATAGTTTGGAGGGCATGGGGGACCTTTCAGGTTCCCTTTTAATTGGCGATCTTGAGAACACCCCAAAGAAGGGAAGACCAAGAATTAACTATGCTGCAGATGATATGTTCATCAAAATTACCAGACTCAGAAACCGCATATTGACAGCACCTCAGATAACAGCCTTCATAAATGTTGCACCAACACAGACTGTCCAGAAGAAACCAAAAAAGCCACTACAGATGACCACAAATTAGAGAAAGAGACTTGTGTGAGCCAAGCAACACAAGGGATGTACACTGGATCAGTAGAAAAATCTAAATTGTGTATATTTTGGGCTGATGAGTCAAAATTAGAGATTTTTGGTACCAACAGCCATGTCTCTGGGTGGTGATTCTTTGCTGGTGACATTGTTGATGATTTATTCCAAATTCCAAGAACACTTACCCAGCATGGCTACCAAAGCAATGACATGGCATTCCATCTGTTTTTGCACTTGGTGAGATCATCGTTTGTGTTGGAACAGGATAATGAAGTGAAATACACCTCCAGAGTATGGAAGGGTTATGTGGCCTAGAAGGAAAAGGATAGAGTGCTGTGTCAGATGACATGGCCTCTACAATCACTCAACCTCAACCTAATTGAGATAGTTTGGATGTGTTGGACCGTAGATGGAAAACAAAGAGGCCAACAAGTGCTCAGCACCTAAGGGAACTCCTTCAAGACTGTTTTAAAGCCATTTCAGGTGACTAATTGATGATGTTGTTTAAGAGGTTGCAAAGAAATTTTGCTGTCATCAAAGTAAAAAGTGAGGTTTAACACATATTCTGGTTTCTTTCACACATGTTTCTTTGCTCTTTGTTACCATGTGTATTCTTTTGTACAGTAGTTTTGTGGCTGTGAACCTGAAAGCCTGAATCTATAATGTGTACATTCTAATTAAACAAGGAAAACCATTACTTGAACAGGTGTGTTCAAACTTTGACCAATATTATGTATATATACAATACTGCGCAAAAGTTTTAGGCAGATGTCAAAAAAATACTTCAAAGTTGCTTTCAAAAATAAAAGTGTTAATAGTTTATTTTTTATCAGTTAAGAAAATGTAAAGTTAATTAACAAAACAAAAATCTTAATCAAAACAATATTTGGTCTGATTACCTTTTGCCTGGCTGTGCGATGCAATTTTTTCCTTCTGACATGGTCCTGGTGATCACTCCTGTGGTAACCGGTCACTATCTTCTCCCTTGAAGTTCATTGTCTAGTCTCTGGTTGTTAGGACACAATTATTGCTATGACTGTCTCTTACAAGCACAAGGTTCCCTCTTCTGAAACAACATATTTCCTGCTCCTTGTTCAAAACAACAACAAGCTGCAGGGGAGAAAGGACAAGTCCAAGTGCACACAAATCAGAGGGGAGCATTGTCTCTTAAAGTCACAGTGTAATTCAGTACTTAGCAGCGGATGACCCCATACACCTTCACAATAGCATCAAATTTTCTAGGTATACTTGCACACAGGTTTTAAAGAAATTAGACAGTCATGTTCTTCCAAATATCTTGTAGAACTCAGCACAGATCTTGTGTGGATGTAGGCTTGTGCAGATCCTTCTGCCTCATCATGTAAGTGAAGACATTCTCAATGATGTTGAGATCATATAAGGGCTCTCTGGGTGACATAGCATTACTTCCAGGACTTCTTGTCTTGTTTTTCTTGACACTGAATATAGCTTTTAATGGCATTGTCTGTAAGCTTGGGGTCAATATCTAGCTGCAAAATACATTTAGAGCCAGTGAAATGTCTGTCCTGATGATATTAGCTGATAGATTAGTATGTGCCTGCATTTTGCAACATTGATAACATTAATCCTGACCAAATTCCCAACTCTTTTTGCTGAAATGCAGCCCAAAGCTTGAAAGAAACCTCTATTATGCTTCATTGTTGTCTGCACCTACTCATTATTGTACCACTCTCCTGATTATTGCACCAGTAAACAAACTGCCTTCTCTTACAGCCAAGTTTTTAAAATTTTGCCTCATCAGTCCAGAGCACATGACCTTTTGGCAGCAATTCTTCCATGAAGACCACTTCTGGACAGACTTCTATGAACAATAGGTCTAGCTGAGTCCCACTGGTTGCTTGTAGTTTTGAGCTGATGTCATTGTTGGATACATTACAATTTTGAAGAGATTTTAGCATGATTTCTCTTTCATTTACTGTACTTGGTGAACAATGCATCTTCGATACCCAACATTTCTTGGATATTCTTCAAAATAGTATGAACAGCACATATTGAAACCCTAGTTTGTGTTAAAATCTTTGCCTTGGAGAAACCTTGCTGATGCAGTTTAACTACCTTGTGTCTTGTTGATGTGCTTATTCTTCCCATAGTGTATGACCGGTGACATGAAATTGTCATCCACAACCTCAACTTTGTAGCAGAGTTTGGCTCTTCTTCCAGTTTTAGGCCTTCTGCACAAATATTTCATTTTTAGCTAATACTGTATTTCAACCTACATAGAAAAATGATGATCATTATCATCTATTTAGTATAATTGGTCACTCATATACCTGACTATAAGCTGACAAAATGTACGAAATCCCTTTCTCTGTGCAAGTGTACCTCAAGGAAATGATGCTGACAAAAGCAAAGGGTAGACACAAATAATTGATTTAATTGCTATTAACACTTCTAGTTTTTAAATCATTCTTACTTTGCAGCATTGTGTCCATACCTGGCTAAAACTTTTATACAGTGCTGTATTTTCAAAATATAATAATTTAGAAAGTTAATTTCTTTTGAATTGGGCTATTTTTTGATGAGTGATCTCTCATGTTCATTTACCAACTAACCACATGTGTGCGTCAATAACATCCCAGTTCCATCTTTTTTTAAATACTCTCTGTTACATCATTGCCCTAAGACCATTGAACTTACTACTATCATTCCCAGTTCAGAAAATAATTTCTTCAAAAAGGTAAAAAGGTATCACATACATTATTTTAAACCACAATCATTGGTTATGGCCCGCAGATCACCCAATTTGTTTACATATGTCTATCCATACCTCATTGTACCTTGCTGCCCTTGTTGCACTTTACTGTATATATATATGTATTGACTCAGTTCCCGACTAGATGACATTAATGCAGCTTTATTCAAAGTCCTCACTACCCATACAAAGAACCATCCCTTTGGAAAATTAGCACTATGCACCTATAGGGTTAGTCTTCCTATTTAATTTAGTATCTAAGTTATCCTTTTGTCTCAGGTATTTTAGAGAACTGGGGGGTCTGCGATATCAAGACAGGTTATTACACTTGGGGTTATTTAGTTTGGAAAAACTAAGGCTCAGGGGTGATCTTATTACAATGTATAAATATATGAGGGGACAGTACAAAGACCTTTCTAATGATCTTTTTACTTTTAGACCTGTGAAGGGGACAAGAGGGTATCCTCTACGTCTGGAGGAAAGAAGGTTTAGTCATAATCACAGACGCAGATTCTTTACTGTAAGAGCAGTGAGACTATGGCACTCTCTGCCGTCTAATGTTGTAATGAGTGATTCCTTACTAAAATTTAAGAAGGCACTGGATGCCTTTTTTGAAAAGTATAATATTACAGGCTATATTCACTAGTTTCCTAGATACAGCGTTGATCCAGGGAGCTAGTCTGATTGCCGTATGTGGAGTCGGGAAGGAATTTTTTTCCCCAATGTGAAGCTTACTGTTTGCCACTTGGGGTTTTTTGCCTTCCTCTGGATCAACATGTTAGGACAGGTTAGGATAGGATATAGGTTGAACTTGATGGACTTAAAGTCTTCCTTCAACCTTAATAACTATATTACTATGTTATTATGTTACTTGGTATTGTACACATTTATTACTTCTCCATTTATAGGGTGCTGCAGAATATATTGGAGATATGTAAATAAGAAAATATTATAGTAGAAAGGGCCATTAAAGTACAATTGGAAGTGAATATTAGTCACTGAAAATCTCTTTAACCTCTAATGATCAACAAAATACCTATAGTCCAAGTGTTGCATACATCATCATTATTAAATCTGTGGTGATTAGACTCTTGACATCTGATCAACTATTTGAAGGGATGGTAGCACTTAAATAGGGCTTGTACACTGATGGTCAGTACCCGGGCCAGTAGAGATCAATTGTTCCCAACAAAGCACAGCTTGTATGTCAGAGTTGTTTTCCATCTCCAGAGTCACTATATGAGTCTCTCTCACCTGTAGAGTGTAAGCTCATATGGTCAACAAGGTCCTCTGTCTCTTGCCTGTAGAGTGTAAGCTCTAATGGACAGTGGGTTTCTCTCTCTCTACTGTAGAGTGTAAGCTCTTATGGTCAGCCAGGTTCTCTCTTTCTTCTGTAGAAGAGTGTGTAAACCCTTATAGTAAGCAAGTCCTCTCTCTCTTCTGTAGAGTGTAAGCTTTTATGATCAGCAGGGTCCTCGTTCTCTCCAGTAGAGTGTAAACTCTTATGGTCAGAAGGGTCTGCTCTCTTTCACTCCTGTAGAATTTAAGGTCTTGTGTTCAGCGGGATTCTCTCTCCTATAGAGTGTAAGCTCTTATGGTAAGCAAGGTCCTCTTTCTCTTCTGTAGAGTGTAAGCACTTATGATTAGCAGAGTACTCTCTCTATCTTTCTCTCTCTTCTGTAGATTACAATTAAGAAATAAATGTGTTTTCTGAGATGCACAGAGATAGATCGTTAAATAGAGTCAGTCAATACTTTTGACCATGCAAAACTGCTTACCAAGCTAGATAAATGTAGAGGTGTTAAAAGCACCTCTCCAGCGTTTTTCAATGCAGCGTTGGAGTTCAGCTACTAATCCAAGTTACCTGCACTTAGGCTCATACTTGCTATCCACCATCTTCATTTCAGTAGTTGACTGAAAGTAAGTGCAGGCCTGCCTGTCTGTCTTGGAGCCCTGCTTACACAGGTAACCCACCCTATGGAGACCCAACTTGGAGTGTCCACATTTCAAAAAATAATTGGACACATAATCCGTTGGTGGATTGTCTAGCCAGGGAGATCATAGAGTGGGGAGATTACTGCCATGAGAATTGTTTAAATATTTCTCTTTCTACAGTAACCATACCTGTCTTTCTGTCTAGGCTTGAGGACGTTTTTTCTGAGAGTGGGTGTCAGGATTTGCCTCCTCATCATGAATATGACTGTCCTGTTAATCTTATTCCAGGAGAGAACTGTTAAAATCTAGACTGTATAATCTTTCCGGTCCTCAGAGACAAGCCATGAAGGATTTCATTGCGGAAAGTGTGGAGAAGGGACATATCAGACCCTCATCTTCGCCCGTGGTGGCAGGGTTCTTATTCGAGAAGAAAGATGGCGGTCTACGTCCCTGTTTAGATTTCTGGGAATTAAATCAAATTACCATCCAAGATCCATACCCTCTTCCTCTGATTCCGGATCTGTTCAGCCAGCTTTTGGGAGCTAAGGTGTTTTCCAAGTTGGATTTAAGGGGGACCTACAACCTGGTTAGAATCAGAGAAGGGGATGAATGGAAAACAGTATTCAATACCCCTGAGGGTCAATTTGAGAGTTTGGTCATGCCTTTCAGTCTGACCAATGGACTGGCGGTATTCCAGCATTTCATTAATGATATTTTCCATCATTTGGTGGGTAGGTTTGTGGTGGTCTATCTAGAAGATATTTTGGTTTATTCACCTGATTTGGAGTCACATTGCGGGGCATGTTAGACAGGTGTTGCAAATATTAAGAGATAATAAATTGTATGCCAAACTGGAAAAATGTGTTTTCGTTGTCCAGGAGGTGCTTTTTTTGGGTACCTGTTGTCATGTTTGGGTTTTCGGATAGTTCCGGAGAAGATCCGTGCTGTCCTTGATTGAGACTGTCCCGAGAACCTGAACCTGAAGGCCCTACAGCGTTTCCTGAACTTTACTAATTTTTAGCGGAAATCCATCCGGAATTACTCAGTAATTGTGAAACCTCTTACTGACATGACTAGGAAGAGGTCTGAATTGTCCAAATGGTCGGACACTGCGCCAAGGGATTTTTCCTCCCTAGAGAACTGTTTCACCACGGCTTCTATACTCAGTCAACCCGATGTTTCCCAACCCTTTATTGTGGAGGTTGATGTGTCGGAGGTAGGGGTTGGGGCTGTGTTGTTTCATGGTCCTTCCCCAAGTATGGTGTCCATGTGCCTTCTTTTCCAAAAAATTTTCTTTGGTTGAGAGAAATGATGACGTAGGTAATAGGAAGCTTTTGGCAATTAAGTTGGCATTTTAAGAATGGCGACATTGGTTGGAGGGGGATGTCCATGCTATTACTGTTATCACTGACCATAAGAACTTGTTATATCTCCAATCGGCTAAACGTCTCAACCCTAGGCAGGCTAGATGGTACCTGTTTTTTACTAGGTTCAATTTTGTGGTCACTTTCAGTCCAGCAGTCAAAAATGTCAAGGCTGATGCTTTGTCCCAGAGCTTCCCTGGTGGTGGTGACCATGAAAACCCTTCCCAAAATTTACAGAAGGGGGTAGTTATTTTGGCATTGTACCCTGAGCTGGAGAGTGAGTTGTTGGAGGTCCAGTGGGTTGTTCTTGTCTCCTACCCTCCAGGAAGGTTATTTGTACCACCAAATCTGCGCTGCAAAGTAATAAGGGAACATCACAACTCTGTGCTTGCTGGTCATCCAGGTGGTAAGGCAACCGCGGATCTCATTTCTCATCATTTTTGGTGACCGGTGTTGCATCAGGATGTGGCTGAACAGGTATCTACTTGTAGTGTCTGTGGACTTTCTAAGGTATCACATACCCGTCTGTTTGGTACTCTTTGTCCGCTGCCTATTCCCAGCACACCATGGCCACACTTGTACATGGATTTTATTGCTGACCTACCGGTTTCTACAGGCAAGACTGTGGTTTTGGTGATTGTAGATAGGTTCAGTAAAATGGTCCATTTCATTGCATTACCGGAACTTCAGAATGTCAAGAATCTTGCTCAGGTGTTTGTAAATGAGATTTTGAAGCTTCACAGGGTTTCCCTCTGATGTGATGTCAGATCGAGGGACCCAATTTGTTTCCAAGTTCTGGAGAAATTTCTGTTCTCGGCTGGGGTGCAGCTGTCATTTTCCTTTGCCTTCCATCCTCAGTCGAATGGACATACCAAGCACGTTAACCAGAATTTGGAGACCTACCTCAGGTGTTTTGTCACCAAAAATCAGGAGTATTGGGCATCCTACTTGCCACTGGCAGAATTTGCCATCAATAATCACCATCAGGAATCTACCAGCAGGTCACCGTTCTTTGGTGCATACGGTTACCATCCACAGTTTGGTACTTTTAACGGGAAGGGGCTTCTGGAGTTCCTGAAGAGGAACGTTTTGCTTCATCGCTCTCCTCAGTGTGGCAGGGGCTTCTGAGTAATTTGAAGATTATGGGAGACAGGTACAAACGTATGGCTGACAGAAAACGTATACCAGGTCTGGACCTGAATGTGAATGACTTTGTGTAGTTGTTAACCAGGAATATCAGGTTGAGGGTTCCTTCCTGGAAGTTGGGACCTAGATTCATTGGTCCCTATAAAATAACCACTGTCATTAATCCAGCAGCATTTCGTCTTGAGCTTCCTCAGGCTCTTAAATTCCACTATGTCTTCCACAGGTCGTTACTCAAGAAATATGTGGAGTCTTTTGAGCCCTCAACCCTACCGCCACCTCCAATAATGGTTGATGGAAATCTGGAGTTTCAGATTTCGAGGATTGTAGATTCTTCTCTCCAACGTCATTCCCTACAATACTTGGTGCACTGGAAGGGTTATGGATCAGAGGAAAGGATGTGGGTCTCGGCATCAGAGGTGAATGCTTCCAGGCTGGTTTGTTCATTTCACATCTCTTATCCCGAGAAGCCTGGTCCTGAGTGTCCGGAGGGCACTCGTAGAAGTGGGGGTACTGTCACGAGTGTGTCAGAAGCTGCAGAAAGTCGCATTGCATCTAGCTTCAGAAAGTCTCAGTGGTTGGCCTTGCAGACTAGTGGCCACCTCCCCGGCCTTAATTGTGTCACCTGGACCTGGGTGTTTATAACTCCCAACTTCCTGTTGGGAGTTGTGGATGTTATTTCCATTCCTCCCTTGTGAATGCTTGGAGCTACAAAAGTTGGCTAACTTCCTTTCTGGTGTTGGAAGGATGTCTTCCAAGGGTCTCCACTCCATGCTTCCCTAGTATTGGGCTCCCCTTCCCCTCTTCCCTTTGTGTTGCACTTACTCTGTCTTACACTTTGCATGACATAGGCAAATCTCATAACACCCTACTTGCCCTACAGTCCCTAAATTGGCTCCTCACCAATCGCTGAGCAGGAAACCTGTATTTCCCTTGAGCTATGCCCTGGATAGGGATGTTCATTGGTCAATCCCCACTACAAACTAAAGGCAAAAAGGTAGACAGACAAGGGGAATGAACTTATCTTGAGCAGACTCAGAGAGCTAACAGCAAACATCCTCAAACAGTTCCAGAGAGGAAGTTAACCAACTGCTATAGCTCCAAACCTTCACAAGGGTAAAATGTGAATATCACCGGTGACTATCTTCAGCAAACTGGGGATTTATAAACACCCTGGTCCAGGTCTAGAGCTGGAGGGAGGTTGCTGCTGAGTCAAAGATTCAGAAAGATTCAGGAGACGTCTGTAATGCCAAGCGCAGAGACCTTCTGCAGCTAAATGCAGAGCGACAGTCTGTTGATGTTACACCGTGACAGGATGTGAGCCATGCAAGGCATGTGTGTGAGGTTGCTCTGGCATAGGGCCACCACCAGGTTTGCACCATTATTGCACATGGCCTTCCCTTCAGTGGAGACAGCCATTGCTCTAACTCAGCCTTGATAGCTGTCCACAACTCTTGATCTGTGTCTGCGATCTCCAAGGCATATTAATTTGAACATTGCCTGAGTTCGGTGAGCCATGACGGAGGTGGAGGGATTCTATCTGCACTGTTTGAACGCGTGTTTTATTAAGAGAGAGGTTGGTGGCACAGGTGGAGGATCCAGAAGCAGTGGAGGAGCCAGAAGCAGTGGAGGAGTTGTTAGATACAGAGGTTTGTCCGGCAAGGCTTGTGGATTCAAAGACTTGTGTAGCTGCCCCTTGACCACCTGCCCCCACTGCCACCCAGTTCCCAGTCAGCGAGATGTAACGCCCCTACCCATGTTTGCTCATCCAGGTGTCAGTGGTGAAATGCACCCTGGCAGACATAGATTTTTTCAGGGAACGGGTGATGTCTGCGAATGCTGGTGTTACACAGCCACAGCTTTCTTAGAGAACTAATGGTGACTGGACAACTCGAACAGGGGGACAGTGACTGCCATCAGCTTTCTGAAACCATCCATCAGGCGGAAATGCAGTCTTTCCATGGTCAACAGATTGGAGATAGTAGAGTTCAAGCTCTTAGCTTTGGCATGTGTAGGAGGAAACATTCTTTTATGTGACCACAACTGCGGGACCGTGGGCCAGCTTCTGTGCTGAGAGAGGGTGGAGTAGGGTGAACCGGACAAATTTCTGGACTGTGAGTGAGGTGGAGATGTTATGGTGGATTGAGAAATATGTGTTGTGCTAGGCGATACAAAAACAGCAGTCATGTCCACTTCCATAACAGCAGATGGGCTCTCACTACCTTGAATGTAGGAGGTAAAGAAGTGGATTTTCTGTGGCCAGAGACCTGTGTGAGAACACTTGGCACAGTGATGGAGGAGGAAGAAGCAGCAGATGTGGTTGACGGGACGGCCAGTGGTTGATGAGACCTGCTAGTTGGCATTTTAGCGCAGTGAGATTCCCAGACTAATTTATGTTGATTGTGCATGTGGCGGTTCATGCATGTAGTTGTCAAATTATTGCAATTTTTTACTCCACTGAGTTCATTTGCAATTTCCCAAATAACTAGCTGGCTCATCTTTGAGTTCTCAGAAGGCCCAGACTAGACAACCCTTGCCACCCCTGCGAAACACACTCACGACCGTGCTGGCACACCCAGAGTTTGGGCATGAGGATGCAGTGCTTGTCATGTTTGCATTACTTCATGTATGTGTGGGAAGCCACAATGTAACATCCTCATCTTCCACCTCCTCCACCTCCTCTGCTGAGCTACTCAGCTGCTTACCTCTGGGTTCACACCAAGTGGGATCTACAACCTCATCGTCATTCTCTCTGTTCTCACACTCCTCAGCCTGAGAGTCACCCTCCTCCTCTTCCTGCGCTGACACCACAGTGCAGTCCATGTGCACCTCTGGTATCTGAGTCTCATCAGGATCACCTCCACCCCCTGTGGTTAACGTCTGGTGACAAGGGTCTGAATTCTGCTCACACCCTATTTCGTCTGGCCCCACATCCAACCTGAAAACAATTTTGGGCATCGGTTCAGATGCTTTCCTCCTCTTGATTCTGTTAATCTTTGGAGCAGAGCTTTGATGCCCATGGAATATAATGTGTGAACAGCTCTGAAGAACAGCCCATCTGTGGTTCCCCACAATCAGTTGAGCGCTTTGAAATTTTTGACACAGGGAAACAAGGGTGATTGGGGTGCCACCTCTGAGGATTGTACTGTGTGTGATGTTAAGGTGGAGGAAGAGGAGGAGAGGCCTCTTGATGCAGTGCTTGCCATCCACTGGTGCACATGCACTTTCTGATCCTCATATATAAGGCGGAACTCTGTGCGTCTGCCAAAGAAAAAGAGTCGAGTAGCCGGTCCAGTAACAGTTGTTGTCAATGGCCTTTGGATAGGATGAGACGGTGTTTGTTCACTTGAGCTTTCATGAACACCTCACCCATGTACACGTCGAACATCAAGCCTATTCCTTGTTCCACCACGACCTCGCATTTTCCTACTCATGTTGTAAGTACCCTGCCCCTCTTTTAACCTGCTGTTTCGCAACCCTAGGCCCAGACCTTGCAGTCACCTGTGACTAAATTAATAATCAGTATTTATTGGTAGATATAGTGTGGCTAGACCACAATAATGGCACAAAAGATTTTGATTATGAAATGGGGTCTGGTGTCTGCACTAGACTATTATCGCAAACAATTTTGATTATGAAATGAGGTCTGCACCAAACTATTATCTGGCTGCACCCCAATATTAGGCCTAACAATTTTTAATTGGAAATCTGGCCTTCTGATTTGTCAGTAAAACACAGTTTTATCACAAAAGATTTGAAGTAGCTAATTGGGCCTCGTGGCTGCACCCCAATATTAGGCCTAATGATTTTTAAGTGGAAATCTGGCCTTCTGATTTGTCTATGAAACACAGTTTTATCACAAACAATTTGGAGTAGCTAATTGGACCTTGTGGCTGGACACCAATAATAGGCCTAACAATTTTTAGGTGGAAATCTGTCCTGATTTCTCACAAACAGTTTTATCACAAATAAATAATAATAATCTTTATTTTTATATAGCGCTAACATATTCTGCAGCGCTTTACAGTTGCACACGTTATCGTCGCTGTCCCCGATGGGGCTTACAATCTAGATTCCCTATCAGTATGTCTTTGGAGTGTGGGAGGAAACCAGAGTACCCGGAGATAAACCCACGCAAACACGGGGAGAACATACAAACTCCTTGCAGATGTTGTCCTAGGTGGGATTCGAACCCAGGACTCCAGCGATGCAAGGCTGTAGTGCTATCCACTGAGCCACCGTGCTGCCCTGACAAATGATTTGGATAAGCTAATTGAGCCTCGTGGCTGCACCCCAATATTGGGCCTAACGATTTTTAAGATGAAAATCTGGCCTTCTAATTTGTCTCTGAAACACAGTTTTGTCACAAACAATTTGGATTAGCTAATTGGACCTCATAGCTCACTCCAATATTAGGTCTAATGATTTTTAATTGGAAATCTGGCCTTCTGATCTGTCTCTGAAACACAGTTTTATAACAAACGATTTGGATTAGCTAATTGGGCCTCCTCGCTCCACCCAAATATTAGGTCTAACAATTTTTAAGTGGAAATCTGGCCATCTGATTTGTCTCTGGAAAACAGTTTTATCACAAACAATTTGGAATAGCTAATCGGGCTTCGTGGCTGCACCCCAATATTAGGCCTAATGATTTTTAATTGGAAATCTGGCCTTCTGATTTGTCTCTGAAACAGTTTTATCACTAACAATTTGGATTAGCTAATTGGGCCTCCTCGCTGCACCCAAATATTAGGTCTAACAATTTTTAAGTGGAAATGTGGCCTTCTGTTTTGTCACTGAAATACAGTTTTATCACAAACTATTTGGATTAGCTAATTGGGCCTCCTCGCTGCACCCAAATATTAGGTCTAACAATTTTTAAGTGGAAATGTGGCCTTCTGTTTTGTCACTGAAACACAGTTTTATCACAAACTATTTGGATTAGCAAAATTGGGCCTTCGGAGGCTACCACACGGTTTTTGCACAATCTAGTTAGATGCTGGAAAATCGATTTTACACACGACAGCTAACTAGCTAACTGACAAGTTCACTTGCAGCACTGTCAGGAGCGGCTTCTCTGCACTGTGACACTGAGAAAATAGAGCCATCAAAGTAAGATATCCGCTTTTTATATGGCTAGGGACATATGACTTTGGCAGACAATTACAGAAGATCTTGTGTCATGACATTGTGGATAGTTTCTGCGCTCTGATTGGCTGGTGGAATCAATACACATAAAGTTAAGGGGAAAAAAAGTGTGCTGCTCCTCTAACCTCTCCACACCCCCTCCTCTCATCAAAGACATCACCCCTGCTCATCATACAGCACCATTATCTTAGCCAACGTAATAACAAAACCATTAGTGGAAATGATTTACTGAACTATGACCGAATTTTGCCGACTTTCAGTAAAAATGCTCGTGAAAGTGAACACGAATCTGAATGTGCTACGTTCTTGCTGAATTTGAAATTGGCGAATGTTTTCCGGACAAGTTTGCTCATCTCCATATATCATTTGCTCCTATTTCTTGATTGGCAACTCTGGCTTTGTAGGAAAAAAGGCGGAAAAAGAAAACAAATAGGTTGTATAATGTGTACTGCACCGTTTGGCCATGCCAAGGATAGATTGAGTGCCTGTGCTTGGTTTGAACAATCATTTGTAACATACTCCCATTATGAAGCCAACTACAGCTGTCACTCAAGAGCAAAGTGGAGGAGTTATAGAACCATTAATACAGAGAGCCAAGAACACCTCAGACTTAGGAATTACCTTCAGAGCACCTGTGGGAGAGGCATGTACCAGAATAAAATTTCACTTTCCAATTTATCCTGCTTCTAAAAGCCTCAGAAACTTATAATTAAGCAGCTATGTACCATGGTCAGCAGTTTTGCAGGCTCAAGTTTTGCAGGCTCACTATAGGGATTAAAACAAGTCTTCTCTCCTCCACAAATAGTGCCCAGGCTGTGTCTGGTATCGCGGTTGAGTCCCAATGATCTTTTCTACAAACACAATTACACTCTTTGGTTGATTTCTAACTCAAGAATGGCTTGTCGGTCTTCAAGAAGGATCAAAAGTGTAAAGCCATCTTGACAAATACACGTACACCTTATTGTGATATTATTCTGGGTTTTGTTTCTAAATCGAGTAAAGATTTTTTTCTACTTTTCCTTTTCTGGAGAGACGCATGTCAAATTTATTAGCCGCTAACATATGAATCAATGATTCATTTTTGTGCTGCACTTAAATAGAAAACAGATATAAATGCGACATACATAATACTGTATAAGTAAAAAATGAAGATAATACAGATTAGCAAGAGCTGAGTATAATGGAACCTGTGATGATACTCGCACATTTTCTCTTACTTTTTTTTCTGTTTTTCTGTTTTAGGTGACTTAAGTGAAACAATTACTGACCCTGGATTTTATGGTACATATTATTTATTTTATTCTTAGTTGATTGGTTGACTGGGATTGAACAAAAAATATATACATCAATGCCATCACTTGACATATAGTTAGTAATGGAACCTAACAGAGAAACATATCTAATAAACTATGAAAATATTATTTTTTGTTGCCTTATATGATGAATGGACAAGTCAGTAATAGTGATAAATGATAGGAATCACAAAAGAAAATCCTGTCCTTTATTTTTTACTAACCTCATAGGAAAAATGTAACATATAAAAATGTATTAACTATTGTATAACTTTTGCTTGCATTTCGTTCTTTGGTTTAAAGGGAACCACACAAACACTGATATAAGGAGACACTCAACTCTGTTGTCCATGCTAAATAGGAGCTATATACTAGAGATGAGTGAATATGTTCGGAAGACGTTCGCCAAACATAAATTCAGCACGAATATGGTACATTCGGATTCATGATCGGTAACACAAGCATTTTTTGTTAAAATCAGAAAAAGTAGGTAACATTTGGTAAAAGAATAAAAACCGGCAATACTGTAAAATCACAGAGTGACAGGTTAGAATAGAATAGATAGGAAAGGTAGATATATAGATGTCAGTAACACACACACGTGTATATATATATATATACTGTATATACTGTATATATACATATTACATAGAAGAAGAGCCGGCAATTCATCTGCCATGTATTGTAAAATCACTGCAGGAGCTGACAGGATAGAAGAGATGGATTATATACAGTAAATACAAATAGAATAGGTAGATATATAGTTGTCAGTGACAAATACAATTAGTACAGTGTGTGTGCAAATTACTGGACATGTATTTAATTAATAAAAGATTATTTTTCGGAAAAAAATAGCATGGGTTCCCGCACAATTTTCATAACCAGCAGAGGGAAAGTCGATTGCTGGGGGCAGATGTTTATAGCCTGGGAAGGGGGTAATACCCATGGAGCTTCCCAGGCTATTAATATCAGTTCACAGCTGTATAATTAGCCTTTACAGGCTATTAAAATGGGGAACCCTAAAAAAGTGATGTAGGGTCCCCCTATAATTAATAAACAGCAAACAAGCTAATATTAATAGCCTAGGAAGGGGACATAGATACTGGCCCCACCAGGCTAAAGACATCAGCTCTCAGCCGCCCCGAAAAGGCGCTTCTCTAAGATGCGCCAATTCTGGCACTTAGCCTCACTCTTCCCACTTGCCCTGTAGCGGTGGCAAGTGAGATGGCAGTTGGGGGGATTGCTGTCACCTTTTTATTGTCAGGTGACATCAAGCCTCGAGGTTAGTAATGGAGAAGCATCAATAAGACGCCCCCATTACTAACCTCATAGTCATATTGTAAGAAACACAGACACCCAGAAAAAAAGTCCTTTAATTAAAAGAAAGACACAGACTCCTTTGATAATCTTAATTAAACCTTACGTACGACCTCGCCTATTCCCCAATGCCTTTGTCATCTTCAAAAGAGGTAAAAAAACAAACAACAATATTCCTTACCTTTCCTCAGAGATGATGATAATCCATTTTTCCCACGACGAGTCTAGCTCTGCTACATCTAGATGGCAGGCTGCATGACGCGACCATGCAGCCTGTTATCCAGTAGACACTGCTACTCTTTGTCTGAGGGCACCATGAGCGTGAGAAAGTTCTCCTGCTCGTGGTGCCGTTTGACAAGTCCTGCGAGTTCACGGCCAATGAACTCACTTCACCTATGTGACGTCAGCGCGAGTGCTGTGGGAAATTCTCACAGTGATCTGTGCAGTCGCTGAGCTTGATCTGCTGTGACCTCATCACTTTTTCCCCACGGTGCTGAGGTCACGGCAGTTCAGCCATGCTGGTAACGCAGCCTCAGTGACCTGAGGTAACCTCGATGACATCACCACCAGTCACTCAGGCTGCACTCTCAGCAGCTCATTCACCAGTGGTTCTCAGACTGGACGGTCACATCTTGGCACTGTCCAGGTTGAAAACTATTAATCCCTCAGACATGGATTACAGCGTGGGACAGAATGACAGACAGGTATGGTATATTGTTGTTTTTTTAGCAGCGTGGGAAACACCTGCTTTTGTGCTGTGTATATTCGGCTATGTTCGGTGATTTAATCGACGATTAAATTGGCGAATATTGCAAATTTGGCAATCGTGAGCCGAACCGAACATTGAAATATTCGCTCATCTCTACTATCTACCCTTAATATCTATCTACCCTTAATATCCTGAAGAAAGCAATAATCCAAGCCCATTTCAGATTACAGAAACAATACATTCAGCTATAGTGCTTTCTTCATATTTTGACCTTCTCCCAATATTATTAAGAAGTTGAAAAGATGGCATGGGCTGTACATGTTGGTATAGAAGTGATTATAGGAGATTTACAGCACCATGGAATCAATGGTACTCTAAAAATAAATTATAATAATATATTTACCTACTAGTTCTCATCTGCAAAGGATAATATTTTAGATTATGTGATAGATAACATTATAAGGGATAGCCAAAATGGTTTTAGTAAAGACAGATGTTGTGAAATAAACTGGAAAAATTTTTATGAAGAGGTGAGTAGTATCCTCAACAGAGGGGTAGCTGTGAATATAGTGTTTTTTGACTTTGCAAAATCATTTGAAAATGTTCCAAATAGATGCCTAATGGGTAAATTGTAATTGGATTTTGAGTAGTCCCCGGTTATAAATGCACACCCCAAGGTTCAGTGCTATTATTCAACTTATTTATTAATCATATAAAGGATGGGTTTAATGGTGTTGTTTCTATTTTTGCAGATTACACCAAGCTATTCATTGTAGTGCAGTCTATGCAAGATGTTCATAAGATACAAGCTGATGTGGACAAAATGAGTGTTTAGGCATCCATGAGGTTAAATGTGAATAAATGTAAAGTTATAAAGTTATACCTGTGGGCACTAACAATATGTGGGCATTATATGTTTTAAGGGGAGCAAAACTAGGAGAGTCACTTTAAGAGAAGGATCTTGGTGTACTTGTAGATGACAGACTACATAACATTATTCAATGTCTATCTTTGGCTTTTAAGCCCAGGAGGATATTGTCATATATTAAAAGAGGCATAGACTTGAGGCAAAGGGACGTAATAATACCAATGTACAAAACATTAGTAAGGCTTCATCTGGAATACACAGTTTAGTTTAGAGCACCAGTTCATAGAAAGGACGCCCTAGAATTGGAAAAAGAACAGATAAGAGCAACAAAACTGATAAGGGGCATGTAGGATCTTAAAGGGAATCTGTCACCCTAAATTGGCAGGATATTTAAATGATGGCAGTCAGGTAAGATGGGCGGTGTTTTGGGTACTTGCCTTAACATGTTGTTCGCCGCTGTCTCCATTATTTCTGGGAATTGTAGTCGTTGCCCTCCATATAACGCGCCTGCGCGGGCAAAGCATACTGCGCGTGCGCAATTCAAGATTGCAATGCGCAGGCGCGTTATATGGAGGGCAACGACTACAATTCCCAGAAATAATGGAGACAGCGGCGAACAACATGTTAAGGCAAGTACCAAAACACCGCCCATCTGACCTGACTACCATCATTTAAATATCCCGCCAATTTAGGGTGACAGATTCCCTTTAATTATGAAGAAAAATTTTAAAAATACATGTAATTAGTCTTCAAGAGACTTCTAAGATGAAACATGATTAAAGGGGTTGTCCGATCCAAAACAATAAATCTGCAGTCACTCTGTGACTGCAGACTTATGAATCCCGAATCCCCAAAGCACACGCACTATGCACTGCAGGGATTTGCCAGTTTGTGACCCAGGACTGGAGGGTATGTATGAGTTATACATACTCCCGGCCAGTGGGCGCAGCCTCGTTTCCATACACTTGTATGCCATACCCTCTGATCGGCTGCATCACTAGACAGGGTGTAGCCATACTCCATACAAGTGTATGGAGCGAGGCCGTGCCCACTGGCCAGGAGAATGTATAACTCATAAATACCCTCCGGTCCTGGGTCTGAAACCTGTGAATCCCCACAGCACACAGTGCCTGCGCTCGGGGAATTCATAAATCTGCAGTCACACAGAGTGTGGTCAACAGCTGTTTCATGTAAAACCCTTTCAAAAAACAAGAGGGCATTTCCTTGACCTGGAGAAAAAAAGGTTCAATCTCCAAAGGAGAAAGGACTTTTTTACCAAGACAATTATTAATTTGTGGAACAGCCTAACTCAGAAGTTGGTGATAGATTGTCAATGGTTTCAAAGAGGGTTTAGATGCTTTTTTCAGAAGATGATAATATAGATACACATGTACACATGTTAAGTTTGTGTTATAAATGTTAATTCAGTTAAATGACACTCAGGATCAAGAGGTAAAAACTTGCTCTTTAGGGCAGACTTGATCATTCATTATGGTTATACCTATACCCCATTCCCTTTATCCTTTTTCAGTCACCAGAGAGGCTGCCCTGTTACTGGTTATCGAGACTCTCTGCAGTGAGGGTGGTATATATATCACCAGTCCCAGGCCTGGAATATATATATAAACTTCCAGTCTGTCACTGTCAGGATCCCCCAGTATCCCCAGAACGGAATGTTGCCACCAGTTCCTCATTCGATATAAGCCCTGTCCGTTAACAAGCTTATGTCAGGTTAAAAAACATCCCCAGGTAGCGTATAAGTGCTAGCCGAACCCACGGACGTGGGAAATAGGGATTTGAGGTAAAAGAGCAGCCAAAAATTAATTGATATTTTAATTGCCAAAAGATGCACTAGATAATACAAATATATACAGAGTAATATACAGATATTACAGCCAGAAGTACATATAATGGTAGGGTAAAGGTATGGGATTATCATGTCCTTATCATGTGAATCTAAGGAAGCACTCAAGTCCACAGGTACTTTATTAGTTTATGGTCCGTCTCCATGTGTGACATAAAGTGACTTCCGTGGCAGAACAAACCCTTAGCTCGCCCCTCCCATATTTCCCACCACCTCTCTGGCCCAAACAGAAATCTCCTCCCTTGCTGAAATAATTCCCAATATCTAGGATAGGTCATAACTTCCTAGTGGGAGGTCCAAACGGGATGACTGACGTCTCAACGGGTTAGTTGGGGTTTGACCGATATGGAGAATCCAAACTTGGGTCGGCTAAGTGGTTCTGGAGATCCACTCTCAATAGCTCAGTATCTAGGACAGCTAGAGAATGATGAGACCCAAGTGTGTGTGCTGAGGGCTGCCAGGAGTCTGGTGGTATATTGCACTTAACCCTGAGATGCGCGGTACTCTCATAAATTCATCTCTATGTGTTGGTGCTGCTCCGTCTAGGGCTTCCATTGATAGCTGGATGCCCTGCACAAAAGACAGCAGGGGTCCCAGCTCTCTTCCTCCTGTGTGCCCTAACAGCATTGGTAAGGTGGCAGCATGCTCTGCTGAAGCTCATCTGTTTAGGTGATAAAGCTCACAACGCATCCAAGCTGTTGAAGGTGATAAAAGCACAGATCGATCAGTGGCTCTCCTCGCTGAACCTGCAACAAGGTCTGGTTGTGTGCGATAATGGGTGTAACTTTGTGGTGGATTTAAAGCTCAGCAAGCTGGTAAACACGTTCCATGCATGGCCCACCTGCTGAACTTGGTTGTACAGCAGTTTTTTAATAACATACCCTGACTTGCCGGACCTACTTGCCAAGGTACAGTGTGTCAGCGCACATTTCCGAAAGTCATCTCAGGCTTTCGGCGGACTAGCTTTGCTGCAGCAGCGCTTTAAATTGCCTCGTCACCGACTGATTTGTGACCTGCCCACACACTATAATTCGACTATTAATAATAATAATAATAATAATAATAATAAAAATAATTTATTTCTATAGCACCAACATATTCCGCAGCACTTTTCATTTTAAAGGGGACTTGTACAGACAATAAAAGACATTACAGAATAACAATAATCACATAATAATAATAATAATAATCTTTATATAGCGCCAACATATTCCGCAGCGCTTTACAGTTTAACAGTTTCAAAACCCAAGTCGTAAGTAACAACGTTAACAATACAATAATTAAAGCAAAATAAGCCGCTCCTGCTCGTGAGAGCTTACAATCTACAATGAGGTGGGGGATATACAAAGTACAGGTGTGTATATACAATGGTGCATTTACAATGATGGTCCAGCCATCTTGAGGGAGTGAGGGATGGATGGAGATAGTGAATGGGCTACACATACACACTTACACATAGAATGACTTTTGATTAGTGAATGTGATAGGCCGCTCTGAACAAATGTGTTTTGAGGGAGCGCCTGAAACCATTCAAATTGTGAATAGTCCTAATTTCTTGGGATAGAGCATTCCAGAGGATTGACGCAGCGCGGGAGAAGTTTGGAGTCGGGAGTGGGAGGTACGGATTAGTGCAGAGGTTAGTCGAAAGTCGTTTACAGAGCGCAGCAGTCGGTTAGGCCGATAGGTAGAAATGAGGGAGGAGATGTAGGGGGGTGCTGCACTGTGGAGAGCTTTGTGGGTGAGAACCAGTACTTTGAATTGGATCCTATAATGAATGGGCAACCAGTGTAAGGACTGTCGAAGAGTGGACGCGTCCGAGTACCGATTAGCCAGATGGATGACCCTGGCTGCTGCATTAAGGATGGACTGGAGAGGGGATAGTCGAGTAATGGGGAGGCCAAGTAATAGAGCGTTGCAGTAGTCCAGGCGGGAGTGGATCAATGCTACAGTGAGGGTTTTTGTTGTTTCCATGGTGAGAAAAGGGCGGATTCTAGAGATGTTCTTTAGGTGTAGGCGGCAAGAGCGGGCAAGAGATTGTATATGGGAGGTGAAGGAGAGATTGGTGTCAAACATAACACCCAGACAGCGAGCCTGCTGCCGGGTTGTTATTATGGTGCTGCCCACGGAGAGGGAAATGTCAGATTTAGGGAGGTTAGTAGACGGCGGGAGCAGAAGGAGTTCAGTTTTGGAGAGGTTAAGTTTCAGATAGCGGACAGTCGGTGGCGTTCTGTAGAACAGCGAGGGTAAGGTCGGGGGATGACGTGTATAGTTGTGTGTCATCAGCATAAAGATGGTACTGAAAGCCAAATCTGCTGATGGTCTGTCCAATTGGGGCCGTGTAGAGACAGAAGAGAAGGGGGCCAAGGACTGAGCCCTGGGGTACACCGACAGTGAGAGGAAGAGGAGAGGAGGAACAACAGATACCACGAGGAATGAGGGCCCTGCTTGCAAGCTTACAATCTATAAGGAAATAGAGGAGACACGAAAGCTTGATGGTAACAATTGCTTTCATTGTTCTGACCAGGCTTAATGTAAGAAATTGGGGGTGTTCATGTAATGCTGCATGAACCGGTTACCAATCAGTTTGTGTAAAAGTACAGACCCAGACTGCTATTTAACACATAAAGCATGTGAGAACAAGATACAAGGATCCTGGTTATAAATCTTACAAATAAACAACTGAGTCAAAAGTCCAAAACTATGTAAAAAGACCAAAAATGTATTAATTTCCAATTTACTAACACATAATATACACACAGACAAAAAGCATAAACAGAGCTCATGTATGAAGGACACAAGACTCTGTTGTCGCAGTGTGGGTCAAGCTAGCATACCTCAATAACAAATTGCATATAAAAACTGACCAGAAAATGTACATGCCAGAAAAAGTGCCTAGTGCAAGTAAAGTGCAGAGAAAGTAAAAATGGCCCCCAATTCTGTTGAATAAATAAAACACAAATGTGTATAACATATAGAAGGGGTCATTAATACAGGAATGCAAGTCTTACCCATCAGTATCTGCCAGTGAGTGTGCTCTACAGCAGCCTCGACGCGCGTTTCACGTGGGTTTCCTCGGGGGCTGTGCCTGTGTGTGTTCACTGAGTGTCTTTATATCGGTAGATCAGCTGTTTCCTATCATCAGTGCCATTACCGGCACATGCGTACCACATCACAGGCCCATATAATGCATCTCCTCCAGCCGCTCACGTGACACGGAGGGTAGAGGGAAATCCCTCATGACGTCAAAAACCCGCCGCGTCACTTCCGGAGGCCAGGAGGAAATGCACCAAGGATACTGCCATAGTAGGCATGCGCACACACTGAAAATGCCATCTTGGATGAGGGCACAAAAAGGGGAAAAAAGGAGATACAGCAAGTAGTGATAAATAATGTGTTATTATGTAAATACTAAAGTGTAAATGAGTATCACGGATACCTACAAGGGTAATTAGTAAAGTGATAAGTGCAAAAATGCAATATAATAAAGTAACAGCATACATAGCAAATAAAAAATAAAAAATAATAACCAAAAACATTAGTAACAATGTAGTATAGTGAATAGAATAAAAAAAAAATAAATAAATAAAAATTATTAGTCATAAATTGCTGCATCAATAGAGTCCCCTTCAAAAGAAACCCACTGGTTTCATCAGCCTGATGGCAGGATCCTCTCTAGATGGTACATCATCATAATTCATTCTCTTTTTTTCTTTTCTTCTTTTTTTCACCCTTTATTTTCCTGATATTCATAAGCACTCAGGACATCAGACAATGATGGCGTAATACGATGAGATGAAGTTGCTAATTAAATACAAACATAGACACACAGGATTAAAATCTAAGAACAGGGAAAAGACAGATTAGCCCAAAAAATAGTGGGTTAAAAGAAGGGCGCAAAACTTAATTGCTCATTCAAGCCGGTTGGACTCATGGTACCCAAAATTGCTATCCAGCGACATTCCAATTGTGCTAGAGTAGGTTTAGTGTCACCACCCCTTTTACCGCACCTTACTCGATCGATCCCGAAGACCTGTAAGTCTTTTGGGTTACATTTGTGATACAACCTAAAGTGGCGTGGGATGGTCTTTAGACGAGAAATGTCCTCCACTTTGCTTGCCACCTGAATATCTCTAACGTGTTCATGGGTACGTACCCTTAATTCACGTGAGGTCAATCCAATATAAAACAGATTACATGTGCATCTTGCCAAATATACCTCAAATGTGATGCTGCACGAATATAATCTGTAATCCTAAAATTTCTGCGGTCATCTGCTGAAGTGAATGACATTGTCCGTACATGATTGCAGCACGCCAAACAATCACCACATGGGTAGAAACCCCATTTCTGTTTTCCACACCCAAACAAATCAGGTGTCATAGTCACGTTGTGGCTTCACACTAAAATATCCCTCAGATTCTTGCTCCTCCTAGCTTTCATAAGGGGCAAATCAGAGAGATATTTAGATAAAGTGGGTTCTTGTTGTGAATGTGTTGGAGACGACTTCGGAACTGAGGCTCCCTTTGGTGGTTGCTGAGTGTATTGAACCTAAGTTGAACAGCAAGAGTTCTCCACCTGCAATGGATGAATGGTTAACCGGGGGAACTGACTGGCCTGATATAAGTGAGCTGTCCTCCCATGATCCTCGCCGGTGATCAATTGTTACTTCCTGGTCTAGGTTGGAATTCATCTTGCTTTTCTGCTGTCTCCTGCTATCATTCAGATAAGTTACTGTTAGGATCTGCGGAATGCAGCAAATAAATATAAATAATGGGTGCGTTCGCAGCCCGGGGTCCACCGTGCAGGCAGAGCCTGCTGCTAGTAAGATAACAGGATATGGCGGTATAAGCGAGCTCTGTTACTTCACAGAGTCGCAAACATAGACGCTGTGGCACTATATGGCGGTATGAGCGAACTCTGTTACACCACAGAGTCGCTGACTTAGATGCTGAGATAGAGACTGTGTCCTGTTAACACCACAGGAGTACACAGATAGCTGCTGAGCGGATAGCAGTCTGTGGTCATGCAGTCAGAAACGCAAACAACCAACTCCTCACCGGAGTAGCCTGTATTCTAGAGGATATTTCAGCCAAGCCCTGAACACGTGCATACGAAACTCCTTACTGGAGGTGCCGGTATTCTAGGGGCTTATTTCAGCTGAGCCCTAACCGCATGCTTACATGACCACACTGGCACAAAGCACATAACAGAATTGATACTAGCGCATGGCCGTGCGGTCATGTGCACCTTTTATAGTAGCAGATACAGGACCTTCCAGAAAAGGACCAATGAGAAACTGTTCCAGAACACAAGCAGTTTCAGGACCTTCCTGGCGGACCAATGGGAGTCGCTGCTGTAACCGAGCATGTGACCCCTGATCTCCAATGGGAGATCTTGCCCTGGGCATGCTCAGATGGAGAAAGTGTCCCAGGACTACCTGCTCCAGCACTGGTTATAATAGAGGAACCAGGAGAGGAAGCAACAAGGCAGCAACAAGCCTCTGCACAGTATTAGACCGAGCGAGACGCTGGGACCGACGTCTCCGCTGAGCAGGCTCCACTGAGATGTATGGGGGACCACAGCGGGACTGGTTCGAGATTCCCCTTGTGCAGAAATGGGAACTCAATCCCTAACATTACCCCCCTCCTAGGGCCCCCCCTTCTTTGGGCCTCGCTGCATTCAAAGGCAGCGATGAGCTGCGGAGTGCGAACGTGCTCTGCAGGCTCCCAGGACCTATCCTCAGGCCCATAACCCCTCCAATCCACCAAATAAATTTTTTTTCCCCATACGACCTTACACCCTACGATGGCGTTCACCTCATGATCATCTGTAGACGAACCCGATGTCCCGACAGATGACTCGGCAAACCGGGACATGAGTACGGGTTTCAGGAGGGATACGTGAAAGGTGTCGGAGATACCTAGGCGTGGTGGAAAAGCCAAACGGTATACCACAGGGTTAACCTGCTCGAGGACTTTGAAAAGACCCAGGTAGCGGGGTGCCAACTTAGTGGACTCAACTCGCAGCCTGATGTTATGGGCGGAGAGCCACACCAAGTCCCCAGGAGCAAATGTCGGAGCGGAGCACCGATGTGCGTCGGCGGAGGACCTCATGGCACCTGAATGGCATCCTGGGTATGGGCACCGGAACCCGCGGATGCTGACCGTAGTTTAGGAGGAATGGAGTCTGTCCGGTGGAGTCAGCCACAGCATTGTTTAGTGCAAACTCAGCCCACGGTAGCAAGGATGCCCAGTCATCCTGCTTGGCTGAGACAAAATGTTGTAAATAGGTGACCAAGGTCTGGTTGGTCCTCTCTACCAACCCATTTGTCTCGGGATGGTATGCTGAAGAGAGATTTAACTCAATACTGAGTAGACGACAAAGCTCTCTCCAGAACCGAGACGCAAACTGGGGGCCTCAGTCACTGACAATTTTGTCCGGCATTCCGTGTAAACGGAAGGTGTGCCTAACGAACAACGCTGCCAGAACCCGTGCAAAAGGTAACCGTGGTAGCTGCACCAGGTGCACCATTTTGGAAAAATGGTCGGTAATTACTCAAATGATGGTACAGCCCCGAGACTTGGGTAAGCCCACCACAAAGTCCATCCCAACCATCTCCAAGGGCCTGTCTGCCACTGGCAAAGGGTAAAGTAACCCAGCTGGCCGTTGTCGAGGGGACTTATTCTTGGCGCAGGAGACACACGCCCGAACATAGTCCCCAACGTCACGGACCATATGCGGCCACCAGTATGTCCTCGCCAGCAACTCAAATGTCCTCTTTGCCCCAAAGTGTCCACCCACCCTGGACCAATGTGCCCAAGAGAGTACCTCTGGTCGCAAATTGGTGGGCACAAAAGTCTTGCCCGGAGGCACAGACTCTAGCAAAACCGGGGCCACTGTTCTCAGGCTCTCTGTGGGGACAATAAGCCGAGGCTTCTCCTCCTCAGAGGATACCACAGAGCGAGAGAGCGCATCAGCACGAATGTTCTTCTCTCCCAAGAGAAAATGGAGGGTGAAATGAAACGGGAGAAGAACAAGGACCATCTGGCCTGGCGAGAATTAAGCCTCTGGCTGTCTGAAGATACACCAAATTCTTGTGGTCGGTGAGGACTTGGAAGGGAAAGTGAGCCCCTCCAACAGATGTCTCCACTCAGAGAAGGCCAACATCATTGCTAGCAACTCTCTATCCCCGATGGAATAATTCCTCTCCGCTGATGTGAAGGTCTTAGAGAAGAAGAAGCAAGGATGCTTCCGACCTTAAGCATCCTTTTGGAAGAGGACTGCTCCAGCACCAATGGATGAGGCATCCACCTCCAATAAAAATGGCTTATCAACATCGGGGCGATGTAGGATGGGAGCACTAGCAAAATGAGACTTAATAGAAGTGAAAGCCTTGGAGACCTCTTCCGACCACAATTTGGGATTTGCTCCCTTCTTGGTGAGGGCTACCAAGGGAGCTACCAAGGTAGAGAAATGGGGAATGAACTGGCGATAGCAGTTAATGAACCCCATAAAGCGCTGCACTGCTTTAAGAGAGTGGGGTTCTTGCCAATCCATCACAGCCTGTAGTTTGGCAGGATCCATAGCCAATCCCTGGGTGGAGATGATATAGCCCAGGAAAGGTAAAGACTCCAGCTCAAACATACATTTCTCTAACTTAGCATAAAGGGAATTTGCCCGTAAGAGGTCGAAGACTCTGCAGACATCTCTCCGGTGGGAGTCAATATCTGGAGAGAAGATGAGTATATCATCCAGATAGACTACGACCGAGGTGGAGAGCATATCCTGGAAGATGTAATTGACAAAGTCTTGGAAAACGGCTGGGGCATTTCAGAGCCCAAAGGGCATCACCAGATATTCGTAATGCCCATCCCTTGTATTAAAAGCCGTCTTCCATTCGTCCTCCTAACGGATGCGAATCAGGTTATAAGCACCGCGCAGATCTAGTTTAGTAAATACCCTTGCTCCCAGGAGCCTATCAAAGAGCTCAGAAATCAGGGGCAACGGGTACTTGTTCTTAACGGTGATGGCGTTAAGACCCTGTAATCAATGCATGGACGTAATTCTCCGTGCTTCTTCTGCACAAAGGAGAATCTCGCCCCTGCCGGTGACACCAACTTCCTAATGAACCCTCTTGCCAGATTCTCCTGAATATATTGCGATATAGCCTCCATCTCAGGAAGAGAGAGGGATAGACCCTTCCCCGAGTAGGTTCTGCTCCAGGCAAGAGGTCGATAGGACAGTCATAGGGGCGATGAGGCAGAAGTGTCTCCGCAGCCTTCTTGGAGAA
>JARQOD010000001.1:682908431-682955931 GCA_033576555.1 Oophaga sylvatica
CACCGAGAGTCTGCTCACTCGCACCCATACAAGTCTATGGGTGCGAGTGAAACATCGCACTGCACTCAGATGTCACCTGAATGCGGTGTGATACATAGTGACGCCGTCAGCAAAGGAGATGGAGAAATTACTTTCTCCGTCTCCTCTGCAGCTGTCCATGCGAGAGGATCGGAGCACAGAGCACTGACACTCGGCTCACACTTGCAGCAGAACCAGATTAGCATATCGCATCAAATACTCTTGCATCACACCCTGGTGTGACTCCTGCCTTACGCTGCCTGTGGTAGCCTTGAACTGTCCATAGATGTTAGCATGTCTGTTGCCATTGACAAAAATTTGGACTGACACTGACTCGCATTGAGAAGTTGGCAATGCATTATTTTGTAACTGCACCATTAGAGCACAGCTATCATTTGTGACTTCGGTTTAGCTTGATTACTTACTAGAACCTGAGGTTTAAAATCCACCTTTAATCTCCTTGTTGGCTAGTATTGTTGCTTTGCAGTGCAGGGATCCTGTGTTAAAATCCTACCAAGGATAGCATATGAAACGAGTTTGTATGCTCTCTCCATGTTTGCATGGGTTTCCTCCAACATGAAGCCTCACATTTTGGGCTCATACTCACATGCGAGAAACTCAGACGAGTCTCGCACGTCAATACCCGGCACTGCCGCCGGCTCTCGGATGGGAGCATTCAGCTGTATGTATTTCTATGCAGCTGAACCCTGCGATCCGAATGACGGCGGCAGTGCTGGGTATTGACGTGCGAGACTCGTCCGAGTTTCTCGCATGTCAGTATAAGCCCTTACCTGAATTTCCATAGAGAAAATTACAAAAAGTCTCCAGGTTGCAGATTTTTGTAAAATTCAATTCTACTCGAATAAATTTGCCAATCTCTAATGACCTCCTATGTACTGCTATGGTGGTCCTTTCTAAGGATGTAGAATGTAAGTGTTGAGCTTGCTGTATGGACAGCTGGTCACATTAAGTAATGGAGTATGAATGTCCTTCAGGGTATTGTGGGGACCAACAACCCAGCTGGTTACATTAACAAATGTAAGAAATGTAACCGGAGAGTGCCTTCATAGTCATTTACAGGGATCTATTATGGAGGAGCCCTCTTAGCAGCTCTCTGTATAGTTATAAAATTCTACCCTCTATGCCGGAGTCAGACTAAACGTATGAAAAATCAATCCGAGTCTCCCTTCTGAGAGTCGCACAAGTGTTCTCTGTCATCCGTGTGTAATGCGTTTGCAATGCGATGATGCGATTTTCTCCCACCCATGTATCCGTATGGCATCCGTATCGCTTTACATTTCTCACTGATTTTCCCCATTGAATTTAATGGCTCAATGGTCTGAAATGAGGAAAATGTGTGCGTATTTGTGACAAGCATAGATGGATGATCCGTGTCCAAGTTTTTCTCGCACCCATAGGCTTGCATTAGGAGTCTTGGACGATATACATATACAATCACAGCATGCTGCGATTTCTCTCGCACGTCGAATACACCTGAGAAAAAATACAGTGATGTGAGCTGCCCCATAGATTAACACAGGGCCGAGTGATATGCGATGTTTTCTCATATAGCACTCGGCCATATTCTACGGTAGTGTGACGCCGGCCATACTCACACCCTATTTAATACTGTCACGACAGCTTTATAACTTTCTCTCTCAAAGTCTCATCTTTCATATTACATAAACTTATGTTTTTCTTCGGTAAAAGCTCCACTTATGTTAAGCACAAAATAAAGACAAAAATTTAAAGTGTTACTGTCGTCTTAAATTTACTTAAGAGTAACGTAGAGCAAGTGATTTTAGTAATCTTTCAAACATACCTTAGAAATGAAATCTGAAAGAAAACATTGAAAAAACCTATGCTTTTTCTGAAGCGAATCCGTATTTAGCTCTACGCACTGAATACGACTTCCGACGGCTGGGGTCGGAGCCTGCACAGCGCACGCTCATGGCTGAATCCCATGCACTGTATGTCGGTGCATCAGCCGTTTACCTCAGTCTTCGGCGCAGCGCTGAGCTCTGTCAGCTCGTGGTTGTCGCACACAGCTCCTCTGTGCTATACACTGAGGAAAACCGCCATCACTGAGCACACAGGGACCAGCTGACAGGAGCTGTGTGCGGACAACCAATAGCTCAGCACTGTGCCGCAGACTGAGGTAAACTTCTGACACACAGTGCATGGGATTCAGCCAGGAATGCGTACGCTGTGTCCCCACCCTTAAAAACCGTATTCAGTATCTGTGGAACTCAATACCGATTTTCTTCAGAAGCAACCTTCTACTAGATTTTTGAAAGTAAGGTACACTTTAATCCCTTCACCACCTTGCGGTTTTTCCATTCTTGCGTTTTCTTTTTTTTTTGCCCCCATTCTTCCAAGAGCCATAACTTTTTTATGTTGCCATTAATAAAGCAGTATGAAGGCTTGTTTTTTGCGGGACGAGTTGTACTTTAGATTGACCACATTGATTTTACCATATAGTGTACTGTAAAACAGGAAAAAAATTTCAAGTGCAATAAAATTGCAAAAAAAGTGCAATTTCAAAATGCTGGTGTTTTTTTATTTACCATGTTCACTAAATGCTAAAACTGACCTGGTAATAAGATACACCATTTAAGTAGTACTACGCAGATACCAAACATGTATAGGCCCTTTTTATTTAAGTTGTGAAAAAAAATTTGTAAGAAAGAAAAATTTGACTTATGTCGCCATTTTACAAATCAAGTAGACTCTCCAGTTTTTTCGGGACCTGGGGCTTGGTGATGGCTTATTTTCTGCGCCCTCAGCTGACGTTTTTATCTATACCATTTTGGGGTACATATGATGTTTTGATTGCCTGTTATTGCATTTTATTGCAATGTTGTGGTTGACAAAAATACATAATTCTGGGGTTTTGATTTTTCCTGTTGTTACGTTGTTTACCGATTGGATTAATTTACTTTACATTTTGATAGAGCAGACATTTCTAAATGCAGTGATACCAAATGTGTGTATTTTTTTTGGGTTTTATTTTGAATTGGGCAGAAGTGATTTGAACTTTTGTGGGGTTTTTAATGTATTTTTTAAAACTTTTTTTTACTTTTACTGTCTTCAATAGTCCCTTAGGAGACTTGAAGCTGCGATCATGCTTCTTCTGTTGACCTCCTCCGGCTGTTATGATAACCCATCTGCACACTAGGCCTTAAAGAAGCTGTCCACTATGTGGACAACTCCTTGTCATGCCTCACTCTTGCCCCAATAAAATAAAGAAGCTAATGCTTACCTTCCATGCTGGCGCCATTCCTGCTTTGTCGGCACTCACTCTCCCTTGGGCTCCCCTGCTGTTGTTGTGACACTTGAGCCCAGGACCCAATCGGCTCTGGTGTCACATGCAGTTTATTTCTATACGAGTTTTGAAGTCGTACTAACTTCTTCCTCAGGAGAATAGTAGAGAATACATAGAGAAATAAACTGCATGTGTAATGCCCCAAAGTTATTGTGTATGTACCTTTATGATGTAGCAGAGCCAGCAGCTACGTCATTATGTTTGCACAATGTTCACTTTTCCTTTGCAGATGATGTACCTTAGAATCTAGTACATAGAAGTGGTTTAAATATGCATAAAGTGTTGTATTTATTATGTTCTGCTACTAGGAGAATACTAAAGAGTTAAAAATTCAACCCTGCTTTCCATATATGACAATAAGGTCACATAGTTAGACAACATGACCTGGTCCTGAGCTTAGCATCCAGAGAGATGGAGACATCTTGTGCGTGCAGATGTAGTGTCTTTGCCTGAAAGCTGGAGGAGCAGGTGGGGAAACTCCGAGCTCCTGTACATGCGAGACCACAGCCTGAGCTGCATGCAGTTGTGTGAGAGACTGTGCATATAAGGCCCGTTTCAGAGGTCCTGATATTTCCAATACCGTAAAAACCGGTTCCGGAGATATCTGTCTGCGTCTCGTGAATGGGAATTTTGCAGCACACGTGTGCCACCCCTGTGCCGCATCAGTACCACACGGACGGCCACCAGGAAGAATCGGCTACTGTAAGTCGCTGTCCCCCTACGGCTGGTGCTGAAGCCGGCAGTCATCATTCTCCCTGCTCTGCCTCATTGTTCTCCACTGCTCACAGGCAGGCAGGGGAGAATGACTGCCGGCTTCAGCACCAGCCGCAGGGGGACAGCAGTTTATTGTAGCCGCTTCTTCCCCGGCGGCCGTCCGTGCACACGGAGGATATCAATGTGTGTTCTCCCTGGGCACGTGTGCGGGACGTTTTCCGGTCCGTGTGTGAATGTGAAAACTGACATGTCTGCGTATTTTGCACACGGACACACAGTCCATGAAAACACACTGACATCTACATAGACCCATTCATTTGAATGGGTCTACGTGTGTCAGTGTCTCTGGTACGTGAGAAAACTGTCACCACACGTACCAGAGACACAGACGTGTGAAAGGGGCCTAAGCAGAAGATAGTACTCAGGACTCTGCACCATTTATGTATCTACATTACTAAACTGGAAAATAACTGTGCTTGCTGCATTGGAATTGAATCTCTGCTGAATCATCGTTTACCCGTGTTTGTATGCAACAAGTAAAGCTTATCAATAGCCCCTCTGTTTTTCAGGACAGTCGGGTGCATTACATGTCATCACACTACCAGGAGACAGAAGTGAATACAGTGCACCCTGGCGTCACGAGCTACATTTCTTTTTACTTTTGTTCCTGCCATAGCGAGGTGGTAATATCTGCACACCACATGGTGCATGACCCATGGCGGAGTAGTGCTTCACCGGCACTACACATGTATCTTCACTACAACGTTTCTTAGAATTAATGCCACCAACAGCGCAGCAATATCCGCCTTTCCACTTCTTCAAGATCATGTTGTAAACACCTATTAGGAAGACAAAAGGAAATATTCTTTGTATATGAAAATTGCAGGGAACCATGTTTTGTAAAGCTGGAATGAATCAGATCTTCTATTCACATGACATTCCTAAGTCTATACAATAAGTGCGACAGGTTAGCGGAATCAGTCACCTTCCAAGTGACACTGAATGGGTGCAATGACGCCATGATACCATACCCAAATCACCTGATCGTTAGGTGCCACTTCTAGTGGTGCTGCCTAAAGCATGATGCAGATGAGTCACTGATCCTGGATCCTGCCTTAAACCACAAGGAAAATAGTCACTCATTGCCTTCACATAGCTAACAGATCAATATACCTGAACACTTGTATGCATGCATTCTTCAATATTTTTCTTATTAATATATTAGCTAGGACATATGTCACCTCAATCATAAGCTGTGATATGTGCAGAACATTGGAGAGAACATAATAGCTGCAGCAGAGGAGTGATTACTGGGTTCTTCACGATGCAGAGAGTGAACTGTATAGTGAATTCAGTGGGCAGCGAGCAGCGAAAGGGGTTGCTATAGCAACGCTCTTAGCCGCAGACACAAATGCATCCTGATTTCAAAGAACTGAATAGATACTTTAAAAAATGTATTAAGGTTCATACATGCCTGATGCATACTGCATGGGAAAAATCCCATCCAGCCTCTTATCCAAGCCGTTTACTATTTAAATATGGCTTTACCATTAGATGGTGGCAAAGAGCTGAATCCAGAGCATGTCATCCCTATTTATAGATATGTCCACAGCAAATGTGGATCAATACAACTATACTACAGATGCCACTGACACCCTATCTAATCATCTCCTACGGTGTCGCATTGCGACCTGCGACCTACCGTGACTTTCTCGCAGCGTCACAAATGTCTACAAATGCGTTGGAGTTTCCTAAACTGGTCTCAAGACGCAGGCAGCACACTGGTCAAAGATTACAATGTAAATTGCATGGGACTGGAATATGCGATGATTTAGCTGTCTCTAAATGTTTTTGGACTCTGAGGATTGCGGTCACAGGACAGCCCCAACATTATAATAAAAACAACCATAAATTGTAAATCATATGATTTCTTTCTTACTGACTTTTTAATTTTTTGCAATGGCAATTTTCAAAGCATTCAATTACTCTACTGCGCTTTCACCTTTTCATTCAACTGGACATAACTGCACGTCCAGATTGCCGGTAATTTACCACAACCAAAATCACACTGCTGTATAGAGCGGCCGAGTGCTATAAGCTGTTTTATCGGATAACACAATGTTATATTATGGGCAGTGCAGATCTGCGATTATTTTCTCATGCTGGTTTGGCATGAGAAAACAATCGCAGCATGCTGGGAGCGGCTCCAATATTTGGATAACGAGCACCCATACAAGTGCGATGTACGCTCACAATGGAAAAGATGGAAAAATTAAGTTCTCCATCTTCTCCACACCCGTGCTCTGATTCTCTCACGTGAGATTTGGATCACACTCGGATGACACTCGGCTCAAACTCTTGAAAGAGTTTTAGTAATAAAAAATCTTTTTTTTTCTGTAAAAAAAAAAGAAAAGAAAAACTAGCCCCCCTGAACCATATTTGGTATCGCTGCTTTCATAATGACCCATGCTGAAAATCCGTATCAATTTTCATCCAATACAGTGAATGCCGTTAAAAAATTACAGCTGACAACTCAAAAAACACAAATACAGTTCTACAAACAGAAAAATCAGAAAGGCAGGGTTCTCACAATTCAACTCAAAACAGTGATTTTTTCTTTTGAAAAAATAAATCAAAGAAGTTATAAATTGGGTCAATTAATTTATAATTGATTTACAATTTATTTGATGTGCTAAATAATAATAACATATTACTTATATTACTCATTGAACTCAGTAAAAAATAACATTTAAAAACAATTCCCAGATTTAATGTTTTTTTGTTCAAGACTACCGCCATAAAAAAGAATTAGGCCTCATTGAAACATAACTGAACCATATCTTCTAAGGCCACGTTCACACGTTCATTATTTGGTCAGTATGTTACCTCAGTATGTGTAAGCAAAAACCAGCAGTGGAACAATCAGAGGAAAAGTATAATAGAAACACATCACCATTTCTGCATTTATCACCCACTCCTGGTTTTGGCTTTCAAATACTGATGTAAAATACTGTGTGAACGTGGCCAAACAGAATATGTACTCGTGTTTGTGGTGCTTTTTATATGTCCGTGTTTTTTTGCAGACCATGCTGTCCATGTAAAAATCAAAATCTGCTTTTTACCGTCATCATGGATGAAAAGAACCAATGCATGTTTATGTGTCATGTGCAGCTCACAGATGGCATCCGTTTGCTATCCGTGATTACCATTGCAAAGGATAGGAGAAGCTTTGTCATTTATTCTTTTATTTTTTCATATGATGAAACACTGAGGATTCACTGATGAGAATGCAAAGGTTTTTTAATACAAGGTACATTGTAAAGTCGCTTGCTCTTACAGTATAAGCTCAATGCAATTTCACCTATTTAAGAACTTGATTCACTCCCTTTTAATAATTTTACATGTATTGTAAATGGTTGAGGAAGTAAAGGTGGCTGGTAATGTAGGAAACAAATCATGCTGTCCTCGAATTTTGGATTACAAGAGGAAGACCAGCGAAGACTCAGACTTTAGGGTTGGACTTGAGAAAGGCAAATTTTAATGGACTGAGAAAGAGGGTTGGAAAGGTCCAATGGCTGGATGTTCTAAACGACAGAAATGTCCAAGAAGGATGGGAGATTTTGCTAAATGAAATTCTCACTGCACAATCGGTAACAATCACGAAAAGAAGGAAGAATTTGAAGCACTTAAAGAGACAAGGGTGGATGAATACAGAACACTTGCTAAAAAGGAAAAAATAAATGTACCGTATATACTCGAGTATAAGCCGACCGAGTATAAGCCGAGGCCCATAATTTTGCCACGGAAAACTGGGTAAGCTTATTGACTCGAGTATAAGCCGGGTGTATAAACCGCCGTCCTGCTGTACTCCCCCGTCCTGCTCCGTGCTCCCCCATCCAGCTCTGTGCTCCCCCATTCTCCTCTGTGCTCCCCCCTCCTGCTCCATCCTCCTCTGTGCTCCCCCCTCCTGCTCCGTCCTCCTCTGTGCTCCCCCCTCCTGCTCCGTCCTCCTGTGCCCCCGTCCTGCTCCGTGCTCCTCTGTGCTCTCCATCCTCCCCCTCGTCCTGCTCCGTGCTCCTCTGTGCTCTCTGTCCTCCCCCCGTCCTGCTCCGTGCTCCTCTGTGCTCTCCATCCTCCCCCCGTCCTGCTCCATGCTCCTCTGTGCTCTCCGTCCTCCCCCCGTCCTGCTCCGTGCTCCTCTGTGCTCTCCGTCCTCCCCCGTCCTGCTCCGTGATCCTCTGTGCCTTCCATCCTCCCCCCGTCCTGCTCCATGCTCCTCTGTGCTCTCCGTCCTCCCCCCGTCCTGCTCCGTGCTCCTCTGTGCCCTCCATCCTCCCCCGTCCTGCTCCGTGCTCCTCTGTGCTCTCCGTCCTCCCCCGTCCTGCTCCGTGCTCCTCTGTGCCCTCCATCCTCCCCCCGTCCTGCTCCGTGCTCCTCTGTGCTCTCCGTCCTCCCCCCCGTCCTGCTCCGGGCTCCTCTGTGCCCTCCATCCTCCCCCGTCCTGCTCCGTGCTCCTCTGTGCTCTCCGTCCTCCCCCCATCCTGCTCCGTGCTCCTTGTCCTCCTCCATGCTCCTCCCATCCTCCTCCATCATACTCACCCTCCCCGTGCCATCGCTGAACGTCCTGGCAATCCTGCATTATACCCGGCTTCCTGCAGCTCTCCTGTGCTGAGCGGTGACATAATACCGCTCATTAAGGCCATATTCATAGCCTTAATAAGCGGTATTACGTCACCGCTCAGCACAGGAGAGCTGCAGGAAGCCGCGTACAACGCAGGATTGCAGGGACGTTCCGCGATAGCACAGGGAGGGTGAGTATGATGTCCCAGCCACAGGCTCCTGCTGCGGCACCCCCTCCCGCGCTGGTTTCTGCCCAATGACTCGTGTATAAGCCGAGGGGGCATTTTCAGCACAAAAAAAGGTGCTGAAAATCTCGGCTTATACACGAGTATATACGGTAAATCAAATGGAAAATTCTGTCTACAGGGGATGCAGGGAGAGCACTAGAAGAGATAAAGCAAGTAATGAAGTGAAGCTTGTAAGGGAGACCAAAAGCAATAAAGGATTTTGTGAATATGTCAAAAGCAAAAGAATTGTCAAAGATGCTATAAGATTTTTACAGGATGAAATGGGTGAAGTGGTCAAAAATAATGTTGAGAAGGACGAACTTTTAAATTCCTACTTTGTATCTGTGTTTTCTATGAAAGCAAATGTAACATCAACTGATCTTCACGATGCCTTCAAAGGAATAAAAGAATCCACACTATCCATAAACAGAGAGATGGTGAGGGAACACTTAGCTAATTTAAATTAATTTAAATCTCCTAGTCCAGATGAATTACATCCTAGGATACTGAAAGAGTTAGCAGAGGAAATTGCAGAACCTCTAGCCAGAATCTTTGAAAAATCCTGGAAAACAGGAGAAGTCCTAGAAGATTGGAGAAGGGCAAATGTTGTTCGTATCTTTAAAAAAGGAAAGAAGACAGAGCCAGAAAATTACAGGCCAGTGAGCCTTACTTCTATACCAGGAAAGATATTTGAACAAATTATTAAACAGCATGTATGTAAGTACTTGGATAAGTATACAGTAATTAATTAAGAGCCAGCATGGGTTTGTAGCAAACAAGTCATGCCAGACTATGTGGGCACCACATTTTAAAAAAGACATTGAAAAACTGGAGCAAGTTCAGAAGAGAAGAGCTACCAGGATGGTGAGCAGACTGCAAAGTACGTCCTACGAGGAACGGTTATAGGATCTGGGAATGTTTAGCTTGCAAAAAAAAAAGGCTAAGAGGAGACTTAATACCTGTCCACAAATATCTGAAGGGATGCCACAGTGTAGAGGGATCATCCTTATTCTCATTTGCACATGGAAGTGCGAGAAGCAATGGAATGAAACTAAAAGGGAGAAGATAAAGATTAGATATTAGAAAAAAAATTTTGACAGTGTGGATGATCAATGAGTGGAACAGGCTGCCACGAGAGGTGGTGAGTTCTCCCTCAATTTGAGTCTTCAAACAAAGGCTGGACAGACGTCTGTTTGAGATGGTTAAGTGAATCCTGCATTGAGCAGGGGGTTGGACATGATGACCCTGGAGGTCCCTTCCAACTCTAACATTCTATGATTTTATGAATCTGTTGCTGTTCAGATATAGTTTTATAGGAGACTTTATCATCTAGTTACATATCATCCTACTGCCTAATTTATCGGAAGCAAAACCAGTGGAAATAGTTCATTGGTAAAAAATCCTTCCGATCCAATAGGCAATCAGATTCCCTGATCACGTGTATCTAGAACTGTGATTATATTATGTTTCTGTCATTAAATGTTATGTTCCGTGTCTCTCGATATCTTCCTATACGTTGTCATGTGCAATATATAGAGGGAAGTTATTGGATAGAGCAGAGAAAAAGTCACGCAATTAAGTGACAAGCTTAGTCGGCAGAATCCACATAAATTGCCTCTTGTGGAGCAATGCATTGATTAAGGCCATGTTCACACGTTCAGTATTGGGTCAGTATTTTACATCAGTATTTGTAGGCTAAAACCAGGAATAATAGTATAATAGAAACACGTTCTGTGTTTATCACCCACTCCTTGTTTTGGCTTACAAATACTGAGGTAAAATACAAAAAAGGGGTCCCCACTATTAGTTATTCCCCAACACACACTGTTCTCCTACATAGTATGATGGTGACCACAGCTGTCCACACAGTGTGATATCTACAACATCCCCAATATACACTATGATGTCCACCACAGCCCCCAATATACAGTTTGTCTCCTCATATATCCCCCAAAGCCATCTTCAAGTACACACGTTGAGTATTTGGTGAGTTTATTAACTTCAGTATAAGCCAAAACCAGGAGTAGAACAATCAGCGGAAAAGTATAATAGAAACACGTCACCACTTCTGTATTTATCACCCACTCTGGTTTTGGCTTACAAATACTGAGGTAAAATACTGACCAAATACTGAACATGAGAATGTGGCCTAATGAAGAGCAACAAGGAGCAGCAAGTCTTGTATGCCTTCACACTATGCCTCCTAAAGCTAGATTCACACATCCATGTGAGTGTTACATTTTTTTCTCAGGTGTCATACTAGTTGGCTTCTAGTTGCTTCCGTTTTTTACTCATCCATTTTTCACTGAAGCAGTTAGGCAATTAGGCTATCTGACCTATTTTATTCATTGACAAGTTAAAAACAAATGAAACTTGGAGTGAAAGTACAAAGTATGTGCTCTTTGTGTTATTTGTTTCATATGGATCCACAAATACTTTAATGACCAAGTCTGAACTGCAAAAAGGATGAGCATAGGACATAGGCCATGTTCACACATTCAGTATTTGGTCAGTATTTTACATTAGTATCTGTCAGCCAAAACCAGGAGAGGGTGATAAATACAGAAGTGGTGACGTGTTGCTATTATGCTTTTCCTCTGACTGTTCCACCCCTGATTTTAGCTTACAAATACTGAGGTAAAATACTGACTAAATACTGGTAATGTGAACTTGGCCTTACACTGAGTCTCATGGACTGGAGAAACGGATCTGATTTTAAAACTGATGTGTGTATGGATCAATGAAACTCTATGAGGCAGTGTGCTGTCCAAGAAAAAAATGGGCAGCACACGGTTGTGTCACAAGGATGTCTGAATGTAGCCCTTCTTACTAATTACATGGTATATTCTCCCTCCCAGATTAGGGGCATTGGGAATATTTGAGGATACGTCTTTCACATGTGAAGTCAGAGCTGCGTTATCCCGCTGACAGATGCACCTTAAAATCTACATACCAAAATAAAATGGCACAATAACCAGTTAGAATTACAATGGCATATTTCTAAGAAAATCAATGTCCTACATATAGCCAAGAGACTGAACTCATGATACACAGCCTCAAATTCATTGTCCTATTAACCTTAAGTGCAGATCAGAGTGAGCGGAGGAGATAGCACATTTATTAGTCTACACCATTACACAGACACATTCATATTGCTAAAAGCCAGTCCTGTAGCACCGTTTAAAGCACCTGCTACAATATATCAGCTAAAAGAGTGGGATTCATTTTATATTTCACCGAACACGCACTGTTCCATCATTAAAATGAGACAACCTCAATGCAGATTCAGATATACTGTTTATATACAGTACAGACCAAAAGTTTGGACACACCTTCTCATTCAAAGATTTTTCTGTATTTTCATAACTATGAAAATTGTAGAATCACACTGCAGGCATCAAAACTATGAATTAACACATGTGGAATTATACAATACACTTTAGGCTGTGGTTCCACGGTCCGGAACCACAGCGCTTTTGACGGAGCGGAAATTCTGCTCCGTCCAAAGCCCCGCCACCTTTTGTACGCGCGCTCATTCCGGATGTGTTCCGGACACCTCCGGAACACATGCGGAATGATCGCAGGGCTGCATAGCCCTGTGTTATTTCCGTTGCGGCGACGCAGCGTCACCGCAACGGACTAGGACATGCTGCGGTCTGAAAAGACGCGCCGCATGTCCGGAAACGCAGGTCTTCCGCCTCCGTGTTTTACAGCATAGTGGAGACGGGATTTCTTGAAATCCCCTCCACTATGCTGTAACATCTGGACGCTGCGTGTTTGACGCTGCGCCAACGCACAGCGTCAAACACGCAGCAATTCCGGACTGTTTCCTGAACGTGGAAACATACCCTTACAAAAAAGTGTGAAACAACTGAAAATATGTCTTATATTCTAGGTTCTTCAAAGTAGCCACCTTTTGCTTTGATTACAGCTTTGCACACAGAAAAGGTGAATGGATGGACTCTACATGCCTGGTTCCCACCGTGAAGCATGGAGGAGGTGGTGTGATGGTGTGGGGGTGATTTGCTGGTGACACTGTTGGGGATTTATTGAAAATTGAAGCGGTGAGCGGTCCAGCTCACCCCAAACCATCTCGATTAGGTTCAGGTCTGATGACTGTGGAGGCCAGGTCATCTGGCGTAGCACCCCAACACTCTCCTTCTTGGTCAAATAGCCCTTACACAGTCTGGAGGTGTGTTTGGGGTCATTGTCTCGTTGAAAATTAAATGATGGTCCAACTAAACGCAAACCGGATGGAATAGCATGCTGCTGCAAGATGCTGTGGTGCCAATTTTGAATAAATCCCCAACAGTTTCACCAGTAAAGCACCCCCACATCATCACACCACCTCCTCCATGCTTCATGGTGGGAACCAGGCATGTAGAGTCCATCCGTTCACCTTTTCTGCGTGCAAAGCAGTAATCAAAGCAAAAGGTGGCTACTTTGAAGAACCTAGAATACAAGACATATTTTCAGTTGTTTCACACTTTTTTGTGTGTCAATTCATAGTTTTGATGCCTTCAGTGTGATTCTACAATTTTCATAGTCATGAAAATACAGAAAAATCTTTGAATAAGAAGATGTGTCCAAACTTTTGGTCTGTACTTTATGTGTGTGTGTATATATATATATACAGTCATGGCCAAAAGTTTTGAGAATATTTTCACATAATCTGCTGCCCTCTGGTTTTTATGTGTGTTTGACAGATGTTTTTATCACAGACAGAAATATAATAATTGCAAACATATGAGTAACAAAAGCTTATATTGACAGTTAGAATGAGTTAATGTAGCAAGTCAATATTTGCAGTGTTGACCCTTGTTCTTCAGGACCTCTGCAATTCTCCCTGGCATGCTCTCAATCAACTTCTGGACCAAATCCTGACTGATAGCAGTCCATTCTTGCACAATCAATGCTTTCATTTTGTCAGAATTTTTAGGTTTTTGTTTGTCCACCCGTCTCTTGATGATTGACCACAAGTTCTCAATGGGATTAAGATCTGGGGAGTTTCCAGGCCATGGACCCAAAATCTCTATGTTTTGTTCCCTGAGCCATTTAGTTATCACCTTTGCTTTATGGCAAGGTGCTCCATCATGCTGGAAAAGGCATTGTTGATCGCCAAACTGCTCTTGGAGGGTTGGGAGAAGTTGCTCTTGGAGGACATTCTGGTACCATTCTTTATTCATGGCTGTGGTTTTAGGCAAGACTGTGAGAGAGCCGATTCCCTTGGCTGAGAAGCAACCCCACACATGAATGGTTTCAGGATGTTTAACAGTTGGCATGAGACAAGACTGGTGGTAGCGCTCACCTTGTCTTCTCCGAATGAGGCGTTTTCCTGATGTCCCAAACAATCAAAAAGGGGATTCATCAGAGAAAATAACTTTACCCCAGTCCTCAGCAGTCCATTGCCTGTACCTTTTGCAGAATATCAGTCTGTCCATGATGTTTTTTCTGGAGAGAAGTGGCTTCTTTGCTGCCCTCCTTGAGACCAGGCCTTGCTCCAAGAGTCTCCGCCTCACAGTGCGTGCAGATGCACTCACACCTGCCTGCTGCCATTCCTGAGCAAGCTCTGCACTGCTGGTAGCCCGATCCCGCAGCTGAAACACTTTTAAGAGACGGTCCTGGCGCTTGCTGGTCTTTCTTGGGCGCCCTGAAGCCTTTTTGGCAACAATGGAACCTCTCTCCTTGAAGTTCTTGATGATGCGATAGATTGTTGACTGAGGTGCAATCTTTCTAGCTGCGATACTCTTCCCTGTTAGGCCATTTTTGTGCATTGCAATGATGACTGCACGTGTTTCTTTAGAGATAACCATGGTTAACAGAAGTGTCATGTGTGCATTGCCACGAAGATCGTCGCGGTTGCACATTTTGACTTCTCACAGCTGATCTGCTGTTTCTTTGTGTTTGGCAGCTAGGGAGTTAATTCTGTCTGTGCTTGGTGCTGGGACTGGGTGCAGTTTCTCCGGCTGCAATTGATTATTTGTTGATTGGTTTCCTTTAAATTCCTGGTTGTCTGCTTGGGGAGTTGCCAGTGAAACCTTCATGCAGACCACAGATAGGAATGAATCTGTATAGACTTTAGTTGTGAGCTCCTTAGTTGTTCTAAGCTCAACTTGGTTAGAGTTTATTTCCCAGACCATTTATGTTCCTTTGGTGTTTTGAGTGTGTATGCAAGCGAGTGTTATCCTGTCTGTCTTATATGTCTAATCTGTGTATTTAGCTGAGATCAGCCCATATCCCTTTGGTGGTAGTCAGGATCCTTCTTAGGACTGATTACAGGGTTCAGGGTCTGATAGGAGACAGGGTTAGGTTGGAGACTTGGACCTCTGAACCATTATCAGTACCTCCAAGGTGAGGGATTAGTTAGGACCCCAGTTTAGGGTCAGGTTAGATCCCGGTCCACCTCTTTCCTGTTTCAGCTCAGCAAGTCCTCAAGATTAACCCTGAGTTCAGCAGATATCGTATCAGGTAAATCTATTCTATACTTACATGCTGATGTTGCTATACTAGTTGTTGTATAGAGTGTTGTTCCTGTATTAATAGTTTACTGACATTGTATACATATCATTAGACAGCGTGACATTTTCACTGGCCATAAAAATTATCTCCAGTTACCATGGATCCAGTAGCCCAGCTGGCTCTGCAGTTGCAGGGATTATCCATGGAGCTGACGGACATTAAGTCCAAAGTTTTTTCTCCCCTGGAGCAAACCAGAGTTGAACCTAAAGTAGCTCTCCCGGACAGGTTCACTGGTGGGCGAGACAAATTTTTCACCTTCCGGGAGGCATGTAAATTGTATTTTCGGCTTCGGCCTCGATCATCAGGGAGTGATGAGCAGAGAGTGGGAATTGTTATCTCACTTCTGCAAGGGGACCTCAATCCTGGGCATTTTCCCTTCCTCCGGGATCCCCGGCTCTACTGTCTGTAGATCAATTTTTTACTGCCCTGGGATTGGTATATGATGACCCAGATCGGGTCTCTCTTGCTGAGACAAAATTACGTAAGATACAGCAGGGAGATCGTCCTGCAGAGGAATTTGCTTCTGAGTTTCGTAGATGGGCCACAGATACTCAGTGGAATGACCCAGCTCTTAGGAGCCAGTTTTGTCATGGGCTTTCTGATAAATTAAAAGACGTTTTGGCTCAGTATGAGTCTCCTCATTCACTGGAGGCTGCTATGGCCTTAGCTATCCGTACTGATAGACGGCTTCGGGAGAGGGGTGAGGTAACCCCACTCCCTGTTGTTTCTCCACCTACCACTAAAGTCCCTTATGTTGAGGTTCCCCTTGTCTGTTCGGATGAGCCTATGCAGTTGGGAGGGACATCATTTCGTAGGAGGGGATTGGCGGTACGCCGCAGGACTAGAAGATGTTTTTTCTGCGGGAAAGAGGGACATTTTGTTGGAGAATGTCCATCCCGTGCCTTGTTGAGCCAAAAGTCGCCGGAAAACTGTTAATCCCAGGTTGTGTGGTGGACGACAACCTGGGAGTATGTATTTCATCCGCCAGTTCTTCTCAGTTCCTTGTACCAGTGGAGGTGGTAGTTGGTACGAGAGTGGAGAGATTGTCTGTTCTTCTTGATAGTGGTTCCGGGGCTAATCTGGTTGACGCTCAGTTTGCTCAGGCTCAAGGTATGCATCTGAGTGTATTGGTCAAACCGATCCCTATATTCTCCATTGACGCCAGGCCTCTCGGCCAAGGTAGCTTTGTTCATGAGGTTCATAACATTGACCTTCGGGTAGGGGCAATACATAGGGAACAATTATCTTGTTATGTGTTGGAGGGTCTACCTACTCCCATTGTGTTGGGACTTCCTTGGTTGGTTAAACATAACCCTGTGATTAATTGGCAGTCCAGAGAAATAAGCCAATGGGGTGAGTTTTGCAAAAGCAACTGCATGAACACAGTCATCAGTGCGGTCGTGCCTAGTACATTGCCTCCTTTTTTGGAGGATTTTGGGGATGTTTTCTCTGAGGAGGGGTGTCAGGAGTTGCCTCCTCATCGCGTGTATGACTGCTCTATTAATCTCCTTCCTGATGCTAAGTTGCCTAAAGCTAGGTTGTATAATCTTTCTGGTCCTGAGAGGCAGGCTATGAAAGATTATATTTCTGAAAGTCTGGCCAAAGGGCATATTAGACCTTCATCTTCCCCAGTAGCCGCGGGGTTCTTCTTTGTGAAGAAGAAAGATGGAGGCCTACGCCCTTGCTTGGATTTCCGCGAACTTAATCGGATTACTGTTCGAGATCCGTATCCACTCCCTCTTATTCCTGATCTCTTCAATCAAATTGTTGGCGCCAAATGGTTCTCTAAATTGGATCTCAGGGGGGCGTATAATCTGATTAGGATAAAAGAGGGGGATGAGTGGAAAACGGCGTTTAACACGCCGGAGGGACATCATGAGAACCTTGTCATGCCTTTTGGTCTGACTACTGCACCAGCAGTATTCCAACATTTTGTTAATGACATTTTTCGTCACCTTGTGGGGCTGTTTGTGGTTGTATATTTGGACGACATTTTAATTTACTCGCCAGATCTTGTGTCTCATCAGGAGCATGTGAGACAGGTGTTGCAGATCTTGCGAGACAATAAACTATACGCCAAACTGGAGAAGTGTGTATGTGCCGTACAGGAACTTCAGTTTTTGGGTTTTTTGGTGTCAGCCTCCGGTTTCCGTATGGACCTGAAAAGGTGAGAGCAGTGCTTGAATGGGATCAGCCAGGGGATCTTAAGGCTCTGCAGCGTTTTTTGGGGTTTGCTAACTACTACCGGAAATTTATTTGTAATTTCTCATCTGTCGTCAAACCTCTCACTGACATGACAAGAAAAGGGACGGATTTTTCTAAATGGTCGGACAAAGCTTGCCAAGCCTTTTCCTCTTTGAAGAAATGTTTTGCTTCGGCACCCGTTCTCATCCAACCAGATGCATCTCAGCCGTTCATTGTGGAGGTGGATGCGTCTGACGTAGGGGTGGGTGCTATATTGTCCCAGGGTCCGTCCCTGGTAAATGGCATCCGTGCGCTTTCTTTTCTAAGAAATTGTCGTCCGCCGAAAGGAATTATGATATCGGCAATAGGGAACTTTTGGCCATTAAGTTAGCTTTTGAAGAATGGCGTCACTTTTTGGAGGGGGCAGTCCACCCGGTTACCGTTATTACTGATCACAAGAACCTGTTGTATTTGGAATCCGCTAAGCGTCTGAATTCCAGACAAGCTCGATGGTCGTTGTTTTTTACCAGGTTTAATTTTGTCGTCACTTATCGCCCGGGGTCTAAGAATGTAAAGGCTGATGCCTTGTCTCGCAGTTTCCCAGGGGCCGGGAAAACGGATGACCCGAGTCCTATCCTTCAGGAGGGGGTGGTAGTGTCGGCTGTATTTTCTGAGCTTGAGGAGGAGGTGTTAGAGGCTCAGGGGGACGCCCCTGCAGGACCTCCAGGGAGACTGTTTGTCCCAAATCTGTTGAGACAAAAGGTTATTGAGGCACATCATAATTCTGCTCTAGCAGGACATCCAGGGAGTAAGGCTACTTTAGATCTCCTTTCTCGCCGGTTTTGGTGGCCTAATGCTAATAAAGATGTTATAACTTTTGTCGCGTCATGTGGGGTGTGTGCTCGCTCTAAAACCCCTCATACCCGTCCGTCTGGGACCCTTTTACCCTTGAAACTTCCGGAGCGTCCATGGACTCATTTATCTATGGACTTCATTACGGACCTTCCTCCGTCGTCAGGGAATACTGTCATACTGGTGGTTGTTGACAGGTTCAGTAAGATGGCACATTTCGTTGCTCTTCCTGCACTCCCTAATGCTAAAACTCTGGCGCAGGTGTTCATTAGGGAGATCGTTAGACTTCATGGGTTGCCTTCTGATGTGGTGTCAGATAGGGGGTCTCAGTTTGTGTCCAAATTTTGGAGGGCATTTTGTTTACGTCGGGGGATGCAATTGTCATTTTCCTCGGCTTTTCATCCGCAGACCAATGGTCAGACAGAGCGTCTGAATCAGAGCTTAGAGACATATCTCCGGTGTTTTGTTTCAGAGAACCAAGAGGACTGGTCTTCTTTCTTGCCTCTGGCAGAGTTCGCTCTTAACAACAGGCGGAGCGAGTCCACTGGTAAGTCCCCGTTTTTTGGGGCATATGGTTTCCATCCCCAGTTTTGTACTTTCAATGGGGGGGGCCCTTCTGGGTTCCTGAGGAGGAGCGTTTCTCGTCGTGACTTGCTTCTGTGTGGAGAGGTGTATTGAATAATCTGAGTGTGATGGGGAACCGTTACAAACGTATGGCTGATAGGAGGAGAGTTTCTGGTCCAGATCTGAATGTGAACGATCTGGTATGGTTGTCTACCAGGAATATAAAACTTAAGGTGCCCTCCTGGAAACTGGGTCCCAGATTCATCGGGCCGTACAGGATCAGTTCCATAATTAATCCTGTGGCATTTCGTCTGGACCTCCCTCCTACGTTTAAAATTCATAATGTGTTCCACAAGTCATTACTTAAAAGGTATGTGGCACCAGTCATACCGTCACCTCTACCTCCTCCTCCTGTGTTGGTCAATGGTAACTTGGAATTTCAAGTATCAAAGATCATTGACTCACGTCTGAATCGCCGGTCCCTTCAGTACTTGGTGCATTGGAAGGGGTATGGTCCAGAGGAGAGGACGTGGGTCCCTGCGTCTGATGTTAATGCAGATCGTTTGGTTCGGACCTTCCACAGAACTCACCCGGGCAGGCCTGGCCCTGAGGGTCCGGAGGCCCCTCGTAGAAGGGGGGTACTGTCATGTGTGCATTGCCACGAAGATCGTCGCGGTTGCACATTTTGACTTCTCACAGCTGATCTGCTGTTTCTTTGTGTTTGGCAGCTAGGGAGTTAATTCTGTCTGTGCTCGGTGCTGGGACTGGGTGCAGTTTCTCCCGGCTGCAATTGATTATTTGTTGATTGGTTTCCTTTAAATTCCTGGTTGTCTGCTTGGGGAGTTGCCAGTGAAACCTTCATGCAGACCACAGATAGGAATGAATCTGTATAGACTTTAGTTGTGAGCTCCTTAGTTGTTCTAAGCTCAACTTGGTTAGAGTTTATTTCCCAGACCATTTATGTTCCTTTGGTGTTTGAGTGTGTATGCAAGCGAGTGTTATCCTGTCTGTCTTATATGTCTAATCTGTGTATTTAGCTGAGATCAGCCCATATCCCTTTGGTGGTAGTCAGGATCCTTCTTAGGACTGATTACAGGGTTCAGGGTCTGATAGGAGACAGGGTTAGGTTGGAGACTTGGACCTCTGAACCATTATCAGTACCTCCAAGGTGAGGGATTAGTTAGGACCCCAGTTTAGGGTCAGGTTAGATCCCGGTCCACCTCTTTCCTGTTTCAGCTCATCAAGTCCTCAAGATTAACCCTGAGTTCAGCAGATATCGTGTCAGGTAAATCTATTCTATACTTACATGCTGATGTTGCTATACTAGTTGTTGTATAGAGTGTTGTTCCTGTATTAATAGTTTACTGACATTGTATACATATCATTAGACAGCGTGACAAGAAGAGAAACAATGATGCCAAGCACCAGCCTCCTTTTAAAGTGTCCAGTGGTCTCATTCTTACTTAATCATGACAGATTGATCTACAGCCATGTCCTCATCAACACCCACACCTGTGTTAATGGAGCAATCACTGAAAAGAGGTTAGCTGGTCCTTTTAAGGCAGGGCTGCAATGATGTTGAAATGTGTTTTGGGGGATAAAGTTCATTTTCTAGCCAAATATTGACTTTGCAAGTAATTGCTGTTAAGCTGATCACTCTTTATAACATTCTGGAGTATATGCAAATTGCCATTAGAAAAAGTGAAGCAGTAGACTTTGTAAAAATTAATATTTGTGTCATTCTCAATACTTTTGGCCATGACTGTATATATATATATATATAATAATACTGTATGTTTGTATGTATGTATATATATATATATATATATATATATATATACATACACTGCTCAAAAAAATAAAGGGAACACTCAAATAACACATCCTAGATCTGAATGAATGAAATATTCGAATTGAATACTTTGTTCTGTACAAAGTTGAATGTGCTGATAACAAAATCACACAAAAATCATTAATGGAAATCAAATTTATTAACCAATGGAGGCCTGGATTTGGAGTCACACATGAAATTAAAGTGGAATGTAATGTCCTTAAAGCAAGTCAAAATGATGCTCAGTAGTGTGTGTGTCCTCCACGTGCCTGTATGACCTCCCGTGCCTGTATCACCTCCCTACAACGCCTGTTCATGCTCCTGATGATGCAGAGGATGGTCTCCTGAGGGATCTCCTCCCAGACCTGGACTAAAGCATCCGCCAACTCCTGGACAGTCTGTGGTGCAACGTGATGTTGGTGAATGGTGTGAGACATGATGTCCCAGATGTGCTCAAACGGATTCAGGTCGCGGGAACGGGCGGGCCAGTCCATAGCTTCAATGTCTTCATCTTGCAGGAACTGCACACTCCAGCCACATGAGGTCTGGCATTGTCCTACATTAGGAGGAACCCAGGGCCAACCACACCAGCATATGGTCTCACAAGAGGTCTGAGGATCTCATCTTGGTACCTAATGGCAGTCAGGCTCCCTCTGGTGAGCACATGAGGGCTGTGCTGCCCTCCAAAGAAATGCCACCCCACACCATTACTGACCCACTGCCAAATCGGTCATGCTGAAGGATGTTGCAGACAGCAGATCGCTCTCCACGGCGTCTCCAGACTCTGTCACGTCTGTCACATGTGCTCAGTGTGAACCTGCTTTCATCTGTGAAGAGCACAGGGTGCCAGTGGCGAATTTGCCAATCCTGGTGTTCTGTGGCAAATGCAAAGCGTCCTGCATGGTGTTGGGCTGTGAGCACAACCCCTCATCTATGGACGTCAGACACTCAGACCATCCTCATGGAATCGGTTTCTAACCGTTTGTGCAGACACAAGCACATTTGTGGACTGCTGGAGGTCATTTTGCAAGGCTCTGGCAGTACTCCTCCTGTTCCTCCTTGCACAAAGGCGGAGGTAGCGGTCCTGCTGCTGGGTTGTTGCCCTCCTACGGCCCCCTCCATGTCTCCTGGTGTACTGGCCTGTCTCCTGGTAGCGCCTCCAGCCTCTGGACACTACGCTGACAGACACAGCAAACCTTCTTGCCACAGCTCACATTGATGTGCCATCCTGGATGAGCTGCACTACCTGAGCCACTTGTGTGGGTTGCACAGTCCGTCTCATGCTACCACGAGTGTGAAAGCACAACCAACTTTCAAAAGTGACCAAAACATCCGTGAGAAAGCATTGGCACTGACATGTGGTCTGTGGTCCCCATCTCCAGAACCACTCCTTTATTGAGTGTGTCTTGATAATTGCCAATAATTTCCATCTGTTGTCTATTCCATTTGCACAACAGCATGTGAAATTGATTGTCAATCAGTATTGCTTCCTAAGTGGACAGTTTGATTTCACAGAACTTTGATTTATTTGGAGTTATATTCTGTTGTTTAAGTGTTCCCTTTATTTTTTGAGCAGTGTATAATTGTATATATATATATATATATATATATTATATACATATACATAAATATATATATAGAGAGAGCGAAACAACAGCACAGGAAAAAGTAGTGTGCAAAGCCTCACAGGTACATGCCAGTCCTTGTGAATAGAAAATTCAAAAAGATAGAAGCAGCACACCATATGAAATTAGAAAAAGTGCTTTTTAATTTAAAAAAAAAAAGCCACATGGGCTATTAAAAAGCACTTTTTTCTAATTTCATATGGTGTGCTGCCTCTATCTTTTTGAATTTTCTACATATATATATATAGGGTCCACACAAAAGCATGTATACTCCCCTGATATTGATCAAAGCGTTGGATAAAGCTCACCAATGAAATTCTATGGCTCCATGAAAAAATTGGACTGCGCTCGAATGTCATCCATGTGCTATCTGTTTTTTATGTACTGTTTAATAGGGTAAGCTTGAGAACCCTCCAAAAACCTCCATTTTTTTTAATCTACGTAAAACTAATGAAACTATGACCAAACTCTAATGGTAATAACTGACCAAACACTGATTGTAATAACTGACACTGACCAAACACTGATGGCAATAACTGACACACTGACCAAACGCTGAAGGTAATAACTGACACACACCAAATGCTGATGGTGATAACTGACACACTGACCAAACGCTGATGGTAATAACTGCCACACTTACCAAACGCTGAAGGTAATAACTGACACACTGACCAAATGCTGATGGTGATAACTGACACACTGACCAGACGCTGATGGTTAATAACTGACACTGACCAAATGCTGATGGTGATAACTGACACACTGACCAAACACTGATGATAATAACTGACACACTGACCAAACGCTGATGGTAATAACTGACACACTGACCAAACACTGATGGCAATAATTGACACACTGACCAAACACTGATGGTAATGACTGACACTGACCAAATGCTGATGGTGATAACTGACACACTGACCAAACACTGATGATAATAACTGACACACTGACCAAACACTGATGGCATAATTGACACACTGACCAAACACTGATGGTAATGATGACACACAGACAAATGCTGATGTAAAACTGACACACTGACCAAACACTGATGGTAATAACTGACACACTGACCAAACACGTGGTAATAACTGACACACTGACCAAACACTGATGGTAATAACTGACACACTGACCAAACACTGATGGTAATAACTGACACACTGACCAAACACTGATGGTAATAATTGACACATGACCAAACATTGATGATAATAACTGACACACTGACCAAACGCTGACCAAACACTGATGGTAATAACTGACACACTGACCAAACACTGATGGTAATAACTGACACACTGACCAAACACTGATGGTAATAATTGACACACTGACCAAACATTGATGATAATAACTGACACACTGACCAAACGCTGACCAAACGCTGATGGTTATAACTGACACACTGACCAAACACTGATGGTAATAACTGACACACTGACCAAACGCTGATGATGATAACTGACACACTGACAAATACTGATGGTAATAACTGACACACTGACCAAACGCTGACCAAACACTGATGGTAATAACTGACACACTGACCAAACACTGATGATGATAACTGACACACTGACTAAACACTGATGATGATAACTGACCCACTGACCAAACACTGATGATGATAACTGACCCACTGACCAAATACTGATGGTAATAACTGACACACTGACAAACGCTGATGACAAAACACTGATGATCAAAACCACTGATAATGAAAATCACTGATAAAACTAAGATTGTTTTTGGTGTATGAGAACAATCATAGACGTCTGATTGAGCCTTAGTCATTTGTGTTCAGACAGATCATTCTGTGTAGAACACTGACTTAAAGGGTTTTTTGCCACTAACACATTTCATTTTAATCAATAGATTTTGGAATAATGACTTTTTCTGTTGATAGAAGTTTTCACATTCATACCTGTGGTCATTTTTTTCTTTTACACTACTTTCTTTTACGCCATTGTCAATTTTTTTTACCATACGTTTTGTACAACACTATGATTAACTTTTTACATGATTTTCAACCCCAATTATTCAACTCTGGGTGTACAGAAATCAGGTTGCAGTAGAGATGTGGCATCTATGGTTGTGGTCAAGTTGAAGTAGCAATACAGTTGTGCAAAAACAGAATTGTGCAGTTAAACCTTGTTTATACATTTTATTTACAAAATTCAAGCCCCTTCCCAAAAATGATGTGATAAGAAATGCTAGGTAGGTACACATGCAAAAAGCCAGCGCCCATAACATTTTATTTTATTTGTGTGGCATATATGGATTTAACTAGCAAGACAGATGTGCAAAAAATATTTTCTGTAAAGCACACAGCTTGTGAGGTCGACAGTCACTGTTAAATGTCTGGATTTTGGAGAATTTTCTTTGGTATTTTTAAAAACACTTATTCCTCTCTTCACAAAAACGATTGCTGAAGAAAAGTAGAGTTGCTTGTAACAAGAAGGCATGCCATGTCTGACACTGAATTCATATTTTTTTTTTCTGTAAAACTATTTTTTATGAATGTGTTCAAGCACTCAGATGGCTAAGGGTTGAAGGAAAGGACTTACAAAGAGAGACACTGTACCTGCACCCAAATGGTCCCTGTACAGACTTTGAAAGTCCCTAATCACACAACTAAAATACACCTCCTTGGACCTGGCTCCTTAAAAGGCCACAGAGGTGCTTCTCGTACCTCCTAAGGAACCAAAGGGGATGCCACAACACAAATCCTACAATGGGAAAGGAGAGCATGCAGGGAGGCCAGGATAAGAAGCTAAACACGTTCACACAGGATAGACAGGGATAAATACAGAGAACCAAAAACTAACGGACTGAGTGAAAAACCTTTCAGACCCCAAACGTAAAAGAAAGGAAAGGGAAGGAGGACTCACAGTCAGACCACAGGATAAGCAACTGGGGTTATTCAAGCAAGATAATCCCTAGTTGAAGAGCTGGACTTCCTTCCACCATCTACATAGAAGTATAGCCAGCAAAGAAAGTCAGTGACAGGTGATTATGTAAACCCAATCCCAAACTGTGATAGGACAGAACCAAAATAGAAAATGGAAAACACCTGATGTGAAGCAAACCAAGAAAAGGAACCCAAGGATAAAAGAACCATCAGCATGTGGACAGAGACAAATCAGGCTGTGACCCAACAGAGAGAAATAGGCCACACAGCAAAAGGTCACCGGATAGAGTCCCGAAACCAAGCCATGACCACTGTTGAACCAACTTGCTGCTTTCAAGTGCATTAAGAATAAAGAAAAAAAAGTCAAATTCAAATGCAGCAGGGTAGATGCTGATTCAAGCTGCTGTTAGCACCTCTCTCTCTTTTCCCCTATCAATTGAATCTTTCTATTATTCACAGACTAAAATTCTCATCTTATTCAGTGCCGTAGTTGTACAACACATTATGGTAGTTCTACAACACATTACTGTTTGGAGTATTTGTCCAGTGTTTGAGGGGTGTTTCTTCTGATCTCTATTGCTGGGCTGTGAACTCTGACATCCTCTCACTATGATAAATCACCTAAACTGGCTGCTACATTCCCTACCTCAGTTTTTATACAGGCTTTGAGAGTCCCTCTTGATTGGTTGCATTATACTATGTGATGTAATAGCTGCAAGGCATTTAATGGTAGCCCACACAGTTGCACCTGAGGTAATGCAATGTGTAAAGTTGCATTGGCAATTTTCTTTGTAATTTGCATAAATTAGATCACAAATTGTTTGAGTTTATCGGGATCTGCGACTTTCAAAATATTTTACATGAATTCAATTTGAATTGAATAAATTCTTTCATCTGTAATATATATGTATATACATACATATATACCGTATTTTTTGGATTATAATACGCACTTTTTTTTCCCCCAAATTTGGGGGGAAAATGGGGTGCGTCTTATAATGCGGATTTACCTTACCGGTACCGTTGCTGCAGGCCGCAGGCTTGGATGAGGGGGTGTCTTGCGGTGATGCAGGTGCCCGGTGGTGCGGTGTCCAGCGGTATATATAAACTATATACATATATACCATGATTCACTGTACACACATTCAGTATACACACACACGATTTCAGAGAAAACACACTTTGAAGAGGGTACAGGAGTTTTCCCCACTGAATTTTCCCTGCTTACTCTGCTGGAACGACACACATTGACTCATCAAATAGTTTTTCCAAAATTTTAGTGCAAAACTGTTTGAAATGTTGCAAAAATGTTTGTGCCTTCTGCATTTTTTACACTGGTCCCGTCTGCCAACTTTTCAAAAAGACAGCGGAGCATCATGGGAAGTGTGCGTGTCCAAGAAATTCAGCATGGTTCACTCCAAAACCTCTTGGATGAGTCATTGTGTGCTCTTTGGGTAATTTTAGTCAGCCGGCCACTCCTGGGAAGGTTCATTACTGATCCATGTTTTCGATATTTGTGGATAATGGCTCTCATTGTTCGCTGGAGTCCCAAAGCCTGATAGATATCAAATACTTTGTTTCTCATTTGTTCCAGAATTTCTTTGGATAGCGGCATGATGCCTAGCTTTTGAGGACATTTTGGTCTACTTCACTTTGTCAGGCAGGTCCTAATTAAGTGATTTCTTGATTAAGAACAGGTGTGGCGGTAATTAGTACTAGGTGTGGCTAGGGAAATTGAACTCTGCTTCCCAAAGATGTGATAAACCACAGAAAATTTATGTTTTAAAGAGGGGTGAGGGGAGGGGCAATAACTTTTTTCACACAGGGCCCTGTAGAATTGGATTTCTTTTTCCCTTAATAATAAAGACCTTAATTTAAAAACTGCATATTATTTTATATAACTTGTGTTATCTTTGTCTAATATTTAAATTTGTTTGGTGATCTGAAACATTTAAGTGTGACAAACATGCAAAAGAATAAAAAATCAGGAAGGGGCAAACACTTTTTGACACAACTACATATATATATATATATATATATATATAAATATATATACATATGCAATTCTATACTTATACTATATATATATATATATATATATATATACTGTATATATAGTATAAGATAAAGCATACCTATTATATAATGGGTTAAATCTACAATGCATATTGTGGCTTCGACATTGCTAGACCTTATACATATATATATAATCTTACATGGGAGTCATTTACTATGTAAAGTAAAGTAGTTGACTCTGCATGGCAACTGCTTTAACAAAAGTCTCAGGAGTAGAAATAGTAATTGTGTTCAGGAAAACTTTAATTAAAAATGTATCATGCCTTCTTATTAAAATATATTTCTTCGCTTGCGCGGTGCCAATATTGGAATGCTGCATTTTAAGCTTTATAACCACTTAAGCTGCAGTACCGCCACCTAAATTGAATTTGTTATGCACCCAGACTCAATTGATGGTTAATGTTCAATTAACAGTAGACTCTGAAAATGAGATGCTGTTAGAAGAGCACTTTCAAGGCTTCCTCTCTGATCATTTGCACAACATGTAGTCAACAACCACATGATACTTAAAGGGAAATCACCTAACTATGAGAGGGTTGCATGATTTTAGAAGTCACTTTTCAAGTATGGTGCCCTCTTTTTATTGTTCTGAGATGACAGGGGTCTATACTACTTATAGAGACAACTTGCAACATATAATTGCAACTGTTGAGCTTCCAGGACAAATTTTTATATCTATTTTCCAACAAAAGTAGTTCTCCTTAACTTATTTTCGACAGTGTTTGGTAAGAAAGGCAGATGAAATGCTGATGAAATACTGGTCCAACACACTAATAAAATTGGTCAGTTTTTTCCCATGTATGTAGCAGTCATATGTCCCAATGAGGTCAAAAAAGCAAATTTAACGACAGTATTGACCATTGGGCTTTAATTCTTCAACAAATATCAATACTCTGTTTCCTCTCCAAACAGAAGCCAACTAATCAGATTCTACAATTAATTATTCAGATGTTAAAAAGCAATTGTTCTCACCGGTGGCTATGGATAATTTTCCCACTGGATAACTGCTGTGAGAGCCAGCATGTCTGTATATAAAACTGGTGGCTAAAACTTGCACATTCTTTTGGATTTGCCTGCTGGGGGACAATGCTATCAAATCTTTATAGCCTTTCCCATCAATAAAACAGAATAATGGCAAAAATACATCCAGATGTATATGATAATGGTCACTAGTTCCTTAGAGGGAATCTATTAGGCCTGCGTCACACTAAGGAGGAATATGGACGAGTGAGAGGCGTGAAAACCACGCATTACACTCGGACCATTATTTCTCTATGGGGCAGCTCTGATCATGCGTATTTTTCTCGGCCGTATCTTACAGTGCGAGATACCCGCAGCATGCTGCGATTGTACGCGTATTACGCTCGTTGTACGCCAATGAAAGTCTATGGGTGCGAGAAAACAACGGATTACACACTGACCAGATGTGTGACTTGCGAGAAATACGCAAGATGATTTCAATGAGTTTCATGCCTAAAAACCATTAAATGTCCATTTTGCAAGGCGGCGAGAAAAATACGCTGTACGGATGCTTACATGCGCAAAATACGCAGCCGCACCCTGACAACAGATGAAATACGGATTGTTGTGCCGGCAACATTTTGGCGTATTACGCTCGTACAATACGGTCCGTATTTTTCTACGGTGAGTTTGATGCCGGCCTTATGGTAAAAATGGCATTTCAGTTTCAGGCAGGCTGATATAAAGCCGCAGGAGCTGATCAGATTGCTATACAGTTTTGTGCGAAAAGTTTGGGGCAAATCTTGCATTTTATTCAGTGAAATCCCTGGTGTTTGTATACATATGGGTCCAATGGGCGGTCCTACTGAATGATTGACAGCCTTCCCTGTATAACTGCGCATGCAGTGAAAGCTGTCAATCACTAGTAGGACCGCCCACTGGACTCATATGTATACAAACACCAGGGATATCAATGAGTAGATTACAAGTTATACTGACTCCTTTTCAACAAACCTATATATTGTTCTGCTCAGCTTCTCCTCTGTACCATACTGTCCACAGATCGGACTGCATGTGCATTGCGAGCGGTTCACTTTAAAGTCACTGATTACTATCTCCCTGCAATATTTAGAGAATAAAGGTCTGTTAGATAGTAATTATTAACAAATATAGTGATATTAGCCACAATTACCCAGCATTGTATTGCTTTTCTAAAGGCTCACCATGCACTTGCACTTGGGATGTGCCATAAATTATGTATGCATGAGTAGCAGCGACATGACTTCCCGCACCCTGGTATAGAATTAAGTCACAGCAGTTAGCCACTATAAAAAAGACTTACCGACTAGCATAAAAGGTTAATGTCAGATCTATTTAGCAGGAATATGCCATAAAACCCTTCACATCTGACATTCTGTGGGTCATGCAGACATAACTGTGATGTATGATGGCTAGTTGCATGGCTTTGTGACTCAAATGAGAAAATATTCAATCTCTTCATTTTACTTGATGTCATGTAAAAAGCTCCACTGCCTATTTTCATTAATACTCCGCATGTGCTCTTGAATTTGCAGCCTCCATGTGTAGTCCTATTCTTCTAAATTCAGCGGCTTTTTCTCCAGTCTTCTGCCTTCTTTCCTGACACTGCAATAAAGGGCTCCAACCTGGCATGCCTATAAATTGGATCGTAGTGAAATAGAGAAAACTTGGCACTCAACTTTAGAAAATAGACTCTGGTTTATTGCAGTCAAAGTACAGATGAGTACATCTAGGAAACGTTTCGGTCCTAGCGGACCTTCGTCAATCTGACAGCAATAGAATATACAACACAATAAAATACAACAGAAAATGGCATAAAATAAAACAAAAATATACAATCATCTTGTGTTCAGAATTAACCAACTAATAGGTAAATAACGAGGAGGAGAACCTTCGTAGTGAGGTATCCATATTAGGTGAATAAACGTGATAGTGAAGTAATTATGATTGGGAAGTTCCAATACCTACCCGACTGCTTGTGAAGAGGCGATAGTTTGAATAAAGAGGCAGATTGCCTAGAAGGTAAATGAAGTACCGTGTTGTATATTAGCCCTCTAGTGTCGGCAAAGTAGGTATAGATAGAATAATATTGACGTAAAGATATACAAAGGTACCTTCAGAGGAGAGAGTCCCCCTATGTTCTTATAGGTTGGGCTCCTAAAAGGTAGTCCCTTATTAGGACCTATGGTGTAAAATTTAAAGAATCAGGTACAATATCCTAATACATAGGAATATATAAATAAATGTAAAAAACTCACTTTGTCTTTCATTAAGTCCAAGTATAGAGAAAAAGGCCAGAAAGGCTCTGAGAGTAACCTAAAATAGCAAAAAAAAATGCCTAGATTGGACTATATATATATATGTAAGAGGGCATCTGATAAAGTGCACCATATGGTAGTACTGATACACAGTATAGCGACCGGGCAATTACACACTATATTGTCAAACCGGTATATATGGACTCCTTGCTGACAGTGTATCTGTCAGATTTAATAAAGTTCAGGTAAACATGGGGCCCAGACAGTGGGGCAATATAAAACCTAGAATTGGCAGAGAGTGCGTAGGTTAAATCATATATATGTCCACAGACCTGTAGTAACATATACACAAAGTCTGATAGATGTGCGACATATGGTGGTATAAGATCACAGTGTATCATCTAAACCATTATAAAATATATTGTTAAGCCGGTATATATGGACTCATTGGTGACAGTGGACTCATTGGATCGTTGCCTATGTATTTCAATGTAATTCTGCATTTTTAAAACAGCGGCCAGTATAGGGGAATGTATGGATGTTTTAGTTATCAGCTAATCTGTCAAATGGCTGCATTTAGAAAAACCTACCAGGGGTTCTTGGATTGTGTGGTTGGTTTAGTATATGACATTTTTTAAATTAAAATCAAATGTGGATTCACAAAAAAAAATTAAGAACTTCTGATGGGTTAATTTTGGGGAAAATGTAATTTTGGGGCTAGCTAAGATATACCCTGCAACAGAGTGTGTCATGTAGTGATTTTTAGCTAAGAAATTCTAATTAAATTGAACATAAAATTTCATAGGACATTTTAAAAAAATCACGATCTTTACAAATCTTACATAGAAAATAATATAAAAATAAAGCAAACCGTTTGAGGTACCTCATATGGACCTCAGTGATACAGAAAGGGAATATTAATCCAAATGTTCAGGCAACTTTGTTTGAGTAGCAAATAAAGAGAAACGTTATTTTAAGATACATATTTAGATGATATGAAATGCTCAACCGAGTGTGACCTAAGCGTAACACTGAGGAAGGAAGGAAAGAGTAACAGAAAAAGAAGAAAGAAAGAAGAGTAACAGAAAAATAGAATAATAATATGCAAATTGCCTCTTCAAACAAAGAGGACTTGTACTCTATAGCGCCACCTATTGGAAGTAGCGATCCTACAAGTCATAATCAACCCTTTATAGGTGGCGCTATAGAGTACAAGTCCTCTTTGTTTGAAGAGGCAATTTGCATATTAAAATTTCCCAGAGGAGCATTGCACGGCGAATAAGCCTCCTTACCTCGACACGCCAGAGCTGGTATGTCACTCTCCACAAGGAGAAACCTTACCCCCAGACCCCAGAAAAAAAGAAAGAAGAGTAGCAGAAAAAAAAGAAGAGTAACAGAAAAAAAGAAAGAAGAGTAGTAGAAAAAAAGAAAGAAGAGTAACTGAAAACAAGAAAGAAGAGTAACAGAAAAAAAGAAAGAGAGAAGAGTAACAGAAAAAAAGAAAAGAGAAAGAAATAAAGAAGGCAGAGTAACAAAAAAGAAAAAAGAGTAACATAAACAAAAGAAAGAAAGGAAGGTGGAGCATAATAGGGGTGATAGGATATATAAGAGACTATAGGGGTCAGGGTGATTCTGGAGGGGCCAGTTATGAACCCATGGAAGCATACAATTCCACTGTATGGAAAGAGAGTACAAGAGAGACACAAAGATGGTGTAAACAGTGGCGGGTAGTGTAGTGTGGTGTCATACCAATATGTTTCGGTAAGTTGGTGAACATTGGAAGGCCTTCCAGTGTAACCAAGTATTAATACAATTATTGTTTTCCCTGGAGTTTAGGCTATCAGAAAACCACTCCTCCAAGGAGGGGTTTTCTACCGACCTCAAATGTGGGATTACCACCTTAGCAGCCTAGAGGAGAGGCTGTAACAAGGATTTTGTGTATTTTGTTTGGATTATGTGAAGCAAATTTAAATGGTTTATGCAAAATTCTAAAAAATACTACAAATACATAAAACAGCAGCAAAGGTTATAAAACAATAAAATAAAACTGCTCACCATTTCTTTGCCCCTGTAATCCAGCGCTGATCCAGTGCCATTGTTCATAAGGGGCCTGTGAGCACTGCAGAAAATTAGTAGCCACATCAACCACTTGCCATACTACTGGCATCTTGGAACTGTCTTTCTGAAAAAAGCAAAGCATGCACTAATCTGGTGCAACATATGGACCAGACTGGTACATGTCAATAACAGGCAGCTTCTGCCCTCAATAGCTGTGGCTATAACTGAGCTAAGCCTTACATTGTATGACTGCAAACCCTATGGGTGTAACCAGGCTTGGACTGGCCCACAGGAGAACAGGGGAATCCTCCGGTGGGCCACCACCCTGTTATATGAGCAGTACTTGGCACAATATACATGAATCACTATGTACAGACATAGGCAGCATCTTATCCATTTAGCAAGCTACCCAGCTCATTGTTATAGGATAATATTACATTTGCATGTAGCTGAAAAGTGGGGCCCTGGAGTTAGTCACTGGTGGGCCATTGGCACCCTGTCCGACAACGAGGGTAACAAAAAGTCCCACCCACTTCAAACACCAACCAACCAACAATTGCTGTTTCTTCTTTGAAAGAAGGACTTTCTCTTACAGATCTGCAGATTTCTGATTCCTCGGATTCTTTGGTTACATCTTAGTGAATATATTTAAACAATTGTTCAATGGAAGTGTGCTTCAATCCTGTGATTTCTAAATTTTATCCTTGTAGTTTATAAAATGTCGACAATAAAGTTATTTGCTCCCTGAAATGGGATGTATCCATTCTGCATCAAATATCTTTATAGAGGAAAATCCTAAAACCTCTGATACACAATGTACTACAATATCCTGATTAGCAGCATCATGTTAAATGAATTGTTTTATGTGAATATTTCATTGCCTTTGTTTTCTAACATCCCTTTTTATGGCAGCAGCCAGAATTTGTCTCTGCTGAGGCCAGAATAGCATTGAAAGGTATCAAGTTCCTTGAGCTCCTAGACACAGCTGATGGAATAGAATGCTATATTGTATATCTTTCAACCACTTTGGCACTAGTTAATGTAAGTGTGTATTAGTATTATAGAAGCATGTCTTAGATGGTCTGATATAATGGCAGTGGTGAAATGTGAGATCTTTACTTACACTTTATTGATTACAGTAGTAAAAGTGTCATTTGCTTATCTGTTACAGCAATGAAAAGACTATAATGACCTTAATATTATTATATTCTGGGTTCAGGATATTTTCTACTTGGTATAACAGCTGCATTTTCATTTTGATATCCAAATTTTAGATTATACAATATGGTCAGTGCAATAGGATTTGAGATAAATAACTAGAAACATATTGTTAGATAGATAGATATGGGATAGATAGATAGATAGATAGATAGATAGATAGATATGGGATAGATAGATAGATAGATAGATAGATAGATAGATAGATAGATAGATAGATATGGGATAGATAGATAGATAGATAGATAGATAGATAGATAGATAGATAGATAGATAGATACATACATATATATATAAGATAGAAAGATAGATAAATTGATAGAGGATAGATAGATATGGGATAGATAGATAGATAGATAGATAGATAGATAGATAGATAGATAGATAGATAGATAGATAGATAGATATGGGATAGATAGATAGATATGGGATATGATAGATAGATAGATAGATAGATAAGATAGATAGATAGATAGATAGATAGATAGATAGATAGATAGATATATATATAAGATAGAAAGATAGATAAATTGATAGAGGATAGATAGATATGGGACTAGATAGATAGATAGATAATAGGATAGATGAAAGATAGATAAATTGATAGAAGATAGCTTAGAAATAGATAGATAGATAGTATAGATAGATAGATAGATAGATATGGATAGATAGACAGATAGAGAAAGATAGATAGATAGGATAGATAATAGTAGATATATAATATATACATGATAATAAAGATAGAAAGATAGATAAATTGATAGAGGATAGATAGATATGGGATAGATAGATAGATAGATAGATAGATAGATAGATAGATAGATAGATAGATAGAAGATAGAAAGATAGATAAATTGATAGAGGATAGATAGATATGGGCTAGATAGATAGATAGATAGATGAGATAGATAGATAGATAGATAGATAGATATATGGATAGATGGAAAGATAGATAAATTGATAGAAGATGGATAGATAGATAGATAGATAGATAGATAGATATGATAGATAGATAGATATGGGATAGATAGACAGATAGAAAGATAGATAGATAGATATAAGATAGAAAGATAGATAAATTGATAGAGGATAGATAGATATGGGATAGATAGAGAGATAGATAGATAGATAGATAGATATAGATAGATAGATAGATAAATTGATAGAAGGATAGATACATGATAGAGGATAGATATGGGATAGATATAGGATAGATATGGATAGATAAGATAGATAGATAGATAGATAGATAGATAAGATAGATAGATAGATAGATAGATATGAGATAGATAATAGATAGATAGATAGATAGATAGATATGGGATAGATAATAGATAGATAGATATGGGATAGATAGATAGATAGATAGATAGATAATGGATAGATAGATATGGGATAGAAAGATAGATAGATAGATAGTATGGGCAGTGGGCCCTGGCATCTGGGGGGCCCTGGCACCTGCTGGCATACAGGGGCCAGTTGCCTAGGGCCCCCGCTGCTCCAGGGGCCCCCAGCCGGTGGCGTGTCGCTAATAGCGGCACACCACGCTGCTGCCATGGGGGCCCCGTGCCAGCGAGCAGCAGCGGGTGACAGGAGGCAGGAGCCCCTGTCCCCATGCTAAAGAGAAATGAATATTCACTGCTTCCCACGCCCACATGGGCGTGGGAAGCAGTGAATATCATTACTTACCTGTCACCCGCTCCAACCGCTGAGCGCCGCTGTGTCCTCGCGTCCTCTTGCTGCGATGTTCAGGCAGAGGGCGCGATGACGTCATTAGTGAGTGCCGCGACCCCTGCTTGAGCCTTCACTGCCGGAGGACCGAAGACAGCGGCGCTCAGCGACAGGTAAATCTCTCAGGTGCCGGGGCCCTGAGCCAGCGGTGACACCGGCATCTGTCCCCATAGCGCGCCGGTGTCCCCGCCTGCTCAGGACACCAGCACCTGGCCCCCAGCAATGAGAGGTCAGTATGTCTTTTTTTTTTTTGCAGCAGCAGCAGCATAGAGGGGCCTATTCCATGCAGCATCTATGGGGGCACAGTCTGTGGAGCATCTATGGGGCATAATCTATGGGGGCATAATCTGTGGAGCATGTATGGGGGCATAATCTATGGGGGCATAATTTGTGGAGCATCTATGGGGGCATAATACATGGGGCATCTATGGGGGCATAATCTATGGGGGCACAGTCTGTGGAGCATTTATGGGGCATAATCTATGGGGGCATAATCTGTGGAGCATCTATGGGGGCATAATCTGTGGAGCATCTATGGGGGCATAATCTATGGAGCATCTATGGGGGCATAATCTATGGAGCATCTATGAGGGCATAATCAATGGGGGCATAATCTATGGGGGCACAGTCTGTGGAGCATCTATGTGGCATAATCTATGGGGGCATAATCTGTGGAGCATGCATGGGGGCATAATCTATGGGGGCATAATTTGTGGAGCATCTATGGGGGCATAATACATGGGGCATCTATGGGGGCATAATCTATGGGGGCACAGTCTGTGGAGCATCTATGGGGCATAATCTATGGAGCATCTATGGGGCATAATCTGTGGAGCATCTATGGGGCATAATCTATGGAGCATCTATGGAGGCATAATCTATGGAGCATCTATGGGGGCATAATCTATGGGGGCACAGTCTGTGGAGCATCTATGGGGCATAATCTGTGGAGCATCTATGGGGGCATAATCTGTGGAGCATCTATGGGGGCATAATCTATGGAGCATCTATGGGGGCATAATCTATGGAGCATCTATGGGGGCATAATCTGTGGAGCATCTATGGGGGCATAATCTGTGGAGCATCTATGGGGGCATAATCTATGGAGCATCTATGGAGGCATAATCTATGGAGCTTCTATGGGGGCATAATCTAAGGAGCATCTATGGGGGCATAATCTATGGAGCATCTATGGGGGCATAATCTATGGAGCATCTATGGGGGCATAATCTAAGGAGCATTTATGGAGGCACAATCTATGGAGCTTCTATGGGGCATAATCTAAGGAGCATCTATGGGGGCATAATCTATGGAGCATCTATGGGGGCATAATCTATGGAGCATCTATGGGGGCATAATCTATGGGGGCATAATCTATGGAGCATCTATGGGGGCATAATCTATGGAGCATCTATGGGGGCACAATCTATGGAGCATCTATGGGGGCACAATCTATGGAGCATCTATGGGGGCACAATCTATGGAGCTTCTATGGGGGCATAATGTAAGGAGCTTCTATGGAGGCACAATCTAAGGAGCATCTATGGGGGCACAATCTATGGAGCATCTATGGGGGCATAATCTAAGGAGCATCTATGGGGGCATAATCTATGGAGCATCTATGGGGGCACAATCTATGGAGCATCTATGGGGGCATAATACATGGGCAGCATATGGGGCACAATCTATGGAGCATCTTGTGGGGCATAATACATGGGGCAGCGTATGGGGCATAATCTCATTTTCCACCCTAGGCTTATACTCGAGTCGATAAGTTTTCCCAGTTTTTTGTGGCAAAATTAGGGGGGTCGGCTTATACTCGATTATATATGGTATCTATCTATTATCTATCTATATCTATATATATATAGCATTATACCCTATGAGGGGGGGCAGCATTATCCTCTATGAGGGGGGCAGCATTATCCCCTATGGGGGGCGGCATTATCCCCTATGAGGGGGCTGCTTTATAATCTATGAGGGAGGCTACCCCAACTCCTGCTACATAATTAAGACATGTACTACCTTATATTATACCCTGATATTAGTGTGTTTTACTGCACAATTGGTGGTCTTGTATTTATTTCTATGTAGCTACATAGTGGGCCCCAAGAATGATTTTCTCTGGTGGGCCCAAGGTGTTCCAGTCCGACGCTGGATATGGGATAGATAATAGATAGATAGATAGATAGATAGATAGATAGATAGATAGATAGTAGATAGATAGATAGATAGATATGGGATAGATAGATAGATAGATAGATATAGATAGATAGATAGATAGATAATAGATAGATATAGATAGATATAGATAGATAGATGATAAGGATAGAAAGATAGATATTGATAGAGGATAGATAGATAGATATAGATAGATAGATAGATAGATAGATAGATAGATAGATAGATAGATAGATAGATAGATAGATAGATAGATAGATAGATATGGATATATAAGATAGATAGATAGATAGATAGATAGATAGATAGATAGATAGATAGATAGTAATATAGATATGGGATAGATAGATAGATATGGATAGATAGAATAGATAGATAGATAAATAGATAGATAGATAGATAGATAGGGATAGATAGATAGATAGATAGATAGATAGATAGATAGATAGAGGATAGAAAGATAGATAAATTGATAGGATAGATAGGAGATAGATATGAGGTAGATAGATAGATAGATAAGATAGATAGATAGATAGATAGATAGATATGGGATAGATAATATAGATAGATAGATAGATAGATAGATAGATAGATAGATAGATAGATAGATAGATAGATAGATAGATAGATAGATAGATAGATATGGGATAGATAATATAGATAGATAGATAGATGGATATGGGATATATAATATAGATAGATAGATAGATAGATAGATAGATAGTTTAGATAGATAGATATGGGATAGATAGACAGATAGAAGATATATAATATAATATATATATAAATATATATATATATATATAATAATAATATATATATATATTGATAGAAAGATAGATAGAATATGATAGAGGATAGATAGATATGGATAGATAGAGAGATAGATAGATAGATAGATAGATAGATAGATAGATAGATATAGGATAGAAAGATAGATAAATTGATAGAGGATAGATAGCAGATAGATATGGGATAGATATGGGATAGATAAGATAGATAGATAGATAGATAGATAGATAGATAGATAGATAGATAGATAGATAGATAGATAGATAGATAGATAGATAGATATGGGATAGATTAGATAGATATATAGATAGATATATAGATAGATAGATATGATAGATAGATAGATAGATAGATAGATGTAGATAGATAGATAGATAGATTGATATGGGATAGATAATAGATAGATAGATATGGGATAGATTAGATAGATATATAGATAGATATATAGATAGATAGATAGATTAGATAGATAGATAGATATGGGATAGATAATAGATTGATAGATATGGGATAGATAGATAGATAGATAGATAGATAGATAGATAGATATGGGATAGATAGATAGATATGGGATAGAAAGATAGATAGATAGATATGTGGGCAGTGGGCCCTGGCATCTGGGGGGCCCTGGCACCTGCTGGCATACAGGGGCCAGTTGCCTAGGGCCCCCGCTGCTCCAGGGGCCCCCAGCCGGTGGCGTGTCGCTAATAGCGGCACACCACGCTGCTGCCATGGGGGCCCCGTGCCAGCGGAGCAGCAGCGGGTGACAGGAGGCTGGAGACCCTGTCCCCGCTGCTAAAGAGAAATGAATATTCACTGCTTCCCACGCCCACATGGGCGTGGGAAGCAGTGAATATCATTACTTACCTGTCACCCGCTCCAACCGCTGAGCGCCGCTGTGTCCTCGCGTCCTCTTGCTGCGATGTTCAGGCAGAGGGCGCGATGACGTCATTAGTGAGCGCCGCGACCCCTGCTTGAGCCTTCACTGCCGGAGGACCGAAGACAGCGGCGCTCAGCGACAGGTAAATCTCTCAGGTGCCGGGGCCCTGAGCCAGCGGTGACACCGGCATCTGTCCCCCATAGCGCGCCGGTGTCCCCGCCTGCTCAGGACACCAGCACCTGGCCCCAGCAACGAGAGGTCAGTATGTCTTTTTTTTTTTTTTTTTTGCAGCAGCAGCAGCAATAGAGGGGCCTATTCCATGCAGCATCTATGGGGGCACAGTCTGTGGAGCATCTATGGGGCATAATCTATGGGGGCATAATCTGTGGAGCATGTATGGGGGCATAATCTATGGGGGCATAATTTGTGGAGCATCTATGGGGGCATAATACATGGGGCATCTATGGGGGCATAATCTATGGGGGCACAGTCTGTGGAGCATTTATGGGGCATAATCTATGGGGGCATAATCTGTGGAGCATCTATGGGGGCATAATCTGTGGAGCATCTATGGGGGCATAATCTATGGAGCATCTATGGGGGCATAATCTATGGAGCATCTATGAGGGCATAATCTATGGGGGCATAATCTATGGGGGCGCAGTCTGTGGAGCATCTATGTGGCATAATCTATGGGGGCATAATCTGTGGAGCATGCATGGGGGCATAATCTATGGGGGCATAATTTGTGGAGCATCTATGGGGGCATAATACATGGGGCATCTATGGGGGCATAATCTATGGGGGCACAGTCTGTGGAGCATCTATGGGGCATAATCTATGGAGCATCTATGGGGCATAATCTGTGGAGCATCTATGGGGCATAATCTATGGAGCATCTATGGAGGCATAATCTATGGAGCATCTATGGGGGCATAATCTATGGGGGCACAGTCTGTGGAGCATCTATGGGGCATAATCTGTGGAGCATCTATAGGGGCATAATCTGTGGAGCATCTATGGGGGCATAATCTATGGAGCATCTATGGGGGCATAATCTATGGAGCATCTATGGGGGCATAATCTGTGGAGCATCTATGGGGGCATAATCTCTGGAGCATCTATGGGGGCATAATCTATGGAGCATCTATGGAGGCATAATCTATGGAGCTTCTATGGGGGCATAATCTAAGGAGCATCTATGGGGGCATAATCTATGGAGCATCTATGGGGGCATAATCTATGGAGCATCTATGGGGCATAATCAAAGGAGCATTTATGGAGGCACAATCTATGGAGCTTCTATGGGGCATAATCTAAGGAGCATCTATGGGGGCATAATCTATGGAGCATCTATGGGGGCATAATCTATGGAGCATCTATGGGGCATAATCTATGGGGGCATAATCTATGGAGCATCTATGGGGGCATAATCTATGGAGCATCTATGGGGGCACAATCTATGGAGCATCTATGGGGGCATAATACATGGGCAGCATATGGGGCACAATCTATGGAGCATCTTGTGGGGCATAATACATGGGGCAGCGTATGGGGCATAATCTCATTTTCCACCCTAGGCTTATACTCGAGTCGATAAGTTTTCCCAGTTTTTTGTGGCAAAATTAGGGGGGTCGGCTTATACTCGATTATATATGGTATCTATCTATTATCTATCTATATCTATATATATATAGCATTATACCCTATGAGGGGGGGCAGCATTATCCTCTATGAGGGGGGCAGCATTATCCCCTATGGGGGGCGGCAATATCCCCTATGAGGGGGCTGCTTTATAATCTATGAGGGAGGCTACCCCAACTCCTGCTACATAATTAAGACATGTACTACCTTATATTATACCCTGATATTAGTGTGTTTTACTGCACAATTGGTGGTCTTGTATTTATTTCTATGTAGCTACATAGTGGACCCCAAGAATGATTTTCTCTGGTGGGCCCAAGGTGTTCCAGTCCGACGCTGGATATGGGATAGATAATAGATAGATAAGATAGATAGATAGATAGATAGATAGATAGATAGATAGATAGATAGATATGATAGATAGATAGATAGATATAGGATAGATAGATAGATAGATAGATAGATAGATAGATAGATAGATAGATAGATATAAGATAGATAGATAGATATAGGATAGATAGATAGATATAGGATAGAAAGATAGATAAATTGATAGAGGATAGATAGTATAAATATGAGATAGATAGATAGATAGATAGATAGATAGATAGATAGATATGGGATTTGATAGATAGATAGATATGGGATAGATAGATAGATAGATATAGATAATGATAGATAGATATAGGATAGATAGATAGATATAGGATAGAAGATAGATAAATTGATAGAGGATAGATAGATAGATATAGATGATAGATAGATAGATATATAGGATAGAATAGATAGATAGGATAGATAGAGGATAGATAGATAGATAGATAGATAGATAGATAGATAATAGATAGATAGATAGATAGATAGATATAGAAGATAGATAAGATAGATAAGATTAGATAGATATAGATAAGATAGATATGTAGATAGATTAGATAGATAGATAGATAGATAGATAGATTAGATAGATAGATAGATATGGATAGAATAGATGAGATAGATAGATAGATAGATAGATAGATAGAAGATAGATAGATATGGGTATAGATATATAGATAGAATAGATAGATAATAGATTAGATATAATAGGGAGATAGATAATATAGATAGATAGATAAGATAGATAGATAGATAGATAGATAAGATAGATAGATAGATAGATATGGTAGATAGATAGATATGTAGATAGATAGATAGATAGATAGATAGATAGATAGATAGATAGATAGATAATAGATAGATAGATAGATAGATATGGGATAGTAATAATAATAGATAGATAGATAATGATAGATAGATAGATAGATAGATGATAGATAGATAGAATAGATAGATATGAAGATAGATAGATAGATAGATATAGATAGATAGATAGATAGATAGATATGATAGATAGATAGATAGATATGATAGATAGATAGATATAGGATAGAAGATAGATAAATGTGATAGAGGATAGATAGATAGATATGATAGATAGATAGATAGATAGATAGATAGATAGATAGATAGATAGATAGATAGATAGATAGATAGATAGATAGATAGATAGATATGGGATAGATAATAGATAGATAGATAGATAGATAGATAGATATGGGATAGATAGATAGATAGATAGATAGATAGATAGATAGATAGATAGATAGATAGATATAGGATAGATAGATAGATATAGGATAGAAAGATAGATAAATTGATAGAGGATAGATAGATATGAGATAGATAGATAGATAGATAGATAGATAGATAGATAGATAGATAGATAGATACATAGATAGATAGATAGATATGGGATAGATAATATAGATAGATAGATAGATAGATAGATAGATAGATAGATAGATAGATAGATAGATAGATAGATAGATAGATAGATAGATATGGGATAGATAGATAGATATGGGATAGATAGAAAGATAGATAGATAAATAGATAGATAGAAAGATAGATAGAAAGATAGATAGATAGATAGATAGATAGATAGATAGATAGATAGATAGATAGATAGATATGGGATAGAGAGATAGTGTAATGTATGTGGTACAGTTCATATAGCGTCTTGTGCTTGGGTGCGATGAAAATACTTGAGACACAGGTTGATAAAGAAAGTCTTGTATTGCTTCATACAAATTGGCAAAAATAAACACACAGGTTGCAAACACAGAAGCAGGAGACACAGCAGGCCAGAGTAATCTAAGCTCAGCAATAACTCTCCACAACAGATTCAGATCTTCTCTGTTACCGCAAGTCCATGCAAACGTGAGGCTCTCAAGAGCAGAGTTCAGAGTCCACAAGTGCTTCAGAGTTCCTCAGTAGGAATGGCTGGAGTACAAGGTCCAAGGCTTCAGGAGTCAGAACACAGGTTCACTGCAGGCTAGATTCTGAAGCACTGATTACTCAGCTGTGGCTGTTTAAGAAGCAAACGGAGAGAATCAGGGCAGGAACATGCAAGCTGGAAAACTCCATTTTGACTGAGGGCAAGATAGCTGCAGCAAAACAGAAAGCAAAATGGCAGACGAACAAACTGAGTTTCAGAAACAGATACACAGAACCTTACATTACTCCCCCCTTAGGGACAACCTCCGGATGACCTCAGACCAGGCTTGTGTGGGTACCTCTGATGAAACTGACGGAGCAAGCGAGGAGCATTAACGTTATTGACTGGCTCCCATGAGTTGTCCTCCACTGGGTAGCCCTGCCATTTAATCAGATATTGTAACTGATTTCTATACAACCTGGAATCTAAAATCCTTTCCACCACAAATTCTTCCTGACCATCGACTAGCACTGGGTCAGGGCAAGGAGAAGAACGTCCAGGAAACGTATTGGGTGTCGCAGCCTTTAGTAGGGATACATGAAAGACAGGGTGAATTCTCATAGTTCTGGGCAATTGAAGACGACAAGCAACGGCACTTATAATCTTACTGATTTTATAGGGTCCAATGTACTTATGTCCCAACTTAGACGATGGAATCCTTAATTTAAGATTTCTGGTTGATAGCCAGACCAGGTCTCCTACCTTAAAAGCTGGTGCAGGTTTACGAAATTTATCTGCTGCCTTCTTGTACCTTTCCTGAGCCGATTCCAGATTCTCCTTTAGAAGATCCATATTCTTCTGCAAAGTCGTGACTCTTTCAGCCACTGCTGGCAAAGGCGTCTCTATGGGAAATCGTGGTAGAATGTTAGGATGATAACCTAGATTAGAGTAAAAAGGAGACTGTTTAGTGGAGGCACTCTGAGAGTTGTTGTAAGAGAACTCAGCCAATGGAAGTAGATCCACCCAATCATCCTGTAGGTGGCAGATAAAGCAGCGGAGATACTGCTCCAGGGTTTGATTGGTTCGTTCGGTTTGTCCATTAGTCTGGGGATGAAAAGCAGAAGAAAGGTTTACTTTAATGTCCAATGCTGCACAGAAATTTTGCCAAAACCTAGAAGTGAATTGCACCCCTCGATCCGAAATAACCTCATCTGGTACTCCATGTAAACGAAACACATCTTTAATCATCAAATCTGATGTCTGTTTTGCAGTGGGTAAGCCGACACAAGGGATAAAATGAGCTGCCTTTGTTAAACGGTCAACCACCACTAAAATAGTGTTCTTCCCTTGAGAGGTTGGTAATTCCACAATGAAGTCCATAGAAATGGATCCCCACGGGCGGGACGGGGTGGGAAGAGGCTGTAACAGACCAGTTGGTGAAGAGCGAGGTGTCTTGCATCTTGCACAAACCTCAAACGAAGTGACATAGTCCAAAACATCCTTCCTACAAGTGGGCCACCAAAAGAAACGAGAAAGAAATTCCTGTGTCTTTAGAATTCCTCTATGCCCGGCTATTTTGGAATCGTGAATGAGTTGCAATACTCTCAATCTGACTGTTTCAGGTATATACAGACGTTGTCCCAGAATCCACACACCATTCTTAAAGACAAGACTTACGTCCCTTGGGGTTGAGCCAAAAAGAATCCGCATGGTATGCTTCCTTGATGTCTTTAATTAGGTCTTGATGATGAATCACTCCTAGGAATCTAAAGTCAGGAAGAATAGTCTTAGGAGGAGTAATTGGACGTGTCTCTGCTGAGTAAATCCTAGAGAGTGCATCAGCCTTTCCATTGCGCGATCCTGGTCTATAAGAAATAATAAAATTAAATTGGTTTAAGAAAAGATTCCAGCGAGCCTGGCGAGGAGTCAGGCACTTAGCCGACCTGATGAACTCAAGATTACGATGATCTGTCAGAACGACTATTTGCTGTGCAGCTCCTTGAAGAAGGTGTCTCCATTCTTTGAAGGCGGCAATAATGGCCAACAACTCTCTATTGCCCACATCGTAGTTCTTCTCAGCCGAAGACAACTGCTGGGAAAAGAAGGCACAGGGATGCAAGACATTCTTCTCACCTGTTCTCTGAGAGAGTATAGCTCCCACGGCACAGTCTGAAGCATCCACCTCTATTATGAAGGCAAGCTCTGGGTTGGGATGTACTAGGATAGGTGCAGTGGTAAATTTATCTTTTAGACGGGAAAATGCTTCCTGGGCTTGGGGAGTCCAGGAGAACTTAGACTCTTTCCGGGTAAGTTGGGTGATAGGTGACACTACCTCAGAGAAATTTCTAATGAAACGTCTATAGAAGTTTGCAAACCCGATGAAGCGCTGTACCTCCTTCACATTTCTAGGACTTGGCCAATCATTGATGGCTTGGGTTTTACTTCCATCCATACTAATTCCTTGTGTAGACAGTACATACCCCAGAAATTGAATTTCGGTCTTATGGAATTCACACTTTTCAAGCTTGATGTAAAGATGATTTTGTCTTAGACGTTCCAAGACCATTCTCACATGTCCATGATGTTCCTCTGTGGAGTTAGAAAAAATTAAAATATCATCCAAATAAATTACCACGAATGTATCTAGGAGATCCCTGAAGATGTCATTCACCAAGTGTTGGAAAGTGGCTGGGGCGGTACTCAGACCAAAAGGCATAACCAGATATTCAAAGTGTCCATAGCGTGACCTGAATGCAGTCTTCCATTCATCCCCAGGTCTAATACGGACTAAGTTATAGGCCCCACGAAGATCTAGTTTAGAAAAAATTTTGGCATGTCGCACTCTCTCCAATAACTCAGGGATTAAAGGCAATGGATAACGGTTTCTAATAGTAATCTTATTGAGTTCCCTATAGTCTACGCATGGTCTCAGGGATCCATCTTTCTTCTTTACAAAGAATATGGGTGCCCCTGCAGGAGATGAAGAGGGGCGTATGAAGCCCTTGGCTAGATTTTCGTCTATGTACTCTTTTAAAGCCTTCAGCTCGGGCCCCGCCAGGGGGTAGATCTTACCAAAAGGTATCTCTGCTCCAGGCAATAATTCAATTGGACAATCATATGGACGGTGAGGAGGAAGCTGGTCAGCGTTCTTCTTGTCACATAAATCCACATAGTCCTGGTATACAGCTGGTAGTTCAGGGACTGACATGGTTCCTTTAGGAACAGAGCAAGCTGAAATTTTTGGACTCATCTGTTTCTCTGGAAAGTGTAATTCCTTGGTCTCCCAGTTAATGGTAGGATTCTGAGCCTGCAGCCATGGTAGCCCTAGAATAATGGGAAAGTGAGGAGAAGAGATAAGCATAAAGGACAGTTTCTCTTGATGATCTTTACCCATAAGAACCTTTAAAGGCTCTGTTTCCTGATCCACTGGTCCAGAGGTCAGCAGGGAGCCATCCACAGTTTCCATCTGTACTGGAGCAGCCTTCTTCACTGAACGTATTCCCTGTTTTAGAGCAAAGGAGACATCCATAAAATTTCCACTTGCACCTGAGTCGATCATAGCAGAGCTAGACACCCAGGCTGAGTCAACCCAGAGTTTGATGGAAAGAAAACAGTGAGAATTGTTTTTCTTACAACTCAGCTGGGACACCGCTGAGGAAACTTGAAAGATGGCAGCATTTACACAGTCAACGTCCTCAGAGGTAACGGAGTTTAAGTCCGAGAAATCAAGATCTGTTGCTGCAGCTCTCTCTGGAGCCTGAGGCTCGGACCTGACAGATCCCCTCTCGCAACACTCACAATGAATGAGTGCTGCAGTAGTCTTGCGAGAACGGCTGGGACAGTTAATAATAAAGTGCCCTGACTTGCCACAATAAAAACATAGATTCTCCTTAAAACGATGTTCCTTGCGTGCATCACTAACCCGTCGTAGTAAAGAGTCTACCTGCATGGGTTCAGGTTCAGGTTCCCGTGTAATCCTATTCAAAGGTTCCTTAGCTGGAGAG
>JARQOD010000001.1:682960931-683052619 GCA_033576555.1 Oophaga sylvatica
AGAGTGATATACGAAAATACTTGAAACAAAAACTAAACTAAAGGGATTCTCGTGACTAAATCTAAAAATGTAACACTTGCCTTAATAACTACCAAGCCACAACAAAATCAGACAGAATAACCTATCTTTATTAAGTTACTGGGCACAGACATACAGAAAACATAAAGCCCACCCATTTAAACAATAATGATGCAGAACACTAATGTTAAACAGCAGAAAAGTCTGTCAATCCTCATAGATACACAAAAGGGGTAGAAATAGCTCTGCCTCCCACATCACCCTCCAATGAGTGTTTCAACATTGTTTTTTCAGGGAGGCTTTGCCGTGAATTTCATCTTTGGCATTTCAGAGGCAGCAATTATTGGCAGAATTCTGCAGCATCTAGGGTATCTTGAGAATTGGAAAACCTCCTGCATGATCTAAAATTTGTCCAGAATTCTTGTTCTGTAAAGTCTTTAATAGGGTTCTGTAAAACACCAATTACTGGCATTTCTTGTTGTTGACGTTATCACAAAATTTTGACAGAAAATCTAAAAGAAATCTACCATGTTTGAATGTAACCCTTATATTTTAATAGAAATCTGTAATGCATCCTAAAATATTATTTTAATGAATAGACCTTTTTTAGCCTTGACTAAATAGAATCTTTGAAACTAACATATGGATAATCTGGAGATCTGGAGAATTCTACTGTGATGTAAAACTTATATTTTTACTGTTGTGATGTGACATGATAGATATTAGAGAAGTGTATAGGACTCATCTTTTCTCTAGACAAGAGTCCCATATCATAAATGGGTGCACATGAGAAATGACGGTAACAGCTCTGCCAATCAACTTTTATTCCAGAGGGCTAGCAAACAGATAAAGAGAAAAATGTAAATTGTGGTATTGTTAGGATAACTCTTGTCGAGAACAACTATAACTTACACTTGAAATAGCTCTCTGTCAAATTTTTTGGGGGTTAAACGCTACTCTCACCAACTACATCATACAATTGCATGCTCCTACATGCGAAAGTGAAGCTAATGGTCACCAGTCTCTAAATCCCGTGATTGCCAGCAGTCCTGTTATTGGAAAACATGTACCCTATAAAAGACTTCTTGGTGGTGCTTCACTGTAGAAATCACTTATGCATGCAGTAAAGAGAAAACCGAGAAAGGTGCCACTCACCATCGGCTTCATTAAAACAGCCCTTTATTGCATCAAAGACATCAGCAGGAGCAGAGGGCAGGGGGTGTGTGGGAGCATAGTGAACTGGACAACGGCCATTTTGCGTTTGCTGCTGTACTTCTACTAGTCCACCCATAGTGGACCTATAGAGGTGCGGTAGCAAGCGCGAAATGGACATCGTCCAGTTTACTATGCTCCCACACACCCCCTGCTCCTGCTGATGTCTTTGATGCAATAAAGGGCTGTTTTAATTAAGCCGATGGTGAGTGGCACCTTTCTCTGTTTTCCCTTTACTGCATGCATTTGCATGCTCCTATTGGCTGGTTCTTATGTTCTGAAGAGGGTAAAAAGCCTCTGCCATATTTCCTTAACTCTCCACTACCTTCTCTTATTCCAAAACGATGAGGCATGTTGAAATCTAACTGCCTAATCCTTTTTTTTTCTAGACATCAGCCATAAGTGGAAAGTTGGGACATCCCTATACATTTTAGACAGCTGGCCAGCCAGGTTATTAATCTTGGGGGCATGAACTGAAGACAGTTTGGCTGGCTTTATTCTAATGTGTATGGTAATCTTTAGTTTTCAAAATCTCCACTGCTAAAAACCAGATATCTCAACCAGAAACTGCCCACCTGGTACCTTCATTTTAATTCTCCTCTTATTGTTTGATAGGAGACCTCTAGGATCATTTAAAGCAGTGTTATTGAGGTTCAAGAGTCTTTGTGTGCTTTCCACTTCCATTTTAACTGCATCAAAGGAGGTGGATTGAATTGGAATAACTTATAGATTCCTCTATGTGCTTATACAAAGTTTCCCCTCTCTCTTTGAGCTGACATCTTTTTGCTTTCCCCTTTATTCGCCCCTATGATCTGTAGATCAAGGACAATTTAAAGCAGATTTGGTCAGTTTGCATCTATAGTTTTTAAAGCTAAAACCATAAGTGAAGCTTAATGACACTTCAATTATAGCTATTTGTCTCTCATGTATTGTATGTACTTCCAGCACAATCACATATCCCAAGCTGTGTAAAGCACATAAAATGAGAAAAAGACCAATGGCTTGATTATCATATTGTCTTATGTGGAGTAGAATAGTTAAGATTATAATATGTCCACAGCACATAGAATAATAACAGCATAAATTTCAGATTGTCATGATATTTTCATGAGCTGTTAGTACATGTCGTAAAATGGGCAGTTCAATAGGGTTATTACTGTCTTAAAATATGTAATCATTTCACCTGCACAACAGAATAACATGAACTCTATCACATATCACTCATATGGACAGTAATGCGCTTATAATGAAGCCAATCTTAGGGAAAATTCTCATTACTAAAGGCCTGTATAGGAAAAGCATTTCAAGTTAATTTTTTTTTCACCAAGTTCTTTATTTAATAGACTAGTCAGAGTAAGTCCAGCTTGTGAGACTCTTATTATTTTGACTGTGCATTAAGCAATGAGATGTGTTCAATCAGATCATAGGCCAATGTGGATACTGGGCAGATTCTGGAAAAGCTGGTCGACAATCCCTGAGGAATTCTAATTGGCTGTCCACCAGAATACACACAAGCACATATATATATATATATATATATTGTAAGCTTTTCAAGGGATATAGCTCTGGGATCGCCGTATTGGTAGACGGAGTGGCACGGAAACAGTTCATTCACAGACAGCAGTTCTGGTAAAAACTGGCCGCAACCAGTTTTATTAAAGTCCACAGCAAACAGAACATAATCAAAACCAAATCATAAACATAAGCCCTGGGCTTGTCCAGCCACTTACTACACTTAGATAGATTTCCCTCTCTATCCGGGTCCAGACTCTAACAGCCTGTCCCCAAAACAACACATATGTTCAGTAGTTACCAGCATGGAGTTTCACAGAGTCTCCTCCTTGTGTCTGAAGGCATATCCAACGTCCAGACTTGAGAGAGCTCCCCTCCTATTCAGCAGCTATCCGCATGGATTCTCACAGAGACTACTCCTGTGTCCGGGGTACATCGAGCACCCAGACTGAGACAGCTCATACTCCTGGAGACTCCTTCTTGTGCCTGGACTCCTTGTCCAGACTAAGCGAGCTCTCTGTCTGTGTTCGCAGACACCTACTTCTGGTCTCCTAATTAACAGCTGAGTGGTTTCAGGCCTGAGCTGCAAGTGTGTACTGAATGTAAGGTGTAGTGACCTTTCTCTACCACTAGGTTTACAAAGCCATACATTTCCCTTATACCAGTCAGCAAAGTATCTAGGTGAAATGTACACCCCATTCAACACACATACTCTCACTGTCTCACAATATATATATATATGTATATATATATGCATATATATGTATACTGTATGTACAGTGGGTTCGGAAAGTATTCAGACCCCTTTAAATTTTTCACTCTTTGTTTCATTGCAGCCATTTGGTAAATACAAAAAAGTTCATTTTTTTTCTCATAAATGTACACTCTGCACCCCATCTTTACTGAAAAAAAACAGTAATGTAGAAATTTTTGCAAATTTATTAAAAAAGAAAAACTGAATTATCACATGGTCATAAGTATTCAGACCCTTTGCTCGGTATTGAGTAGAAGCACCCTTTTGAGCTAGTACAGCCATGAGTCTTCTTGGGAATGATGCAACAAGTTTTTCACATCTGGATTTGGGGATCCTCTGCCATTCTTCCTTGCAGATCCTCTTCAGTTCCGTCAGGTTGGATGATGAACATCGGTGGACAGCCATTTTCAGGTCTCTCCAGAGATGCTCAATTGGGTTTAGGTCAGGGCTTTGGCTGGGCCAGTCAAGACTGGTCACAGAGTTGTTCTGAAGTGACTCCTCTGTTATTTTAGCTGTGTGCATGGGGTCATTGTCTTGTTGGAAGGTGAACCTTCGGCCAAGCTTGAGGTCCAAAGCACTCTAGAAGAGGTTTTCATCCAAGATATCTCTGTACTTGGTCGCATTCATGTTTACTGCAATTGCAACCAGTCGTCCTGTCCTTGCAGCTGAAAAACACCCCATAGCATGATGCTGCCACCACCATGTTTCACTGTTGGGATTGTATTTGGCAGGTGATAAGCAGTGCCTGGTTTTCTCCACACATACCGCTTAGAATTATCACCACAAAGTTGTATCTTCATTTTATCAGACCAGAGAATCTTATTTCTCATAGTCTGGGAGTCCTTCATGTGTTTTTTTAGCAAACTCTATGCGGGCTTTCATATGTCTTGCACTGAGTAGAGGCTTCCGTTAGGTCACTCTGCCATAAAGGCCTGTCTGGTGGAAGGCTGCAGTGATAGTTGACTTTGTGGAACTTTCTCCCATCTCCCTACTGCATCTGTGGAGCTCAGCCACAGTGATCATGGGGCTCTTCTTTACTTCTCTCACCAAGACTCTTCTCCCACGATTACTCAGATTGGCTGGACGGCCAGGTCTAAGAAGACTTCTGGTGGTCCCAAACTTCTTCCATTCAAGGATTATGGAGGCCACTGTGCTTTAAAGACCCTTGAGTACTGCAGAAATTATTTGGTAACCTTGGTCAGATCTGTGCCTTGCCACAATTCTGTCTCTGAGCTCCTTGGCCAGTTCCTTTGACCTCATGATTCTCATTTGGTCTGACATGCACTGTGAGCTGTGAGGTCTTATATAGACAGGTGTGTGACTTTACAAATCAAGTCCTATCAGTTTAAATAACACTGGACTCCAATGAAGAAGTAGAACAATCTCAAGGAGGATCACAAGGAAATGGACAGCATGTGACGTAAAAATGAGTGTCTGAGCAAAGGGTCTGAATACTTATGACCATGTGATATTTCAGTTTTTGTTTTTCAATAAATTTGCAAAAATGTCTACATTTCTGTTTTTTATCAGTTAAGATGGAGTGCAGAGTGTACATTAATGAGAAAAAAATGAACTTTTTTGCATTTACCAAATGGCTGCAATGAAACAAAGAGTGAAAAATTTAAAGGGGTCTGAATACTTTCCAAACCCACTGTATGTACAGAGCACGCAAGTTTTAGGCAGGAGTAGAAAAATCATGGTTCTGCAAAGTGAGAGTGCTTCAAAATATCATCAGTTCTTCTAGATACACTTGCAAACAGTTTCAAATCTAACTCAGCATTAAGGTTGTTCAAATATCTTGTAGAAATAACGATCTTCTATGGATGTAGACTTGTGCAGATCATTTTGTCTCTTCATATAATCACACAGACTTAATGATGTTGTGATCATGGCTCTTTAAGGCCATATCATCACTTCCAGGAGTATTTGTTCTTCTCTATGCTGAAGATAGTTCTTAACGACATTGACTGTATGTTTGAAGTCGTTGTCCTGCTGCATAATAAATTTGGAGTCAATCAGAAGCCTCTCTAATGGTATTGTTTGATGGATAAGTGTCTGTCTGTTTTTCTCACCATTAAGGATACCATTAATTCTGCCAAATCTCCAACTGTATTTGCTGTAATGCAGCCCCAAACTATCAATGAACCCCCACAATGACCTGCAGACAATCATTATTGTACTGCTCTCCAGCACCTCAGTGAACAAACTGCATTTTGTTACAGCCAAATATTTCATATTTTAACTCATCTGCTGACATTTTTCTGCACCCTAGTTCCTATGTTCCATCGGTAGCACTAAGTTTAATTAGCTGATAACTGTGTCTATGGTCCTTAACATTGCCTATTTCTCGGCAGTTTTTCAAAAGCACTTGAAGAGCACATCTTGAGACCTCCTTTGACATTTTTGCCTAGGAGAGACCTTGCTGATGCAGTAGAATTACCTTGTGTCATCTTGCTGTGCTCATTCTTACTATAGTGCGTAGCATGCTGACCAACATGTGACATGAAACTGTCTTTCAAAACCTCCAAAAACTCACCTTTGTTACAAAGTTTTGCTGTTCCTCACCTAATATTATTCCTTCTACACAGCTGTTTTTGAGGTAATTAGTGTTTTTCAACCTATATATGAAAATGATGATCATTATCACCTGTTTGGTATAATTTGCTACTCATACACCTGACTATAATTTTACAGGATACCTGATACCTGATACATGTGTATCAAGAATATTTGATACTGTCTTAAAGGCAAAGGATGGTCAAATATTGATTTGATTCAGTTTTCTCGTTTGTTCATTCACTTTGCATTTTGTTAATTTATTAAAAATAAACTATTAACACTTCTTTTTTTGAAAGTGTAAACTTTACAGAACATTTCTATACATGCCTAAAACTTTTGCTCAGTACTGTATGTATATACATATGTATAAATATTTAAACACCTGATTTTTTACTTCTAATTCCTTTTAAATCCTACTCCTATTGGTATTGCTCTCCATACTTTACCTTGTATGCAAAGTCATACTATATACCGTATATACTCGAGTATAAGCCGACCCGAGTATAAGCCGACCCACCCCCTAATTTTGCCACAAAAAACTGGGAAAACTTACTGACTCGAGTATAAGCCTACGGTGGAAAATTAGATTATGCCCTATATGCTGCCCATGTATTATGCCCCCATAGATGCTCCATAGATTGTGCCCCCATTGATGCTCCATAGATTGTGCCCCATAGATGCTCCATAGATTATGCCCCCATAGATGCTCCATAGATTGTGCCCCCATAGATGCTCCATAGATTGTGCCCCCATAGATGATCCATAGATTGTGCCCCATAGATGCTCCATAGATTATGCCCCCATAGATGCTCCATAGATTGTGCCCCCATTGATGCTCCATGTATTATGCCCCCATAGATGCTCCATAGCATAGGTCCCTTATGCTGCCGCTGCTGCTGCAACCGAAAAAAAAAAAAAAAGACATACTCACCTCTCGTCGCTGAGGGCCAGGTGCTGGTGTCCTGAGCAGGCTGGGACACCGGCACGCTATGGCGGACAGGTGCCAGGGTCACCGCTCGCTCAGGGCCCGGCACTTGAGACATTTACCTGTCACCGGGTCCACCGCTGCTCGCCGCTATCTTCCAGGTCCTCCAGCAATCAATGATCAGGCAGAGGGCACGGCGCGCAGTAACCACGTCATCACGCCCTCTGCCTGAACATCGCAGCAAGAGGACCCGAGGACACAGCGGCGAGCAGCGGTGGTACGGGACAGGTAAATATCGCTTATACTCACCCTCCTGCCAGTGCGTCTCTGCCCTGCTCTTCTCCCACGGTCATGTGTTACCGCTCATTAAAGTCATGAATATGTGCATATTCATGACATTAATGAGCGGTACCACTGACCGCTGAACACAGGCGCCGGGACCATGGGAGAAGAGCAGGGGGGCTGCAGAGACCGCGCCGGCGGAGGGGTGAGTATATAGGACAGCTGCGCTCCCCTTCCCCGCCAACCCCCGTATATGACTCGAATATAAGCCAAGAGGGGGACTTTCAGCCTTAAAAAATGGGCTGAAAATCTCTGCTTATATTCGAGTATATACGGTAAGTATAATTCACCTTTATCATAATCAAATGATGAGAACTTATTTGTATCTACTAGAAGTAAGCAATAAAGCTTCTTTTAGAGCATCTGAAAACAAAGACCTTAAAAACCGCAGACACTAATAGTAAAAGTGTTTTGAAAAATTGAATTTTTATTTTATGAAAAATAACATTTATTTGATTAAACCAGAGTGACGTTTTAAACGCAAACTCCAATTAAAAAACAGTGCTACTCTGTTAATGACCTTGCAGAATAGTGGTGATGACAGGGCTCAATATTTTTTTTAATGGCAATGTATATGTGCAGCTATCATTTCTGTTAGTAACCATAGTATATATTTTTTTCCATTTTTCATTTCTTCTTAGCTGGTTGGTGTTTAACAATTCTTTTGCCGTTATATGACATATATAACTCAAAAAAGTGTTGTTTGCCCTTTCTGTAAATAAATCCCCATCAGAATCCTTCTTTAAAATAATACAAGCAAAAGGCCTAAAAAAAAAAATCACAAAATTAAAAAGTATCTTTGTAAAAAATTCTCAAAGACCGACAATTTCCTTACACAAGTATGTTTTGGGGTATGTACAGACGATCAGGAACTGGCATCGCTTTGGCGCTGCGTCCAAAGCGCTGCCGGCTATTGAATGCAGGTGATTCCGCACGTGTTCATTGAACCGTGCGGATTCACAACGTCCAATACATTGTACGGGTGAGATTTATCTTGCCAAGGCTAGTGTCTCCGCAAGATAAATAGAGATGCTGCAGTCTGGAGAGACGCACCACATGTCCTCTCATTGGTGATCCGTGGGCGTAGGTGCACGCATAGTGGACATGGGATTTTTTGAAATCCTATCCACTATGCTGTAACATCTGGACGCTGCGGGTTGGATGCTGCACAAGTACACAGCGTCCAACCCGCAGCATTTACTGATTGTCTGTACATACCCTTAGACCTCTTGTTCGAAGATCATTACAGTAGTTACATCTCAAAAACTAAATATTGAAAATTTGTATCCTGCAGCACTTTTATATATATATTACACATTGCAGAAGCAAGCCATAATTCAGCAGTGCAAAGAAGAAGGTGAGAACACTGTTCACAAGAGCTCACCATCTATGAGCAAGATTCTGTATATTTAGATATAACAAGAATACCTCTGCTTCCAGGATCATTTAGTAATTTGCATACAGCAGCTGTAGATTTTGTAATTTGTCATGCCTGGACCTGAGAAGGTGGAATGAGAAATAGCATTATTATTCCACTTCATACTAGTGAATTGTGGGGCATTGCGGCATTTGCACTGGTTCAGTTTGTCCTCCTGTAATATGCCACCTCTTTTCCTCTGCATTATGAATTTTTCAGACCTGCCCACAGCTCGCAGATCTCAGAATAAGCCGCCTTTTCAGCTGCAGGATTTTTTTTTTAATGTCCTTGGATTGTACTAATCAATAGAGAGCAGAACAAGTACATCAGCCGCAGCACAGGCCTCTGCAGCAGCAATGTCCTCTAAATAGCACTGCATGGAGGCATCTGAATACACACATTGTGTAGGACACACACAGTCTATGTGTGTAGCCCTGGTGTTAGGCACACGCAGTACCCTGGAGAGTGTGTGGCGAGACAGCAGTTTAATGCTAAATACCCATTCACTCAACATACACTAGACACACCCTTAGGGTAGTGTAGTTTACTATTGAGGGAGTGGTCAGGGTGTATGTTTGTTGAGTGATTAGCAGTGTGTTTCCTGTCTTCGGACAGAGCAGACGTCTGGAGTCTAGCTGGAGGGAGGAAGCTGTCCAGATTGCTCTATCATCAGTTCGGAAAGTGGAGTCTAGTACAGGTGGTCTAATTCACCTCAGCCTAGTCAGAGCTGTACCTCACCTGAATACATTTGAAGGAAAGAAGAAGCTTAGTGCAGAAAGACTTCAGTCACCTGTCTCAAGGACAGTGAAAGGTTCAGAGACGTGCTCCTGCCTAGTGATAACTGAGAATCTGTAACTAGCTCTGAAGGAAGTGAATGAAGGAAGTAACTACCCGACTTTATGCAAGTGTGAGTGCTTATGCTAGCAGCGAGGACAAGGCGAAAGGCACAGTGGAGTGATTATTGGAAAGGTGCGTTTGGATTGAAGAAGTCCTGCACATTGCAACCGGTCACTGGGGACCGAAGGATCACTATTAGCTTCAAGCATAGTGGTAAGAAAACCAGGGATTTACCGGACCTTAGGTCGCGGCAAACAGCCCCATATAGTCAGTACGTAACTGGGGTCAGGGGGAGTGAAGACTTTGAGCCTGATCAGCAATATAGGAATTCAGCTCTCTCGCAGGAAGGCTCCTAACACAAAACTGACTGGGCAGTACAGCTATGGATTAGCTGGAGTTATTGAGGGAACTACGCTTCAGGCTGGTTGTACTCATTGTGTTGAAAGTAAAGGAGGCCCCTAACTTGTCCAGCTGCTGTCTCAAGATACACTCTCCTTGGATCAGCCTCCCTGGGACCTGCCTGAACATCTTACAAGTAAAGGTATGGAAAGACGCTGACCGTGTGAGACTGTGTTATTTACCTGCACCCGACTTCACTAACTTCATAGACTTTGAGGGAAGAGTCCTACCTGTAGGGGACCCGACATCTAGCTGCCTCACCATCCCCTCAGAGATCTACAGCAGCGCTGGTACTAATTACCAGAAGACTACAGGTGGCGTCACGAACTGTATATAAATCTATCCCCTGTAAATATTCCCCCAACATACGCCAGACCGCCAGGGCCACAGACCGAGCCACCGCTACCTGTGACAATCCCATAGACTTCTACGGGCTCGGCTCTGAGTATCCCATTGCCCTGGTAATCCACAATTGTGGTGGCGGGTCGACACAACTTGGCGTCACGAACAGGATGCGAAACTCGCAGAATTGCGAGCCCTGTGTGCCTAAGGAATTGTTTTTGTGAAAAAGGACTGTTTGCACTTTTGGCGCCAAAATCGCCATTTTTGTCGCCATATTCGCGCCCTCAGGCGCTGGAGAAGAAGGTGGGCGTACCTTCGTGGGCGTGTACCCCCCTGTGGCGCGAAGAAAATGCCTGCCCTCTCAAAGTGCTATTACAACATGCGATCCTGCCCTACAGCAAAGGAGGTCCGCCTCCTCTTCACCTTCCCTGCGAGGAGGAGGAGACGCAAACCCCGCCTCCACGGAAGAGACCGGACGTCTCTGGAGGAAGAAAAAAGAATCTTCTGGAACATCATGGAAGCAGGACGTGTGCAGCCGAGCAGGGAAGCGGAGGAAGGAAGGCCCCGTGCCCCAGCCAAGCTGCCACCAGCACCGGAGTTATCCGTGCTCCTGCACCTGCAGCAGGCGTTGCTAGAAACAAAAGAAGAAAATGCACGCCTGAAGAAGATGGTCCAGTACCAACCTGGATTTGAAGAGATCGAGAGACGCCGGCGTACCCTGGAGCAGCGGAGGCTGTGGGACACGGTGATCTCTCCCCTCGACAACCCCCCACGATTCCAATTACCGAAAATTCTGCTGCCCAAGGCAAAGGAGCAACCGGAGGCTGCCCCCGAAAGTACCGATCCTGATCCCACCGGTGAAGCGGTGGAGGCGAAGGAGGTTGAGGAGGTATCGTCAGTTCCGGAACGCCCGCCCGGCCAGGAGGCCGCAGCAGATGATCGAACCCCGGCAGGGACACCGGAGGGGTCCTGTCCGTCGTTACCAGACGTCGACTGGGACGAGATGGCGCGCCTGGATGACGTCGCCTATACCGCCCAGTGGGAACATGAGTGGCAGCGTCGTGAGGAGAAGCAGAAACGCCAGCAGGAGGAAGAGCGGGAAACTCAGAGGAACCGTCAGCGACAACATGCAGAGCTGATCGCGGACAAAGAGAGTGTCCGGAGAGAGAAAGGTACCCTGAGGGAACCGCGGCGGCAGGGGTGTGTGACTGAGTTCCAGCTCCGGAAGGGCTGGGGCTTCATCCGTGAACCGGGCCTCTACCCCGGGGTCTTTGTTAGTCGCAGGGACGTAGAATCCCACCTACCGCAAGGCCATCCCGGGAGGGACTTAGTAAATGGAGACATTGTCACGTACACACGGCACTGGGGAATGAAGGGATGGTATGCCCTTAACGTCACCATCGTCCGTGACCCCGTCCCCGACGCAGGTAACGTCACCACTACCGCAGCGTCCCCGTCTCCAGCTCAAGCAGTATCCGGCCGTGCCCCAGCATCGCCCCCTGCAAGTTCATCGCAAATGAAAGTCAAATCTACATCGCAACAAGCGACCCAGTCTCAATCGCAATCCATGACACGGTCCATATCGTTAACTGTGATTGAAACGCAATCGGTGTCTCGTGAGGAGAAGGTACCCGTTGCGCCCCTAGAGGTTCGCACGAGAACTGTGGCGACACAGACCCTAATCGCAGCGCATGATTTGCTAGTCCTGGGATCTAGGGCTCATTGCATTGTTCCAGCCCCCGGGGTGGAAAATGTATTTGAATAGTTAAACAGTAAAGAAGAATCGGTGAGATCCATATAGGGTCTACCATAAGTAATATTGTAGAAAGTTTGAGAATGTTTTATAAATTTTTGCACAAGTTGAAGAGTATAACGTATATAATGCATATATATATTTCTAACAGTAGAATGCCCGGCTGGGTAACCAGAAAAAGTTTTGCACGTTAGTATAATAATGTGATATTATATTTGTGTCTTTGGTTTTACAATGGACTTTGAGGTTGAGGACTGTGCCAACCCAGAACTTATTTGTACATAGTTGCGCTTCGGTGCTTTATCTTGGTTTTACATGAAACCAGCACAACTACCTCTGAATACAAAAACCCGTGTGGTGTGGCACTGAGTGAGGTCTGCATTCGGATGTCCTGCAGCCCACCCAGGACCCACGTTGAAGGTTTGGTGCGGGTCCTTCACAAGAATACTGTATATTTATTGAATGCTATTTAATACTTTTGTATTTCTATATATAATGTTATTGTTTCGCAACGTTCAAGATATCCTCACCTCCCAGATGGGACGAACCAATGTTTATTGTTTAATGTTTTCATGCATAAACAAAATGTCTCTTTTGTATTTTACAGCCCGGGAGTGCTGTCTTTTACCATGGGGGAATGTGTAGCCCTGGTGTTAGGCACACGCAGTACCCTGGAGAGTGTGTGGCGAGACAGCAGTTTAATGCTAAATACCCATTCACTCAACATACACTAGACACACCCTTAGGGTAGTGTAGTTTACTATTGAGGGAGTGGTCAGGGTGTATGTTTGTTGAGTGATTAGCAGTGTGTTTCCTGTCTTCGGACAGAGCAGACGTCTGGAGTCTAGCTGGAGGGAGGAAGCTGTCCAGATTGCTCTATCATCAGTTCGGAAAGTGGAGTCTAGTACAGGTGGTCTAATTCACCTCAGCCTAGTCAGAGCTGTACCTCACCTGAATACATTTGAAGGAAAGAAGAAGCTTAGTGCAGAAAGACTTCAGTCACCTGTCTCAAGGACAGTGAAAGGTTCAGAGACGTGCTCCTGCCTAGTGATAACTGAGAATCTGTAACTAGCTCTGAAGGAAGTGAATGAAGGAAGTAACTACCCGACTTTATGCAAGTGTGAGTGCTTATGCTACCAGCAAGGACAAGGCGAAAGGCACAGTGGAGTGATTATTGGAAAGGTGCGTTTGGATTGAAGAAGTCCTGCACATTGCAACCGGTCACTGGGGACCGAAGGATCACTATTAGCTTCAAGCATAGTGGTAAGAAAACCAGGGATTTACCGGACCTTAGGTCGCGGCAAACAGCCCCATATAGTCAGTACGTAACTGGGGTCAGGGGGAGTGAAGACTTTGAGCCTGATCAGCAATATAGGAATTCAGCTCTCTCGCAGGAAGGCTCCTAACACAAAACTGACTGGGCAGTACAGCTATGGATTAGCTGGAGTTATTGAGGGAACTACGCTTCAGGCTGGTTGTACTCATTGTGTTGAAAGTAAAGGAGGCCCCTAACTTGTCCAGCTGCTGTCTCAAGATACACTCTCCTTGGATCAGCCTCCCTGGGACCTGCCTGAACATCTTACAAGTAAAGGTATGGAAAGACGCTGACCGTGTGAGACTGTGTTATTTACCTGCACCCGACTTCACTAACTTCATAGACTTTGAGGGAAGAGTCCTACCTGTAGGGGACCCGACATCTAGCTGCCTCACCATCCCCTCAGAGATCTACAGCAGCGCTGGTACTAATTACCAGAAGACTACAGGTGGCGTCACGAACTGTATATAAATCTATCCCCTGTAAATATTCCCCCAACATACGCCAGACCGCCAGGGCCACAGACCGAGCCACCGCTACCTGTGACAATCCCATAGACTTCTACGGGCTCGGCTCTGAGTATCCCATTGCCCTGGTAATCCACAATTGTGGTGGCGGGTCGACACATATGTTTATCCTCATGCTGTTGTGCATACCTTGATCTGCTTTATGTCAGATAAATATAAACCACTTTCTCTGGGGAACAGACATCAGGTATCCACAGTATCTCGTGCAGGGAGAGGTCATTGGAGTCTATGTGACAGTTCTGCTTAACTCATACTCATTTCTTCATCCACGAAACGCTGACTTGACAGATTTGACTTTAATGCTGTATTCGAATTAATTGTGCTCTAGTAATATGTTTACTGAACATTGTAACAAAAAGATAGGTAATCTTTCTCAGACACTTAACTTTCATGAACTAGATCACTTATTACAGTATGTGCATTCACATTATTATTATTGCACCATTTATTCCATGGCACTTTACATGTTGTAGCCTTCCAGGGGGTTTAGCTCTAGGATCGCTGTCTGGGTAGACAGAATGGCACGGAAACAGTTCATTCAGACAGCAGTTTGGTGAAAACTGGCCGCAACCAGTTTTATTAAAGTCCACAGCAAACAGATAAAAACAAAGCATAAACAAAATACCTGGGCTTGTCTAGCCACTAATTACACTTATATAATGTCCCTTTCTATCAGGAACCCAGACTCTATCAGTCTGTGCCCAAAACAACACATATGATATATGTTACCAGTATGGAGTCTCCCAGATACTCCTCCTTATGTCTGAAGGTCCACTCGACTTCCAGACTTGAGAAAGATCCACTCCTATTCAGTAGTCATTATGCTGGAGGTTCACAGAGACACTCCTGTGTCCGGGGTCCTTCCTGCACCCAGACTGAGACGGCTCCCCTCCTCTTCAGTAATCATCAGCATGGAGGTCCACAGAGACACTCCTGTGTCCGGGGTCCTTCCTGCACCCAGACTGAGACGGCTCCCTCCTCTTCAGTAATCATCAGCATGCATGCTCACAGAGACTGCTTCCTTGTGCCAGAACACCTCTCTGTGTCCAGGCTGAAGACAGCTCTAACACTCTTGGAGCATTCTCACAGAGACTGCTTCCTTGTGCCAGGACACCTCTCTGTGTCCAGGCTGAAGACAGCTCTAATACTCTTGGAGACACCTTCTGTGCCTGGACCCCTTGTCCAGACTGAATGAGCTCTCTGACTGTGTCCGCAGACACCTATTTCTGGCTTCCTAATTAACAGCTGATTGGCTTCAGGTTTGAGCTGCAAGTGTGCAATGAATGCAAGGTGTAGTGACCTTTCTCTACCACCAGGTCTACAAAGCCACCCATTTTCCTTATAGTTAGCAAAGAACCTAGGTGAAATGTACACCCCATTCACCACATATCCTCACTGTCTCACATATCCCCCCCCTCTTCTCCAGACCGGAGGGCTGGTCATCCAGACCGGAGGACTGGTCAACAAACCTAAAGAGACAGTGAACACAGCTCAAGTCATAGCCAACATCAGCTTCATCTTTATCTTCCATTAAGCAGGGTTTCTATACCCTTACACACACACACACACACACTGTGTGATGTCACAGTCATGTGACCAGTCAACTGAGGAGAAGGAACATGGACAGTCAAAACATACATACTGATCCATTAAATGAATGCCAGCCAGCGCTGCATTACCCATCCGTCCCCTCTGCATACAACTTTATCCTAGGTATTTAGACACATACCCCTTGGGTGGGTTTGTAGGTGACTGGACCCGCCCAGCTCTCCAAGTCACCTGGAAGCCTCCCAATGTATAGCACAAGTCTCAGCAGTAGATCTGCTGAACCAAAATATATCCAGGCTTCCATCACAGGGCCACCCACCTCTGCGATACATACCGTCCATCCATCACATGCCTCCGTGCATATCCTGAGGGCCATACCCCAGTGCCCCCTCTGTTCAAATTTGTGGGGTCGAACACCTGCCACCCGACCAGAGATCCCCCTCGGTCGCCTCTGCCAGTCACTCCGTCTCAGTTGATTTTGGGCACTATGCAATATCACCTCTTTGTTAGGCCTCTCCTGCCCCCAGCGGTCAGAATGTTGGCCTTGTCCTTGTGTCGGTGTCACCTCACCCGACCTTTCTTCCCCGAACTGACTCCTACCGTCGTTGCGGTCACGAGTCCATCGTCCAGTCAAATTTACTGGTAGTTCTGAGTCTGACTCTCTGTCTTTTCGTCCGCCACCGGGTCTCACACTCAGCCGTGAGCTAACAGAAGCGTCATCTCTACCCCTCGTTGTTTTAGCACGTCTACTGCCAATCCCCAGGGAAGCCTCTCGTCTCTCCCTTTCTTGGGCTGGAAGTAGTCGCTCTCTTTGTCCCAACTGTAAAACATCTACAGATGGCATCTTCTGTCTGGCTGTAAGGTCAGCATCAGTCCTCTTCTCAGGACTCTCAACCTCCTCTGCCACCATGCCTTCCTCACTTGCACTGGTTGCTCCATTGTCATCAGATGATTCATTATCACTCCCACTATCCCTGTCGGACCCCTTTTTCTCAGCCACATCCGGCTCACTTTCAGGGCTAGACACTTCACTCTCATTCTCATCCTGCTCACTTTCAGGAGTATAGAATTCATTCTCATTCACATCCTGATCTGGAACCTTAGTTAACATGTCATCCACAACATTAACTTCATCATCTGGTCCCTCAAGTATGTGACTATGTGACAACCCCAGCACTACACTTCTATATAGTTCAGGTACTAGGAGCTGACTCACAACCTCTCCCTGGACTTCAGTGTTTATGGCAACATGAGAGAACCTCTCCTCAGAGTCAGGCTCCTGGGAAACCTCATTTAGAACAATCATATTTTCCTGTGCTGTTTTAAGAGAGGGTTCTCGCCACTGCTCACTCTCAAAACCGTCACAGGACACAGGCAAGTCAGGGACACTCGGTTCCCGAGAACCACCATCCTCGTCTCCCAACATCACCTGCAAAGGAATTTCATCACTGTCACAGTCATCATTATTATCAACATCATTATCATGACTATGATCAGTATTATCATCACTATCATTACCAGCATCAGCACCATTTTCATGGTCATCATCATTATCAGGTTCATCATCATCATTAGCATTATCATCATCATTATCACATAATTTTAACATCCCACTAGCATCGTGTTCCGCCCCTCGGGACTGCGTACCCTCAGTAGGGGCTTCATCACACTGTCCATCAGAATCACCCTTCCCCCAGAGATCCTTAGACCGGGGAAAGTCATTACCCAATATAACGGGTTGCACCAGGGTCTTCACTACCCCCACTTCACATGAAATCTCCCCGAGTTTGGGGACCAAGTCCACGGCAGTCTCTGGGTAGACTTTGGTGTCTCCATGGATGCACACCATACTCAAGTGCTTATCAGGGATGAAGTCCCTATCAATCAGGCTGTCACATACGGAAGTCACTGGACTCTCTGAGTCCAAGAGGGCCTGTGCTGAGCAACCATTTGTAACCACCGGGGACACCTGTGGTCCAGTCTCTTCGGTTGCGGTGGTCACACACACAGGTTCTGCGCAGAGAGAGAGGGATCTGCCAACATCACGGCACATAGGCTCCCCCTCTAGTGGACAGTTGGCTGCAATATCACGACATCTCCAACACTGTCCATCACACTCTTCCACCCACAAGTCCCCTCGGGCCTGAACCCGCTTATCAGCATACCCCATGTCCCCAACAGATGGAACGCTCTTACCGAGAGAGTTCGACGTCCGGGAACTCTGAAGTGACGTCCTCTCAGACGGCTGTACCTCAGGAGAACATGCTCGGGTGTAGCGGTTCACTGTAGGACATGCTCGGGTGTAGTGGTTCACTACCACCTTTTCAACTCCATAATCAGGCCTGCTGACTGCAGACTCCCAACTGTATCTCCAGTCATGAACTCCTCTGGCATGGGCTGTCACCGTAACACCCAGCCGGGTAAGAATCTCCACTTTCATCTTAGCATAGTCTTGGCTGTCCTGCTCGCTCAGGTCAGCATATGCCCTTTGGGGCTCTCCAATCAGATATGGTGCGACCATCATGGCCCATTCAGATAGGGGCAGATTCTCCTTCTCTGCCAGTCTCTCAAACCTAGTGAGATATACCTCCACATCATCACGAGGTGTCATCTTTTCCAAGGACCGTCTTACCGCCCTCTTCACAGCGGACAAGTCAGGTGACTTTGCAACATTACTTTGTGACGATGCACCACAAGTCCCCTGCAGTGCTGCAACCTGTTCAAAAAACAACCGGTTATTCTCCTGCTGCTGCTGCAGGATTTGCTGCTGGTACTGCTGCATTTGCCGCTGGTACTGCAGGCGCTGCTGCTCCATGCTCTGCTGCATGCTTCGCTGGGCCTGTACCAGGTATTCAATGAGCTCCTTCACACGGCCGGACTTATCTGTCTCAACCACGGCAGTTTTATGTTGCACATTAACTTGCGCCATTTGTTCAAACAGCGCCTCCATGCTGTCATCCATGCTGTCAGACTTCTCTGTCTTAACAACGGCAGTCTTCACTCAAGACATACACACTACACAGCTTTTTTCCACAGAAAATTCAGCCTTGCTGTGCAACCACTTTTTTTTTTTTTTTTCTTTGCAAAGTCTATTAGGGCTACTGTCTCTTTAAGACCGCTCCACAAACTTTTCTTTTGCTGCTGCACATTCCACAGTCATTTTCACAACAAGTTCAGCTTTGCTGTGCATACATTTTCTCTCTGCAGACCCTATCAGGGCCACTGTCTCTCCAAGACTGCTCCAAACAGACGTTTCTGCTGACACACACCTTTTTTTTTTTTTTTTCCTCTGTTGCTATTTCAATAGACTTCACCTTTAATGCTGTCTCTTGCCACTGTGCTGTATGCACACTCCAGCACTAACTGTACCAGGCCCTGCGCTGCCCGCATTCTCCACCAATTGTAGCCTTCCAGGGGGTTTAGCTCTAGGATCGCTGTCTGGGTAGACAGAATGGCACGGAAACAGTTCATTCAGACAGCAGTTTGGTGAAAACTGGCCGCAACCAGTTTTATTAAAGTCCACAGCAAACAGATAAAAACAAAGCATAAACAAAATACCTGGGCTTGTCTAGCCACTAATTACACTTATATAATGTCCCTTTCTATCAGGAACCCAGACTCTATCAGTCTGTGCCCAAAACAACACATATGATATATGTTACCAGTATGGAGTCTCCCAGATACTCCTCCTTATGTCTGAAGGTCCACTCGACTTCCAGACTTGAGAAAGATCCACTCCTATTCAGTAGTCATTATGCTGGAGGTTCACAGAGACACTCCTGTGTCCGGGGTCCTTCCTGCACCCAGACTGAGACGGCTCCCCTCCTCTTCAGTAATCATCAGCATGGAGGTTCACAGAGACACTCCTGTGTCCGGGGTCCTTCCTGCATCCAGACTGAGACGGCTCCCCTCCTCTTCAGTAATCATCAGCATGCATGCTCACAGAGACTGCTTCCTTGTGCCAGAACACCTCTCTGTGTCCAGGCTGAAGACAGCTCTAACACTCTTGGAGCATTCTCACAGAGACTGCTTCCTTGTGCCAGGACACCTCTCTGTGTCCAGGCTGAAGACAGCTCTAATACTCTTGGAGACACCTTCTGTGCCTGGACCCCTTGTCCAGACTGAATGAGCTCTCTGACTGTGTCCGCAGACACCTATTTCTGGCTTCCTAATTAACAGCTGATTGGCTTCAGGTTTGAGCTGCAAGTGTGCAATGAATGCAAGGTGTAGTGACCTTTCTCTACCACCAGGTCTACAAAGCCACCCATTTCCCTTATAGTTAGCAAAGAACCTAGGTGAAATGTACACCCCATTCACCACATATCCTCACTGTCTCACATATCCCCCCCTCTTCTCCAGACCGGAGGGCTGGTCATCCAGACCGGAGGACTGGTCAACAAACCTAAAGAGACAGTGAACACAGCTCAAGTCATAGCCAACATCAGCTTCATTTTTATCTTCCATTAAGCAGGGTTTCTATACCCTTACACACACACACACACACACACTGTGTGATGTCACAGTCATGTGACCAGTCAACTGAGGAGAAGGAACATGGACAGTCAAAACATACATACTGATCCATTAAATGAATGCCAGCCAGCGCTGCATTACCCATCCGTCCCTCTGCATACAACTTTATCCTAGGTATTTAGACACATACCCCTTGGGTGGGTTTGTAGGTGACTGGACCCGCCCAGCTCTCCAAGTCACCTGGAAGCCTCCCAATGTATAGCACAAGTCTCAGCAGTAGATCTGCTGAACCAAAATATATCCAGGCTTCCATCACAGGGCCACCCACCTCTGCGATACATACCGTCCATCCATCACATGCCTCCATGCATATCCTGAGGGCCATACCCCAGTGCCCCCTCTGTTCAAATTTGTGGGGTCGAACACCTGCCACCCGACCAGAGATCCCCCTCGGTCGCCTCTGCCAGTCACTCCGTCTCAGTTGATTTTGGGCACTATGCAATATCACCTCTTTGTTAGGCCTCTCCCGCCCCCAGCGGTCAGAATGTTGGCCTTGTCCTTGTGTCGGTGTCACCTCACCCGACCTTTCTTCCCCGAACTGACTCCTACCGTCGTTGCGGTCACGAGTCCATCGTCCAGTCAAATTTACTGGTAGTTCTGAGTCTGACTCTCTGTCTTTTCGTCCGCCACCGGGTCTCACACTCAGCCGTGAGCTAACAGAAGCGTCATCTCTACCCCTCGTTGTTTTAGCACGTCTACTGCCAATCCCCAGGGAAGCCTCTCGTCTCTCCCTTTCTTGGGCTGGAAGTAGTCGCTCTCTTTGTCCCAACTGTAAAACATCTACAGATGGCATCTTCTGTCTGGCTGTAAGGTCAGCATCAGTCCTCTTCTCAGGACTCTCAACCTCCTCTGCCACCATGCCTTCCTCACTTGCACTGGTTGCTCCATTGTCATCAGATGATTCATTATCACTCCCACTATCCCTGTCGGACCCCTTTTTCTCAGCCACATCCGGCTCACTTTCAGGGCTAGACACTTCACTCTCATTCTCATCCTGCTCACTTTCAGGAGTATAGAATTCATTCTCATTCACATCCTGATCTGGAACCTTAGTTAACATGTCATCCACAACATTAACTTCATCATCTGGTCCCTCAAGTATGTGACTATGTGACAACCCCAGCACTACACTTCTATATAGTTCAGGTACTAGGAGCTGACTCACAACCTCTCCCTGGACTTCAGTGTTTATGGCAACATGAGAGAACCTCTCCTCAGAGTCAGGCTCCTGGGAAACCTCATTTAGAACAATCATATTTTCCTGTGCTGTTTTAAGAGAGGGTTCTCGCCACTGCTCACTCTCAAAACCGTCACAGGACACAGGCAAGTCAGGGACACTCGGTTCCCGAGAACCACCATCCTCGTCTCCCAACATCACCTGCAAAGGAATTTCATCACTGTCACAGTCATCATTATTATCAACATCATTATCATGACTATGATCAGTATTATCATCACTATCATTACCAGCATCAGCACCATTTTCATGGTCATCATCATTATCAGGTTCATCATCATCATTAGCATTATCATCATCATTATCACATAATTTTAACATCCCACTAGCATCGTGTTCCGCCCCTCGGGACTGCGTACCCTCAGTAGGGGCTTCATCACACTGTCCATCAGAATCACCCTTCCCCCAGAGATCCTTAGACCGGGGAAAGTCATTACCCAATATAACGGGTTGCACCAGGGTCTTCACTACCCCCACTTCACATGAAATCTCCCCGAGTTTGGGGACCAAGTCCACGGCAGTCTCTGGGTAGACTTTGGTGTCTCCATGGATGCACACCATACTCAAGTGCTTATCAGGGATGAAGTCCCTATCAATCAGGCTGTCACATACGGAAGTCACTGGACTCTCTGAGTCCAAGAGGGCCTGTGCTGAGCAACCATTTGTAACCACCGGGGACACCTGTGGTCCAGTCTCTTCGGTTGCGGTGGTCACACACACAGGTTCTGCGCAGAGAGAGAGGGATCTGCCAACATCACGGCACATAGGCTCCCCCTCTAGTGGACAGTTGGCTGCAATATCACGACATCTCCAACACTGTCCATCACACTCTTCCACCCACAAGTCCCCTCGGGCCTGAACCCGCTTATCAGCATACCCCATGTCCCCAACAGATGGAACGCTCTTACCGAGAGAGTTCGACGTCCAGGAACTCTGAAGTGACGTCCTCTCAGACGGCTGTACCTCAGGAGAACATGCTCGGGTGTAGCGGTTCACTGTAGGACATGCTCGGGTGTAGTGGTTCACTACCACCTTTTCAACTCCATAATCAGGCCTGCTGACTGCAGACTCCCAACTGTATCTCCAGTCATGAACTCCTCTGGCATGGGCTGTCACCGTAACACCCAGCCGGGTAAGAATCTCCACTTTCATCTTAGCATAGTCTTGGCTGTCCTGCTCGCTCAGGTCAGCATATGCCCTTTGGGGCTCTCCAATCAGATATGGTGCGACCATCATGGCCCATTCAGATAGGGGCAGATTCTCCTTCTCTGCCAGTCTCTCAAACCTAGTGAGATATACCTCCACATCATCACGAGGTGTCATCTTTTCCAAGGACCGTCTTACCGCCCTCTTCACAGCGGACAAGTCAGGTGACTTTGCAACATTACTTTGTGACGATGCACCACAAGTCCCCTGCAGTGCTGCAACCTGTTCAAAAAACAACCGGTTATTCTCCTGCTGCTGCTGCAGGATTTGCTGCTGGTACTGCTGCATTTGCCGCTGGTACTGCAGGCGCTGCTGCTCCATGCTCTGCTGCATGCTTCGCTGGGCCTGTACCAGGTATTCAATGAGCTCCTTCACACGGCCGGACTTATCTGTCTCAACCACGGCAGTTTTATGTTGCACATTAACTTGCGCCATTTGTTCAAACAGCGCCTCCATGCTGTCATCCATGCTGTCAGACTTCTCTGTCTTAACAACGGCAGTCTTCACTCAAGACATACACACTACACAGCTTTTTTCCACAGAAAATTCAGCCTTGCTGTGCAACCACTTTTTTTTTTTTTTTCTTTGCAAAGTCTATTAGGGCTACTGTCTCTTTAAGACCGCTCCACAAACTTTTCTTTTGCTGCTGCACATTCCACAGTCATTTTCACAACAAGTTCAGCTTTGCTGTGCATACATTTTCTCTCTGCAGACCCTATCAGGGCCACTGTCTCTCCAAGACTGCTCCAAACAGACGTTTCTGCTGACACACACCTTTTTTTTTTTTTTTTCCTCTGTTGCTATTTCAATAGACTTCACCTTTAATGCTGTCTCTTGCCACTGTGCTGTATGCACACTCCAGCACTAACTGTACCAGGCCCTGCGCTGCCCGCATTCTCCACCAATTGTAGCCTTCCAGGGGGTTTAGCTCTAGGATCGCTGTCTGGGTAGACAGAATGGCACGGAAACAGTTCATTCAGACAGCAGTTTGGTGAAAACTGGCCGCAACCAGTTTTATTAAAGTCCACAGCAAACAGATAAAAACAAAGCATAAACAAAATACCTGGGCTTGTCTAGCCACTAATTACACTTATATAATGTCCCTTTCTATCAGGAACCCAGACTCTATCAGTCTGTGCCCAAAACAACACATATGATATATGTTACCAGTATGGAGTCTCCCAGATACTCCTCCTTATGTCTGAAGGTCCACTCGACTTCCAGACTTGAGAAAGATCCACTCCTATTCAGTAGTCATTATGCTGGAGGTTCACAGAGACACTCCTGTGTCCGGGGTCCTTCCTGCACCCAGACTGAGACGGCTCCCCTCCTCTTCAGTAATCATCAGCATGGAGGTTCACAGAGACACTCCTGTGTCCGGGGTCCTTCCTGCACCCAGACTGAGACGGCTCCCCTCCTCTTCAGTAATCATCAGCATGCATGCTCACAGAGACTGCTTCCTTGTGCCAGAACACCTCTCTGTGTCCAGGCTGAAGACAGCTCTAACACTCTTGGAGCATTCTCACAGAGACTGCTTCCTTGTGCCAGGACACCTCTCTGTGTCCAGGCTGAAGACAGCTCTAATACTCTTGGAGACACCTTCTGTGCCTGGACCCCTTGTCCAGACTGAATGAGCTCTCTGACTGTGTCCGCAGACACCTATTTCTGGCTTCCTAATTAACAGCTGATTGGCTTCAGGTTTGAGCTGCAAGTGTGCAATGAATGCAAGGTGTAGTGACCTTTCTCTACCACCAGGTCTACAAAGCCACCCATTTCCCTTATAGTTAGCAAAGAACCTAGGTGAAATGTACACCCCATTCACCACATATCCTCACTGTCTCACAATGTGAAAAAGGGGTATACAAGTTGTGTGAAAAAGTGTTTGCCCCATTCCTGGTTTCCTATTCTTTTGCATGTTTGTCACACTTAAATGTTTCAGATCACCAAACAGATCTAAATATGACACAAAGATAACACAATTAAACTCAAAATGCAGTTTTAACCCCTCTCTGACATCAGACGTACTATCCCGTCCATAAAACCCGTGACAATCTGACCACGGACGGGATAGTACGTCATAGCGATCAGCTGCGCTCCTGGGGGGAGAGCAGCTGATCGCCGCCGGGTGTCAGCTGATTATCACAGCTGACACCCGGGACTGTGTGCCAGGAGCGGTCACGGACCGCTCCCGGAACATTAACCCCTTGCACACCGCAATCAAACATGATCGCGGTGTACTGGGGGCACAGGGGAGCATCGCGCAGGGAGAGGGCTCCCTGCGCGCCCCCCTGAGACCCTCAGAACAGCGCGATGTGATCGCGCTATTCTGAGGGCTTCCTCCCTCCCAGGACCCGGATCCAAGATGGCGCCGGGGTCCTGGAGGGAGGCGGCTTCCTCAGTGCCTGCCGAGAGCAGGCACTGAGAAGCCTGCAGCGCTGCCTGTGAGATCGCTGGTCTCACAGAGTGCTGTGCACACTGTGAGACCAGCGATCTGACATTTTACAGTGATGTCCCACCCTGGGACAATGTAAAAAAGTAAAAAAAATAAAAATAAACATGTAAAAAAAAAATTCCAAAATAAATAAAAAAAAAAAAAAAAAATATTCCCCAATAAATTCATTTCTTCCTGTAAATAAAAAAAATAAAACAATAAAAGTACACATATTTGGTATCGCCGCGTCCGTAACGACCCCCCCTATAAAACTGTCCCACTAGTTAACCCCTTTAGTGAACCCCTTAAAAAAAAAAAAAAACAAAGCAAAAAATCAGTGCTTTATCATCATACCGCTGAACAAAAAGTAGAATAACACGCGATCAAAAAGACCGATATAAATAAACATGGCACCGCTGAAAATGTCATCTTGTCCCGCAAAAAACGAGCCATCACACAGCATCATGAGCGAAAAAATAAAAAAGTTATAGGTCGCAGAATAAAGCGATGCAAAAATAATTATTTTTTATATAAAATTTTTTTAATTTTATAAAAGCACCAAAACATAAAAAAATGATATAAATGAGGTATTGCCGTAATCGTACTGACCCGAAGAATAAAACTGCTTTATCAATTTTACCACACGCAGAACGGTATAAACGCCTCCCCAAAAGAAATTCATGAATTGCTGATTTTTGTTCATTCTAACCTCCCAAAAATCGAAATAAAAAGCGATCAAAAAATGTCACATGCTCAAAAATAGTACCAATAAAAACTTCAACTCGTACCGCAAAAAATAAGACCTCACATGACTCTGTGGGCCAAAATATGCAAAAATTATAGCTCTCAAAATGTGGTGATGCAAAAACTATTTTTTGCAATAAAAAGCGTCTTTTAGCGTGACAGCTGCCAATCATAAAAACCCGCTATAAATAGTAAATCAAACCCCTTTATCACCCCCTTATTAGTGGAAAAATAATAAAATTACAAAAATGTATTTATTTCCATTTTCCCATTAGGGTTATGGTTAAGGTTAGGGTTGCGGCTAAAGTTAGGGTTAGGGTTGGTTAGGTTTGTGGTTAGGGTTGGGACTAGGGTTAGGGGTGTGTTGGGGTTAGGGTTGGAGTTAGAATTGGGGGGTTTCCGCTGTTTAGGCACATCAGGGGCTCTCCAAATGTGACATGATGTCTGATCTCAATTCCAGCCAATTCTGCGTTGAAAAAGTCAAACGGTGCTCCTTCCCTTCTGACCTCTGCCATGCGCCCAAACTGTAGTTTACTCCCACATGGGGTATCAGCGTACTCTGGACCCTAAGAGTTATTGTGCAATTTGTCCTATTTCTTCTGTTACCCTTGGGAAAATAAAAAACTGGGGGCTAAAATATCATTTTTTTAAAAAAAAAAGATTTTTTTTGCTTTTACAGCTGTACGTTATAAACTTCTGTGAAGCACTTGGGGCTTCATAGCACTCACCACACATCTAGATAAGTTCCTTGTGGGGTCTATTTTCCAAAATGGGGTCACTTGTGGGGGGTTTCCACTGTTTAGGCGCATCAGGGGCTCTCCAAATGCGACATGACGCCCCCAGACCATTCCATCAAAGTCTACAATCCAAAACGTCACTACTTCCCTTCCGAGCCCCAACGTGTACCCATACAGTAGTTTTCTCCCACATATTGGGTATCTGCGTACTCAGGACAAATTGGACAACAACTTTTTGGGTCCAATTTCTCCTGTTACCCTTGTGAAAATAAAATATTGGGGGCGAAAAAAATTTTTGTAAAAAAAAAAATATTTTTTATTTTTACGGCTGTTCGTTATAAACTTCTGTGAAGCACTTAGGGGTTCAAAGTGCTCACCACACATCTAGATAAGTTCCTTGTGGGGTCTATTTTCCAAAATGGGGTCACTTGTGGGGGGTTTCCACTGTTTAGGTGCATCAGGGGCTCTCCAAATGCGACATGACGCCCCCAGAGCATTCCATCAAAGTCTGCAATCCAAAACGTCACTACTTCCTTTTCGAGCCCCAACGTGTACCCATACAGTAGTTTTCTCCCACATATTGGGTATCAGCGTACTCAGGACAAATTGGACAACAACTTTTGGGGTCCAATTTCTCCTGTTACCCTTGTGAAAATAAAATATTGGAGGCGAAAAAAATAATTTTTGTAAAAAATAAATATTTTTTGTTTTTACGGCTGTACGTTATAAACTTCTGTGAAGCACTTGGGGCTTCATAGCGCTCACCACACATCTAGATAAGTTCCTTGTGGGGTCTATTTTCCAAAATGGGGTCACTTGTGGGGGGTTTCCACTGTTTAGGCGCATCAGGGGCTCTCCAAATGCGACATGACGCCCCCAGACCATTCCATCAAAGTCTACAATCCAAAACGTCACTACTTCCCTTCCGAGCCCCAACGTGTACCCATACAGTAGTTTTCTCCCACATATTGGGTATCAGCGTACTCAGGACAAATTGGACAACAACTTTTGTGGTCCAATTTCTCCTGTTACCCTTGTGAAAATAAAATATTGGGGACGAAAAAATCATTTTTGTAAAAAAAAAAAAATTAATTTTACGGCTGTACGTTATAAACTTCTGTGAAGCACTTGGGGGTTCAAAGTGCTCACCACACATCTAGATAAGTTCCTTGAGGGGTCTAGTTTCCAAAATGGTGTCATTTGTGGGGGTTTCCACTGTTTAGGCAGATCAGGAGCTCTCCAAACACGACATAGCATCCAGCCAATTCTGCATTGAAAAAGTCAAACGGCACTCCTTCCCTTCCAAACTCTGCCATGCACCCAAACAGTGGTTTACCCCCACATACGGGGTATCAGCGTACTCAGGACAAATTGCACAATAACTTTTGGAGTCTTGTTACCCTTGGGAAAATAAAAATTGGGGTGAAAAGATCATTTTTGTGGAAAAAATATGATTTTTTAATTTTACGGCTCTACGTTATAAACTTGTGTGAAGCACTTGGGGGTTCAAATTGCTCACCAAAGATCTAGATAAGTTCCTTAGGGGGTCTAGTTTCCCAAATGGGGTCACTTGTGGGGGGTTTCCACTGTTTAGGCACATCAGGGGCTCTCCAAATGCAACATGGCGTCCAATCTCAATTCCAGCCAATTTTGGTTGGAAAAAGTCAAATGGTGCTCCTTCCATTCCGAGCTCTGCCGTGCGCCCAAACAGTGGTTCCCCCCCACATATTGGGTATCAGCGTACTCAGGACAAATTGGACAACAACTTTTGTGGTCCAATTTCTCCTGTTACCCTTGGGAAAATAAAAAATTAGTGACTAAAAATAATTTTTGTGGGAAAAAAATAGGATTTTTATTTTCATGCCCGGGCATTGTAAACTTATGTGAAGCACTTGGGGGTTCAAAGTGCTCACCAAAGCTATAGATAAGTTCCTTAGGGGGTCTAGTTTCCAAAATGTGGTCACTTGTGGGGTGTTTCTACTGTTTAGGCTCATCTGGGGCACTGCAAACGGAACATGACCCCCATCAACGTCTGCATTCCAAAACGTTACTACTTCCTTTCCAAGCCCTGCTGTGCGCCCAAACAGTTTCCCCCCCCCACATATTGGGTATCAGCGTACTCAGGACAAATTGGCCAACAACTTTTTGGGTCCAATTTCCTTGGGAAATATCAAAAATTTGGGACTAAAAAATCATTTTTGTGGAAAATTGTTTTTTTTTTTTTTCACACCCAGGCATTATAAACTTTTGTGAAACACTTGGGGATTCAAAGTGCTCACAACAGATCCAGATAAGTTCCTTAGGGGGTCTAGTTTCCAAAATGGTGTCACTTGTGGGGGGTTTCCACTGTTTAGGCGCATCAGGGGCTCTCCAAACGCGACATGGCGTCCGATCTCAATTTCAGCCAATTTTAGTTTGAAAAAGTCAAACGGCGCTCCTTCCCTTACGAGCTCTGCCGTGTGCCGAAACAGTGGTTTTCCCCCACATATGGGGTATTGGCGTACTCAGGAGAAATTGCACAACAACTTTTTCTGTCCATTTGCTTCTTTTACCCTTGTGAAAATAAAAAAAAAGTTTGTAAAAGATCATTTTTGTGGCTAAAAAGTTAAATATTCATTTTTTCCTTCCACGTTGCTTCAGCTCCTGTGAAGCACCTGAAGGGTTAATAAACTTTTTGAATGTGGTTTTGAGTACCTTGAGGGGTGCAGTTTTTAGAATAGTGTCACTTTTGGGTATTTTCTGCTATATAGACCCCTCAAAGTGACTTCAAATATGAGGTGGCCCCTAAAAAAAATGGCTTTGTAAATTTTGTTGTAAAAATGAGAAATCGCTGGTCAACTTTTAACCCTTATAATTTCCTAAGAAAAAAAAAATTTGATTCCAAAATTGTGCTGATGTAAAGTAGACATGTTATTTCTTAACTATTTTGTGTGACATATTTCTCTGTTTTAAGGGAATAAAAATTCAAAGTTTGAAAATTGCAAAATTTTCAAAATTTTCGCCATATTTGCATTTTTTTCAAAAATAAACGCAAGTTATATCGAAGAAATTTTACCAATAACGTGAAGTACAATATGTCACGAGAAAACAATCTCAGAATCGCGCAGATCCGTTGAAGCGTTCCAGAGTTATAACCTCATAAAGAGACAGTGGTCAGAATTGTAAAAATTGGCCCGGTCATTAACGTGCAAACCACCCTTGGGGGTGAAGGGGTTAAAATGAAGGTCTTTATTATTAACCCCTTTCCAACATCCGTCGATGTTGGACTTCCTCCCACATCTTTCACGGTGTATTTTTTTTCACCACTTAGATTAAAAAGAACCTAGACATGTTTGGTGTCTATGAACTCATAATGACCTGGAGAATCATAATGGTCAGTCAGTTTTAGCATTTAGTGAACCCAGTAAAAAAGACAAACAAAAAATAAGTGTGGTATTGCACTTTTTTTTGCAATTTCACCACACTTGGAATTTTTTTCCTGTTTTCTAGAAAACCATATGGTAAAACCAGTGGTGTCGTTCAAAAGCACAACTCGTCCCGCAAAACAAAAGTCCTCACACGGCCATATTGATGGAAAAATAAAAAAGTTATTGCTCTGGGAAAAAGGGGAGCAAAAAACGAAAACGTTAAACCAAAAAAGCCCCAGGGGGTTAAGGGGTTAAGGGAAAAAGAAATACAAACCTACATGGCCCTGTGTGAAAAAAATGATTGCATGTTTGTCACACTGTAATGTTTAAGATCGCCAAACAAATTTAAATATTAGACTAAGATAACAGAAGTAAACACAAAATGCAGTTTTAAATAAAGGCCTTTATTATTAAGGACAAAGAAATCCAAAACTGCAAAGCCCTATGTGAAAAATGTGATTGCATGTTTGTCACACTTTACTGTTTCAGATCGCCAAACAAATTTAAATATTAGACAAAGATAACCCAAGTAAACACAAAATGCAGTTTTAAACGATGGCCTTTATTATTAAGGGTAAAAGAAATCCAAACCTACAGGGCCCTGTGTGAAAAAAAGTGATTGTCCTCCCCCTTTAAAACATAAATTAACTGTGGTTTTTCACATCTTTGGGAAGCTGAGTTCAAATTCTCTAGCCACATCCATGACTGATTACTGCCACACCTGGTATCAATCAAGAAATCACTTATATAGGACCTGCCTGACAAGGTGAAGACCAATAATCTTTAAAAGCTAGACATCATGCAGCAATCCAAAGAAATTCTGGAACAAATGAGAAACAAAGTAATTGAGATCTATCAGTCTGGAAACGGTTATAAGGCCATTGGGACTCCAGTGAGTCACAGTGAGAGCCATTATCAATAAATTCCAAAAACATGAAACAGAAGTGAACCATCCCGGGAATGGCTGGCCTACAAAAATTACCAACAACAACTCATCCAAGAGGTCACAAAAGACCACATATCAACATCCAAAGAGCTGCAGGCTTCACTTGCCCAGCCTCTTTCGTGTGATGGAATCAAGAAAGTAACTGGGCAAAATTGGCCTGTGTGGCAGAGTTCCAAGATGAAAACCACTACTAAGCATCATAAAGACTCATCTCAGTTTTGCAAGAAAACATCTTGATGATCCCCAAAACTTTTGGGAGTATACTCTGTGAACTGAGGAGAGAAAACTTTAACTTTCTGGAAGGTATATGTCCCATTACATCTGGTGTAGAAGTAACACAGCATTTCAGAAAATAAACATCATATCAACAGTAAAATGTGGTGGTAGTGTGATGGAATGGGGATGTTTTGCTGCTTCAGGACCTGGAAGACTTGCTGTGGTAAATGGAACCATGAATTCTGCTATCTAACAAAAATCCTGAAGGAGAATGTCTGTCCAACTGTTCATGATCGCAGGCTAAAGCACTCGTGGGTTCTGCAGCAGTACAATGATCCAAAACACATCAGTAAGTTAACCTCTCAATGGCTTAAGAAAAACAAAATAAAGACTTTGGAGTGGCCTAGTCAAAGTCCTGACATTAATCTAATTGAGATGCTGTGGCAAGACCTTAAAAAGGCAGTTCATGCTCGGAAACTCTCCCAAATAGCTGAATTACAACAATTCTGCAAAGATGAGTGGGTCCAAAATTCCTCCAGAGTGTTGTAAAAGACTCATTGCCAGTTATTGCTGTTGTTGCTGCTAACGGTGGCCCAACCAGTTATTTGGTTTAAGGGGCAATCACTTTTTTCACACAGTACCCTGTAGGTTTGGACTTCCTTTTCACTTAATAATATAGGCCTTTGTTTAAAAACTGCATTTTGTGTTTACTTGTGTTATTTTTGTCTAATATTTAAATGCATTTGGTGATCTGAAACATTTAAGTGTAACAAGCATGCAAAAGAATACAAAACCAGGAATGCGGCAAACAGTTTTTCACACAACTGTACATAATAAAAAACAAGTACAATAATCATGAACAGTACAAGTAACCAACTGGTACTAAAGGAGGGAGGACCCTTCCTGCGAGGGCTAACAATCTAATAAGAATGGGAAAGGATACAGAAGGTGAGGGTAGTAATAATAATTACTCACTTTGTCCATTCAGAGCTGGTATAAATATCATTAATTCAATGTATTTTGGCATCATTTTACTTCTATTATAGTATATCTTTAGATGCCAAACTAGATTATTTTCAAGTTGTAACTTTGCTATTGGTTTTGCCCAAAAGACCTTTAAGTCAAGTTCAATAGTTACAGTCCAATTATTTGGCTGAAGAGTTGGAAAAACCATGATTCTGAGGCTGAAACATTCATAATCTCTGCCTTCCTTGAGGGATGGTAATCTTCTCTGTAGAAAAAAAGGGTATTGGTGAAATGTTCTCACCATATATTCCATGATTCCTATTTATTTCAGTGTAGAATGACCAGCTTGACAGTTCACCTTTGAAGCCAGGCGACTTTCATCTGTCAAGTTCTCAACATCAACTTTTTCAGCATGGATTCTTATTTATATGCATATCTAAACGAGACGATCATGTATATATCTAGAAATTAGAGTAATAAATCTGATGCTATTCAGGGGTCTGTTAAGGTCAATGATTAATACATGACTAAGATGACCATTAGACTCTCGGGCCACATCTTTAGGCTTGACGCTGTTAGGGTCTGCGGAACGCACCAAATATAATAAGTGGAGAGAGTGCGTTCGCAGCCCAGGGGTCGAACCGTGCAAGCAAAGCCTGCTAGTAAGATGACGAAAGTAGCGAACTCTGTTATCCGCAGAGTCGCTAAAATAAAAGCCGTAAGCGCGTTGTGGCAGTAAGTGCAGATCTGTTAATTCACAGAGCGTAACGGATGCCACAGTGCTATAAGGCGATATGTGCGAACTCACTTAGCTTCAGTGAGCGCAAAGTAAAACCTAGGGCGTGTCTAGCTCTGGGCGTAACCTGTTACGTCACAGAGCCCAGAGAACTAAACACCGTGTCCTGTCAGCTCTCAGGCACACGGTTAATTGCTAACGACATAATAACGTGGTCATGCGCTAATGTCTCGCGGGAGTCACCGCAATCTATGGCGTGTGCTGAACGGCCAGACCACTGAATACGGCAATCAAACATCCTCACCGTTATGCGGTAATCTAGGGCATCTAGGACACCGACCCTGAACTAGCAACTACTAAACTCCTCACCGATTAAGTCGGTATTCTAGTGGATTATTTCAGCGGGTCCCTAACACACACAGCATGACCACACTGGCCATAGCATACAATGGTTGTATATTAGCACATGGCGGCCCAGCCATGCTACCTTTTATAGCAACACCACGGACCTTCAGGAACAAGGACCAATGAGAACCTGTTCAGAAGACTAGTAGTTAACAGGGCCTTCCTGGGGCGCAATAGGAGCCGCTGCAGTACCTGAGCATGTGACCCCTGATCTCCAATGGAGATTCTCTCTGGGCACGCTCAGAAGGGAAAATGCAGGACTTTATCCAAAGACGTCTGCTCCAGAGAATGGCTACAATAGCAGATCCAGGAAGCAGCAGCAAGTCACTGCCCAGTAGTGGGATGGGCAAGACGCCTTGAAACGCTCTCTGCTGAGCAGGCTCCACTGCGCGGAGAGAATGGGAGACCGCAGCGGCACTGGTTCGAGACTCCCCTTGTGCAGGAGCGGGAACTCGAACCCTAACAGACGCCATTATGTTAAGTGCTTTTTATTGTAATTAGGCTAAAAATGATGTCATGCCTCAGGCTGTTATCACTGCAGTCACTGTGGTGATCGAAATGTCAAGAACGTAGTGCTACAAAATAGTTTAGACCATCGTTAAAGGAGAAGTGATGTGATGACTGGTTGTTTACTTTAACTTTGTCATGGCATTTTGAAATAAATAAAATGTAAATAAATTTCTACTAATCTTTAATTAGTAAATCTCAATCATTTGTCTAGGGAGGTAATCTCGGTAGTACATCAAAATGGCCACTGTCTCCTGCTGTGACAGAAGTCTTGGAATGTTAGTATATTGGGCCTGTGTGTCTGCCTATTTGAAGTAGGAAGCTCTGTTGCTGTGACCCGGAAATATCTTAACAGTATGTGTTATAGGTTTTTTCCAGGTCACAACCAGCACTTAGAAAGATGTGACGGATAGCTGTGTGAGGACCTTTTTTCACTCAGCGCCCCTGGTATCTCCAGAATTAGATCAGAAATACAGGGTACATAACAGTGTGAACACTCTATTTTTTACCTTAGTAGTCCTGGATTCTTCATATTAGCTAAGAAGTACATGGAGGACAGCAGTGTGAGCAGCCTCTTCTTACATCAGCACCCTGGTATCTCCATATCAGATCAGAAATACATGGAGGACAGCAGTGTAAGCTGCCTCTTCTTACCTCAGCATCCTGGTATCTCCATATCAGATCATAAATACATGGAGGACAGCAGTATGAGCAGCCTCTTTTTAATTTAGTAATACTGATGTTTTCAATATTGGATCAGATAGACAGGATGGACAGCAGTTTTAGCAGCTTCTTTTTACCTCAGGACCCTGATTTCTCTAGGATTAGATCAGAAAGAGTTTTTACAACGGTTTGAGTGTTTTTTTCTTGACTCTGCACCCCTTCTATCTACAGTATTATATCAGAAAGACAGGATGGAGAGCAGTATGAGCAGCTTCTTATCTTAGCTCTCCTAGTATCTCCAGTACTAGATCAGATAGACAGGGAGGACAGCAGTGTGAGCAGCCTCTTCTTGCCTTAGCAACTCTGGTATCTCTAGTTTTATATCAGGGAAAAATATATATTTGTACTGTGTTGGTCCTAAGTGGTTGATACCTTTTAATAGCTAACTGAAAATATGATAACAAATAGTAGACTTTCTCAACAGCTTGCTATTTGCTATAATTTTCTCAGCCATTGAAAGATATCAACCACTAAAGACTCTCAATTTTGGTTACTTTAGTACTACATCCGAAAGACATGGCGGACAGCTGTGAGCATTCTCTTCTTACCTCAGCACGTCTGGTATTCCCAGTATTAGATCAAATATCCATTTTTTACATCTTCCTATACAAAAAGGAAGGGGTCAAAGCTTCAGTAATAGTACATTTACATCCTTTATCAGATCACCATGCATGACGCAGGCTGAAGAGCTGATCTTGTACCATGCATGGCTGTATTACTTAGCCTGCATCTGCCTTTAGCCACAGAAATTGGAACTTATTAATTATTTAAATGACGCTGTCAATCTCTGACAGCGGCATTTAAATTACGTCATTGCCGGTGCGCACAGTGCTGGTTCCCATCACCCGTGTTGGCATCACGAAGAGCCAATAGCTTACAATAGCAGCAGGAGGTTAGCTCAATGCCCCTGTAACTGCCATCTTTGTCCTCCTATAAAGAAGCTTGGTGACAGGCTAAGCTTATTAAGAGATTCACGATTTTTCTGTACTTTGCAATACAATGTTATTGCTAGGCAAAACAAGTGTGATTTGCTAACTAAACGTATTTAGAAATTTATTCATAATGACATTTATATTCTTTTCTATATTTTGATAATTCCTTTAAGAGATTAGCAATAACTAAAATTATAATACCTCAACAATACCACGTTCAGTAGAGACAACAATTCTCTTACATGCATAGGATGGCCATAAATCATGCAATGGGTCAAATTGCATGGAAGATAATTTTGATTAAAAAGTACAAATAAAAATGGCAAAAATAAACATGAAAGAGGCATAAACAATAAATATTTTATACAATATGAACTCATATCTCACCCAGAAACCTCTACACAGTTCTTCACCACCCTATATCTCATCCCCATCTTTATCGCCCTACACATTTTCTCCATTCTAAAACTGACCTAAGACTAACAGCCTCCATAATTCCAACCTCGCACCTCCGTCTCCAACACTTCTCCCGTGCTGCGCTAGTTCTCTGGAATGTTACCTAATCCCCATGTTTTTAAGTGTGCTTTAAAAACACATATCTTTAAACAAGCCTTTCACCACAACTCACTAACCTAACTCTTGCAAGCACAGCCCTCACTCCTAAAGTAACTGTTTAAACTGTCTTACCTTGTATTGAATTTATTGTCTGTATACATCCCTGCTTAATTGTAAAGAGCTGCGGAATATGTTGGCACTATATAAAATAATATTGTTATTATTATTATGGTCAACCAACACACAATAGTTGTGCCAAACATAAATCTACTGGCCTCTAAGAAGTTAGTTACCTTATACAGAAGTATTGATGGGGCATAAGTATAATGTAAGTATATATGCTGTTTATTCTGGCAAATACATTATGTGATGTGCACTATGTTGATTCATTTCCATCAAATAAATCCTGTCATTCTACCATTGTAATAGATGGTTGTGACAGCCCTATTTATCAATAGTTTACAAGTATACTGGTCAATATTTCTTGTTGATATGCCTTGCTTTTTTACACCACATATTGCCTAGAAATTATATTTGCAAATTTGATAGTAGATATGAATTTTGATTTTTAAATCCTGAAAATAGTATAATAGAATGGTGACTTTCTTTAAAATATCCACTAGTGGTGTGACCTGTTGCACAGATTCATTTTGAGAGTGCATGTAAACAATTTTAAAAGCATTCGTATTGTAGAATCTTGAATGGAAAGGAGGAAAGAAAAAATAAAATAAAAGGGCTTTGTGGACAACGCATTAGTTAACTTGTGGTTTTGTACTTGCTGTAGGGTGATGTCAGACACGTTGGCAATGATAAATCCTGGTTTATACTCTACATCCTAAACATGTGATGACAGGCTTTAAGCTGGTTGTTTTGATCTGATTAGATATGTTTGTAACTATTACATGTGCTCTTTATAGAATATTAAGTTACTCTACTGCAGACCATTTTATGACTCTGTTCACACTGTTTTCATGGATTCTTATCACAACAGATCCATGATAGGTACACTGACTACAAATGCAGTGACATGACAATAATCGGCATAATTAATCATATAAAAAATAGTTGCAAGTCAAATTTATGTATGAGCCAAGATGATCGTCTATAAAATGACGGTCGTCTCACGTAGTAGTGGACGGTGAAATTAAATATGGAGACTGAAAATCAAAAGTTCAAAACGTTATTAGTTACTCTTTTGCTTGCTTGTAAGTGTATAACGGGTCCTGACATATTCTTTGACTTAGAATGGGGTCGATCAGTTCTCTGCCTGGGTTTCAGTGGTTTTAATGGCAATAATAGGTGGTTGATTACTTTATTCTTGGTATAAAAAACACATTTATACACTGAAAAATGTGATACTGATGATCTACATCATTATCGCAGTCCTGGACAACTCCCTGAGTCTAGTATTTTCTAAAAGACTAATTTTAGGCTGTGATCACATTAGCACAGTGAGCCATTCTGTAAGGAATATGGGGTTTTTATATAATCGCAAAAGTAATAGGAATGAAAAATTGTGTAAATCTAGAAGTGGGAAACAGAGCGCACAATAGGGTGATACCTTATGGAGGGAGAGTAAGAAAGTGCTGGTTACGCTCACCTGATGGAGTTGTGACACACTGTTCTACTATTATACTGCTATGTAGGCACGCTGCTGCTCAGCGGTTGGGGATAAATCATCCAGGAAATATTGGATCTAGATGGATGAACATGTAGGTGGGCTGGGCTGCTGGAGTAAATCAATACTTCAGAAATGATGATAAGGAAAAGGTTTTTTTTTCTCCAAGTATTTCGAGGGGAAAAAAAACAAAAACACCATTTGCTTTCTTCATTCATTAAAGATTCTAAGAATTGATTTACTCCAGCAACACAGCCCACCCAACTGGATCCAGGAATTAAAACTTAACACTAGGGAATTGGCGAACCCGAACAGTAATGTTTGGGGTCCGTACCGAAGACCTACTGGTCATACACGGATCCAGAACATGGACTTCAGCAGTAAATCTGTTTTACTGTTCTGGTTCGGCACACCAAACACCAGGTATTTCTCGCGCTGTCATCTGTATGACCAGTGGCTCAGATCGGCGGTCAGAATAATAGCACCAGTGAGAAAGCTGTAGTACTCATGCAGTCAGCCTGCAGCTGTGACCAGAGGCAAAATGTTTAACTTCAGTCACTAGCGTTGGCTGATGGGACTACTACTTCCATCAGCCTACGCCTGCTGCTGCTAATAAAAGCGAGAGCAAGCGGCAGCTGATGGGAGTATTCATCAATCGACGCAGGCATTCTAAATAATTTTTGAAAAAAAAAGGCGTGGATTCCCCTGTATTTTTGATAACCAGTTAGGCAAAACTGACAGTTGCAGGCTGCAACTGTATTTTTTACAATTATATAAATAAAAAAATGGCATGGGGTGCCTCCCAATTTTGCCAACCAGTCAAGCTAAAGTAGACAGTTGGGGGTTGGTATACTTAACCCCTTTGCGCCGCAGCCCTTTTTTGTTTTTGCGCTTCTTTTTTTTGCTCCCCTTCTTCCCAAAGCCAAACCTTTTTTATTTTTCCATCAATATGGCCATATGAGGGCTTTTTTTTGCAGGACGGGTTGTAATTTTGAATGACATCATTGGTTTTACCATATCGTGTACTCAAAAACAGGAAACAAATTCCAAGTGCTGTGAAATTGCAAAAAAGTGCAATCCCACACTTGTTTTTTGTTTTGTTTTACCATGTTCACTAAATGTTAAAGCTGACCTGCCATTATGATTCTGCAGGTCCTTACGAGTTCATAGACACCAAACATGTCTAGGTTCCTTTTTATCTAAGGGGTGAAAAAAAATTCCAAACTTTGTTTAAAAAAAAAAAATTTGCGCCATTTTCCGATACCCATAGCGTCTCCATTTTTCATGATCTTGGGATGGGTGAGGGCTTATTTTTTGCATGCCAAGCTGACTTTTTAATGATACCACTTTGGTGCAGATACGATCGTTTGATCGCCAATTATTGTATTTTAATGCAATGTAAAAAAAAAATAAAAAATAAAAAATGATAGTGTTGGTCCCTTTAAAAATAGTCTGGGTGAAATGGCGGATGAGGATGAGGAAAAAGCCAATATGGTAAATTACTGTTTTTCAACTGTATTTACACAAGAAAATCCCATGACAGATAACACGATCAGTGATAAAAAATTTATCCATTAAATGTCACCTGCTTAACCCAGCAGGAAGTACGGCGGCGTCTAAAAATCGCTAAAATTGACAAATCCCTGGGCCCGGATGGGATACACCCCGAGTATTGCAGGAACTAAGTACAGTCATAGATAGACCATTATTTTTAATCTTTAAAGATTCCATAATAACTGGGTCTGTACCCTAGGACTGTCGTATAGCAAATGTGGTGCCAATATTCAAAAAGGGGGCAAAAACTGAACCTGGAAATTATAGGCCAGTGAGCTTAACATCTACTGTGGGTAAAATCCTGGAGAGTTTTTTAAGGGATACTATATTTGAGTATCTGAGGCTGAATAACCTCATGACACAGTATCAGCATGGGTTTACGAGGGACCGTTCTTGTCAGACTAATCTGATAAGCTTTTATGAAGGGGTAAGTTCCGGACTGGACCAAGGGAACACAGTGGACGTGGTGTTCATGGACTTCTCAAAAGCTTTTGATACGGTGCCACACAAAAGGTTGATACATAAAATGAGAACAATGGGGATAGGGGAAAATATGTGTAAGTGGGTTAAGAACTGGCTCATGGATAGAAAACAAAGGGTGGTTATTAATGGAGCACACTCGGACTGGATCACGGTTAGCAGTGGGGTACCACAGGGGTCAGTATTGGGGCTGCTTCTCTTTAACATATTTATTAATGACCTTGTAGGGGCATACAGAGTAGTATTTCAATATTTGCAGGTGACACTAAACTCTGCAGGGTAATAAATACAGAGGAGAACAATTTTATATTACAGGAGGATTTATGTAAACTAGAAGCTTTGGCTGATAAATGGCAAATGAGCTTTAATGGGGATAAATGTAAGGTCATGCACTTGGGTAGAACAAACAAGATGTATAATTATGTGCTTAATTGTAAAACACTGGGCAAAACTGTCACTGAAAAAGACCTGGTTGTATGGGTGGACGACAAACTCACATTTAGTGGCCAATGTCAGGCAGCTGCTGAAAAGGCAAATAAAATAATGGGATGCATTAAAAGAGGCATAGATGCTCATGAGGAGAACATAATTTTACCTCTATATAAGTCACTGGTGCGACCACACTTAGAATACTGTGTACAGTTCTGGTCTCCGGTGTATAAGAAAGGCATAGCTGAACTAGAGCGGGTGCAGAGAAGAGCGACCAAGGTTATTAGAGAACTGGGGGGTCTGCAATACCAGGACAGGTTATTACACTTGGGGTTATTTAGTTTGGAAAAACAAAGACTTAGGGGTGATCTTATTACAATGTATAAATATATGAGGGGACAGTACAAAGACCTTTCTAATGATCTTTTTACTCTTAGACCTGTGACGGGGACAAGGGGGCATCCTCTACGTCTGGAGGAAAGAAGGTTTAGTCATAATCACAGACGCAGATTCTTTACTGTAAGAGCAGTGAGATTATGGAACTCTCTGCCGTCTAATGTTGTAATGAGTGATTGCCTACTAAAATTTAAGAAGGGACTGGATGCCTTTCTTGAAAAGTATAATATTACAGGCTATATTCACTAGTTTCCTAGATATTGCGTTGATCCAGGGAGCTAATCTGATTGCCGTATGTGGAGTCGGGAAGGAATTTTTTTCCCCAATGTGAAGCTTACTGTTTGCCTCTTGTTTTTTTTTGCCTTCCTCTGTATCAGCATGTTAGGGCAGGTTAGGATAGGATATGGGTTGAACTAGATGGACTTAAAGTCTTCCTTCAACCATAATAACTATGTTACTATGTCACAGCGACCAAAAAAACTTAATTCTGGCGTTTTGACTTTTTTTCTCGCTACGCCATTTACCAATCAGGTTAATCCTTTTTTATTGACAGACTGGGCGATTCTGAATTCGGCGATACCAAACATGTGTATGTTTGATTTTTTTTTTATTGTTTATTTTGAATGGGGCGAAAGGGGGGTGATTTAAACGTTTAGATTTTTTTTATTTTAAAAACTTTTTTTTACTTACTGTGCGTATTTCTGGCGCGATTGCCAGAAGTTCTTGTTAAATGCCGCTGTCAGAGTTTGACAGCGGCATTTAACTAGTTAATAGCCGTGGGTGTATTGCGATTACACCCAAATCTATTGCAGGCACATGTCAGTAGTTCAAAACAGCTAACATGTCCTGGGAAAGATGTGGGCTCACCACTGGAGCCCACATCAAAGGGAGGGATGCGCAGTACTGGTATGACGCATGTCACAGAGTGGTTAAGCTGGTAAGGGGCCATGGATATTGCCCCCCCACCTAAAATAGCCACCTACAGCCACGCAGAAAAGGTGCATCTATTAAATGTGCCAATGGTGTTTTGCCCAGCTCTTCCCACTAGCCCTGTGGAAATGGCAAGTGGAGTTCATATTTGTGGGGTTGATGTCACCTTTGTATTGTCCAATGACATCAAGCCCACTGCTTTGTAATGGAGAGGCATCTATAACACGCTTATCCTTGACTAATCCTTTAATTGTATTGTAAATAAGCACGCAGCCAGAATAAAGTCATTAATTTGAAATAAAAAACACACTTTTACTTTTTTATTTAAAAATAACAAACACAGTTAAACTCACCTAATACCCATTCCAGTTTCCTGTAAAAAAAAACAAAATAAAAAACAACCATATCCGTCACCTGTCTGTCTTTCGGTCCCACGCCGTAATCCATGTCAATAACCAGTTTTCAAACCTGGACAGGCCAAGATGCGACTGTAAAGGCTGAGAGCCGCTTAGGAATGGGCTGCTGCGAGCTCAGCCTCAGTGACTAGCAGTGACATTATCGAAGTTACCACTGATCACTGAGGCTGCATTCTCAACCGGGACCCTGAACTTCAGTGACCTAGGTGAGATCACTGCTAGCACAGTAAGAAAAAGTTTCACGGTGCAGCGGTGAGTTTCCCACGAACAAAAGATGATTTTAGTCAATAGATCTTGGAATAATAATTTCCACAATTGGATGAGTTTAAATGAAATATTCCTGTGCTGAGATAATCTTATAAATGTGTCCCTGCTGTGTACTGCGTAATCGCTGTGTTTGACCATACAGGGACATGGTCTGATTATACCACATCTCCTTGACTGGAGGGGAAGAAAAAAGTATACAGATATTACAGCATGACATCACAAACGATTATTTCAAGTAAAACATTGTTTAAAAACAGGTAGGGAAATGTTTTGCCTCACAAAAAGAATCAGCTGTGATCCCATGCTGTTCGTCCTGTCTGTATACTCTTTTCCTTCCTCCCCTGCCCAGGAGCTATAGTATGAGTAGACCATGTCCCTGCACGGTCAGACACAACCATTACACAGTACACAGCAGCGGCACATTTATAAGATTATCTCAGCACAGGAACATTTTATTTAAACACATCCAATTGTGGAAAGTATTATTATTCCAAGATCTATTGAATAAAATTAACTTTTGATCATGGGAAAACCCTTTAAAGCATCACCAGGGAATTAAGTCAAACCAGAGTCCGTCACCTCCAAAACGAACATGAATGCCATTCTGCATCCTTTTTCCCCGGAAGCATTGACAGTAAGATTCTCTACATCAACTGGTTTTCTGTATAGAAATACAGTTGAAAAACAGTAGACCCACAGAAGTTTTGGTTGTGATTCTCCTTAGCTCAAAAATGGAAATCAAGAGATGTTTGTTGAAAATAAAGCTAAATGTCCCCAATTCTGAACCCTACCTCTGTACAATTCTGAATTCTGCTTACAGCATCATAAATATCAGATGATCCATTGCCAAGATGTTGGGTATAATTTCCATTGCTCCTGACATTTGTCTGGTTTTGTCAAAAATTACTTAATTAGTTGTACTTAAAAAGTACCTATCACAAATCTGGGACTGCCTATTTAATTAGTAAAACAGTGGACTGCCCCAGATTGGTGATTGTTCTATATATCATATATTAAAAAAATCCTCAAAAGGGTCCCTAAAGTCTCCAGAAGGGCCTGAATTTCTAGAAAAAGCTAAGCCTGAATTTTCAAGTTGTGGGATCCCAGCATGCCGAATGGCAGCATCAATGGAGTGGTTACTTACAGTAACATCTTACTGCAAGCAGCCGTGTAGGGATCCCACAACTTGAAAGTTCAGGCCTCAGTTTTGCTAGAAAGTCGGATACTTTATGGGAACATTAGGAACACTTGTTAATAGGTGATATTTAGAAAATTTACCACTCTGAGGCTGGCACTCTATTATTAAATAAAAATGGCAGCCTAAAACTTGTAAGAGGTGCTCTTTAGGTAGAGTTAATCTGCAAAGTATATGCAGGAATCATCTTTTTAGCTGAAAGTTGTATGCACCTGGACATGTAATGTTGGAACACTAGCGGAAAGTAAACACACTTGGTCAAAATTGTTGGTACCCCCTCGTTTATTGACAGAAATACCCACAATGGTCACAGAAATAACTTGAATCTGACAAAAGTAATAATAAATACAAAATCCATGAAAATGGACAAATTAAAGTCAGACATTGGTTTTCAACCATGCTTCCACAGAATTTTTACAAAAATAAAACTCATGAAATAGGCCTGAACAGAAATGATGGTTCCCATGAAAATAATGTGACAAAACGGACATGTTAAATCAAGGTGTGTCCACTAATTAGCATCAAGGTGTCTACAATCTTGGAATCAGTGAGTGGGACCTGTTATAACTGGCTACAGATATCTCACTGATGCTGTTTGGTGACATGGTGTTTATGACACTCAACATTGACCAGAGTAAGTGAAGAAAAGAGTTGTCTCAGGAGATTAGAAAGAAAATTATAGACAAACATGTAAAAGGTAAGTTATAAGACCATCTCCAAGCAGCTTGAGGTTCCTGTGACTACAGCTGCACATATTATTCAGAAATTTAAGCTCCATGGGACTGTAGCCAACCTCCCTGGATGAGCCCACAAGAGGAAAATTGATGACAAATTAAAGAGACGGATAATACGAATGGTAACAAAAGAGCCCAAAACAACTTCTAAACAGATTAAAGGTGAACTTCAAGCTCAAGGAACATCAGTGTCAGATTGCACCATCCATCGTTGTATGAGCCAAAGTGGACTTCATGGGAGACGACCAAGGAGGACACCATTGTTGAAAAAAAAATCATAAAAAAGCCAGACTAGAATTTGCCAAACTACATGTTGACAAGTCATAAAGCTTCTGGGAGAATGTCCTATGGACAGATGTGACAAAATGGAACTTTTTGGCAAGGCACATCAGCTCTATGGTCACAGACGGAAAAATGAAGCAGTCAAGAAAAGAACACTGTCCCTACTGTGAAACATTGAGGAGGCTCTGGGGCGACTTTGCTGCATCTGCACAGGGTGTCTAGAATCTGTGCAGGGTACAATGAAATCTCAAGACTATCAAGGGATTCTAGAGAGAAATGTGTTGACCAGTGTCATAAAGCTTGGTCTCAGTCACAGGTCATGGGTCTTGCAACAGGATAATGACCCAAAACGCACAGCTAAAAACACCCAAGAATGGCTAATAGGAAAGCTTGGACTGTTCTTAAGTGGCCTTCTATGAGCCCTGACCTAAATCCTATTGAGCATCTTTGGAAAGAGCTGAAACATGCCGTCTGGAAAAGGCTACCTTCAAGCACGAGACAACTGTAGCAGTTTGCTCTTGAGGAATGGGCCAAAATACCTGTCGAGAGGTGCAGAAGTCTCACTGCAGTCAAATGATTCCTGTAACTGTCAATGATTGCCTCAAAAGGTTGTTCAACAAAATATTAAGTTAAGGGTGCCATCATTTCTGTCCAGACCTATTTCATGAGTTTTTATTTTTTTTTATTCTGTGGAAGCATGGTTGATAAGCAATGTCTGACTTTCATTTGTTCATTATAGAAAAAAAGGCTGCACTCAAGCATACTAAAGCATGACAACATGGAATAGATGAAATTTAGAATAGCAATATGGCTTTGGAATATAAGGAAAAATTTGAGACGCTTAGTATAAACATTTGGCCAAACATTTTAAGCCCACCAACCATCGTCAAGGTGGTCTCAATTCTGGTGAGTCCCCGACCTAATGTGAACATACCTCTATTAGGCTGATATCCGAATTTCTGGGTGAATATGCACCTCTGTCAGTAATGCCTGCATTTATGGGTAAAGTAGGGACCTGGTGTAATTAAAATCACCACCTGGTGGGGGTGGAGTGCTCGGTCAGCAAGCTAACATTCAGTAGACAAAAAAACCTGACTGCACATCCAGACTAATGTGAACTAGGTGCAAACCAAGGGAAGCTACCCCTATGTAAAACATAGAAAAAAAGGCTGCACTCAAGCATACTAAAGCATGACAACATGGAATAGATGAAATTTAAAATAGCAATATGGCTTTGGAATATAAGGAAAAATTTGAGACGCTTAGTATAAACATTTGGCCAAATATTTTAAAGCCCACCAACCATCGTCAAGGTGGTCTCAATTCTGGTGAGTCCCTGACCTAATGTGAACATACCTCTATTAGGCTGATATCCGAATTTCTGGGTGAATATGCACCTCTGTCAGTAATGCCTGCATTTATTGGGTAAAGTAGGGACCTGGTGTAATTAAAATCACCACCTGGTTGGGGGCGGATGTGCTCGGTCAGCAAGCTAACATTCATAGACAAAAAAACCTGACTGCACATCCAGACTATGTGAACTAGGGGCAAACCAAGGGAAGCACCCTATGTAAAACATAGAAAAAAAGGCTGCACTCAAGCATACTAAAGCATGACAACATGGAATAGATGAAATTTAGAATAGCAATATGGCTTTGGAATATAAGGAAAAATTTGAGACGCTTAGTATAAACATTTGGCCAAACATTTTAAAGCCCACCAACCATCGTCAAGGTGGTCTCAATTCTGGTGAGTCCCGACCTAATGTGAACATACCTCTATTAGGCTGATATCCGAATTTCTGGGTGAATATGCACCTCTGTCAGTAATGCCTGCATTTATGGGTAAAGTAGGGACCTGGTGTAATTAAAATCACCACCTGGTGGGGGCGGAGTGCTCGGTCAGCAAGATAACATTCAATAGACAAAAAAACCTGACTGGCACATCCAGACTAATGTGAACTAGGTGCAAACCAAGGGAAGCTACCCCTATGTAAAACATAGAAAAAAAGGCTGCACTCAAGCATACTATAGCATGACAACATGGAATAGATGAAATTTAGAATAGCAATATGGCTTTGGAATATAAGGAAAAATTTGAGACGCTTAGTATAAACATTTGGCCAAACATTTTAAAGCCCACCAACCATCGTCAAGGTGGTCTCAATTCTGGTGAGTCCCTGACCTAATGTGAACATACCTCTATTAGGCTGATATCCGAATTTCTGGGTGAATATGCACCTCTGTCAGTAATGCCTGCATTTATGGATAAAGTAGGGACCTGGTGTAATTAAAATCACCACCTGGGGTTTTTTTGTCTTTTTTTGTCTATTTCATTTGTTCATTGTCATAGAATTTTCATTTATTATTACTTTTGTCTGATTCAAGTTATTTCTGTGACCATTGTGGGTTTTTCTGTCATTAAACGAGGGTTACCAACAATTTTGACCATGTGTGTAGGGGATATTAGTGACACTTCTGATCACTTTTGTTAATAGGTGATATTTAGAAAAATGACCAGTGTGAGTTTGCCCACTGTTTTACTAAAAGAAAGGTACAGTGCACACGGCACAACAGCTGCCATTTGGCTACATATAAGCCAATAGACAATAATTTAATGGCCTGTTTAGACAAGCCAAAGATACTTCTATTCGTACAGCACAATTGCTCTATGGGCATAGAACATCATTATCAGCAGCATCTCCTATTCACAAAAGACGATATGCTGCAAAGAGATTTTTAAATCTACTTAAAAATGATTGCACCTAGCAAACAAGATTATTCTCCATCGATGTTTGTTTGCCGGCATGTTTAGACAGGCCCATAATTGGGAACGAGTGTTCCCAATACTCATTCCCGATTATCAGCCCATCTCAAAGGTTCTTTAACAAAGAGGGATAGATTATTTTTTTCAAAATATATCTTGGCTGCATTATGCATTAAAGGTAGAGATCAGTGGAGCTTTAGAAATTCAAATTTGCCAACTTTGCCAAATTTTCCTGAAAAATTCAATTTGTCGCGACTCGCGAACAAATTTGTGCAAACGTCAATTCTGGAAGGCTTGTAATTGCTCAGAAAATACAATTAGGGGAGAGGAGAGAACCTTGCTGAATATAAGGGCTTAACCTTACAGAGGGAGCATGCATCACATTGATCATAAGAGTTTACGCTCTACAGGAGTGAGGTCCCTGCTGATCATAAGAGCTCACACTATACAGAAGAGAGAAAGAGAATGCGGCTGACTGTAAGACCCTACATATTACAAAAGAGAAAGAAAGGACCCTTCAGACCATAAGAGCTTACACTTTATAGGAGAGAGAGAGAACGCCACTGACCATAAGAGCTTGCATGCTACAGGAGAGAGAGACTGAGATGAGTCTAAAGACTGGAGATGGAAAATGACTCTGCAGTAAAAACTGCAATGGAAACCACTGATCTGTGGTGGCCCACATACTGGCCACCAGTAAACAAGATTGGATAATCCACAACATGCCATAGTGGCAGGGCATTATGGGCAGGCTCGCATGTAAAAATCTCTTAGCCCACTCTGTAATGCTTCAGCAAAGTGGAAAATTGTGGCAAACAAGTTCTTTTTTTTTCTTTTGAGAATCAAATCTCAAAGTTTTTGAACTCACTTGAAACCGCAAATTTCAGGAAAATTTACTTGAACTCAATCCTCCGCAAATCAGTCCACTTATCTTTACTTATAACTAAAGAAAATGATCACTTGTTAATTGATGATGTAAAGCCATTTAAGAAACAATAGTAAGCTAAAGGTGCAACCATTTAAGGCTTACAGATGTTTTTGATTTTGCTGTCCTCTAAAATCGCAAAGAATACAAGCTGCAGGATAAGGAGATTATGGGCAGCACAGAATATGGGCATCACAACTTGTGGGCAGCACAATGGCTCAGTGGTTAGCACTGCCACCTTGCAGGGCTGGGGTCCTGGGTTCACGTTCCACTAAGAACAAGATCTGCAAGGAGTTTGTATGTTCTCCCCGTTTTTGTGTCAGTTTCCTTCCATGCTCGAAATACATAGTGATAGAGAATGGGGACAGCGATGATAATGTATGTGAAGTGCTGTGGAATTTGATGGCGCTATAAAAGTGAGTAAATATATGTTCAGTATGAAGACAGAATCTGTGAAGCCAATCAGCTGTATTGAATGATAATGTGTTAGTCTAATATTACATACTAAATGACATATGTCATTTTATTATCAAAAATATTATATCCTATCTCCAAGGCAGCACAGACTCATAACAGTTCTGAACTTGCACCTTAAACAGCATGTCTGGAATGTTATTCCATCCCACATTGATTAGTTTAGACTTTTTGTTTTTGTTGGCTGATCATTATAAGCTGAAGTCATTGTCTAAAAGTGAAGGAATTCTGTATCCACCCTTTAAATAGTTTTCACCTGCAGAGTGAATATGGTTTAGGATTCATAGGTGCAACATTGCCTTAAGGTAGAAGTAGGAACAGCAAGCAAGCTTCATGAAATTTCAAATGTCAAAAGTGAAATGTGTTTTAGTAAAGAAAAATGTCTATTTTTCCCATTAAATACAAGAACATTCTATACACAATATAGTACATTTAAGCTTATCAGACAAACATCAGCAGATAGCAATGGGTTCGGCCAAGAATCTACCATGTCCAGTAATCAACTGTTAGGCTAAGTGCACACGTTCAGGAATATTTGCGGTTTTTTCGCTTTTTTTCAGCGATTTTCCGTGGTAAAAACGCGAAAAAAACGCAAGCATTAAGCATCCTATACATGTTAATTGATTCCGCATGTTTTGGCCACATGTTGGGTTTTTTTCCGCGAAAAAAACGCTTCGCGGAAAAAATAGCAACATGTTCATTAATTTTGCGGAATGTAAGCGGTTCATGTGCGGTGGTACCCAGGGTCTGGAGGAGAGGAGACTCTCCTCCAGGCCCTGGGTACCATATCCCTGGTAAAACAATAATTAAAATAATAAATAATGACATTCTCACCTTCCGGCGGCCCCCGCAGCCTTCCCGCCTTCAGCGACGCTCCCGGCAACTCCCGGTCCCAAGAGTCCTTTGCGAGAATCACCCCAGATGACGTAGCGGTCTCGCGTGATGCTACGTCATCGGGGTGATTTGTCGCAATGCATCCTTGGGACCGGGATTGGCCGGGAGCGTCGCTGAAGGCGGGAAGGCTGCGGGGGCCACCGGAAGGTGAGAATATCATTATTTATTATTTTTTTTATTATTTTTACATTAGATCTTTTTACTATTGATGCGACATAGGCAGCATCAATAGTAAAAAGTTGGTCACACGTGTCAAACACTATGTTTGACTCGTGTGACCAACCTGTCAATCAGTTTTCCAAGCGATGCTACAGATCACTAGGAAAACGCTAGCATTCTGCAAGCTAATTACGCTTGCAAAACGCTATTATTCTGGCGGGAATACGCATACAAAAAAAGTGCGTATTTCCCGCGGGAGAAGTGCGGGATTGCCGCGGAAATTTCCGCGGCAATTCCGCAACGTGTGAACTTAGCCTTAGAACGGATCCATCAGCAGACACTTTTTTTGTCCGGCAAAAAAACTAATGTCAACTAGATGCGTTTTTTTAACATTGAAGTCTACAGAAAACGGATCCTTAATTAACCATCCATTTTTCTTTTATTTGAAAAGAATCTTTTTTTTGCTCACTGGATCAGTCTCAAATAGAAGAAAACTGATGGCCATTTTAATGGATCCGTATTCCATAGACTTCAATGTTAAAAAACAGATCTAGTTGAAATCAGTTTTTTTTTTAGATGACCAAAAAAGTTGTCTGTGCATATTTTTTATAAATGGATTGCTGCTGGATCCATTCTAACAGATGAGTGCTAGACATGTAAATGTAGTCTTATGTGTATAGTGGCCCCCAGAGGCTGATTGTTGAGGGAGTTAAAAAACTGACATGTCCAATTGTGGACTGCTGATCCTTTTCAGCAGCAGCACTCTTATAGAGAACGCAGAAACACAGAAGCGCTCGGCTTAGCGAGCGTTCCTGTACGGTTGAGATAATTGCTAGCCGAACTATTGTTTGTGTGATAGCCACCCAGTATCAAACTGGGTTGGCAAAGGCCCACCAGTAACATTTATTCTTGGGGCCCACTGTTCAGCTACATGCAAATATAACCAGAACCTGGTACAAAAATTTACTTTTGCTTCTATGTAATATTACTTTGGCTAGCTTGTTTAGAGAATGATTAGATTATAATTTTTTCTGCAAATTGTGAATCAAGTGCAATAGCAGTACTCATTAGCACTCCTTCACAGGGGCCTACCAGAGGATTCTCCTGTTCTCCTGTAGGCCAGTCCGAACCTGCAGCCACCTAAGGTGTTTGGGGAGCATTACATTTAAACTTCTTCTGTTTTGTTTCCGTTAATGTTTTGGCCATGTTTCAAAAATTAAAATTTGTATACCTAGTGTTAACAAATATCTACTTAGGTTTCATCGTGCTTTGTAATTTGATTTTTAAAAAATATCATAAAAAGAGCTGTAAAAATATTGCACGTCGATTTATTGCACTCTATTTCTACAACCGACAGGCGTTAGACTAGCCAAGACTTTCAGCATGTGATGCTTTCCGTGATAACAGCAGGTTACATCATACAAAGGCAATCATGCCATTGAGTTATTTCCTTACTTTCTGCCTTTTTTCATGATATATCCCAATGTATGGAACTTTCCTGTGTTCTCAGAAAATAGAATGAGGAGCAGCAAGTGGAATAATCACACACTGCGCTTTCTTGGCTTCTAAAACACTTTTCTGAAGTCAGGGAGGTCTTTCCTTGCAGCTATATAGCCTGGCAAATGGCACAGACATAAACAAATGCTACACATCAGAATCATTCATGTGAAATTTTCTGACTGCTTCAACTTCCTCTTGTGCGGATTCTAGATGTCAGCTTGAATACCCACGTCTTAGTAAAAGATGTTTTCCTTGTGTATAGAAACTAAACTGATTTCATTAAGTTATGACACAAAACTAGATACAAAGTGTATAGCCAACCTTGGCGTGCAAAATTGGTGGTTAACTTTTCTTACATACATGTCCTTGTTTTGTTTCCTTTTTCAAAATCCTCTCACCAAGTGGCATCTAGACATGTTCAGATCAATAATTTTCATTTTGAAGGGGTCATCTGGTTTAAAGGGAACCTGTCACCAGTTTTCTGACATAGCAGCTAAGAATATCGCCTTATTCAGTGTCTGCTATGCATTCCCTAAACCCTTATAGAACCCCATGACTCCCTTTATATACTCTCGAAAACTTTTTTTTCTCCCACGCTGTATGGTAATCTTCTCAGCCTGGTCTGATGGGCGTGGTTTTGGGCTTCTACATCACTCCCATCATCTGTTGCTCGCCATCTTCCTTCATGGATGACGCCACTTGCCCATGCGACATCTTGCGCCTGCTCAGAAATATTGCATTTTGCGCATGCACATTATGCTTTGCCCAACTGCGGGCAAAGCCAAAAAACAGAAGTGTCATGCGCCAACATACGAACTTCCGGCTCATGTACCAGAACTACGTTTTCCAGCACATGCGCACTTCTGTTTTTCGGCTTTGCCCGCAGTTGGGCAAAGCATACTGCGCAGGCGCAAAGCGCAATATTTCTGAGCATGTGCGATATGTCGCCTGGTGATGTGGATCGTTATCCATGTTAGGAGGACGGCTAGCAGCAGCTAGGGGAAGTGATGCTGAGGCCCGAAATCACACCCTTCTGACCGGACTGAGAAGATTACCATACAGCACGGGAGAAATTAAAAAAGGTTTTCGGGAGTATACAAGGGGAGTCAGGGGGTTCTATAAGGGTTTAGGGAATGCAGCTTAGACACTGAATAAGGTGATATTTTTAGCTGCTATGTCACAAAACTGGTGACAGGTTCCCTTCTTTAAAGTACCACTCCAGTGTTTTTGTTTTCTCATTTCAGCATGGGAGTGGTGCAATTAATCTAAGTTCCATACCCCTAGTTTTATACTTACTAGCTTCCATCTTCAGCTGTGCCCAGCGCCAATCCATTCCCACATCGTCATCTTGTGACTGCAGGTTCTGATTGACCGGAAGTCAGAGGTAAAGGTCACAAGCTCTCAGCGAGAGTCTATGAGAGCCTTATTTTGGCCTCGTTCTGGCTCTCATAGACTTACATTGAATAGTGACTTGTGGATCGCCCAGCAAACACTGGAAAAATTCGGCAGGTCACAAACTGCTGGAAACTAACTGGAGTGGTGCCAATAACAGCTGAAGATGGATGGTAGCAAGTATAATACTAAGGGCAGGGATGTTAGGTTAGTGACACCACTCCATTGATAGAATAAAATTGATGGAGCCGTGCTTTAAAGGGAGGTTCCTAATTAGCTTCATTAATCTTTCCAACAATTTTTATTTTAATTCTGCAGGCTTGCAGACGCAAAATTAACAAGCCAGCTATACTTACCCACCACAGGTCTCTTAATCTATGTTGACAGTTGGCAGCTGTGATTTCATCAAGACTACAGCACATGGTGGCTGCAGCCAACTACTGGGTTCAGGAGTCTCGTGCCAACAACCTAGGCATCACAGTTCAACCCAGGGGGCGGTAGCAGTCATGTGCACTGAAGTCGTGACATCACAACTGCCGGCCTGGGAAATAGAAAAAATTCTTGGAAAACCCTTTCACAGAGAACCTTATACATCTGCATATTACTAAATATTTATTTTAGTTAGCATCTGCTGTGTAATTATCTAATTTCCCCTGAAATGGCACAGCAGAGACATTGCTGTCAGGTTGTCACACAAATGACAAATGATCAATTGTGGTCCAGTTTATTTTTAGGGGCCAATAGACTGTAAAAAGCAGATAAATCCATCAAAATAAATGAACGAGTATCCAGAAATGTGATGACTGAAATTTAACAAATGATTATGATTGTACATATTATTTGAAGAAATGAGTATATGGTAATACATTGGACTCCAGTTTTGTTTTAGGTGACCCTATTAAATAATTTACCAATAACTGATTATCAGCTGTTTCATTAAGGCACATGAACATGGGCTAGTTTACACGTTAATTCCATTGTTTGTTAGCTTATCGCCATTTATTACTTCATGATGACTTTTTTTAAATATGGTGGGAGCCTTATGAATTATCACAATAATAAAATATTTTGCTTATAAAACAATGCTTTTATTTCTTGCCTTTCATCCTTTGGGATCATATGATCTAGCATTTGTTTTTGCTTTTTTTTCCTTCTTTCTTTTGGTGTAATTTTATTAAGTTGAAATGTTTCCATTTCCTTTACGATGTGTCTCCTCTTTTGTTGCTCTTTTACTTTCAAGTATAAGTTTGATTTGTGTTTCTTTTTATCATGCCTTCTCAACTGTTCATTTTCTGTTTCCTTTAGGTTTTGTTTTGTTTCATTCGGTCCCCTTGGATGTGTAGGTGACATAAACAAGAGGCAGAGAGGGACTCCAGTAGTTCACTGACCTAGTACAGCATGGGAATGGACTACCTATCTATGCACTAACATTTGTGAAAAATATAGTCTGCCTCTGAACAGTCATTCATGACCGGAGGTAGTATTTGGTGAACTATTGATGTACAGGTCATGTACATAAACTAACACCAAATTAAGACTAACCCCACTCATGCCTTGATGGAGTACTAAATTTCAATGTAACAAAATAACCTTGAGGTAGACTAACATTTCAGATAATATCAGGATGCTTCCTACACTGCACAATTCATTATTACTCTTGTAAGCAAATATGAACCTGAGCTTTTAAACAAATTATTTATTTTTATGTCTTCTAATAAATTGTATCTTTAAAATTTATCCTGTGCCACATGGTCACATAAACTAAGATGTGTGTTATGTGTTATTTTTAATATATGTTTCTATGTTATTACTGTACTTGCAAGTACTATGCATTTGTTCTGTTTTTTTTCTGAATGCTTCATAGTTTATCTCTACACCATTCTAATGTGTCCAGGATGTTTCCACCTTCCATCCATAGACAAATAATGTATTAGTATGATTATTTGTAGCATAGTAAATGTTTCTTAAGGCAAAAAAAACATTAAGTGCTACTCTTAGAAACGTCAACTCTTAAGCAAAACTACATATAATTTAAAGGGAAACTATTTATATGTGCATATAGTTATTTAAAACACAAGTCCAGCAATACCATTACATGTCCATTCCATTCCTCCATTACAGAGAAATCAGCTTTTTAATTAATATGTAAATGAGGGTGTGGAGCTGAAAGCTCTGTCACTCCAGCTCTATTCCCTGTCTTGCTTGACTGATAGCCTCAATGCTGTGTGACTTCAGATAAAGTAGTCATCTGTTAAGCAGTAGGAGGCAGCGCTGGACTGGGAATAGAGCTGGGGTGACAGAAGGTTCACATGTACAAGAAATTCGTCAGCCTCAATTGCATATCAATTCAAATTTCTTAGCAACAGGGAATGGACTGGACATGTAAAGGTATTGTTGGAATTCTCTTTAAAAGAACAAGTGCATATATAACTAGATTAGGAAGTAAAATTATACTGACAGATTCCCTTAAAGGTGCTGTGAGAGAGGGATTTAGAAAAACATAGACATTAAAAAGGGTGATTTAGTCTAGGAAAATCGTTATCAAGAATAATGACTTATATACATGATAAAACAAGTCTCCATTTTTATAAAAAAGATACTTACTGTTAAATAAGTTGTCTTGAGTGATACTTCACTTTATAAAACAAGAAAGGTTTAAAGTTTAGTGTCATGTTAAGCAGCATACAGGTGCTTCTCACAAAATTAAAATAACATCAAAACGTTAATTCAGTTCATCAATACAAAAAGTGAAACTCATATATTATATGGAGTCATTACAAACAGAGTGATCTATTTCACGTGTTTATTTCTGTTAATGTTGATGATTATGGTTTCCAGTCAGTGAAAACCCAAAAGTCATTACCTCAGTAAATTAGAATACTTTATAACACCAGCTTGAAAAATCATTTTAAAATCCAAAATGTTGGCCTACTGAAATGTTTTTTTGAGTAAATGCACTCAATATTTGGCAGGAGCTCCTTTTGCATCAATTACTGCATCAATGCGGCATGGCACAGAAGCGATCAGCCTGTGGCACTGCTGAGGTGTTATGGAAGCCCAGGTTGCTTTGATAGCAGCCTTCTGCTCGTCTGAATTGTTGCGTCTAGTGTCTCTCATCTTCCTCTTGACAATGTCCCATAGATTCTCTATGGAGTTAAAGTCAGGCGAGTTTCCTAGTCAATCAAGCACAGTGATACTGTTGTTTTTAAACAAGGTATTGGTACTTTTGGCAGTGTGGACAGATACCAAGTCCTGCTGGAGAATAAAATTTTCATCTACAGAAAGCTTGTCAGCAAAGTGCTCTAAAATTTCCTGGTAGAAGGCTTCACTGATTTTGGTCTTGATAAAACATAGTGGACCAATGCCGACAGATGACATGGCTCCCCAAACCATCACTAATTGTGGAAACTTCACACTAGACCTCAAGCAGCTTGGATTGTGTGCCTCTCCACTCTTCCTCCAGACTCTGGGACCTTGATTTCTAAATGAAATGCGAAAATTACTTTCCTTGAGGAGTGTGTCAATGACTGCCTTCTGGACATCTGTCAAGTCAGCAGTCTTCCCCATGATTGCGGAGCCTACTGAAACAGACTAAGGGACCTTTTTAAATGCTTAGGAAGCCTTTGCAGGTGTTTTTTTGTTAATTATTCTAATTTACTGAGATAATGACTTTTGGGTTTTCATTGGCTGTAAGCCATAATCATCAACATTAACAGAAATAAGCACTTGAAAAAGATCACTCTGTTTGTAATGACTCTATATAATATGAGTTTCACTTTTTCTATTGAAGAACTAAAACAAATTAACTTCTTGATCATATTTTAATTTTGTGAGAAGCACCTGTACATTCTGTTTGTTTAGAACAAGAAGATTGGTCAAATAACATTAAGAACTAATGTAAGGGAACACAAATCAAAAACTTTTCAATGTGGTTTATGAAACTAAACACAAGTGCTTACATTTCCTTTTTCATTCCTCTTCCATGTAAATATAATAGGTTAACAATAACAAGTGATGCATATTTAATTTAGGGAATTCTTTCATCTAATACAGCCCAAATAGATCCAAATTATCTAAACTATTGCCTCTACTCAATAGCCTTCAATAATAGGTTAACAATAACAGTGATGCATATTTAATTTAGGGAATCTCTTTCATCTAATACAGCCCAAATAGATCCAAATTATCTAAACTATTGCCTCTACTCAATAGCCTTTCAAAGTGTTCAAAAAGGGAGGGTCATAATTGCAGGATTCTCACATGCTTATATGACCCTTCTCTGGCTTAGGGCTCATTCAGATGTCCGTGCAAATTGATTCGATCTCAGATTTCAATATACGGACTGGCTGCAGGTTTCCTGACCAGATCATGACAGATTCATTTATTTCTATGAAGGTGTTATGATCCAGTCGTGAGACCCACAGCAAGTCCATGCATTGTGATCCGAGATTGGACCAATTTGCACTGATGTCAATTTGCATTTGAATGATCCCTTAGGCTTGATTTCATCCTACCCTACACAGCAATGTGTGAGCCCATGTCACTGGTACAATTGCACTTATAGTATTATAGTGCTTTTGCCAGTAGTATATATCGGAAAGATTTCCTAAACTAAATGTGCACATACAGTCTTGAGAAAAACTGAGTACAATTCTATGTTTTTAAGTATCTGGATATAAAAAAAGTCTGGTTCTTAGATAAACAACAGCACATGATAAATTACACCATAATATTATTTAACAAACACTAGACCAATATTCAGAAGTAGTGTGTAAATAATTAAGTACACCACATGAATCAGTAGATTTTAGAACCACTTTTGGCAGCAATAACTTAAAGCAATTATTTTATGTATGTCTTGATTAGTCTCTTACATCTTTCTGGAGGAAGTTTAGCCAATTCCACTTCACAAAGTTGCTTAAAGATTAACTATTGTTTTAGGTTTTTTTTTTAGAAATCAAAAACTAACATTAAGCAACATATATTTTATCAAATAAATTTGCTTCTTTCTCTTCCTGGAAATTCATGGGCAAAATCTGTAAAATTTGTATTCAGGAAAGGCAGAATTTCCCATTACAGAGATAAGAGATGAAAGTTGGTACTTTTAAATTTCTATGGAAGGGGAGGGACAAGAAGGAGGAGGAGCTAAAGAAGTCACAGACATTCTGCTGCAGGTTCTCCTGAATAGCAATTACATGTCTCCATAGAACTTTGAGCACCAAATGTCATCTCATATCTTAATAATAGGAACATCTGTATTCAATTGAGATTTTGTAAATCAAATTAATGATCATTTCAGTAGGCAAAAGAAGCAGATATCTTTAATAAGATATTACAATGTATCTTATTTTCAAGCATACAATTGATTCATGAAATAAAAATATAATAAAACAACAGTTATTCTTTAAGTTTGTTGAGGTTTGTGAGCGTTTATTTATGCACAGCTTTCTTAAGGTCGTGCTACAGTATTTTATTTGTGTTGAGGTCTGAACTTTGACTTTGCCTTTGCAACACCTTGATTCTTTTCTTCTGTTGTAGATTTGCTGATGTGCTTGAGATCATTGTCCCGTTGAACCAGTTTTGGCAAAGATTTAGTTTATGGATAGTTGGCCCTCAAATTTGACAATAGAATACTTTAATATGCCCCTCCACCACACTGCCTAAAAGTTGGCACAAGGTGTTTGTGCTAATATGCTGTTTGGTTTTCAACAAAAACGTGGAGCATGACATGGTCAAACATCTCCAATTTGGTTTTATCCGTGCAAAGACATTATTCCTTTTAAACCTTATAATTTGCTCAGATGCAATTTTGCAAGCTTTAGCAGAGCTGCCATATTCTTTCTTTTTTTTTTTTTTTTAAAGAGGCTTTCTTCTGGCAACCCCTGCAAACAAGCCATACTTGTTCAGTCTTTTAGTAATTGCACTGTCATGAGTTTTAACATTTTAATAACATTTTTCTAATTGTAGTCATGAGTTTGAATATTAAATAAAATTTTAACTGAGACCTTTAGAGTCTGAGCTTTAGCTCATGTTTTTTGCCATTTGTCTGAGCATTGCCCAATCTGACCTTGAATTGAATGTTTACTCCTAGAAAGATTATTAAATTTCTGGACTAGTTTCCTCTTCACTGTAGAGTGGTGAACTCCAAATTGTTGGGAAATGGTCTTATAACCCTTCTCCAATTATATAGACAATAACCTTTTCTGCTCTTAAATCCTTGCTAAAGTCTTTTATCCTTGGCATTGTGTTACCACACGTATGACTTCTCAGCAACAGCAAACTGCCAAAACGTCTCTTTTTATAGCAGTGGTCACATTTGCTGATGATTGATGAACAATTAATCAAGGACATTTGATTATCAGCACCTAGCTGCAACTTACCTTCTTAATTACAATTGAAGCAGTAAGGGTTTACTTAATTATTGCTAAACTGTCTTTTCATTTTTTTGCCTAGTTTCTATTACTTAATTAAATAACTAATAGTGTATAGTAATTTTTAATGTGCTGTTTGTTCATCTGAAGTTGTATTTACCCAGTTTAAAAACCTTCTAAGGATCAGATATTTCTTTTCATTTTGTCCTGATACTTGAAACCATATAATTCAAAGAGGGTGTGCTTATTTTCTCTCATGACCATGTCCTAGGATTGGGTAAATTGAAATCCAACATGTCTCGTCCGTCTTTCCCTCAGTAACATTCATTGAGTCAGGCTACCCCAATACACATGAGTAAGGTTCACCATATATGTATTGGAAGAGTGTGGACACTCAATGTTACACTGCTTTGTCCGGGTTGGGTCGATAACCATGTCGGTCGCGTCTCCCAAACACAGGAGTGCTCGCTTGATCGAGCACTCTTGTGTTGTCTATGAAAAAAACACCAACCAACATGTCATTCGAGAACAAAGCAATCAACATTCCAAAATCGGGCATGCCTGGTCGACATCTCTTGTGGCCATAAGTTGACTGGTTTCTTCATACACATTAGACCATTATCCGAACCCACTGGTAAAGGCAGCTTCAACTAACAATAGTCTAATGTGTATGATGGCCTTTAGTCAGCCAACATCCCTAATGTGCATCTGCACATGAAATAAGAAATTACAGGGCTTGCCTGTAGTCACACTGCTTTTCACCTTTTCAGCAGTCAGCAGCGTCAGTCCGATTTTGAGCTGGACAATTCATGTTGCAATTTATGACAATCCAGAACTGCCTATTAACCTCAGTTGACAATTTGCATATTCCATGAAACTAGTCTGACCTAAATTAATGATGTCTTCTACAACAAGAAAATATCCACTAAAGGGTCAAGGCTGCTCGGCAGGTCGTAACCGGACCTTGGTATTGCTGAGTTAACCATATTTAGTAAAGATACATTCATATGTAAAATAAGTTATAAATCTCCTGAAGATTTTGCAAATATTTTCACGTATGTTTATGTAATTTTTTTAGTTCAATTTTATATTTTAAACAAAATAAAAGGCAATTTAGAATATATGGGACTGTGACATTTAACACATAGTGAGATAATTTCTGACTGTATAATAAGTATCACTGCATATGTCAAACGCATTTAATAACAATAAATGTGTATCAAACAATGGATAGATTAGCTTTTTATTACTATTTTTTAGAAAGATGAGGGTTTTTTAAATATTTGTATTGGCTAGATGAGCCTTTGTATACTTGAAATAGTTAATGCTCCGTTCTTTGAAGTGTGTTGTTTTTGTAAGACAAATCAGAAGAACTTTTGAAAGAGAAAACAATATGTAGTCTCCCCTGCCTATCAATATATAAAGAGATTTCAATCTTTACAGAGGTTAGATAAAGGGTGAAAAGAAATGTAATTACAGAGTCCTTGTTATTTTCACCCAGCTATCCGAGATATTTATCTTCATCCATCAATAGGTTGGTCTCATCTCTTCAACATGCTATGCTTATCTTCCAATATGGAGACTTTTGGTGTCGTCACTTTTTATGACTACACTCTGATATTTCATACCATCTTTTTTCAATTTTAGGTTTGTTTTGGATTGACAGTGCCTTCTTTTTTCTAGCCACTCCAGCTTTATACACTTAAGATTTTTATCTGGTCCTTGTAAAATCAGTGGGTTTGGCCAACTTTGTTTTGGCCATATTCCGTTAAATGCTTACTTAATCCCCAAGGATAGACATTTACCAGAAATGCAGGGTACAGGGTCACCATTTCCTGGTGTAGTTAAATAAAAGTAGTACCGCCTAGAACTATATTTGGTAAAGCAATCCTTTGTCATGTATCAAGGTCAAAGAAATCTATTTAAGGGCAGTGTACTACCAATCTGTCCCAGCATGTATCAGATTTCCTACCTAAGTATATGTACTGCTGAACACATTGTTGAAAGGTTCAAAGAAATAAAACAGTATTGAAACAGAAAAATATTTTTTTAATTGTTAGTACTAATCTAATGATCAAATAATGCATCTTTAAAAATGTCATGCTTTGCAATAACTTTATGCCACAAACTACAAATTTTTAAAAGGGGGGGGGTGTCTGGTCATATGTAAATATAGCTTAAATTGTGTAAGGAAAGCTTTTCTTTTTTTTGCTTTGTATCTTAATTTCCAAGTATTTTCAAGATCCTCTGCATGTAGTCAGTAAATGAAACATTATTGTTTATAGCTTAAAGAGTAATCAAATTTTTATTTATTGATTTATTTTTAATAAATCAATGCTACACATGAAAATAAAAAGCTTTGTAATCTATCTTATGTGAGAAATTTGCTTCGTTCTCTTCCAAAACTAATCACTCATTTTTAAAATTCTCAGTTCACAGGTGAAATCTGTATTCAGTGAAGACAGACTTAAAAATTTTAATTTTTAAAGCACCAACCCATATCTTCCATCTAAGAAATGTGAACATCTCTCTTCACCGAATACACATATTACCCATGAATTGAGAGTGTAATATTAATCCAGAAGAAGGTAATAGCATATTTATCTAATTTATAATATGAAGTTGCTTATTTTGTGTATATTATTGATTTCTGAAATAAAATTATATAATACCAACCACTGAAGATTTTCTAGAAATTAATTTAACAAAACTCTTTAAAATGATGAGGGCTTATTAAAACAAAAGTTTATTAGAAGATTATATAACTTAGTCACTTAACTTAGTACTGTATTTAGATTTATTTATACCCCTAAGACACTGTTTTGTGTAAATAGTTAGAAATTGTGAAATTGTATTTTCATAAGTCTTTCCAATTTTAAAAACATTTTATGTATAAAATAAGTTTAGTAAAATTGTCAGTGTCACTACTACTAATTTTGTATTTTATAAATCTGAATAAAGATATATATATATATATATATATATATATATGTATATATATATACAATATATACAGTACAGACCAAAAGTTTGGACACACCTTCTCACTTAAAGGTTGTTCTTTATTGTCATGACTATGAAAATTGTAAATTCACACTGAAGGCATCAAAACTATGAATTAACACATGTGGAATTACAGTATATACTTAACAAAAAAGTGTGTAACAACTGAAAATATTTCTTATATTCTAGGTTTTTCAAAGTAGCCACCTTTTGCTTTGATGACTGCTTTGCACACTTTTGGCATTCTCTTGATGAGCTTCAAGAGGTAATCACCTGAAGTGAAAACCATTCCCGGTGACTACCTCTTGAAGCTCATCAAGAGAATGCCAAGAGTGTGCAAAGTAGTCATCAAAGCAAAAGGTGGCTACTTTGAAGAACCTAAAATATAAGAAATATTTTCAGTCGGTTCACATTTTTTTGTTAAGTATATGCTGTAATTCCACATGTGTTAATTCATAGTTTTGATGCCTTCAGTGTGAATTTACAATTTTCATAGTCATGAAAATACAGAAAAATCTTTAAATGAGAAGGTGTGTCCAAACTTTTGGCTTATTTCCATTAAATGTAATTTTAAAAAAAAAGAAATATTTTTCCTTTGTTTTTCACATCCTCTTTTCTATCCATTTAATCCATCCCTGGACTGTAGAGAAAGGAGCGACTCGATTTTTCTTCTTTTTATGGTCTTTACTGTAGGGTTTAATTAATTCTAGACTTTGATAGATCAGATAGGTTCGGACGCAGCAATACTAAATGTTTTTCTTTAATTTTCAATTGTGGAAATTGGGGGAGATTTGAATTTTTATATATTTTTAAGATTTTTAAAACATTTTTTATTTTTTAAATTATTATTTTTTAATTTCTTAATTCCTTAGCAGGCTTTGATCGCTTATATTTTATACAAAGTGAAAATCATGGTGTCATTGCTGAACTTCACAGGAGTACCCAGAAAGCAGTCATGAGGGCTTCAGCAGACCCCAGATGCCACGGTAACCTTTTGGCCAAACCGCGATGGCATGGCAGCCGATGGGAGCTGATAAGCATATTTGCTAGCGCACGTTCCATTTAAATGATGCTGACAGAAGTTGAAAGCAGCATCTAAATGCTTAACAGCCATGGTCACAGTTCAGCTACAGCTTTGAGAGACAGATGTCAGCTACATATGCGGACCCTTTGTCAGGACTTTAATTCAAATCCTAACTTGGGAAAGGGTTAATAACAGTCCTTGCTAGGTTATCTTCTTAAAGTCGTGGAGAACCACTTTATACTGCCTGGACCTGTCTACATATAGATTTAAAGAAATTGTGCGGATTCACAATAAAAGTCTGTAGTCACTCAATGTGGTCCTCATATACTTGCAGTCATGTGTCTGTCTGCACTCACTGACAACACTAGAGAATCCTGACTGGTGTGTAAGAATTCAGAAGAATTTTGTCACATAGTGCGACTACAGACTTTTATTAGAAGACTGGACAACCCCTTTAATGTAGATTTAAAAGGTGGATCACGTTTATAAATGCAATTAACTATAAATGTATTAAAAATATTTGAGAACAGCATTATGTAAAGACATTGACAAAGGCTATGTGTTCAGACAAAACACTGAAAACCTGCTCTCTAGAGTCAGTGCACACAATGCTTCTTTATATATCCTGCTATGTGATACTTTGCATGGTAATACTATAATACTAAGCTAAAATGCAATTTGGAAAAATAAGTCTATTCAAATTTATATAATCTTTACTTTTTAATAAAAATAAAAACATGTTATAAAATGAGTGAGAATGACACAAAGGAAACCACCAAAGGGTAGCATAGGATTTATAGCAATTTTATTGCATGATAGGAGGCTATATGTAAGTCCATTATACAGGTAAGTATAGTGAAGGAAAGATAGTTCGGCACTCCAAATAGTCGTGCTTGTGGAAGGTAAATGCAGAGTAAAGGAACATAAAAAGTCCCGGCACTCCTTCAGGAGGCTACATGTTTTTTCATTATACAGGTAAGTGATTTATGTGCAGCATTTTGCCAGTAGCTTCCTTGTCACATAAATCCAGCCAGGTGTCGATCCTACATCACATAAAGCCAGCCAGGTGTCAACGCTACCTCACATGAAGCCAGCCAGGTGTTGATGCTACATCACATAAATCCAGCCAGGTGTCGACCCTATGTCACATAAAGCCAGCCAGGTGTCGACGCTATGTCACATAAAGCCAGACAGGTGTCGACGCTACTTCACAAAAAGCCAGCCAGGTGTCGACTCTACATCACATAAAGCCAGCCAGGTGTCGATGCTACATCACATAAATACAGCCAGGTGTCGACCCTATGTCACATAAAGCCAGCAAGGTGTCAACGCTACATCACATAAAGCCAGCCAGGTGTTGACGCTACATCACAAATCCAGTCAGATGTCGACCCTACATCACATAACCCCAGCCAGATGTTGACGTTACGTCACATAAAGCCAGCCAGGTGTCGACCCTATGTCATATAAAGCCAGCCAGGTGTCGACCCTATGTCACATAAAGCCAACCAGGTGTCGACTCTATGTCACATAAAACCAGCCAGGTGTAGATGCTATGTCACATAAAGCCAGACAGGTGTTGATGCTACATCACATAAAGCCAGCCAGGTGTCCATGCTACATCACATAAAGCCAGCCAGGTGTCGACCCTATGTCACAAATCCAGTCAGGTGTTGATCCTACGTCACATAAAGCCAGTCAGATGTTGACACTACTTCACATAAAGCAAGCCAGGTGTTGACCCCATGTCACAAAAAGCCAGCCAGGTGTCGACCCTATGTCACATAAAGCCAGCCAGGCATCGATGCTATATCACATAAAGCCAGCCAGGTGTCGATGCTACATCACATAAATCCAGCCAGGTGTTGACCCTATGTCACATAAAGCCAACCAGGTGTCGACCCTATGTCACATAAAACCAGCCAGGAGTCAATGCTATGTCACATAAAGCCAGCCAGGTGTCGATGCTACATCACATAAATCCAGCCAGGTGTTGACCCTATGTCATATAAAGCCAGCCAGGTGTAGACGCTACATTTCTTTTATATGAGATACAATAATATATTGGGACTTTCTGCTTAACAGAAGAGGGCCAATAACCTATTCACCTTTAGCCTTGAGGTCACATATCACTCAGTGGAGTGAGTTTCTGAATGGATCAGTTTCCATTTAATGTCCATTATGTAGTTTTCCAATCCAATAAAGACTACAAAATGACAGATGTATCGTTAGTTGTCAGAAATCTTTGATCTTGTATATTGAGGATATCCTTAAACAACTATTAGTTTGTACTCTCAAGAGTGTGTCCATGAGTTAACCTACCCTTGTAAGATTGGAGGTCTTCATTAATCAATAGTCTTATGCCCCTGACATTGCTCTTACTACAGCATCATCTGTAGGCGTAGCATTTTAATGTCTTTTGATAAGGAGGCAAGGATCCAATAAAATAGCAATTAATAACAAGTAATGCTAAATTGCTATTCTGTGTCTACACTGAAGCAAGAGTCAGCAGCAATTATCTTTTTGGCAGCCTTTAAAAAAGTGAGCGCCCATCTACTTATTTTTTTATTACACTGTGGAGTGAACAGCATATATTCTATGAACACTATTAAAATTATATAGTTTGATAGTAAGTTGCTGTAAGACAAAAAACAGTACATTCAGCTGAGGCAAACATAAGACAAGTCACGATGTTCTGAAGCTGAATGGGAACACACAGTGTATAATGCCTGACATGAAAAACCTCATGTATTCAATTTGGATCATTATTAAGTTCCTACAGTATACAAAATATTTTTCTCGAAAGTGTCATGATCACAAGAAATGTTTAGGACAAATGTATATCTTGGTCCAAATAAACACATACCAGATGGTTTGAAGAAATTTCTGAGAATAATCTATACAATTAAATGGGGTTTCCGAAACTCCATGTGCATGCTGATGAAATCTCCATTCACCTGTATAGAACAGATTTTCGGTAATAAAAGATCAACCAATCGACAATGTGTGAACATATCCTTACTTTTATTCTGTGTAGCTATCAGTTAATCTATTGTTACATAGTATATTTGAAAAAAGTCCAGGTTTGACCAAGGAATGGGAGAGGGTAGTTGTATTCGAACAACCATAATACATAAACCAATCTGATGTGAAATTTACACTTCTAATCCTGAGTGTCAATCGATTGGCTCAATATTCAGCACAAAAATTTTATATATTTATAGAAGTATTTACGTTATTTTCTTCTAAGAAATCATAAAAACATTTTCTGAAACTAACAATAGTTGCCACTTTGATCAGATTGAACCTTTTTTACTCCAAACAAAGGTAGAGCCTCCTTATTTATCAAAGGGTTTTACATGAAACAGCTTTTGTCCATATTTTTTCTATGGATCATTTTAGTATTTTTGCAAGTTAATCATGCCTGCCCTTAGCCAGCTCATCTTAAAGGGAATCTGTCAGTAGGATAAACTCTCTTAAGCTATCTATATGAGCACGCAGGTCATGGGAAGCTGAATAAAATGATACCTTGATATGTGCGATCCAATGTTTCATTTCAGTCAAATCCACATTTTTCTTATATGTATATGAGCTGTTATGATCCATGGACCAGACACTGATCTCCATGAGAATCTGCCTCCAGAGACTATTTTACATCAAAGAGGGAGTTACCAGTGTGAGACAAGTAACTAACACAGAACAGTAGAACTGAACTTTGCCTCCTTACAAACACATTTTTTGCAGCAGTCTGAGCTCTTCTGTACTGCAACAATATCGCAACCCTGTCTTCCTAGAAGCTGAAGCTGAGAGGAACCTGCAGATATGTAAGTTATAACAACACACAGCTCTGCAGTGAGATCAGTGAGCAGATAGCGGCCATTACACATCACACTGGTAACGCCCCATTTCATGTAAAATAAGCTTAAATTCTCATGCAGATCGTGTCCGCTCCTTTGCCTGGAACAGCTCATTTACATATAAGAAAAGCATGTTTTTTTCTGGAATAAGACATCAGATCACATATATCACTTTATTGAGCTTAGGAGGAATGATTCTATTGACAGATACTCTTTAAGACTAGATATGTCTTTCTTTTAATCTTTCATCATAACTAAGAGCTTCCTTCTACCTTTTCTAATTCCAGGGCATCCTTTCTATGAGCTGGTGCCTAGAATTGATCTGTTTATAGCAGATGGATTTTCACTTTGTTACCATGGGTGTAATACTACTACTTTACAAACAAAACCAAAGAAAAGACAGCGTGTGCATATACCCTAATGAAAAAGTAAAAAAGCAAGTGCACTGAATAATTAGCATAGGGTACTTAGTAAACACTGTTTTTGATCAATAAATGCATAAAACTGTCCCACTGCAACAAGATGTACCCAATTGGGACAGTACCTACACTCTCTAATGTTAAAACCTACCTAGTGTGAATAGTGGCAGAGAGTCAGAGTTTTTTTCTTTATCAAAAACAATGTTTACTAAGTACCTTATGTATTAGGCTATATGCACACATTGTCTTTTCTTTGGTTTTGTTTGTTTCCATGGCCTGTGTGAACTTGATTTTACATCATGCATGTTATTCAAGTCATACTCTGGCTCAGTTTTCTATTTTTCTTATATCCATGGTAGTAAAGTGATAGTATTTTGTCTCTGTCCCGCGAGTTCATACTCTATTGAAGTATAAAAGCACTACACATTGCTCCATTGTGCTCCTTTTGCTGTTCTCTGTCCCCCAGTGTCTTGCACCACACATCTGTAGACCACAGCAGCCAGTCAGTCAAAAAGTTTACTTTCTGAGCAATGTAATGAAAATATCTACAGTACAGACCAAAAGTTTGGACACACCTTCTCATTTAAAGATTGTTCTTTATTTTCATGACTATGAAAATTGTACATTCACACTGGAGGCATCAAAACTATGAATTAACACATGTGGAATTATATACTTAACAAAAAAGTGTGAACCAACTGAAAATATTTCTTATATTCTAGGTTCTTCAAAGTAGCCACCTTTTGCTTTGATGACTGCTTTGCACACTCTTGGCATTCTCTTGATAAGCTTCAAGAGGTAGTCACCGGAAGTGAAAACCATTCCCGGTGACTACCTCTTGAAGCTCACCTAGAGAATGCCAAGAGTGTGCAAAGCAGTCATCAAAGCAAAAGGTAGCTACTTTGAAGAACCCAGAATATAAGAAATATTTTCAGTTGGTTCACACTTTTTTGTTAAGTATATACTGTAATGTGTTAATTCATAGTTTTGATGCCTTCAGTGTGAATTTACAATTTTCATAGTCATGAAAATACAGAAAAATCTTTAAATGAGGTGTGTCCAAACTTTTGGTCTGTACTGTATGTCCCACATGCTAGCTATAAAATAATATATATTTACACTAAGTTATTAAAAAACTTTTAAGTCATCAATGTGAAGTCTACCATATTGCATTTTTAATCATACAAAGACCCATTAACCCAATTTCTATGGTTAACAGTCTGCATTTAGTTATGAATTATTCTACATTGCAAACCATGATATTGGTAACCTGTATACAAGGTGTATTTAATGCACCATCCACCTTTCCCCATCAATGTATCTTGACTGATAAACTCTGGAGACCCAGAGAAGGAATAATGTATGGGAAAGTGAATGATCCACATAATTTATCTCTACCGCAGATGAACTTACTTCAGTTAATTATTGTGTCATTTCCCAGTCTTCTTTTTTTATGGCAAAAATAAGTATAGTTGGCATTTCTGTATACCAGGAAAAATGTGCCTCTCAATCAATGTCACCATTAGGCATTGGCTTGCTGTGCCTAACACTAATTACATTCCAATAATTTTTGTAGAAGGAATTGTCAAACAGATGATGGAGATAAGGAAAATGTACTGATTTCACCACACTAAACATATTTAGACTTTTACATACTTACATTTACTGTATAGTCCTTAGTCTGCTATGTAGGAATAGACTCATGTTAAACCTTGTACCTCACTTTTTTTTTTTGGATCATCAAGAATTACAAATTTTGATACTCCTTAACAGGATCTAATTCTCATTTCAAGTCACAAGAAAGAAAAGGTAACATGCAAAATTCTTCTTAAGCTAGAGACCACTATGGTTTTAGAGAATCTTGAAGAAGTAGAATCCTATAAAAAAAATCTAAACGTTATAAATCACATATATGTTAGCTAATTCCTGTTTGACAATTTTTATGCAAAAGAAGAAATTACTGTAATTCATCTTTCACAGCATTATGTATTTTTACACATATAAAAATTGTAAGAGGAAAAATTTTGCCAAAACAGAATTATAGTATACATTGCTCAAAAAAATAAAGGGAACACTCAAATAATACATCCTAGATCTAAATGAATGAAATATTCTCATAGAATACTTTGTTCTGTACAAAGTTGAATGTACTGTCAACATAATCACACAAAAATCATCAATGGAAATCAAATTTTTGAACCAATGGAGGCCTGGATTTGGAGAGACCCCCGAAATGAAAATGGAGACAAGTCGAAATGAAAATCAAAACAAGACAAAATTAAAGTGGAAACAAGTCAAAATGATGCTCAGTATTGTGTGTTGCCTCCACGTGCCTGTATGACCTTCCTACAACGCCAGGGCATGCTCCTGATGAGGTTGCGGATGTTCTCCTGAGGGATCTCCTCCCAGACCTGGACTAAAGCATACATCAACTCCTGAACAGTCTGTGGACTGGCGTGCCAGTTCCCCAGACCTGAATCCGATTGAGCACATCTGTGACAGCATGTCTCGCTCTATCTACCAACGTCTCGTTGCACCACAGACTGTCCAGGAGTTGACGGATGCTTTAGTCTAGGTCTGGGAGGAGATCCCTCAGGAGAACATCCGCAACCTCATCAGGAGCATGCCCAGGCATTGTAGGGAGGTCATACAGGCACGTGGAGGCCACACACAATACTGTGCATCATTTTGACTTGTTTTCACTTTCATTTTGGGGGTCTCTCCAAATTCAGGCCTCCATTGTTTCAAAAATTTGATTTCCATTGATGATTTTTGTGTGATTTTGGATACAGCACATTCAACTTTGTACACAACAAACTATTCAATGAGAATATTTCATTCATTTAGATCTAGGATGTGTTATTTGATTGTTCCCTTTATTTTTTTGAGCAGTGTATTAATATCATATAAATTAATATGATGCAAATGGACGCTTTTTTGCCTAAGAAGTAAACTAAACATTGACATATTACCTTGGATTTTAAGTACCTCTATTATCAGGTCAGCCTAGATTGTAAACATATTTAAAAGTATTTAAAATGAACCCCTAGAAAAAGCTAGAAAACATAGCTTTTTTTTCCAGATGAAAGTTCCCGCCCCACCCAGGACCAGGTACATATAACATTGAAGATGGGGCTGCATTTTAGGCATTTTTTCCTACTATAAATAGTACCTGGCTTATATCTCAGGAGATTGCAGCTATAACAAACTGTAGAGAGACATGTGGCCTATCATTGATACTTGAGCTTTGACAAGAGTTGGCTGAATGCAGTATAATTAATTTTTAAAGTTGACAGTATAGAGCTACACTGTATGAAAAAGTACAAAATGGAGACACTACACTAAACCCAAATTAGCTACAATCCAGCTCTGACTGTAGGATCCCGGTATCTCTACCACATGCCTAACCATAGGGATGTGCCTCTTGACCTAATGAAAATTACAACCCTGACTATCAGAGATTCCAAAATTAGAGAAACTAAGGTTGGCGCAATTGTGGATTTCCATGTTATATATTCAATGTGGTTAGTTCTGATGAAAAAGTGTGTGAACTTTGAAACACGTAGACAATAAAACCACGATTTCCTGCAATTCGTCTCCTGGATTCTTCTTTCTCCAATATTGGAAACCAATATTGGTGTCTTTGGCAGCGCAAAAAAAGGTCCATCTCTGCGTTTTATTCTTCAAATATTATTCACCTTCTGGAGCTGATATGATGTTGTGGTCTCACAACCCCACCAAGTGAGTATATCCCTGCACTTCCTGTTTAGTACATTATCTACCTGGTAAGACCCATTATTGCTCTGTTGTTTTCCAAATTTCCATTGGATACATTCAGTGTTGTCATTTATACATGTAGAAATATTAATTTAAACATAAAATTGTGGTCATTGCTACATAACAATGACTTTTATAGTAGACATTTGGTCCATCCTAATCAGTTTCAGATAGTTGTAACCATTTTGGGGTATTTATTTAGAAAGCAGTACACACTCCATCATGAAATGGACAGCTCTTTTCTGCTTTTTGTAACAAAATGAAAACATAACATCTCCGCCTTGGGAATTGTTTTAGTGAAATTCTTTCCCTTAGCCTGTAAACATAAAAGGAAAGTTGACATCTGGGACATGTAATGCTGTGTGACATTCACACTTTCCAGAAATGTGGAGGACATGAAGCAAGATTTCACAGAAAGCTCATTCATCCCAGAGCCTTCAAAACTTTTTGCTCTCTCCCTTTGAATCTGGAGAGTAGAAAACGTGTTGGGCTTCAATGGGTGTCTCATCTTTCATCCACCTGAGGGTGCTCTTACTTATGCTTCTACTCCTTCTGAGTGCTGACAGAAGGCATTTAACCTGGATACAAAAAATTCCATTCCTTTATTGATCTCCAACAATCTCATGTTGTGAATACAGTACAGGTCTAAGATTGATGAGTCCTAATCTGTTTATAGAAGTGTCAGCTGCCATTCAATTGTATTTTCATCATTTAGGAGATGGAATGTCTCGAGGCTACCCTGCCATCTTTATGCCGTACAATATGTCACTATGTTGTCCTATCCTAAACATAGATAACCCATATTTAAATGTTATTAAGAAGAGTTGCTGTGAATTGACTCTCAAGACCCAGTCCAGCAGCCAGGTAAGCAATCTCCGGCTATAGGACAGGAGCTCTGAGAACCACCCCCTATGTCCAGGCATTCTTGTCTTTCTTTTTAAGTATCTTGGTTGGTGCAACATCATATGTGCATCACAGTGTAGCAATCATGTCACGTTAGGATGGCTAATCAAAAGAAGAGACACAGATGTCAGGACATAGGAGGCAGTTTTCGTGGTTCCAACCCAACGGCCAAGACTGTTTTCTGCAAATCGATTTGCATCAACTCTATTAATTAGCATTTAAAGAGTACCTATCATCATACAGTGACAAAACTGCTAATAATAACCTTAAAGTCCCCAAAAGGGAAAACTTCTAGGAAAAGTCAGACCTGAACTTGCAACATGCAGAGTGGGATCGCACAGTCCTCCTCAGCATCTCTCATAGTAACACTAAGCAAGCGCTGTCACAAATTCTACTAAGCTGTAATAATGTTACCATTTGGAAAACGCTTAAAAAAGTATGCAGCAGCGCTGAGTTCATACACAGAGTGAGATCTCCCTCTTTAACTGCGAGAGCGGCCATAAATGGTTGCGATATTCTGTTACAGCAAAAGTCAGGCCCTTTTGGGGCAATTAAAAGCCTTGCAGTATTGAGATTAACCACAAATTTAATTTTTGGGGAAAATTTGTTTGGGGATTACTTATGAGCGGTTTTGTTACTTGATAATATTTTAAAATATCATCAGTCTGGGACTGCCCACAGTTCTATTAATAAAAAGGAAGCCCTAGAATGATGACAGGTACTTTTGATTGTTCTCTAAGGCTAAGTTCACACTAGTCGTTTTTGCTGCGTTTTTTCATGCTAATTTTAAGCTGCATTTTACAGTACCAGCAAAGCCTACGAGATTTTAGAAATCTCATGCAAATAGCTTGTTTGTTTTGTCATTAGTAGTTTGTGCTTTGCATGATTTTTTGGACATAGAGCATGTCACTTCTTTCAGCAATTTTTCAGCATTTTTCACCCATTGAAAGCAATGAGTGATAAAAAAAAATGCTAAAAAAATGAAAAAAAGCAAGTATAGCAGTATATGAAAACCATTTATTTTTTTCCAGGTTTACCATCTTGTCTTGGTCTCCTGAGATGGTAGTTTGGATTAGTTCAGTTTAATGACCACTGATACGCCTTTTAGCGACGGCGGTTAAGGTACTTACTCCTCATCACCACTTTTTAACGGTGCTGAGAAATAAGGGTATAGCAACCCTAGCGTCGGAAAATCTCGGGTCTCGGCTACTGGGTGTAGCTGAGACCCCGTAGAAAATGCTTCAGGTCGGTTTTTACCGTCCCCAGCGATCGCAAAAAAAAGGCAGATTTCCCATTCATTTCTCATCTGATATGATCTTGCATACCAGAGGAGAGAGAAATGGAGTCCCCCGAGCTCCCCAGTACCTCCGCCATCCTTTGACCCTCCAGCTCTGTCCCCCGGCCCTCGGTGTCTTCGTCCTGGAAGAAAATGGCGGGCACATGCACAGTGTGCCCGCTGAGGTCTGCCTGCCGGTACCCAGCAACAATAGGAGATTTTTCCTATTGGTTCATTTTGATCACTGTGATAGACCATATCACAGTTATCAAAATACACAAATAGTAAATAAAACCCCCCTTTGTCACCTCCTTAGGTAAAAGTAATAAAATATTTTTTTTCCATTCTTTGCAGTTAGGGTTAGGTGTGGGGTTAGAGCTAGGGTTAGGGTTGGGCTAGAGTTAGGGTTGAGGCTAAGGTTATGGTTGGAGTTATAGTTAGGGTTGGAGTTAGGGTTAGGGTTGAAACTAGGGTTAGGGTTGGAGCTAGGGTTAAGGTTGTGTTGGGGTTAGGGTTGTGTTGGGGTTGGGTTGTGTTGGGTTTAGGGTTGTGTTGAGGTTGGGGTTACGGTTGTGTTTTTGGGGTTAGGGTTGTGTTGGGGTTAGGGTTGTGTTGAGGTTAGGGTTGTGTTGGGGTTAGGGTTGTATTAGGGTTACGGTTGTGGTGTTGGGGTTAGGGTGGTATTGGGGTTGGGGTTAGGGTTGTGGTTAGGGTTATTGTTGTGGTTAGGGTTGGGATCAGGGTTAGGGGTAGGGCTGTGTTAGGGTTAGAGTTAGAATTGGGGTGTTTCCACTGTTTAGGTACATCAGGGGGTCTCCAAACACGACATGGTGCCCACCATTGATTCCAGCCAATTTTTCATTTCAAAAAGTCAAACGGTGCTCCCTCCCTTCTGAGCCCTGTTATGCACCCAAATAGTGGCTTTACCCCACATACGGGGTATCAACATACTCTGGAGAAACTGAACAACAAATTTTGTGGTCCATTTTCTCCTGTTACCCTTGTGAAAAATAATTTTTTGTGAGAAAAGAAAAATGTTCATTGTTTCCTTCAACATTGCTTTAGGTCTCTTAATGGGCCTCAATGGTTAATAAACATCTTGAATGTGGTTTTGAGCACTTGAAGGGGTGCAGTTTTTATAATGGTGTCACTTTTGGGTATTTTCTGTCATATTGACCCCATAAACTCACTTCAAATGTGAGGTGGTCCCTAAAAAATGGTTTTGTAAATCTTGTTGGAAAAATGAGAAATCGATGGTCAAATTTAACCCTTATAACTTCCTTACAAAAAAATTATGTTTCCAAAAGTGTGCTGATGTAAAGATGACATGTTGGAATTGCTATTTATTAACTATTTTGCGTGACACAACTCTCTTATTTAATGGCACAAAAATTAAAAGTTTGAAAATTGCTAAATTTTCAACATTTTTGCCAAATTTCCATTTTTTCTTAAATAAACGAAAGTCATATTGAATAAATGTTACCACTATCATGAAGTACAATATGTCTCGAAAAAACAGTCTCAGAATCAGTGGAATCCGTTGAAGCATTCCAGAGCTATAACCTCAAAGTGACAGTGGTCAGAATAGTAAAAATTGGCTTGGTCATTAAGATCAAAATTGGCTCAGTCACTAAGGGCCCCATCTCACATAGCGACGCACCAGCGATCCCGACAACGATATGAACTTGTCAGGATCGCTGGTGTGTCACTACATGATCACTGCTGAGCTGCCAAACAGGCAGCTCAGGCAGCGATCAGGACAGCGACACTGCGGGTAACGTCGCTTAGTAACCCGCAGTGTACTTTGGATACCAGCCCGCTGATGCAGGGAGCTGGTAACCAAAGTACACATCGGGTTTCCAGGTGCTGCGCAATGCCTGGAAACCCGATGTGTACCTTGGTTACCAGCTTCCCTGCAGCAGCGCGCTGGTACCCAACGTACACATCGGGTTTCCAGGCACAGCCCTGCTCCTGAAGCCCGATGTGTACCTTGGTTACCAGCTGATCGCTGGTCTCTTGCCTGCTACACGCAGCGATGCATGCTGGCCAGCGGGAGAGACCGGCGATCAAAACAAAGTCCAGGCATTTCTGACATGACCAGCGATTCACAGCAGGGGCCTGATCGCTGGTACGTGTCAGACATAGCGAGATCGCTGCTGAGATCGCTGTTGCGTCACAAAACTTGTGACTCAGCAGTGATCTCGCTAGCGATCTCGCTATGTGAGACGGGGCCCTAAGGGGTTAAATTAGTAAACATTGTCCAACAAAGGTGTGAAATTGAGCAATGCCTGTTGCTGACCAAGATGTGAGGGTGCACCATGCATGAGCAACTCAATGGCAGTCCAAAGGGTGAAAGTCAAACAGTGTCCTACAAACTCAGTGCACTGCCAGGGGCTTAGATATATTGTTCCAGACCACTTCACCACCCTCAGCTGTTACATTTGAATGTGTATTTTTTCGTGAACATATAGTGAGTACGGAAAGTATTCAGACCCTTTTACATTTTTCACTCTTTGTTTCATTGCAGCCATTTGGTAAAAGTTCATTTTTTTCTCATTAATGTACACTCTGCACCCCATCTTGACTGAAAAAAAACAGAAAAGTAGACATTTTTGCAAATTTATTAAAAAAGAAAAACTGAAATATCACATGGTCATAAGTATTCAGATCCTTTGCTCAGCTTTGAGTAGAAGCACTCTTTTGAGCTAGTAAAGCCATGAGTATTCTTGGGAATGATGCAGCAAGTTTTTCACACATGGATTTGAGGATCCTCTGCCATTCTTCCTTGCAGATCCTATCCAGTTCCCTCAAGTTGGATGGTGAACGTTGGTGGACAGCCATTTTCAGGTCTCTCCAGAGATACTCAATTAGGTTTAGGTTAGGGCTCTGGCTGGGCCAGTCAAGGATGGTCACAGAGTTGCTCTGAAGCCACTCCTTTGTTTTTTAGCTGTGTGCTTAGGGTAATTTTCTTGTTGGAAGGTGAACCTTCGGCCAAATCTGAGGTCCAAAGCACTCTAGAAGAGGTTTTCATTCAGGATATCTCTGAACTTGGCTGAATTCATGTTTCCTTCAATTGCAACCAGTCGTCCTGTCCCTGCAGCTGAAAACACCCACATAGCATGATGCTGCCACCACCATGTTTCATTGTTGGGATTGTATTGGGCAGGTAATGAGCAGTGCCTGGTTTTCTCCACACATACTGCATAGAATTATCACCAAAAAGTTCTATTTTCGTCTCATCAGACCAGAAAATCTAATTTCTCATAGTCTGGGAGTCCTTCATGTGTTTTTTTTTAGCAAACTCTATGCGGGATTTCATATGTCTTGCACTGAGGAGAAGCTTTCATTAGATCACTCTGCCATAAAGTTTGTGGAACTTTCTCCCATCTCCCTACGCATCTGTGGAGCTCAGCCTCAGTGATCTTGGGGTTCTTCTTTACCTCTCTCCCACAATTGTTCAGATTGGCTGGAAGGCCAGGTCTAGGAAGACTTCTGGTGGTCCCAAACTTCTTCCATTTAAGGATTATGGAGGCCACTGTGCTCTTAGGAACTTTGAGTACTGCAGAAATTATTTTGTAACCTTTTGCAGATGTGTGCCTTGCCACAATTCTGTCTTGGCCAGTTCCTTTGACCTCATGATTCTCATTTGGTCTGACATGCACTGTGAGCTGTGAGGTCTTATATAGACATGTGTGTGCCTTTACAAATCAAGTCCTATCAGTTTAATTAAACACAGCTGGACTTCAATGAAGGAGTAGAACCATCTCAAGGAGGATCACAAGGAAATGGATAGCATGTGACTTAAATATGAGTGTCTGAGCAAAGGGTCTGAATAACTCTGTGACCATTCTTGACTGGCCCAGCCAGAGCCCTAACCTAAACCCAATTGAGCATCTCTGGAGACTCCTGAAAATGGCTGTCCACCAACATTCACCATCCTACTTGACGGAACTGGAGAGGATCTGCAAGGAAGAATGGCAGAGGATCCTCAAATCCATGTTTGAAAAACTTGCTGCATCATTCCCAAGAAGACTCATGGCTTTATTAGCTCAAAAGGGTGCTTCTACTCAAAGCTGAGCAAAGTGTCTGAATACTTATGACCATGTGATATTTCAGTTTTTCTTTTGTAATAAATTTGCAAAAATTTCTACTTTTCTGGGGTTTTTTTCAGTCAAGATGGGGTACATTAATGAGAAAAAAATGAACTTTTTTGAATTTACCAAATGGCTGCAATGAAACAAAGAGTGAAAAATTTAAGGGGGTCTGAATAATTTCCATACCCACTGCATGTCTTGTTTTGGTGACTTGTGTTCATTCTTCTGTGGTGTAAGCAAAGCTGAACTTTAGGATCCCGAAAAACGCACCAAAACACCAAAATATGTGTTTTTTTTTGCTGCTTCTTTTCTGCCAAGAGTGCAGGTTTTGCTGCAGAAAAAAAACGCAGCAAAATGTCTAATGTGAATTTAGCCTAATGGTTTGATTTGTATTCATAGTAAGAAATGTAATTGCAAACCAAGGAGTCCACCAGCATACTGTATACACTAAGAAATATACACAAGGTCCAATCTCACCAGCCAACAGTCTGGATCACTTAATCCTCACCCTGATCCTCTTCCCTCCCACCATGCTGAGTCCCAGGAGACCAGTGATCCCACACTAAGACACTCAGAGGAATTCTTTACAACATCATTTCTTGATTGTGGCCTTTCATCCTGCATATTCCTAGAGGGACAGGAGGAAATGCTTAATAGTGATGCACAAAACTTAGAGCAGCCACAGTCACAAGAAGATGATAGTGGGAATGATGGGGAATGGCAAAATTTTGTATAATGTGGTAGATGATGATGAGACACAGGTGCTGAAAGTCAGGTTGCAGTTAAGTAATCAAGTCAGGAAGACCAGGGTGTGGCGGTGGAAAACGAGTTGGTGAATGACGAAGTCAATGACCCAACCTGGGTAGCTGGTATACAGAATGAGGCAAGCAGCACAAAGGAGGGAGGGATCATTCACAACAAAACATGCAGGAAAGGCAGTGGGGTGACCAAACGGAGAAGGCGGACAACTATTCTGAAGAGCTCTGACAATCGTGAATTTCTCAATCAAACAGTTAGGTGTTCCCTAGTCTGGGACTTTTTAAAGAGAGTTCTGAGCCAAAAAAAATGGTCATTTGTAACCTGTGCCATGCCAAGATCAGCAGGGGCCTGACTAAGAGCCTAACCACCAGCAGCATGATCAGGAACCTGTCATCTAAGCACCCGACTCGGGCCGAACGCCTGGGTCCACGGTTGGTGCCAGCGAGTGACACCACTGCCTCTTCCCCCGTGCTAAGTCTTCCCAATCCCCTGTCCATGACACTGGCAGATGCCTCCCTGCACCTGTCCTTGCATACTCTGAGGCAACATCATCAGGCACTTCCAAAAACTTGTCCTAGCATGGTGTTCAGCTGTCCCTACCCCAAGCTTTAGAATGCAAAAGAAATTTCCCTGCCACCCACAGGCCCAAATGCTAAGGTGGCACATTTCCAAGCAGCTTTCTATGGAAATGTTGCCGATTAGGCTTGTAGACACAGAGGATTTCAGCTAACTCGTGGCAGCTGTCCCTTGGTACTTGGTCCTCAGCTGCCGCTATTTCTCCTGGTGTGGCATCCCCGCCTTGTACCTGAACCTGTCCAGAAATATCACCCATGCCCATAGTAGCGCAGTTACTGGGATTGTACACTTAATAACTACACGTGGACAAGCGCTTGTGGCCAGGGATGCTACATTTTCCTGATGATACACTAGGTGAGCATTGTGGTCCCACCCTGGCATGGCACAAGGATTGCTGGCCCTACTTCGATCAGGGCTTCCTCCACTTCATATGCCAGTTCCTGCACCCACTCCTGCTCCTCCTCATCCTCCTTCTCCAATTTGTTATCTCAGAGCACATAGTCCACATCAGCCAGAAGCTGGAAGCTCTGCAGAACTGCCTCAGCGAAGCGGCAACAGGCTCTGCTGAAGTTTGGCTAGGAGACAAACCTCTCACCGTGGCAGAGTTACTAAAAGGAAAAAAAGACGAGAGATATCTGTGGCTCTCACCACTGAACTTGTAATCAGGCATGGTCATGTGTTGTGAATGTTTTGGAAATAAATTCTGAGCAGAAGCTCCCTCTGGTGGTTACAAACAGTACTGAACCATTCAATGAGGATTGGCAATCAGGAGTCACAGACTGGTCATATAAGGGAGGTTCCCTCCCATCATGGTTGCCGGTGATCAATTGTTCTTGTCTCAACTGTGGTTCCTGGTTCACTTGGAAGCTTGCTGAGTCTTGCCTCTTCTTCTGCTTTCAGATAAGATATTTTCTGTTTTTGTGCTTACCATTTGCATATTTGTCTGCATTTCTGTGAGGTTAGCCAGGTTCCCCCCCGGGGGGCTTGGGCTCCTCTCAGTTCCGCTGGAGCCATTGTTATTTGTTCATTTGCCTTTTCCAGTTTTTTTCAGTGGCTGTGGCTTAGTTTTGTTACACCAGAGAACTGATTTAGGTGGTAGAGGTCGTGTGATCTCAGGTGTTTCTGCAGTCAGTAGCGTTGGCATTTTTTAGGTTTTTTTTGGATTGCAGTGAGTATCCTTTCTATCCTTTTCTGTCTAGGCAGATTGGGCCCCAGCGTTTGCTCATACTATTTTTTGTCTGTGTCTGTATTTCCTCTTGTCTAACCGCAAATTACATGTTTGGGGGCTTCCTATGTTCTTTGGGGATCTGCTCCGGGGCAGATAGCTTTCCTCTTTCTATCTTTAGGTGTAGTTAATCTCTCAGGCTGTGACGAGGCGTCTAGGACCAACGTAGGAACGCTCCACGGCTGCCTTTAGTTTTGGTGGTTAGTCAGGTTACTGCAATCCAATAGATTCCAACCTCTCTGGTGTATTGCCGTTTTTGCCTGCTCTCCTCAGCTACCAAATCATAACAGTCATGTGTGAAAATGGCCGTAACCTTGTGGTAGCTGTGAAGCTTGGCAAGTTTACATTTGTATCATGCTTGGCCCATGTGCTAAACTTAGTGTTTCTGCGGTTTCTGAAAATCTACCCACATTTGGGCGTCAATGCCCATTCCTGCAAGTCAGCTACAGCTGCTGCCGCTCTGGCTGTGCTGTAGCAGCGCATGCAAGTGCCAGCTCACCGTCTGGTGTGCGACACGACCACACTCTGGAACTCCTCACTGCACATGCTGACAAAACTTTGTGAGCAGCCAAAACCCGTTGTCAAATACCAGCTCCAACAAGCCCGTCTGTATTCTGCGCAGCTTCCGCACATAACAAATGAAGAGTGAGCAATGGATGTCTGACATTTGTGCAGTTCTCCCAGCCTTTTAGGACTCCACAAAGATGGTGAGTAGCGATGACGCCATAGTCAGTGCAATGATCCTTCTTCTGTGCCTACTTAAAACGAAGGATCAGTGACCTATCATTAGCCCATAAGGATGCATATGTAAGCAAAGCACCACATACAGACCCGCCCACAGGTCCACCACGAATCACCAGAATCTCTTTAACTGAAAACGGCAAATACAGATTAAACAACAACTGTGTGCAGAGTTTTTATGAGTGTGTATTACCACACCTACACTTTGTTCACATTATTTGAATGAGGCACTACATTCCACATAGAGTGACTGCAAACTGGTAACTTAATATTGGACAGCTACTTTAAGGAAAGAATTGTAATGGCGCATGACAATGAATAAAACTGCCACACTGTAAATTAATAATACCACCATACGATGATGTACAGGTATGTACCAGCTGTAAGCTTTTCAGGGGATATAGCTCTGGGATCGCCATCTGGGTAGACAGAGTGGCACGAAAACAGTTCATTCACACAGCAGTTCTGGTGAAAACTGGCCGCAACCAGCTTTATTAAAGTCCACAGCAAACAGATAAAAATAAATCATAAACATAAGACCTGGGCTTGTCGAGCCACTAATTACACTTAGATAGATTTCCCTTTCTATCCGGGTCCAGACTCTACCAGTCTGTGCCCAAAACAACACATATGTTCAGTAGTTACCAGCGTGGAGTTACACAGAGTCTCCTCCTTGTGTCTGAAGGCACCTTCAACGTCCAGACTTGAGAGAGCTCCCCTCCTATTCAGCCGCTATTCGCACGGATTCTCACTGAGACTACTCCTGTGTCCGGGGTACATCGAGCACCCAGACTGAGATAGCTCATACTCCTGGAGACTGCTTCTTGTGCCTAGACTCCTTGTCCAGACTAAGCGAGCTCTCTGACTGTGTTCCAACACACCTACTTCTGGTCTCCTAATTAACACCTGAGTGATTTCAGGCCTGAGCTGCAAGTGTGTACTGAATGTAAGGTGTAGTGACCTTTCTCTACCACTAGGTCTACAAAGCCACACACCTCCCTTATACCAGTCAGTAAAGTAGCTAGGTGAAATATACACCCCATTCAATACACATACTCTCACTGTCTCACATATCCCCCCCCTCTTCTCCAGACCGGAGGGCTGGTCATCCAGACCGGAGGGCTGGTTAACAATCCAACAGAGACAGTGAACTCTGGACCAGTCATGGCCCTCATCAGCTTCATCTTCACCACTGTCATTTGTATCTTCACCTGAGTCATAGCCAACATCAGCTTTCTCTTCATCTGAAGCATCCGTACTACCCTGTACCCTCCCAGGCCTATGCTCTCTGCGGGCCTCGGGTATCCTGCACGGTTTCATCTTGACCTTAGGGCCGGGCTCAGTTTCGATATAGTGCCTGGCCAGAGAAGTACGACCAGGCACGTCAGAACACCTCTGCTGATTCTTCCACAGAAACTCCCGTACCTCCTGTTTTTGGGGCACTGACCCTGTGTCACCAACTGGCACAGGAGGTATAGGGGTTTTTTTCACCTTTCTCTAATTCCCCCTGAACCTTTTTTAGCACATCTACTTTCTTAAATATCAGTTGGTTCATAAATTCTATTTCACAGAACTTAAGCACCTCTGCCATGGTCTCTGACCATTTTGAGCCACACTGTTCCCACAATTGGCACTGTAGAGGAAGCTGATCGTTTTTCTTTTTCGGTACACATAATTCATCCTCTTCTTGTACAGGCTCTTCTGGTAGAACATGCTCAGAAGCCCTACCGTCAGTCTTACATTCTGCCTCTTCAGTCACATCATTATGGTCTCCAATATTTCCATTTATTCCGGCTTTCAAGTTCTCCTTGATAGCGGCATCTGTATACTCAGAACCCGCCGGATTCTTCTCTTCCACCACGTTCTGCATCCCATCTGAGCTCCCGTGTGTCTGCAGCGGCAACGGAGTGACACATCGCTTTTCCCATTTGTTGGGACGTGCTCCGATGTAGACTCCATGAAAGTGCGCTTGAGCTCACCAATGCCAGCCTGATGTCTCAAAATCTCATCTTGTGACTTATCCAGATCCTTGGTTCACTCGGGAACACCGCTGGGGCTCCGGGCGCCGAACTTCCAGCCTGAGCTTCACGAGTTGCAGCTACTGATCCGAACCGCAACCCGTCCACGCCGCTGTCTTCGGCAGAAACAGATTCCTGGACAGAGTCAGTCCCCATATCTTCAGTCTTGTTCCTCACAGCTTCACTTGAGACCTCAGCTTCTGATGAGGCATCTGGTTTGGTGTCTACCACTTCTATGGCTTTTTCCACCTCTGCAGCATCACCTTCAGAGTCCTTGGCATGATGCAGATCCACACCGCACACCGACAACTTCTCATCTTCAACAGCATCCACTTGTGCTGTGTTCAGTTTCAGAGTCCTGCCTTTAAAGCTCAGCTCTCCTCCTTTCACCTTAGTCTTCGCCAGGGAACCGGCCAACTGTAAAACATCTTCAGATGCCATCTTCTGTCTGGCTGTAAGGTCAGTATCAGCTTTCTTCTCAGGACTCTCAACCTCCTCTGCTACCATGCCTTCCTCATTTGCACTGGTTGCTTTATTGTCAGATGACTCACTATCACTCCCAATATCCCTGCCTGACCCCTTTTTCTCAGCCACATCCGGGTCACTTTCAGGGTTATACAATTCATTCTCATTCTCATCCTGCTCACTTTCAGGAGTATACAATTCATTCTCATTCACATCCTGATCTGGAACCTTAGTTAACATGTCATCCACAACATTAACTTCACCATCTGGTCCCTCAAGTATGTGACTATGTGACAACCCCAGCACTATACTTCTATATAGCTAAGGTACTAGGAGCTGACTCACGACCTCTCCCTGGACTTCAGTGTCCCTATACAATAGGCTATTGTCCATGGCAGCATGAAGAAACCTCTCCTCAGAGCCAGGCTCCTGGGAAACCTCATTTAGAACAATCATATTTTCCTGTGCCGTCCTAAGAGAGGGGTCTCGCCACTGCTCACTCTCAAAATTGTCACAGGACACAGGTAAGTCAGGGACACTCGGTTCCCGAGAACCACCATCCTCATCTCCCAACATCACCTGCAAAGGAATTTCATCACTATCACAGTCATCATTATTATCAATATCATTATCATGACTATGATCAGTATCATCATCACTATCATGATCATCATCATCATCATCATTATCATTATCATCATCATCATTATCATGGTCATCATCATTATCATGATCATCATCATCATTATCATTATCATATCACACATAAGTTTAACGGCCCACTAGCATTGTGTTCCGCCCCTCGGGACTGCGCACCCTCCGTAGGAGCTTCATCACACTGTCCATCAGAAACATTTCTCCCCCAGAGACCCTTAGATCGGGGAAAGTCATTACCCAATATGACGGGGTGCACCAGGTTCTTCACTACCCCCACTTCATATGAAACCTCCCCGAGTTTGGGGACCAAGTCCACGGCAGTCTCTGGGTAGACTTTGGTGTCTCCATGGATGCACACCACACTCCGGTGCTTATCAGGGATGAAGTCCCTATCAATCAGGCTGTCACATACGGAAGTCACTGGACTCTCTGAGTCCAAGAGGGCCTGTGCTGGGCAGTCATTTACAACCACCGGGGACACCTGTGGTCCAGTCTCTTCGGCTGAGGTGGACACACACACAGGCTCTGCGCAGGGAGAGAGGGATCCGCCAACATCACAACACATAGGCTCCCCCTCTATTGGACAGTTGGCTGCAATTTCACGACATCTCCAACACTGTCCATCACACTCTCCCACCCATATGTCCCCTCGGGCCTGAACCCGCTTATCAGCATACCCCATGTCCCCAACAGCTGGAACGCTCTTACCGCGAGAGTTCAGCGTCCGGGAACTCTGAAGTGACGACCTCTCAGACGGCTGTACCTCAGGAGGACATGCTCGGGTGTAGCGGTTCACTACCACCTTTTCAACACCATAATCAGGCCTGCTGACTGCAGACTCCCAACTGTATCTCCATCATGAACTCCCCTGGCACGTGCTGTCACCGTAACACCCAGCCGGGTAAGAATCTCCGCTTTCAGCTTGGCATAGTCTTGGCTGTCCTGCTCGCTCAGGTCAGCATAGGCTATTTGGGGTTCTCCAATCAGATAGGGTGCGACCATCATGGCCCACTCAGATAGGGGCAGATTCTCCTTCTCTGCCAGTCCCTCAAACCTAGTGAGATATACCTCCACATCATCACGAGGTGTCATCTTTTTCAGGGACCGTCTTACCGCCTTCTTTACAGCGGACAATGCAGGTGACTTTGCCACATTACTTCGGGACGCGGCACCGAAATCCTTTTTTTGTGCTGCCATCCGCTCAACAAATAACTGGTTATTCTCCTGCTGCTGCTGCAGGAATTGCTGCTGGGCCTGCTGCATGCGCTGCTGGTGCTGCAGGCGCTGCTGCTCCATGCTCCGCTGGGCCTGGACCAGGTACTCAACGAGCTCCTCCATACTGCCGGACTTATCTGTCTCAACCACGGCAGTCTTATGTTGCACATTAACTTGCGCCATTTGTTCAAACAGCGCCTCCATGCTGTCATCCATGCTGTCAGACTTCTCTGTCTCAACAACGGCAGTCTTCACTCAAGACATACACACTCCACAGTCTTTTCCACAGAAAATTCAGCTCTGCTGTGCAGACACTTTTTTTTTTTTTTTCTCTGCAAACTCTATTAGGGCCACTGTCTCTTTAAGACTGCTCCAATAGACGTTTCTCTTTTGCTGCTGCACACTCCACAGTCTTTTCCACAACAAGTTCAGCTTTGCTGTGCAGACACACTTTTTTTTTTTTTTTCTCTTTTGCAAACTCTATTAGGGCTACTGTCTCTTTAAGACTGCTCCAATAGACGTTTCTCTTGACACATTTTTTTTTTCTCTGCTGCTATTTCAACAGACTTCACCTTTATTGCTGTCTCTAAGCTGTATCGACCCGCCACCACAATTGTGGATTACCAGGGCAATGGGGTACTCAGAGCCGAGCCCATGGAAGTCTATGGGGATTGTCACAGGTAGCGGTGGCTCGGTCTGTGGCCCTGGCGGTCTGGCGTATGTTGGGGGAATATTTACAGGGGATAGATTTATATACAGTTCGTGACGCCACCTGTAGTCTTCTGGTAATTAGTACCAGCGCTGCTGTAGATCTCTGAGGGGATGATAAGGCAGCTAGATGTCGGGTCCCCTACAGGTGGGACTCTTCCCTCAGGTCGGTAGTTAAAGCAGGGTTGTGCAGGCATGCAAGTAAATAACTCAGTCTCACACGATCAGCGTCTTTCCATACCTTTACTTGTAAGATGGTAAGGCAGGTCCCAGGGAGGCTGATCCAAGGAGAATGTGTTTTGAGATAGCAGCTGGACAAGTTAGGGGCCTCCTTTACTTTCACAACAATGAGTACAACCAGCATGAAGCGTAGTTCCCTCTATAACTCCAGCTATTCCATAGCTGTACTGCCCAGTCAGTTTTGTGGTCGGAGCCTTCCTGTGAGAGAGCTGAATTCCTATCTTGCTGATCAGGCTCAAAGTCTTCACTCCCCCTGACCCCAGTTACGTACCGACTATTTAGGGGCTGCTTGCCGCGACCTAAGGTCCGATAAGCCTCTGGTTTTCTTACCACTAAGCGTGAAGCTTTAGTGATCCTTCGGTCCCCAGTGACCGGTAACAATGTGCAGGACTTCTTCAATCCAAAAGCACTTTTTATTCTTTCCACTGTGCCTTTCGCCTTGTCCTCGCTTGTAGCATAAACACTCACACTTGCAAAAAGTCATATAGTCACTCCCTTCTTCTCTTCCTTCAGAGTTAGTTAACAGACTCTCAGTTATCCACTAGGCAGGAGCACGTCTCTGAACCTTTCACTGTCCTTGGGACAGGAGACTGAAGTAATTCTGTACTAAGCTCTTCTTTCTTTACCAGTGTCTTCAAGTGAGGTACAGCTCTGACCAGGCTGAGGTGATCTATATCTCGCCCTTACTGGCCTCCACTTGCTGAACTGCAGATAGAACCAGGCTGGAATGCTTCCTCCCTCCAAGTCCCAGCTAGACTCCACACGTCTGCTCTGTCCGAAGACAGGAAACTGACTCTCTAATCACTCAACCAATACACACCGACCACTCCCTCACAAGTGACTACACTACCCTAAGGGTGTGTCTAGTGTATGTTGAGTGAATGGGTATTGAGCATTAAACTGCTATCTCTCCACACATTCTCCAGGGTACTGCGTGTGCCTAACACCAGGGCTACACATTCCCCCATGGTAAATGACAGCACTCCCGGGCTGTAAAATACAAAGAGACAGTTTTGTTTATGCATGAAAACATCAACATTAAACATTAATTCGTCCCATCCGGGAGGTAAGGATGTCTTGAACGTTGCGAACAACACATTGAATATAGAAAAATACAAAAGTATTAAGGCATCAAAACGTTCAATAAATACTCAGTATTCTTGTGAAGGACCCGCACCAAACCTTCAATGTGGGTCCTGGGTGGGCTGCAGGACATCCGAATGCAGACCTCACTCAGTGCCACACCACACGGGTTTTGTATTCAGAGGTAGTTGTGCTGGTTTTATGTAAAACCAAGATAAAGCACCGAAGCGCAACTATATACAGATAAGTTCTGGGCTGGCACAGTCCTCAACCTCAAAGTCCATTGTAAAACGAAGACACATTATATCACATTATAATAATAATAAAGTTCAAAACTTTTTCTGATTACCCAGCCGGGCATTCTACTGTTAGCAATATATAAATGTATTATATACTCGTTTACTTGTGCAAAAATTGGCAAACATTCTTAAACTTTTTACAACTTTACTTATGGTAGACCCCTATCTGGATCTCACCGGTTTTTACTGTCTAACTATTCAAATACATTTTCCACCCCGGGGGCTGGAACAATGCGGTGATCCCTAGATCCCAGGACTAACAGGTCGTGACCTGCTATTGGGGTTTGAGTTGCCACAGTTCTTGTGCGAACCTCTAGGGGCGCAACGGGTACATTCTCCTTGCGAGACACCGATTGCGTTTCAATCTGAGTCACAGTTAACGATATGGATCGTGTCATGGATTGCGATGGAAATTGGGTCGCATGTTGCGATGTAGATGTTGCTTTCATTTGCGATGAGCCTGCAGGGGGCGATGCTGGGGCACGGCCGGATACTGCTTGAGCTGGAGACTGGGACGCTGCGGTAGTGGTGACGTTACCTGCGTCGGGGACGGGGTCACGGACGATGGTGACGTTAAGGGCATACCATCCCTTCATTCCCCAGTGCCGTGTATACGTGACAATGTCTCCATTAACTAAGTCCCTCCCGGGATGGCCTTGGGTAGGTGGGATTCTACGTCCCTGCGACTAACAAAGACCCCTGGGTAGAGGCCCGGTTCACGGATGAAGCCCCAGCCCTTCCGGAGCTGGAACTCAGTCACACACCCCTGCCGCCGCGGTTCCCTCAGGGTACCTTTCTCTCTCCGGACACTCTCCTTGTCCGCGATCAGCTCTGCATGTTGCCGCTGACGGTTCCGCTGAGCTTCCCGCTCTTCCTCCTGCTGGCGTTTCTGCTTCTCCTCACGACGCTGCCACTCATATTCCCACTGGGCGGTGTAGGCGACGTCATCCAGGCGCGCCATCTCGTCCCAGTCGACGTCTGGTAACGACGGACAGGACCCCTCCGGTGTCCCTGCCGGGGTTCGATCGTCTGCTGCGGCCTCCTGGCTGGGCGGGCGTTCCGGAACTGGCGGTACCTCCTCAACCTCCTTCGCCTCCACCGCCTCACCGGTGGGATCAGGATTGGTACTTTCGGGGGCAGCCTCCGGTTGCTCCTTTGCCTTGGGCAGCAGAAGTTTTGGTAACTCCAGACGTAGAGGATCATCGAAGGGAGAGATCACCGCGTCCCACAGCCTCCGCTGCTCCAGGGTACGCCGGCGTCTCTCGATCTCTTCAAATCCAGGTTGGTGCTGGACCATCTTTTTCAGGCCTGCATTTTCTTCTTTAACCTCCAGCAATGCTTGCTGCAGGTGCAGGACCACGGATGACTCCGGTGCTGGTGGCAGCTTGGCTGGGGCACGGGGCCTGCCTTCCTCCGCTTCCCTGCTCGGCTGCACACGTCCTGCTTCCATGATGTTCAGAAGATTCTTTCTTCTTCCTCCAGAGACGTCCGGTCTCTTCCGTGGAGGCGGGGTTTGCGTCTCCTCCTCTTTGCAGGAAAGGTGAAGAGGAGGCGGACCTCCTTTGCTGTAGGGCAGGATCGCATATTGTAATAGCACTTTGAGAGGGCAGGCATTTTCTTCGCGCCACAGGGGGGTACACGCCCACGAAGGTACGCCCACCTTCTTCTCCAGCGCCTGAGGGCGCGAATATGGCGACAAAGATGGCGATTTTTGGCGCCAAAAGTGCAAACAGTCCTTTTCACAAAAACAACTCCATAGGCACACAGGGCTCGCAATTTTGCGAGTTTCGTATCCTGTTCGTGACGCCAATTTGTATCGACCCGCCACCACAATTGTGGATTACCAGGGCAATCGGGTACTCAGAGCCGAGCCCATGGAAGTCTATGGGGATTGTCACAGGTAGCGGTGGCTCGGTCTGTGGCCCTGGCGGTCTGGCGTATGTTGGGGGAATATTTACAGGGGATAGATTTATATACAGTTCGTGACGCCACCTGTAGTCTTCTGGTAATTAGTACCAGCGCTGCTGTAGATCTCTGAGGGGATGATAAGGCAGCTAGATGTCGGGTCCCCTACAGGTGGGACTCTTCCCTCAGGTCGGTAGTTAAAGCAGGGTTGTGCAGGCATGCAAGTAAATAACTCAGTCTCACACGATCAGCGTCTTTCCATACCTTTACTTGTAAGATGGTAAGGCAGGTCCCAGGGAGGCTGATCCAAGGAGAATGTGTTTTGAGATAGCAGCTGGACAAGTTAGGGGCCTCCTTTACTTTCACAACAATGAGTACAACCAGCATGAAGCGTAGTTCCCTCTATAACTCCAGCTATTCCATAGCTGTACTGCCCAGTCAGTTTTGTGGTCGGAGCCTTCCTGTGAGAGAGCTGAATTCCTATCTTGCTGATCAGGCTCAAAGTCTTCACTCCCCTGACCCCAGTTACGTACCGACTATTTAGGGGCTGCTTGCCGCGACCTAAGGTCCGATAAGCCTCTGGTTTTCTTACCACTAAGCGTGAAGCTTTAGTGATCCTTCGGTCCCCAGTGACCGGTAACAATGTGCAGGACTTCTTCAATCCAAAAGCACTTTTTATTCTTTCCACTGTGCCTTTCGCCTTGTCCTCGCTTGTAGCATAAACACTCACACTTGCAAAAAGTCATATAGTCACTCCCTTCTTCTCTTCCTTCAGAGTTAGTTAACAGACTCTCAGTTATCCACTAGGCAGGAGCACGTCTCTGAACCTTTCACTGTCCTTGGGACAGGAGACTGAAGTAATTCTGTACTAAGCTCTTCTTTCTTTACCAGTGTCTTCAAGTGAGGTACAGCTCTGACCAGGCTGAGGTGATCTATATCTCGCCCTTACTGGCCTCCACTTGCTGAACTGCAGATAGAACCAGGCTGGAATGCTTCCTCCCTCCAAGTCCCAGCTAGACTCCACACGTCTGCTCTGTCCGAAGACAGGAAACTGACTCTCTAATCACTCAACCAATACACACCGACCACTCCCTCACAAGTGACTACACTACCCTAAGGGTGTGTCTAGTGTATGTTGAGTGAATGGGTATTGAGCATTAAACTGCTATCTCTCCACACATTCTCCAGGGTACTGCGTGTGCCTAACACCAGGGCTACACAAAGCCACTGTGCCGCACGCACATTCCAGCACCATTTGTATCAGCCACTGTGCTGCCCAGCATTCTCCGCCAATTGTAAGCTTTTCAGGGGATATAGCTCTGGGATCGCCGTCTGGGTAGACAGAGTGGCACGAAAACAGTTCATTCACACAGCAGTTCTGGTGATAACTGGCCGCAACCAGCTTTATTAAAGTCCACAGCAAACAGATAAAAATAAATCATAAACATAAGACCTGGGCTTGTCGAGCCACTAATTACACTTAGATAGATTTCCCTTTCTATCCGGGTCCAGACTCTACCAGTCTGTGCCCAAAACAACACATATGTTCAGTAGTTACCAGCGTGGAGTTACACAGAGTCTCCTCCTTGTGTCTGAAGGCACCTTCAACGTCCAGACTTGAGAGAGCTCCCCTCCTATTCAGCCGCTATTCGCACGGATTCTCACTGAGACTACTCCTGTGTCCGGGGTACATCGAGCACCCAGACTGAGATAGCTCATACTCCTGGAGACTGCTTCTTGTGCCTAGACTCCTTGTCCAGACTAAGCGAGCTCTCTGACTGTGTTCCAACACACCTACTTCTGGTCTCCTAATTAACACCTGAGTGATTTCAGGCCTGAGCTGCAAGTGTGTACTGAATGTAAGGTGTAGTGACCTTTCTCTACCACTAGGTCTACAAAGCCACACACCTCCCTTATACCAGTCAGTAAAGTAGCTAGGTGAAATATACACCCCATTCAATACACATACTCTCACTGTCTCACACAGCATACAGTGATGTAAACTATAATTACCTTCATGCAGTGATTGAATAAATCAACTATACATTGACTATATAGAATTACTGCCATACAATAACTATTTCTAGCAGATGCTGAAAAACAATACCATACAGTGGCTGAATAGCATTCTACCATTATATAACACCATCACACTGTAACTGAATTCTGACACCAGACTTAAACGGGTTTTCCCTTTCAGAAAACTTTTGCCAAAATGTTCCTTAGGTATAAGAAACCAAACTGAGTTTACTCATCCTCCCCAAAGGGCAATGCTTTGCTCCATGCTTCCCTGATCTTTTGGGGTGCATGGCCCACCGCTAGCAGCAGTGAGCGACAATCAAACAGCTCAACACTGATACTTAATGCAGTCATCAAAAAATGCCTGACTCAGTGCTAAAAAGCGGAAAGGAGGGGGGTGTTGAAAATTTATTTGTTTTTAACCCCTTAATGTCCAATGACTGCACAGTCCCCTATGGCAAGGTGTCGTTCCGGCACAGGGCGGCTGTGCACGTCATGCCTTTGATCTACCCCCTGCGTGTAAAAACGCAGTGGTAGTCAGGCCGACAGCTGTCACAGACAGCTGACAGGCCGGCAAAACGGTGCGGGGACCCTTTTCCGTCGGTCCCCCCCACCCACAGCGCTGGCTTGGGCAGTCAATTGACTGACCAAACACAGCAGCGATCGCGCAGGAGAAACTGAAAATTTTAGCTTTCCCGCGCGATAGTGCAGGAGCCGGCGCTGCAGGGCCCCCCCCCTTCCTGCACTGACAGCCAGGAGGGACCCCCCACCCCGCCCCTGGCTGTTAACCCCCTACTCCTGCGATCGAGCGCGATGCAGCGCTAGGGGTGGAGGGGAGGGCGGGGCTCCTTCTGCCTCAATTGGGGCCCTGAATGTATTTGCGGGCCCCCATTTCCTTTGCC
>JARQOD010000001.1:683052719-683094096 GCA_033576555.1 Oophaga sylvatica
TTTCTTTATGGACCCTGATGCCTATAGTACCGTATTTCAGACTTCAAGCATTCTGTAGTAGTAGTGCTTCTGATCTAGAATGTTGTTAGTAATTGGGCAGTCAGTGAAATATCCTATGGAATCAATTTTACTTGCCCAGACAACCCTTTTCCACTCTATGTATTGGGTTCTCGACTACTGACCTTTAGGGACTCATTATTCGTTGCTGTAGTGGTTTCCATATAAAGTCAATGGTTGTCACTTTGGGTTACTTGGGCATTTGACTTTTTTTTTTTTACTGAAAAGGTTCTCAGTTTTTTTAGCTTGTGTGGTCCTCTTTACATTAACATAAAACACTGCATAGTCTGCCCACATATAACATTTGTCCTCCTGCTTCCTCAAGGATGAATGTAGCCTTGTGATTAAGAAACATGTTTTGTATTACTGCTTCAAAAATAAAAAAGGAAAGAAGCAAGTCCAATGAACAATGCAGCTTCTTTAACCACAAAGCATTATCCTACAAATCGCATCCTTGTCACAAAATATTGTTTGATAATCTCAGTAATTACACTGATGTATTTCTTCATAGACATTAAATAACATTTTAAAATAATCAGTTTAATGATAGTAGAAGGAAACTGTTTACCGCAGGAGGCAGAGCAGAGCTAAATACCATAATATGAGTTTGATATTGTTTGACTATGCATGACAGTGTACTCTAGGGAACATCTGCACTTGGAACATTGGTTTTGACAACTGGTCTACTTTGAAATACTATCTATAATGGTGAATGTCTTGGGGAGAAATAGAAGGTCTTCCGAATTCCACCTACAAAAAATATATTATAGAAGATATAAAAAATAATTAAATTTTGGGCAGTGTTTTACATATTTTATGGTTTCTGTATAAAATTCATATCTATATATTAATATGCATAGACAGTTGGATGATAAAAGCGTTTCCCCCCTTCCTGATTTCCAATTCTTTTGCATGTTTGTCACACTTAAATTCAGTTATGTTTCAGATCACCAAACAAATTTAAATATTAGACAAAGACCACACAAGTTAGCCCAAAATGCCGTTTTTAAATGAACGTCTTTATTATTAGGGAAAAAGAAATCCAAACTTGGAAGAAGGTCCTATGGTCAGATGAGACCAAAATAGAAACTTTTGGAAATCACCTTCACTCGCCATGTATAGAAAAGAAGGATGAGTAAAACCCTAAGAACAACGTCTCAACCGTGAGGCATTGTGGGGAAACATCATACTTTGGGTCTGCTTTTCTGCAAAGGGGACAGAACGACTGCACCGTATTGGAGGGAGGATGGATGGGGCATGTATAGCGAGATTTTGACCAACAACCTTCTTCCCTCAGTAAGAGCATTAAACATGGGTCATGGCTGGGTCTTCCAGCTGACAATGATCCAAAACACACAGCCAGGGCAACTAAGCAGTGGCCCGTAAGACGCATTTCAAGGTCCTGGAGTGGCCTAGCAGTCTTCAGGCCTAAACCCAATAGAAAATCTTTGGAGGGAGCGGAAAACTCAATGTTGCCCAGTGACAGCCCCGAAACCTGAAAGATCTGGAGAAGGAGGAGTGAGTCAAAATTTGTGCTGCAGTGTGTGCATACTTGGAAAAAAACTACAGGAAAACTCCAGACCTCTGTAATTGCAAAGGTTTCTGTACCAAATATTAAGTTCTGTTTTTCTATTGTATCAAATACTTATTTCATGCAAAAAAAATGCAAAATTAATTATGTAAAAATATACAATGTGTTTTTATGTTCTTTTTTTTTTTTAAAGATTCTGTTTCTCACAATTAAAAGTGTAACTACGATAAAAATTAAAGACCTCTCCATTTTTTGTAGGTGGGAAAAGTTGCAAAATCGGCAGTGTATCAAATACTTATTTCTCACCACTGTATGTATGTTGTATACAAAAAAATATATATTTTTTAACATATCTTTATGTAGATATAAATGTATAGCTTTATACTATATAAAGTGCTGAACTGTTTTAGGTGATCAACAGAAAATTTTCCAGCTGATCCTTAATTAAATATTTTAAAAACTTTTATCCCACAGCGTAAAAATTGGCATTCATGATAAATCCTAACATGATGTAGTTTCTGTTTTTCAGTTTTTTTCCAAGTTTCTTCTGCTATTGCAATTTTCCACAATATGGAATAAAAGTTTTTGAAATATTTTTAATTAGAATCCGCTGGATAATTTTCTATTAGGCAGTCTTGCAGGAGTGGCATTTCCATGCTGATAATCATTGAAAGCTTCAACCAAGGTGAGGTGGATTACACTGTTTACTATTTAAGTGAATCTTTGCAAAATTTGGCTATTTGAGCATGTGAGTTCCTTGACTTGCCTATCTGAAAGACAGATGAACATCCTTGATTTCTCTGGCATAGTTGTAGGGTAAAACCCAAATGTGTTGGGGAAACAGGAGCTTCTAGTTTTCAATTGTACACATATTCTCAATAATCACTGAGTTCACAAGAAGGTGCAATACATTGGTCATACAGTCCATTTTTAATCCATACAGCAGCTTCATCAAAAATGTTACTGGACGTTAATGAAGTAACCTTGTGAAAAAAGTATGTCCTCCAGGGCATCTGGAATTTGCAAAATGCATTGATAAACCATTTATACATTAATATAAAGGTCTGCTGCCTTTTTTGTCTTCAGTTTTCTCAATAGGAAGCTGTCCAAATACTAAAAGTAAGAAAATAAGGCAACTGTTGTGACATGTTGGAAATGACTTCTGAGCTCAGGCTCCCTCTGGTGGTTGCTGATGGTATTGAAGCGTATTGATGACAAGGCTTTATCACCTGGAAGCGATGATTGCATCATGGGGAGACGGACTGGGCTGATATAAGTGAGCTGCCTCCCATGATCCTCGTGGGGTGATTAGTTTTCTCTTCCTGGTCTAGTTTGGAAGTCAGTTGGTTTTCTGCTGTCTCCTGCGACATTCAGATAAGTTACTTTCTGCTTTTTTTCTGTGGTCAGATTTTCTTTGTTTTTGCTGCCCTGATTGGTGAGGTCAGTGGGTCCCCTATGGGGCCTGTGTGGTCTCTGGTTCTCTTAGTTTCTGTTCATTTGCTCTGTTCCGTTGTTTCAGTGCTGCTGGGTAGCGGCATGTTCACACCAGAGATCTGATTAAGTGGGGGCGAGATCGTGTGGGTCTCAGCGTTTTTTGAATCAGAAGTGTTGGAATTTTTCTAGGGTTTTGCTGGTTTGCAGACAGTATTCTTTCCTGTCGGTCTGTCTAGATGCTTTTGGCCCCAGCGTTTGCTTACTCTATTTTTTACCTGCGTTTGTATTTCATTTTGTCTCACTGCCATGATATGTGTGGGGGCTTGCCTATTCCTTTGGGGCTCTACTCGGGGCAGTTAGCTTTCCTCTTTCTGTCTTAAGGTGTAGCTAATCTCTCCGGCTGTGCCGAGGCTAGGTCACCGTGTACGTCCCACGGCTGCTTCAGTTTGTGCGGTTAGTTTAGGGGTCTGCAACCTTTTAGTTCCCAACCTCTCTGGTTTGGCTGCCCCTGGCTGTTTTTTGCTCTGTCCTCCATCAGTACCAAATCATAACAGGCAACATTAACTACCGTACGCTGGATGACCTAGGAAACAAGAGGGTTCTGCGAGGGGCTTACAGTAAGGGTGAAGGATGCTTTAGCCCTGTATGAGACTCCAGTCTCCCTTGAGGTAGCCATGTCTCTGGTGATCTGGGTTGATCAATGTCTTCACCAAAGACATAGGGAGACGCCCCAAGGTGTGGGAGGTCTGGGGCCAAGGAAGATAGGGACTAAGTCATCTGAGGAACCCATGCAGGGGGGTGCAACTGACTCCGGTGAACTGTCTATTGTTTGGCGGAAAAGGGGGAGTGGAAGGATGAAAGATTAGAAGGCACTTATTGGATTAGATATTAATTAAAGAAAGGGTTTAGAAATCCTTAAAACGAGTTGCATATTTTTACTATACTATTTTTTATTATATAGCTTTGACATAATCTTATAAGCCTAGCCGTTCACTATTTCCTAAGTCATTCAGCAGTAGCATTCTCAGACCTTAGTGTATTTTCAACCTATCAGTTTTATGGGAAATACAATTTTGATTTTGTGTTGTCAAACTTGAAATGTCATGCTATATGTAGATATGGACTTGAAAGTACGTATTATCTGTAGCCCTACATCATAAATGAACTTATTAGGAAGAAACAATCTTAACTAGAAATGATATAGACATGTACATCTTGACATCCATCCCTTTTAGCTTTAACAAGTGATGTAAATGAGAATTCACTTATAGCAGTACTTGTAAACTACCCATCCCCATTTCCCACTGATATGTCTGGTCACTCCAGTGTTAATGGGGCAAAAGTCCTATTGAAATATAGGTCATTACCTAAAAGTGGGTGGCTTGCGAAAGTTTTTTCCATTCATCTGTAAATGCATCCCTTTCTTTGTTTAATCAAATGACTATATGACTCCTTTCACTCATTTGGCGTCATAAGAGTCTTTGTGTCTCCCACTTATTGTTTTATAAGACAGAGCTCTTTATAGTCCTGGCCATAATTGTATGTCTTCTAAAGTTCACGAAGGTTGTGGGTTTTAGGTTTGTAAAAGAAAAAAAAAAACAAAACCCCATCAACATTGTTCAAAAAGCTAAGCAACAATATAGTCACTGCAATCAAGACTATGTGATTATAGCCTGCAATTCTCCTAATTGTGGCCAGGGTGGTTTCACTGTAGAGCCTTCTATTGAAATCTACAGCAGCATACTTGATTATGCTGTTGTCAGGATAGGAAAGAGAAGCTAACGATTAACAAATTGTCTCAGTGAAGGCCAATTTTAAAGGATCTTTAATCATGTTCTTGCACTAGAAGTAGGAGGATGACTTCACAAGACTCTTTTGAATTGATTGCTTCCCTAAATGTAATATGTGAGATAACTATTAGAGGGTTGATGGCTTCATTACCAACAACGACTGAGCGACAATTCTTATATGATTGTTTAATTCCATGTGCCAAAGAGAATTTAGTTTGCTAGTCACAGTGAAGAAACTAATCCTTGATTTTCCATCTTGATACTTTGTGCTCTAGAGTTAAAAGTGGACCACATCTTGAAGTGTTTCTGTGTTCTGCTGCTATTTTTATCCTTCGAAAAAATCTAAAAGCAACCTGAATGAATAGTTTTCAGAATGCTGTAATGAGCTATAAATTTATGTAATCTAAATTGGTCTCAATGTGGATTTAAAAAAAAATGAATGATATTTTACAAAAATAGAATTTTCCACTCTTTTTGTACAGTCTGGGGTCATTTTATATACCATTTCAAAGATGTATTTTTAGATTTTACTTTAATGTACATTCACATACAAAGATTGCATCATTATGCGATTTAAAGAGGACCTTTTACCAAATTTTTCTTATTGAACTAGACACAGGATGTAATAGTGGCTGTAGAGTGGAATAAAACATTCAGTTATTTTTGTAAATTAACCTCAACATTGCGGAGATATTAGCAAAGTATTTAACCCCTAATGAGTTAATTTTCATTAAGTCCAAGTGGGTGTCATCAGATAGTTTTCACTGAGGGCGTGCACTTCTTTTACCTGTATGATGGGGACCAATCATTATCAGGCAGCAACAGTCAAAGGAAAGAAGCACATGCCCCCCCACAATAGCTTAAAACAAGTTTCTCACTGTGTGAGGTACAGTACAGACCAAAAGTTTGGACACACCTTCTCATTCAAAGATTTTTCTGTATTTTCATGACTATAAAAATTGTAGAATCACACTGAAGGCATCAAAACTATGAATTAACACATGTGAAATTATACATTACACTTTACAAAAAAGTGTGAAACAACTGAAAATATGTCTTATATTCTAGGTTCTTCAAAGTAGCCACCTTTTGCTTTGATTACTGCTTTGCACGTAGAAAAGGTGAACGGATGGACTCTACATGCCTGGTTCCCACCGTGAAGCATGGAGGAGGTGGTGTGATGGTGTGGGGGTGATTTTCTGGTGACACTGTTGGGGATTATTCAAAATTGAAGCGGTGAGTGGTCCAGCTCACCCCAAACCATCTCGATTGGGTTCAGGTCTGGTGACTGTGGAGGCCAGGTCATATGGCGTAGCACCCCAACACTCTCCTTCTTGGTCAAATAGCCCTTACACAGCCTGGAGGTGTGTTTGGGGTCATTGCCCTGTTGAAAAATAAATGATGGTCCATCTAAAATGCTGCTGCAAGATGCTGTGGTAGCCATGCTGGTTCAGTATGCCTTCAATTTTGAATAAATCCCCAACAGTGTGAACAGCAAAGCACCCCACACCATCACAGTATGAAAATACAGAAAAATCGTTTGAATGAGAAGGTGTGTCCAAACTTTTGGTCTGTTACTGTATATGACTGGCACCCTGATTTCCTGTCTATCCTCCTGCATGAGTCAATGTGGATGTAGGGGCAGTGCAGCTGAGTTTAACTGTGTCACATTACAAGCCCTTTTATCAGCTCTCCTCCTTTCATAGTGTTGTTAGCTCTGCTGTACTTCTCTCCTTCCTCATTTTCTGTATGGAGCTGACACATCAAAATGTAAACATCACATTTGTACCTGTTGTGCTCAACTTGTCATGGCTCTGCAGTGAGATCAGAGCAGAGTGTCATTATATCTCACAAAGGAGTAGTTAAGCCTTGTTCTCACTGTACAGCGAGTACAATTTAAGTATAGCAGACATAAGTGTTATACTGACACATCTCTGGACAGGCAGTATGGGGGAGGGGCAGTACAGCAGAGCTGACATTGCTGTCACACTGTTTCCTGAATGTTGCTGCCTCATTACGATTGATCAGCATCATATGGGGAAAAGGAGTACATGCCCCCCATGAAAACAAGATGACAATGCCCTTTTGGATTTAAAGAAAATTAAATTATTAAGGATTAAATATTTTTTTTGTTAACAGAGTTCCATATCTAATGCCTTCAAATTTTTTTTGTACCTTTCTCATGACTGATAATTTTCAACAATGAGATCCCTTTGCTGTGTTGAAAGCTATTACAAATCATGGCTTTTCCAGTAAAATGTAATTGTGAAAATGTCAGTAAAATCCTTCCTAGAATGACTGATTTGTCTATGGGCTTAATCACTTCAAATGATAGCTGTGTATTCAACTATTTAATATGAGTTTAAATGTGATTGGCTAATTCTGAACACAACCATTATAAGAGAGTGTTCACACTTATACAAAGAACAAAGATGAATTTTCATCTCCACACAATAAGAGAAAAAAGAATAGATCTATCTGTGGCCAAACATTTTTGTTTCCCTGATCACAGCAGCATGGACATGAAATTACTGATATTAAAAGTCACTTGTCTTACCTATTGCATTATTCCTGTGTCCTGTTGTGCATAAATATGTGACTCTTCAGATTTTGTTTTAGTCTTTGCCTGATGAAGAGACCTGAGTAGTCTGGAAAGCTTGCAATTTGTTACCATCTTTTCAGTTAGCCATTTAAAGGTATCAACCACTGAGGACTCTCAATTCTAAATATTTTAATATTAAAAGGTAACTTCAAATCTCAGAGAGACAGAAACATTTGGGAGTACAAACTTATGATAACCTTTGACACACTCAGTGCAGGAATGAATGTTTCACATGGACCTATGTCTTTCTACATCTACTACTAAATGTGCTCCTGTGCTTATTTTGGGTATCACAACCATGGACTAGACCTCAGTCATAGGATAATAAAACTTTCACACTCCTTATTTAGAAAAATATTTAGACTTGAGAGTCCTCAGTGGTTGATACCTTTTAATGGCTAACTGAAAAGATGGTAACAAATTGCAAGCTTTCCAGACTACTCAAGTCTCTTCACTCCTTATCTATGAACTGTTTCTCCCCTTTCCATACTGATAGTTCTGCTTCACATTACTTGACTATTGCATTATTCCTTTGTCCTTTTGTGTGTAATATGTGACTGTTCAGATTTTGTGTACACTTTGCCTGATGAAGAGCCATTTAAAGCTATCAACCATTAAGGACACTCAAATTGTAATATTTTTATAGACTTATGCATTTATAAATTTAGACATGCATATATAAAGTTAATTATATATATAAATATACATGTATATACAGTGATTACGCCATTGATACTACACATAATATTTGTGTTCTTAATTTAGCTAGGCAAACTTTTTTAGACTACTGTAGATCTTTTTTTAATCTAATTATCATTATTAATTATGTGTGTATAGTAACCTGGGTGGTATGTCATAAATTTGCTTTACCGAGCTTTACCTCCTCTAATGGTAAAAAACTGTTGAAAGCCAAATGTTTTATTGGCTGCAATATTAAGCACATGATTTATGTAATTGAGCCAAAGTTAAATAGCTGTGCAGAGTAATTGTACTAAATTGGAAAGAGCTTGTTTGTCCTAGATAATATACCATTTATCATAATGCCCCAGGGAACTAAATATCTAAAATAGAGGTTGTGTAGGTTTGGGAATTGTTTATTTGAAAAATTAACTTTTAGTCAAAGTGAGCAATAAACTAATGTGCTCAGTCATAAGTGTCATCTATCATAAGTGTCATTCCAGTCAAGAATGGGACCTAATAGGAATATTCGCATCATCACAGGCATTTATGGAAAATCCACAGGATAAAAGTCTTATGCGTGTCTGACGTTTGCAGGTTCCTACTCCTAGACTTGCACTTAGTTCTAATGTGGAAGAGTAAGGATCTTTCATGTAGAAGCAATAGCTAGATTTTACTAATCATTACCAAATCTCTACTAGTCCTAACTGCTGCAGGCTTATACTTTTGTGTGTCTCAATAAAAGAGAGATAGAAAATAAAATGGCTTCAGGTAATAATGATAAAGTCTGGCTTTCTTGCTATACTTTTACAATAATTAGAGAAGCACTGCAATCAAAGCTTGTATCCTCTTAATATATTGCAGTCATCATATTATATAGCACTGTGTACTTACAATTGCTCATTTTGCCTTTCCACCAGGTAATTCTTCTCTTTTCCATTAATTCTATGACATCACATGATTAAATGTAGACAAATGGAAAAATGACCTGAAATTGCGCTGCTAATCTCCCACCAGCCGATGAAAGGACAGTGAAGGGTATTTGGAAGCAGTTTTTAAAAACACTTCATTGTCTCTAAGGCATATTTTTATCCATCACATGATTAAAAACAGACTAGCTGAATCCTTCTAAGAGCTATAAAGAACAAAGGAAGTCTATTTTCCAGGCATGAGTCATCCCCTCTTCAACCAACCCCTGATCCAGATGCTTTGCTCCTCCTCCCTGCTATAGGCCTTGCAATGATGGAGAACTGTTCTAATGCTGACTCATACAGGGAAAAGAGACTTCCTGTTTCTACATAGAGTTAGTCATTTTTTAATCACGTGATGTCATAGAATTTTACTGGGTAGAAGGGCAAAATGAGCAATTGTAAGTAGACAGTGCCATATAATATGATTACTGCAATATATTAAGTGGATAAAAACTTTGATACCAGTGCTTCTTTAATGACTGGATATGTTATAGTGCAGCTATTCTATAGTACAGTAAAAACTGGAGATTAATCTTTTATGTTAATGATTTCTTTCAGGCTCCGGGGCCTGCGGTGGCTGGAAGAAAGCTCTGCCTCCTTTCTTCACCATATACAACTCCACTCCCATCAGCGTCACAGTGCCATGTGACATGCACTTGTGGTGCCGGAATCCCGTGCCTGCTCTCTGCACTCGCGCAGTTATGGGTACCTATTTTACCTTCTATGGGCAGTGTCTTCATCAGTTTTTGTGCAGGCGTGGGGGAGTCACTGCAACTTCCGCTCCTGTGACCTCCAGACTGCGCAGCGATAAGGTGCTCTCCCCACTTAATTCTTCCTAACGATAAACATGCAGGGAGCAAGAAAATGGGGAGACCACCTTATCGTTGCACATGCAGGAGGTGACTGAAGTTGAAGTGGCTGTGACTTACTGCTCAGAAAACCAAAAAGACACTAGAAGGGCGAAAATGGTACCAATACCAGTGCGAGTGCAGGACACAGGGAAGGATTCGTCACATGGTATTGTGGCGCTGATGGGAGTGGGGTGGTATGATAATGAATACAGAAGACAGAGTTTTCTTCCAGGCACCGCACGTCCCAGAGTCTGGAAGAAATCATTAACATAAAGGATTAAAACTCTATTTCTCAACAACTAGACCACAGCTATGAGGCATACAGGTAAGACTATTTTAACCATTCACCTGTATGCCCATAGTAATAGCCACATCCCAGGAGGTGACAGATTCCTATTAAAAAAAACAATTGTACTCAACTGTAACTAAATCCTTTAAGCTATACACCATACACTATAAACAATACACAAGATTTCCCTGTTATGTGGGAAAGTAGTGCTCCCAGTAACAAAAGTTGACTAACTGAAAAAAACAACATGTGTTTCATCCATATGTCCAATTGATAGACAGCTTGACTGTGCTCATTGGTATTAGAGTGATCACAAAGTGGTTGTCAAGTAGTGGACTACTCCATTAAACTATATGTAACTAGTATGTGTGTGTGTATTGGCATGGGTATGGGAAAGGATGTATTGCAAAACTGCTCTTAGAGCCATGTATTTATCTAAGAACAATAGAAACTGCAATCTAAGAGCAATCAGATTTAGTGCAATTTGTGCTCCATTATGTCACTGAAACACTTTGTTTTGTGACTGTATCTCTAATATGGAACCTCTCCCATCAGTAAATCTGTCTGCTGTGGGTGCTTTATGCAGAAATAAATCTTTTGGCTATGTATTGGGACACTCTAAAAGGTTTTCTGAAAAATAATAAGAATATGCTTAGTAATGAGGCTATCAAGTGATGCCAAAGCTCATTAACCTTGTCATCGTAGATTTAGGAAATACATTTATCTTCCAACTGTCTTAGAGGTTGTTAAAATGCAAACAATTCTCTGTAGTAATCTAAAATATCAGGGGAGTTCTGTATATTTGTGGTCCTAAGGTTAGGCTCCCATGATGTGTAATTGGTTATTTTTTGATGTGGCTGATTTTTTTGCAACATTTTTGCAACTATTAGGTAAATTAGGTTGATTGCATTTTTTCATTGCATATTGCATTGTTTTTTACATGCATTTTTATCGTGTTTTTGATGCTCCGTTTTTGTCTCTTGTTGGTTTGTCATGTTTTGAATAAAGCTGCTTTGTTTTTGATACTTCCTGATATTTGATTTTGACAAAACTTTATTGATACAGTCACATATGGATTACATGTAGTTTTCGTGCATTTGTGCAGCACATTTTATTCATGTTATTCAATTCTATGAGAAAAAATCCACATAAAATCTGCATACCCAGAAAAGAAATTGAGATATTCAAGGTTTAACCCCTTAACCCCAAGGATGGTTTGCACATTAATGACTGAGCCAATTTTTACAATTCTGACCACTGTCCCTTTATGAGGTCATAACTCTGGAACACTTAAATGTATCCCGGTGATTCTGACATTGTTTTCTCATGATGTATTGTACTTCATGCTAGTGGTAAAATTTATTTGATATAACAAGTTTATTTGTGGTGAAAAAACGGAAATTTAGCAAAAAATTTTGAAAATTTCGCAGTTTTCCAACTTTGAATTTTCATGCCCTTAAATCACAGAGATATGGCACACAAAATACTTAATAAATAACATTAACCCACATGGTTACTTTACATCAGCACAATTTTGGAGCGAAATTTTTTTTTTTGTTAGGAAGTTATAAGGGTTAAAAGTTAAACAGCGATTTCTCATTTTTACAATACCATTTTTTGGGGGGACCCACATCACAATTGAAGTCACTTTGAGGGGTCTATATGATAGAAAATAACCAAAAGTGACACCATTCTAAAAAACTGCACCCTCAAGGTGCTCAAAACACATTCAGGAAGTTTATTAACCTTTCTGGTGCTTCACAGGAATTTTTGGAATGTTTAAAAAATGAATATTTAACTTTTTTTTCACAAAAAATGTACTTCAGATCCAATTTTTTTATTTTACCAAGTTTAACAGGAGAAGTTGGACCCCAAAAGTTGTACAATTTGTCCTGAGTACGCTGATACCCCTTATATGCAGGTAAACCACTGGGCGCATGGCAGAGCTCGGAAGGGAAGGAGCGCCATTGACTTTTCAAGGCAAAATTGGCTGGAATTGAGATTTGACACCATGTTGCGTTTCGAGAGCCCCTGATGTGCCTAAACAATGGAAACATCCCACAAGTGACAGCATTTTGAAAACTAGACCCACTTAGAAACTTATCTAGATGTGTGGTGAGCACTTTGAACCCCCAAGTGTTTATAACGTACAGCCGTAAAAATAAAAAATCATATTTTTTTACAAAAATTATCTTTTCGCCCCAATATTTTATTTTCACAAGGGTAACAGGAGAAATTAGACCCCAAAAGTTGTTGTCCAATTTGTCTGAATATGCCGATATCTTACTTATGAGGGTAAATCATTGTTTGGGCGCACAGCAGAGCTCGGAAGGGAAGGAGCACCGTTTGACTTTTTTAATGCAGAATTGGCTGGAATTGAGATCGGATGCCATGTCGCGTTTGGAGAGCCCCTGATGTGCCTAAACAGTGGAAACCCTCAATTCTAACTCCAACCCTAACCCGACACACCCCTAACCTAATCCCAGCCTTAGCCATAACCCTAACCACATACCTAACAATAACCACTCCTAACCCTAATCCCAACCCTAACCCTAATCCCAAACCTAATCCTAATCAAACCCTAACCCTAATCCATACCTAACCCTAACTTTAGCCCCAACCCTAACTCTAACTTTAGACCCAGCTCTAACTTTAGCCTATCCCTACCCTAATCCTAACCCTAATGGGAAAATGGAAATAAATACTTTTTTTGTTTATTATTTTTCCCTAAGTGGGTGATAAAGGGGGTTTGTTTTATTATTTACAGTGGGCTTATATAGCAGGTTTTTACGTTTTGCAGCTGTCACACGCTAAAAGACGTTTTTTTATGCAAAAAAAATAGTTTTTGCATCACCACATTTTGAGAGCTATAAAGTTTTCCATATTTTGGCCCACAGAGTCATGTGAGGTCTTTTTTTTGTGGGACAAGCTTTCGTTTTTATTGGTAACATTTTTGGGGGCACATGACATTTTTTGATCGCTTTTTATTCCGATTTTTGGGAGGTAGAATGAACAAAAACCAGCAATTCATGAATTTCTTTTGGGGGGCGTTTATACCATTCCGCGTGTGGTAAAATTGTTAAAGCAGTTTTATTCTTCGGGTCAGTACAATTTACAGTGATACATCATTTATATAATTTTTTATGTTTTACAAAGGGCCCATTGTTGTGAATAGGCTGGAAAATGAGTTCTGAGCAGGAAGCTCCCTCTGGTGGTTACAAATGGTACTGGACTGTCCAGTGAAGATTGTGAGGATTGGGAATCAGGTGTTATGACTGGTCTTATATAAGGGAGTCGCCTTCATCAGGGTTGCGGTGATCAATTGTTCTGGTCTCAATCCTTGATTCTGTTTCCTTGGTAGCCTGCTGTGTCGTGTCTGAATCTCCTGCTAACAGATAAGACATTTTCTTCTTTTTGCTTTTGTGCTTGATTTTTGCATTTTGTCCTGCACTTTCTGTGGGGGCCTTCAAGGTCCCTTCTGGGGGCTTTTGCCCTTTCAGTTCAGTTCAGCCACTGATGTTTGTACATTTGCTTTTTCCAGTTTTTTCAGTGGCTGCTGTTTGTTTTTGGTTACACCAGAGAACTAATTTAGGTGGTAGAGGTCGTGTGATCTCAGGTGTTTTGAAATTAGTAGAGTTGGTGCTTTTCAGGGTTTTTTGGGATTGCAGTACGTGCCCTTCCTATCCTTTCTATTTAGTAAGTTTGGACCCCAACGTTTGCTCATACTATTTTCTGTCTGTGTCAGTATTTCTTCTTGTCTAACCGCCTTACATGTTTGGGGGCTTTCTATGTTCTTTGGGGATCTGCTCCGGGGCAGATAGCTTTCCTCTTTCTATTCTTTTTGGTGTAGTTAGTTTCTAGGCTGTGACGAGGCGTCTAGGACCAACGTAGGAACGCTCCACGGTGACTCTAGTTGTGGTGGTTAGTCAGGGTACTGCAATCTCATAGTTTCCAACTGCTCTGGTGTATTTCCTTTTTTGCCTGATCTCCTCAGCTACCAAATCATAACAATATCACCGGCCAAAACTGAAAATTATATGGTACTTACAGAAGGGAAAAATATTGTGGAAAGAAAAAAGTTGTCAGAGTTGTCAGATTTTTTTTTTTTTTTTTTTGTTTGTTGCATTTTTTTTTTCCCTCTGTATCTCTGGGTGCTGAGGAGGATTTTTTTTTTTTCTCTCTTTAATGGAGTTTGCACAGTTGTCTGGCCGTGTGGATCAGCTTGCCACTGAAGTTCGGAGTATTGCTACCTATCTTGCTAGGTTGCCTGTTGTGGAACCTAGGATCCCCATGCCAGATTTGTTTTTAGGGGATCGAGCTAAGTTTCTGAATTTCAAAAATAACTGTAAATTGTTTTTTGCCTAAAAAGTCTTCAGGGAACGCAGCGCAGCAGGTTCAAATTGTCATCTCTCTCCTGGCGGCGACCTCAGGATTGGGCTTTTTCCCTGACACCTGGGGATCCTGTTTTGAGTGATGTTGATGCGTTTTTTCAGGCTTTGGGGTTATTGTACGATGAGCCTAATGTCACTGATCAAGCTGAAAAAACTTTGTTGGAATTAAGTCAGGGGCTTGAGGACGCTGAGTTATACTGTCAGAGATTCCGTAAGTGATCAGTCCTGACCAAATGGAATGACGACGCTTTGGCAGCTCTTTTTCGGAAGGGACTGTCAGATAATATAAAGGATGTTATGGTGGGATTCCTGTTCCCTCTAGTCTCAATGATTCTATGTCATTAGCGATTCAAATTGACAGACGTTTGCGTGAGCGGAAAGGTATGCGTGGAATAATGTTGCCTTGTGAACCTGCTTCTGAATCCATGCAGTGTGATAGAGTGGTTTCTGGGGCACAGCGTCATGAATTTCGAAAGCGCAATGGGTTATGTTTCTACTGTGGTGATGCCTCTCATGCTATTTCAGTCTGCCCTAAGCGGGGAAGACGTTTTGCACGCTCAGTTGTCTTGGGTAGTGTTCAGACTAAGTTTTTATTAACTGTTACCCTGATATGCTCTCTGTCCTCATTTTCTGCTCAGGCTTTTGTTGATTCTGGAGCAGCTATTAACCTGATGGATTTTGATTTTGCTAAACGTTGTGGGTTTCCCTTGATACCCCTACGGAAGTCTATTCCCCTACTGGGGATCGATTCTACCCCTTTGGCTGAGAATAAACCTCAGTTCTCTACTCAGGTGATAATGAGGGTAGAACCTGATCATCAGGAGAGTTGCAAATTTTTGGTTCTGTATAATCTGCATGACATTATCGTACTGGGTTTCCTTGGTTACAGTCTCATAATCCTGTTTTGGATTGGAAATCTGTGTCTGTTACCAGTTGGGGCTGCCAATGTGTTAATACCAACACTCCTGTTTTTTCTGCCTCCCCCCAGGCTCAGGATGTTCCTGACTTTTTGATTGATTTTTCTGATGTGTTTAGCGAAAGTAAATCTGCATCCTTACCTCCCCATAGGAGCTATGACTGCGCTATTGAATTAGTGCCTGGTAGTAAATTCCCTAAAGGTCGCCTTTTTAACTTGTCTGTACCTGAATATGACGCTATGCGGTCTTATATCAAGGAGTCATTGGAGAAGGGTCATATCAGACCATCCTCTTCACCCTTAGGTGCCGGTTTTTTCTTTGTGGCCAAAAAGGATGGTTCATTAAGGCCGTGTATTGATTATCGTCTTCTTGAACAATATTACAGTGAAATATCAATATCCGTTACCCTTGATCTCTGATCTGTTTTCCAGGGTGAAAAACGCTACTTGGTTTACCAAGCTTGACCTCAGGGGGGCATATAACCTTATTCGCATTAAGCACGGGGATGAATGGAAGACGGCATTTAATACCCCTGAAGGGCATTTTGAGTACCTTGTGATGCCCTTTGGGCTCACAAATGCTCCTTCTGTCTTCCAGTCCTTCATGAATGACATTTTCAGGGATTTTGTGGATAAATTTATGATTGTTTATTTGGATGATATCTTGATTTTTTCCAATGACTGGGACTCTCATGTAAAACATGTTCGGACTGTGTTCCAGATTTTGAGAGAGAATGCTCTGTATGTGAAGGGATCAAAGTGTCTTTTTGGCGTTCAGAGGATCTCATTTCTGGGATTCATTTTGTCCCCATCTGTTATTGAAATGGACCCGGTCAAAGTTCAGGCCATCTGTGATTGGGTCCAACCTACTTCATTAAAGGCTCTTCAAAGATTCTTGGGTTTTGCCAATTTTTATCGTAAATTTATTGGTAATTTCTCTGTTATTGTTAAACCATTAACTAAGTTGACCAAGAAGGGTTCTGATGTGGTGAATTGGCATCCTGAGGCAGTCTCTGCATTTCAGGAACTTAAGCAGAGATTCACTTCTGCTCCTGTTCTACGGCAGCCTGATGTTTCTCTACCAATTTCAGGTGGAGGTGGATGCCTCTGAAATTGGGGCAGGTGCCGTTTTGTCCCAAAGAGATCCAGAGACCTCTAAAAGTAACCCTTGTGCCTTTTTCTCTCGAAAATTTTCTCCCACTGAACGTAATTATGACGTGGGTAATCGGGAGTTATTAGCCATGAAGTGGGCTTTTGAAGAGTGGAGACATTGGCTGGAGGGAGCCAAACATCAGGTGGTGGTCCTTACGGACCATAAGAATCTAGTTTATCTGGAATCTGCCAAGCGACTTAATCCTAGACAGGCCAGGTGGGCCTTGTTTTTCACACGTTTTAATTTTGTGGTTTCATTTCTTCCTGGCACTAAAAATGTTAAGGCGGATGCCCTCTCGAGGAGTTTCCTGGCGGACTCTCCTGAGTTATCTGATCCTTCTGTTATTTTGAAAGAGGGTGTAGTTCTTTCCGCCATCTCGCCCAATTTGAGACTGGCTCTGGAGGGGTGTCAGGAGGATAAGCCCGAGCGCTGCCCTGTTGGGAAATTGTTTGTCCCGGACCAGTGGAAAAAGAGTGTAATGTCTGAGATTCATTGTTCCGCGTTGGCCGGTCATCCCGGAATTTTTGGTACCAGAGACTTGGTTAGTCGGTCCTTTTGGTGGTCTACCTTGTCTCGTGATGTCAGGGAGTTTGTGCAGTCCTGCGGGACTTGCTCTCGCTCCAAGCCTTGCTCTCGTTCTAGTGGTTTGTTGATGCCATTACCTGTGCCCAAGAGACCATGGACCCATATCTCTATGGATTTCATTTCCGACCTCCCTGTTTCTCAGAGAATGACCGTCATCTGGGTGATTTGCGATAGGTTTTCCAAGATGATACATCTTGTGCCATTACCTAAGTTGCCTTCCTCCTCTGAATTGGTGCCTTTGTTCCTTCAGCACGTGGTTCGTTTACACGGCATTCCTGAGAACATTGTGTCTGACAGAGGAGTCCAGTTTGTTTCCAGATTTTGGAGGACCTTTTGTTCTAAATTGGTGTTCAATTGTCTTTCTCCTCGGCGTTTCATCCTCAGACCAATGGTCAAACTGAGAGAACAAACCAGACATTGGAGACTTATCTAAGATGCTTTGTGTCTGCTGATCAGGATGACTGGGTCTCTTTTTTGCCTTTGGCTGAGTTTGCTCTTAATAATAGGGCTAGCTCTGCCACTTTGATGTCTCCATTTGTCTGTAATTCTGGGTTTCACGCTCGATTTTCTTCAGGACAGACGGAGGCTTCTGTCTGTCCAGGTGTTGACTCTGTTGTGGAGCGTATGCAACAGATTTGGGACCAGGTAGTGGAGAGGTTGTCCCTCTCTCAGGAGAGGGCCCAGCGGTTTGCTAACCGGCATAGGACTGATGGTCCTCGGTTTAAAGTGGGGGACTTGGTCTGGTTGTCCTCAAGAAATATTCCTATGAGAGTGGCATCTCCTAAATTTAAGCCTAGGTTCATTGGACCTTATAAGATCATGGAGATTCTTAATCCTGTTTCTTTTCGTTTGCTTCTTCCAGGGACATTTAAGATCCATAACGTGTTCCACAAGTCCTTGTTGAAGAGGTTTGTTGAGCCAGTGGTTCCTACTACTGTGCCTCCTGACCCTGTTTTGGTTGAGGGCAATCTGGAGTATGTGGTTGAGAAAATATTGAATTCTCGTTTTTCTAGACGGAAACTCCAGTATTTGGTTAAATGGAGAGGTTATGGTCAGGAAGACAATTCTTGGGTGTTTGCTTCTGACATCCATGCTAGGAGACTCATCCGTGCTTATCATAGAACTCATCCTGACCGACCTGGTTGTTCAAATGAGGGTTCGGTGACCCCTTCTCAAGGGGGGGTACTGTTGTGAATAGGCTGGAAATGAGTTCTGAGCAGAAGCTCCCTCTGGTGGTTACAAACGGTACTGGACTGTCCAGTGAAGATTGTGAGGATTGGGAATCAGGTGTTACTGACTGGTCTTATATAAAGGAGTCGCCTTCCATCAGGGTTGCCGGTGATCAATTGTTCTGGTCTCAATCCTTGATTCCTGTTTCCTTGGTAGCCTGCTGTGTCGTGTCTGAATCTCCTGCTAACAGATAAGACATTTTCTTCTTTTTGTTTTTGTGCTTGATTTTTGCATTTTGTCCTGCACTTCTGTGGGGGCCTTCAGGGTCCCTTCTGGGGGCTTTTGCCCTCTCAGTTCAGTTCAGCCACTGATGTTTGTACATTTGCTTTTTCCAGTTTTTTCAGTGGCTGCTGTTTTGTTTTTGGTTACACCAGAGAACTAATTTAGGTGGTAGAGGTCGTGTGATCTCAGGTGTTTTTGAATTAGTAGAGTTGGTGCTTTTCAGGGTTTTTTGGGATTGCAGTAAGTGCCCTTCCTATCCTTTTCTATTTAGTAAGTTTGGGCCCCAACGTTTGCTTATACTATTTTCTGTCTGTGTCAGTATTTCTTCTTGTCTAACCGCCATTACATGTTTGGGGGCTTTCTATGTTCTTTGGGGATCTGCTCCGGGGCAGATATCTTTCCTCTTTCTATCTTTAGGTGTAGTTAGTTTCTCAGGCTGTGACGAGGCGTCTAGGACCAACGTAGGAACGCTCCACGGCTGCCTCTAGTTGTGGTGGTTAGTCAGGGTACTGCAATCTCATAGTTTCCAACTGCTCTGGTGTATTTCCTTTTTTGCCTGATCTCCTCAGCTACCAAATCATAACAGCCCATGAGTGCTTTTCAAAATCCACAGCATGCTCACTATGTTGCAGAAAAGCCACAGATTTTAACTTTAACTAGGGGGATTTTTAGAAAATCCAAGGCAAAATCTGTACAAAGATTTAGGCTGTCTGCACATATTGCGTTTTGCGGTGTTGGCTGATGAGAGACTAGCAGTCCTTTCACCCTATGCCTGCTGTCGCTGATAACAGCAAGAGCTGGCGCTGCTGATGGGTGTAGTCATCAGCCAGTGCCTTTGCTCAAAGTAAAGAATGAAAAGATAAATTAAATAAATATTGTGATAAAAATAAAAAACACAATATACTAACCTTTACCTAATCCCTGAAGCCCTTTGTCTCCTGTAAAAAAATCAAAAATCAAAAACATCATATACTCACTTTAACACATGCCCATGCAACCTGGAAAAGAGAAAAAATAATAAACCACCATATCTCCACCTATCCACCATAATCCATACTTTCCCACGATGATTCGGATCACTTCGGCAGTGTGTAGTGCTGAACTGCGATGAGAAAGTTCACCGAAGTTCATCAGCTGATGAGCCCCAGTGATCTCACAGCACTACCACTGCATGAGAAAGTTCTGTGGTGGTTGAGAGTTGATGTTTTTAGTCTAGGAGAGGGCCAATAACCATGGCCCTTTCCTAGGCTATTAATTTAAGCCCGCAGCTGTTTGCCTAGCCTTTGCTGGTTAGAATTTATAAGGGGACCCTACATCAATTTTTTTCTGGGGTCTCTCTGTAAACTAGCCAGTAAAGGTGAAGCTGTGAGTTCATATTAATAGCCTGGGGACCTTTGGATATTGGCTCCTTCCCAGAATATTAACATCAGCCGTGAGCCGTCAGCTTTTCCTATGCTGGTTGTGAAAATTACATAAGAGCCCAAGCCATTTTTTTCATTTTTTTTAATAAATGAAAAAATGAATGTCAGAGTGGGAGCCCGCCGATATGAACTGGAATAACCCCACGTGAGTCACTGCCACGAGGTATTGAGGTGTGCGCCGAGTTCTGCCTATTGGAGTATGCGCCCACGATCTTGAATAGCAGCGGTTTGGAAGCAGCTCACCTGCACTGCATCTAAACTGCTGCATTCTATGATACAAACACAGTGTATGGGATTTATAGAAATCGGGTCACCGATAGGTCGACATAAGAACCAGAGCTCTGCAGCAGACCTCTATGGTTGTCATCACCAAATTGCTATGAGCGCCGCCCCGTAGTCGGCATTCATAGCAAGTGAGCAATTCTACTACACACAGGCTATTTGATCATCGCCTGTGTGTAGCAGAGGCGATCAAAGTAAGAAGTCCAACATGGGAATACTATTATACCACATATTGGAAAGGGGTTAAAGACCAAGCCACATTTTTAAAATTTGACATGGTAATCATGATGGAATCCTTAAACATATCCCAGTAATTTTGAGAGAGCTTTTTAAAAACACATTGAACTTTATGATAGAAGTAAATTTAGGGCAATAGTTTTTGCATTATTTTTTTAAGTGACATCTTTATTATTTTGGTCAGAATCATACCGATACCAGATTTATTTTTTTTATGCTTTACTACAGTACTTTTACACACAAGAAAAACAATATTCTACAAAACATAATTTGTGTTTGCATCACAATTTTAGCAGTAGCTTTTTACTTGATCATGGAGCAATGTAAGGGCTTCTTTTTTCCACGCATTCGCTGTACGCGAGAAATAACATGACAGTGTTACAGTGTGGGTTGTCTCAGATGCAAGGATAACAATTATGTTTATTTTTTTCTGTTTATTTTCATTTTTTAAAAAATAAAAGCTATGTTTTTAAGGCAAAACAGTGTTCTGTGATTTTTTTTGTAACTTGTTTTAAAATGGTACTTTAACTTACTAGCTTTGCCCGTGCAACATTTTCGCACATTGGTCGTCGGGGGCGCAGGCAATTTCAGAAAAAGTAAGCTGGTCAAATGTAAATATATTTCATGAGATGATGAACACAGACAGGTATTTATATATGTAGCTTGGTAATACAATAAATTGGTTTGATAAGTAGAGGCCAAAAATGTCTTCCAGTTGAGATGCCACCTGCAGGTCCTTGTGTCTTTCTGAAGGTTTATGAAAATAAATGTTTAAACTGTATTTAGTGATAAAATTGTGAATGTGTGGTTTGTTTGGCTCTTTTCTTGCTGAAGGGGGCAAGTTTACCTTTCAAATGGTGTATCATTTGTGTGTGTGGGGCAAAGTAATCAGTGAAAAAGCAGTGCATGTTTACAAATGTGTTTGCATATGTGCCTCACCTGCAGTGAAGTGTGCAATCCTCCAATTTGGCTAAAATAGGCTGGGCAAGCAGTTTGGCAAGCTGGAAAGCCCCAAGGCAAATGTTTGGATTTGTTTGTGATGTCTGTAAGCAGCTTTGTGGTAGTGTGGTTTGAGGTACTGTGGTGCCACCTGCAGGTCATTTTTCCTTACTGGAGGTTTATAAAAATTAATGCTTAAACTGTATTTTGTGATCAAATCGTGGATGTATGGTTTGTTTGGCTATTTTCTTGCTGAATGGGGCAAGTTTACCTTTCAAATGGTGTATCATTTGTGTGTGTGGGAGCAGTATGAACAGAGATACAAAGGATTCACCGAAAAGCAGTGTTTAGAAATAATAGAATAGATTTTTAATTTTTTAGTGCCAGTATGGGACTTGAATATTTTTTACTGGCTTGTAAGTAGAAAGCAAAGCAGAATTCTCTAAAAAATAGTAGCATCACTGTCGGACTGGGCAGCCAATGGCCCACCAGTAATCAACTCCAGGGTTACTTTTCAGCTACATGCAAATGTGACATTATCCTTAATCACAAATTTATATAACAATGAACCGGGTAGATTGTTAAATGAATAAAATGCTACCTATGTCTGTGCACAGTGATTCATGTTTATAGTGCTAAATACTGCTCATATAAGAGGGTAATGGGATACTCTTGCAGAGGAGCCCACCGGAGGATTCTCCTGTTCTTCCGTGGGCCAGTCCAAGCCTTAGTAGCATTAAGGATATATCTCAAAACAAATCAGCAAAAAACTTTGCACAAATTTAGATAAAAAAATGGATTTCAACATTAAGATGAGGCATTGCATGATTAACTCTAAAATTACAGACATACAATGCTTGTGTCATGCCACACACCATATTGATCTTTATGCCTAGACATGTTATCACTGTCAGACAGTTAGTGAAAAAGAAATCAAAGCATTGAACTTACATGTATCAGGCTTTAGATGACTGTTTGTAATTCCAAAATATTGTGGGTTTTCAATGACAGGAATCTTTGTCATACCAATGATAACTGCATCAGGGCCACCTTCTGAGGAAGATGGTGTATTGCTGCCATTGGAGATATGATGAAGAGGGCTGGCTGAGTCATCGTCATTGCTAATCACAGAGGAAGGACCTGGAATTAGAAGTAAGTTTTGTTATTTTTTTGTCACATAGTAAAGATGTATGTAGAAAAATACTCTCAGACACCATTTTATTGACTGCTTTTATATTGCATTAAAGGGAAGCTGCCATTAGAAAATTGTCTAAATTAGGTTGTCATCTTCAATGTATTCCTAAAACAAAATTGAAAATGTTTTTTTTACATATTAAAATCTGTATTAAAAACAAAAAATAGAAGTCTTGAAATTCTCACACTGGCCACTGGGGATTTTGTGGACTCTAATTTCAGGAAACAACACATGTACATAGCCACAATGAATAGACACCAACACTATCTTTTGTATTGAAGAATCTAATGAACCTGTGCTCAGGAAGATGGAGCAAGGTCAAGTGTTACATCGGCTACTGTAAATGGTAGATCATGTCATATCAGCTGTGTATAGAAGTGTTATCGTTCATTGTAATTCTGCCTCTGATGATATGGAGCCTGCTGTAAAACTGTTCCTGAAATTACAGGAAGTATGAGTCTAAAAAAAATCCATTGACCAGTGTCAAAATTGTAAGGTTATTATGTTGGAATTTTTAATAAAGTTTGTGATAGGAAAAACAAACATTGACTTTAAAAAAAATGCAAGTAATGCAGAAACCTGATTTAAAAAATGGGTTATTTTCTGCTCATGTTTTTTTCCCTCAGTTTACTTATGCCCCAATTTTTTAAATAGTAATAAAACTAAGAAGGTGCAACAGGCAAGTGAGATCAAAGAGGGGGAAGAGAAACAGGGTGGAGCTGCTGGGATATTATTATATTTCTCCCTCAAATGAGAGTCCCAAATACTTTGAGTCCTCTTTGCATATCATAAGAATGGCGGTAACAGATTGATGTAGATGATTGATGGAGACGATACTGTAAAATATGGATACATTAAATTCTGCATGGTTGCGGTAGCAACACACAAATTCAGTCTTGGCCTTCCATGTTTGAACTCTACGCAAGCAACCGCTACATCAGCTTTCAGAAATGTTATGATGAATGGCCCAATAATGGCACATGCTTGCTTGTGTGACAAATTAACTATTTACATGAACTTCCCATAATGCTGCATTGGCTAAATCCCATTGCAGTGTAGGCCACGTCGCTCACACGTTCTGGAAAGCAAAATATCCAGGAATCACAAATGAGACAGCGATCTTTGGAAGCGTAACTTTAAAAAGGCAGATTTCTGCTGACAAGGGTGTCACCGTGTGCCCCTCATGAATCATGTAGACACTGTAAAGTGCCTAAACTCTGCTTATCCAGATTAAACGGGGTCACTTAATTACTTGTCACACTGATCTAAGAAGCCAGATTTTGACAGACATTATTGACTCTGGCTTGTCACGCTGCATATTCCTGTTACTGGCAGTGTGTGTGCCATCCCTTCATTTTATATATTCGTGTACCTTGGGAAATGACATTTATCATTGCATGATTTACTGTTTCCATGGGTTTAGGGCAGTAAATAAGTAGAGCTGTCATGATTTTTCTGAAAAAAAAACATAATTTTGCAACATTTATGAAAACAGAAAGAAAAGTGATGATCTTACAGTAAATGCACTGTTTGTTTTAATGGTGCAAAACATTTATTATGCTCCCACATGTATGTCTGCTATTATATATTTCAGGATAATGCACTAGATGTAATTCAGGCTAGGTAGAAAAATAGAAACCAGTAGCCATTATCTACAATTCATGCTTACCTGTAACTTATCTGCCCTATATAGTATTTGCTCCATGGCTACTTTTTGGTTCGGTTCCATTAGAAGAGAATTGTGATATTTGACTACATCTTAAAAGGAACCTGTCACCATGAAAATTCAGTCCAATCTGCAAGTAGCATGTTATAGCACAGGGGGAGTGGAGTATACTGATATAGAGTTTTGTAAGAAAGATTCTGTATAATCTGAGCTATAATCATATAAACCTCTGCTCTGACTGGGTCTTTCACGACAGTGAGCTATGCTATCAGTGACTGAAAGACATCTGTGTATGTACACTTAAAGGAAGACAGCTGTCAGTCACTCATAGGACTGCCCACTGGACTAAAAGTCCCAGACAGAGCAGAGCTTTATGTGATTGAAACACAAGATATAATTAATCTTTACTGACAAAACTGTACTGCTCAAAAAAATAAAGGGAACACTCAAATAACACATCCTAGATCTGAATGAATGAAATATTCTCATTGAATACTTTGTTCTGTACAAAGTTGAATGTGCTGACAACAAAATCACACAAAAATAATCAATGGAAATCAAATTTATTAACCAATGGAGGCCTGGATTTGGACTCACAGACAAAATTAAGGTGGAATGTAATGTCCTTAAAACAAGTCAAAATGATGCTCAGTAGTGTGTATGGCTTCCACGTGCCTGTATGACCTCCTTACAATGCCTTGGCATGCTCCTCATGAGGCAGCGGATGTTCTCCTGATGGGTCTCCGCCCAGACCTGGACTAAAGCATCTGCCAACTCCTGGACAATATGTGGTACAATGCGAAGTTGGTGTATGGAGCGAGACATGATGTCCCAGATGTGCTCAGTCGGATTCAGGTCTGGGGAACGGGCGGGCCAGTCCATGCCTTCATCTTGCAGGAACTGCTCACACACTCCAGCCACATAAGGTCTGGCATTGTCCTGCATTAGGAGGAACACAGGGCCAACTGCACCAGCATATGGTCTTATAAGGGGTCTGAGGATCTCATTTCGGTACCTAATGGCAGTCAGGCTACCTCTGACGAGCACATGGAGGGCTGTGCGGCCCTCCAAAGAATTGCCACCCCACACCATTACTGACCCACTGCCAAACTGGTTATGCTGAAGGATGTTGCAGGCAGCAGATCACTCTTAATGGCGCCTCCAGACTCTGTTATGTTTGTCACATGTGCTCAGTGTGAACCTGTTTAATCTGTGAAGAGCACAGGGCGCCAGTGACGAATTTGCCAATCGTGGTGTTCTATGGCAAATGCCAAGCGTCCTGCATGGTGTTAGGCTGTGAGCACAACCCCATCTGTGGTCGTCGAGCACTCAGACCATCCTCATGGAATCAGTTTCTAACTGTTTGTGCAGACACATGCACATTTGTGGCCTGCTGGAGGTCATTTTGCAGGGCTCTGGCAGTGCTCCTCCTGCTCCTCCTTGCACCAAGGTGGAGGTAGCGGTCCTGTTGCTGGGTTGTTGCCCTCCTACGGCCCCTCCACATCTCCTGGTGTCCTTGCCTGTGTCCTGTTAGTGCCTCCAGCCTCTGGACACTACGCTGACAGACACAGCAAACCTTCTTGCCACAGTTCGCATTGATGTGCTATCCTGGATGAGCTGCACTACCTGAGCCACTTGTGTGGGTTGTAGAGTCCGCCTCATGCTACCACGAGTGTGAAAGCACAACCAACATTCAAAAGTGACCAAAACATCAGCCAGAAAGCATTGGTACTGAGATGTGGTCAGTGGTCCCCACCTGCAGAACCACTCCTTTATTGAGTGTCTTGATAATTGCCAATAATTTCCATCTGTTGTCTATTCCATTTGCACAACAGCATGTGAAATTGATTGTCAATCAGTGTTGCTTCCTAAGTGGACAGTTTGATTTCACAGAAGTTTGATTTACTTGGAGTAATATTCTGCTGTTTAAGTGTTCCCTTTATTTTTTGAGCAGTGTATATATCAATCTGCTCAGTTCCCCTGCTCTACAACATGGTGCATGCAGATTGGACTGTTTTTTCATGGTGTCAGGTTTGCCTTAAAGAAGCATTCCGGTTAAGTTATTATATTCATTAAATGTGTGTATATACAATCATGGTTGAATGTGTTGGCACCCTTGAAACATATTTTGTTATACACATATTTATTTCCTTTGTGTAGTGGAACAACACAAAAAACTGAAAAAAAAGGCAAATTGGACATAATTTCACACAAAATCCCCAAAATGGGCCTGACAAAATTGTTCCACTTTTCCAAAATTGTGGGCAAACAATTTTGTTTCAAGCATGTGATAGGCAGCCGCCCCCCCCCCAGAAGCAGGGGCACACGGTGAAAGAACCGGCCCGTCGGCCCTCCGACATTGAACTGACAGTTCAGTGCCGGCGGGCCCTTTAATCGCGGGCGGAATGTGATGAGGAAGGCCTTGCGGCCTTCCATATGCAGCACAGGCGATGTAATCGTCATCACGCCGCCTGCGCGCCCTGATGACGTCACTCCGCCTGTGCCAGGAGAAGACGGAGTCCAGCACGCGCTTCTTCAGAGCAGCGGGGGAGATAGGTGACTACTGGCATTTTTTTTTACCCGGGCCCGGCCTATGGGGGATTATGCTGGCTATTGTGGGATTATGCTGGCTATGGGGGATATTGCTGGCTATTGTGGGATTATGCTGCCTATGGGAATTATGCTGGCTATTGGGGGATTATGATGGCTATGGGGGGATTATGCTGGCTATTGGGGGATTATGCTGGCTATGGGGGATTATGCTGGCTATTGTGGGATTATGCTGCCTATGGGGATTATGTTAGGGATTTCTGGCTATGGGGGATTATGCTGTCTATGGGGGATTATGCTGGCTATTGGGGGATTATGCTGGCTATGGGGGATCATGCTGGCTATGGGGGATTATGCTGCTTATGGGGGATTATGCTAGCTATTGGGGGATTATGCTGGCTATTGGGGACTATGCTGCCTATTGGGGACTATGCTGCCTATGGGGGATTATACTTCCCTATGGGGGATTATGCTGGCTGTTGGGGGACTATGCTGGCTATGGGGGATTATGCTGGCTATTGGGGGATTATGCTGACTATTGGGGGATTATGCTGGCTATGGGGGATAATGCTGGCTATTGGAGGATAATGCTGGCTATTGGGGGATTATGCTGGCTATTGGGGACTATGCTGCTTATGGGGGATTATGCTGCCTACTGGGGACTACTATGCTGCCTATTGGGGATATGCTGCCTATGGGGGATTATGCTGCCTATTGAGGACATACGCTGCGTATTGGGGACCTATGCTGCCTATTGGGACATTTACCTGCCTATTGGGGACCTATGCTGCCTATTGGGGACCTATGCTGCCTATTGGGGACCTATGCTGCATATTGGGGACCTATGCTGTCTATTGAGGACATATGCTCTCTATTGAGGACATATGCTGGCTATTGGGGGATTATGCTGGCTATGGGGGATTATGCTGTCTATGGGGGATTATGCTGGCTATTGGGGGATTATGCTGGCTATGGGGGATTATGCTGGCTATGGGGGATTATGCTGCTTATGGGGGATTATGCTAGCTATTGGGGAATTATGCTGGCTATTGGGGACTATGCTGCCTATTGGGGACTATGCTGCCTATGGGGGATTATACTTTCTATGGGAGATTATGCTGGCTGTTGGGGGACTATGCTGGCTATGGGGGATTACGCTGGCTATTGGGGGATTATGCTGGCTATTGGGGGATTATGCTGGCTATGGGGATAATGCTGGCTATTGGAGGATAATGCTGGCTATTGGGGGATTATGCTGGCTATTGGGGACTATGCTGCTTATGGGGGATTATGCTGCCTACTGGGGACTACTATGCTGCCTATTGGGGACTATGCTGCCTATGGGGATTATGCTGCCTATTGAGGACATACGCTGCGTATTGGGGACCTATGCTGCTATTGGGACATTTACCTGCCTATTGGGGACCTATGCTGCCTATTGGGGACCTATGCTGCGTATTGGGGACCTATGCTGTCTATTGAGGACATATGCTGTCTATTGAGGACATATGCTGCCTATTGGGGACTATGCTGCCTATTGAGGACATATGCTGTCTATTGAGAACATATGCTGCCTATTGGGAACTATGCTGCCTATTGGGACCTATGCTGCCTATTGAGGACATATGCTGCCTATTGAGGACATATGCTGCCTATTGGGGACCTATGCTGCCTATTGGGGACATTTACCTGCCTATTGGGGACCAATGCTGCCTATTGGGGACATTTACCTGCCTATTAGGGACTCTCGCACCACACCAGTCTGAGCCTGAGCTAAAAGTGGAGTTGCACCAATATGTGCACTGATGAGGATGAAATGATATGGATTGGCAAGGCTGCAGTGATGGGCAGTGCAGGCTGTATGTCTCTGTGTGGGCAGTTTTATTGCTGGTATATTGTTTTTGTAGCGCTGTATATATATTGGTATTTTACTAATAGCAATTTGGAATCCCTAGGAAATAATGATATCAAGAAAGAGAAAAATTGCTTCACTTGTGACAAATATGGAACCGAACATTGACCATCTCATTAGCCAAAAGCAGGCCCATAGTTCCCATTGAAATACAGTAAGTTTGTTGATTTTTAACTTTACTTGTTCTTTATTTTAAGTATTGTATTTGCTCTTGTTTATTTTTATTTTTTTTACTTCAAAATAAGAGTGTAGTATATGGTGTATACAGGGTCATACACATCGTGTGCAGTATATAGAGTGTAGTATATGGTGTATACAGGGTCATACATATCGTGTGCAGTATATAGAGTGTAGTATATGGTGTATACAGGGTCATACACATCGTGTGCGGTATATAGAGTGTAGTATATGGTGTATACAGGGTCATACATATCGTGTGCAGTATATAGAGTGTAGTATATGGTGTATACAGGGTCATACACATCGTGTGCGGTATATAGAGTGTAGTATATGGTGTATACAGGGTCATACATATTGTGTGCGGTATATAGAGTGTAGTATATGGTGTATACAGGGTCATACACATCGTGTGCGGTATATAGAGTGTAGTATATGGTGTATACAGGGTCATATACATCGTGTGCGGTATATAGAGTGTAGTATATGGTGTATACAGGTCATACACATCGTGTGCGGTATATAGAGTGTAGTATATGGTGTATACAGGGTCATACACATCGTGTGCGGTATATAGAGTGTAGTATATGGTGTATACAGGGTCATACACATCGTGTGCGGTATATAGAGTGTAGTATATGGTGTATACAGGGTCATACACATCGTGTGCGGTATATAGAGTGTATATACACTGCTGTATTATACTTTTCATATACAGGTTATAATGCCTCTTATTCTTTGTATAGAAGTGAGTGTGCCATGTATAATATATGGTATATACAGCGTAGTGTCGCATACACTGCTGTATTATACAATATACAACAGTTCTAATGCTCCATACCTAATATGCATTATAATGTACAGTGTATATGATGTAACCTGTATAAGATGTGACATTGGCTTGCCACCCCCCCCCAGTTTTGATCCTGGGTACGCCCATGATGTGATACTCTTTCAAATTCACTTGTGGCAAGTAACAGATGTCGGCAATATGAAAATCACACCTGAAACCAGATAAAAAGGGGAGAAGTTGACTTAATCTTTGCATTTTGTGTCTGTGTGTGCCACATTAAGCATGGAGAACAGAAAGAGGAGAAGAAAACTGTCTGAGGACTCGAGAACCAAAATTGATGAAAAATGTTAACAATCTCAAGGTTACAAGTCCATCTCCAGAGTTCTTGATGTTTTGTACACGGTGCGCCACATACTCATAAAGTTTACAACTAGTGTTGAGCGATACGATAATGCAAATATCGGCTATCGGCCGATATTAGCTCTATCGGCCTTTCGATAATTCGTTTCGATATTTTCGTCTTATCGAATACCGGAATCGGATTTGTCACTGTCACTGTGAGTGTCCGTCGGTCGGGTCTGTCAGGAGTCAGCGGCACTTACCTGGCAGAAGATCTCCGGCGGTCACGGGCTGGACTGCTTCATGGCCGCCATCATCTTTCCCCGGCGGTCACATGCAGTTTCTCGCGATAACTGCAGTGACTGCTGGGTAATCCCGGCCGTAAAGCAGTCAGTCCGATGACGTCACCGCCGGGGAAGCAGGTAATCAGCTGTGCTGCGCCGGGATGACAGGCTCTGCCTGTCATTCTGATGTAGCAGAGCTGGATCGTCGTGGGACACTCGTTACTATGGACTGCGTCGGTCAGGTGGTATACTTTTTTTTTTTTTTTTTTCATTTTTTTACAGAAGATCGATGGCGTCGCAGGATGAGACAGTAATAAAAGAAATGAAAACTGTGTTTTTTTTTTTTATTAAATTAAAAAACTTTTTTAGGAACATTCACCCGTCCGGGTACATAAACAATTTAACTATTTACATACAGGGACCCTGTCCGGGTTATTTAGACTTCTTTGGCTGGCCTCTTCCAGGTACCACCTGGTACTCTTCTTGAGATTGCCAAACATCCGAGGCACCAAGGACCACCAGGACCTGATGACGTCGTGTGGCCTGTACAGTGACGTCGTGACCCGCTATCTGGGTCTGTGTGGCCACCTCTTTCATCTCCCTCCGGGTCTGGAGCCCTATGTCCTGGACTGTACGAACCCCAGGGGGCCTAACAGGCGCCGGGTACGGGCCAGCTATACTTATCATGTTCATAGCTGGGGCTGCTGAGGAGACCACTGAGGGAGGCTGGGGAGATTTACGGCGTGGGGTGGGCACTTTTGCAGAGGCCTGGATGTGGGAGGCTGAAGGCTTCGAGGGTCTCACAGGTTCCTCACACACTGGGGAGTAGGGTCGCACCTGGTAACATTTAGGGCGTACCACCCATTGTAACCCCAGTGTCAGGTGTAAGTCACCAAGTCTCCTGGCAACAGGTCCTCCCCGGGTGTCCTTCTGGGAGGTGAGCCTCCATGTCCCGCCGGGTCACAAAGACTTCTAAATAAAGTCCAGGCTCCTTGATGAAGCCCCAACCACCTTTCAATTTAAAGCTCCGTACTGCACCCTTACGCCGCGGCTCACTCAGGGTTCCTTTATCCTTTCTCATCCGGTCCTTATCTGCCCGGTCCTTCTCCAGGTGACGTTGGCGAAGTTTTAGGGTTTCTCGCTGCTCCCTTTGTCGCTCTGCTTCCCGCTCCCAACGTCTCCACTCTTCCTCCTGACGCCGGTTGAAATTCTCCTCCACCAGCTGCTCCATGTCTCCACCACTCCACTGCAGCTTACAGTGTCCGGTTTGCGGCAGCTCTCCTGTCGCCCCCCAGTCCTGGCGGCGCTCCCCTGCGGAGGAAGCAGACGGCTCTAAATCAGATGACAGTCGGGGCTCCGGTACAGGCAGGTAGTGCTCTGGTGCCTGCGCGGCCTCCTCCATGAGGACGGGTGTCGCTTCTTCTGTCTCAGCGACGGGGGCAGACAGCGGGATCTGGGGTGCTGCTGACGGTGCTGCGGTTTTTGCAGGAACGGGTGCCTCCACTGCGACAACGTCAACCGGATCACATTGCAAGGACTCCTCTACTAGAACGGGTGCCTCACCTTCCGGTACAGACACTTCAGGTAAGAGGGATTGGCGCCGCTCCAAGTTTATTTTTAGGGCACGCCAGCTGGCTTCCATCCTGGCGACCTCCTCCCGGTGCCGGGCCAGGCCTCTTAGGGTATCCTCCGCTTCTTGCAGCGTAGGAGGGTTTACAGGCCGGGTGCCCAACGGTGATTCTGTGGCGATCGGGTCGCTTCCGTGGGGGAGAGCTCTGACTGCTCCATCCCTTCCCACTTCTGCTCGTCGTGTCCATTAGCCATCTCTGCCAAGTCACATGTGTCATTAGCATCTGGAGAGGGCCCCTCTTTTGTAGTGAGGCGGGACCTTCGTGTTAGTTTCCGCACACTGAGGAGGATGAGGAGGCGGAACTCCAGAGCTGTGGGGCACGATGTTACATTGCAGTACCATTTACAGTGGGCGGCCATCGTTTTCACGCCACTGAGTGAGTGACACCCACGAAGAGCACGCCCTTCTTCTTCACCAGTGCCTCGTCGTGACGCAGATATGGCGGAAAAATGGCAAATACATTCTCTGATGATTTTAGCAATTCTCAAGCACAAAACCAGTGCAATTCAGGCACACAGGACTCGCTTATAGCGAGCTACAGAATCCTGTTCGTGATGCCCAAGTTGAGTCGCACAGAGCCAGAGGTTTTCGGGGTACTCGGCACCGAGCCCGTCGACTTCTATGGGGTATGTCACGTCTTTACCCGGCAATTGAATTAGAGTCGATTTTACTATGTAGAAGTGTATAAACTATAAATATATGTATATATTATATATATGTCACAATGACATGTATATATATATATATGTATTCTATGTGTGTATATTTTGTGTTTACAACGAAAGAAAGGGTTTTTTTTGTTGCGATATTTTGTTCCCATAGACTTACATGGGACTTCCGGTATCGAAATCGGATATCGACGATATTTAGTGCTATCGGCGATACAATTTCGATACGATATTTTTAGATATCGAGCAATATCGCTCAACACTATTTACAACCAATGGCACGGTAGGTAATCTCCCTGGAAGTGGACGGCAGAGAAAAATTGATGAAAGGTTGCAAGGCAGGAAAGTCCGGATGGTGAATATGCAGCTCAAATCAAGTTCCAAAGAAATTCAAGCTGTCCTGCAGGCTAGGGCTAGTTTCACACTAGCATTCGGCAGGGCTGCAGAGGGGTTCGTTCTTTTGACGCATTTTGTAGCAGTCAGCACAGCGTCAAAATGACGCATGCAGAGGCATCCGCATATATCCGCATGGCCTGCGCACCCAATGTTAAAGATAGGGTATGCAGGATGCATGCAGACGTAGGTGGCACTGAAAGGAAGAGGTGCGGCAGTGGGCGGGACTTGACAGAGGAAGTATTCAGCCCTCCGCAGCGATGCTGAATGATAGTGTGAAACTAGCATAGGGTGCATGGGTGTCTGCGTGTACTGTAATTCAACATTTAAATGAAAAAATGCTATGGCAGGAGACCCAGGAAGACACCACTGCTGACACAGACATAAAAAAGCTTTATTGCAGTTTGCCAAAATGAAAGTGAATAAGCCAAAATTCTTCTGGGAAAGCATCTTGAGAACATATAGAGCTTTTTGGTACAGCACATCATTCTACTGTTAACGAAAAATGGAATGTGGCTTACAAAGAATAGAAATAATAATTTCTTTCTTTCTGTTAATGATTTATTCCAGACCCCAGGGCATGCAGAGCCTGGAAGAAATCCCTGCCCCCTGTCTTCATTAAACAGCGTAGGTGCAGAAGATCCCTGAAGGCAGTGCCCACAGAAGGGAGTAATTGGTATGTATTTCTGAGGGAGAGCAGGATGCATGCGCAGGATTCCGGGGCCTTAACTGACACTGATGGGAGGCGGGTAAGTATTACAATGAAGACAGGAGGCAGGGATTTCTTCCAGGCACTTCATACCCCGGAGCCTGGAAGAAATCATTAACATAAAGACAGAATATAACATTTCTCAGCAACAAGACTTAATATGAGGCATACAGGTAGGACTGCCATATTAATAGGTCTTAAACGTCCTGTTTATTGATGTGTGCTGATATGCTAATTGTGCACTGTATTCTGGAACCAGCTTGTTGACTTCGAAAGTAGATAGAAAAAGAATGTGAGGGTGGACTGAAGGAACTGGGTAATTCTAAAAATAGCTTACATGCCTCAAGTATAAAATGACTCAGAGAGCAGATCTCATCTCACAGAGATACCAGCTGAACATTCTGCAAAACAACCAATGGATGAGAGACAGGACTGCAGCAAATTCATCATGGCACCATCACGAGGGACATGGATCTATGATTCTATAGGAAACAACCAAGGGGTTTTCGGCTCCGGTTGGAAGGACACAGATCTGATCCAGTGACCATCTCTAAACCATGGATATGTTTGGAGAAAGCCAGATTTTGGGACCTGCTAATCGCCTTGCTCCATGGAAATGGTCGAATAGGCCAGGCGGTGACTCTTGTGTCAACTGGCTTTGGACCTTGTGCGGATTCTATGGACTGTTCTCTGTCATCTCTCTACGCTTGTCGATATCTCTTCTCTGTGTATGTATCACAGGTGGAATAGTGACCCTGGGAGCTCTGACATCGTGTCAACTGGCTTTGGACCTTGTACAGACTCTATGGACTGTTCTCGGTCATCTCACTATGCTTGTCGATATCTCTTCTCTGTATGTGTATCACAGGAGGAAGCTCTCTGATGTAACATCTACCATAATCCCGGCAAGTCAGCGAAAGGGTGAGACCCTGTAATGTACACCATCTTGGGGAGTAATTTCTGGACTGTTCTGTTTGCTATTGGGAGTTGTGGGTCCATAAAGTATTGCCACACTGGTTTACCCTAACTCTGCATTGTCTGTGTAGTGTATTGCCCACAGGTAGATAGAGCGGGTGCTCTGTGGTAAGAGACCTGGTCCCTGCAGTCTTACTAAAGATAGCCAGGCCAGCGGACGACAGCACCCACTGACCCTATTTCTCCACAATTGGTGTTCGTAGACACCATCCAGGGATACACAATTAGGGAGGCATACAGACAGACTCAGCAGAACAGTGATGAGGCATGCCATGCACAGCAGGTTTTAGATGCTACTATGTCCAACCCCACCAACTCGGAAGAAGACCAGAGTGGATATATGACTTAAACAAGAAACAGAAACTGCAGGAGATTTTCCAGCTTCAACGGATTGAATGGGATTTAATCCAGGAACTATGGAATGTGGAGGAAGCCATGCATGGACCCAATGGGTACCAATTGTTACTCGTCAATTATGTGTGGAGTTTATTTTCATAAGGAGGAAATGGAATATGCTCTGAGGAAACTGGATGATTGGAATCCTATCATGTCTAGTTAATTAAGATGGGGGAGCAATGTGAATAAACTAGATTGTAACTTAATTTCCCAGACGACTATGTTTTTGAAAACCAAGAACAATTTACTTTTTATCTCTATATTGGCTTGTGGATTTAAGTGTTTATTTATGGTGGGTCAAGAAGACAGACTTGAAAACTGATATACCATTTAAAATACTGTGTAAGTCTGTAATAGTGACTTGTACATAGTGTGTGTTTATCTTTGTTTATTGATGTGAGCTGATATGATAATTGTGCATTGTCCTTGAATGGACTCTATGGACTGTTCTCTGTCATCTCCCTACGCTTGTCGATATCTGTTCTCTGTGTGTGTATCACAGGTGGAATAGCGATCCTGGGAGCTCTGACATAACATCTACCATTATCCTGGCTAGTCAGTTGAAGGGTGACACCCTGTAATGTGCACCATCCTCAGAGTAATTACTGGGACTGTTCTGTCTGCTATTGGGAGTTGAGGGTTAATAAAGTATTGCCACACTGTTTTGCCCTAACCCTGCATTGTTTGTGTAGTGTATTGTCCACGGGGAGATAGAGCGAGCGTTCAGTGGTATGAGCCTGGTCCATGCAGTCTTGCTAAAGGCAGCCGGGCCAGAGGACGAGAGCACCCACTGACCCCGTTACTCCACAACATGTTAATAAGAAAACATGTAATTTCAATAATTTTCTCATAGAAGTACTTCATTTTCTGGGACAATTTCAAGGTTGCTAACACTTTCATCCATAATTGTATTTCTGTAATGTCGTGTGTAGAGTATGCTAATGTGTGTAAATATACTCACCTACTGACGCTCTCTCCACTGTCCAGCTCTGGTCTTCTCTTCCTCTCAGTGACGTCACAGCAATTGAGATTATTAGAACAAAAAGGGTTAAACCGCACCTCTCAAATGTCAAAATCCTATAGACAAAGTTCCTGAGGAGCACGTCAAATATCAGGGAGTCCAACCTGGAAAAATTTCATGACAATAGAAAAAAAGAGACAGCGCCACAGATCGTGATGAAGAAATAAGTCTAACATTTATTCTGCCTCCTGTGGCGACGTTTCGGTTTACTATGATGACGCTGTGACATGTGCTGTTGTGTTTTTCTATGATTGGTTCTAGTGTTTTGTGACCGCCTTTTTGGGGGAGTGGCTGTCACTATGACAATGGGAATACTCTTTAACGATGATGCCTTTTTGTTTACATATGATCTTTGGAGTTAGTTATAGGTTTTTGCATTTTCCTTTATGTATAATAGCGATCAGAACTAGCGATTTTGTTTGTGCACTCCCTGCCGAAGCCCAAACAAACTTTGGTTGCCCAGGGTGATCCCCGGAATGCCGATGAACTGGTCGGACTGGTTGAAAGATACCAGGGAGTGGAAGGCTCCTTGGGGAGGCCACCCATTCTGTAATGGGGTCCCAGCAGGGGACAGAGTCCCAAAAAGGGGTGGGGCACCCAAGGTCAAAACGGCGGGGGGAGGTGGTGCCCAAGGTCCCTACGGGTGATATTATTTGTTTGAGGTGCCATGAGCCAGGACATATAGCTGCCCGGTGTTCCCAGACTATCGAGCAAATGGACTGCAGCATAGGACACCGTATGTCATTTTATGCATATCCAGCCTGCAGTGTGAACTCGTTCCCCAATAAGGGTTCTCAAGCCTGTCCCGTGAAGGTGAACGGTAAAGCAGTAACGGCGCTGCTAGACTCTGGGAGCTTAGTGACCCTGGTGAGGGCCACTTTTCCTCTCAACATACTCCCGGGGAAAAAAGTCGGTGTTCGATGTATACATGGTGATGTAAAGGACTACCCTATGGCCAGAGTGGACATTGAAACGACGCATGGCACTGAGTCCCATGAAGTCGGCGTCGTTCGGGACTTGGTGCGCCCTATAATTATAGGCCGAGATTTCTGTTTGTTTCGGGATCTATGGGGAAAGGATTCTGAGGTCACTAGCTAGAATAGGGAACCAGTAAACCCTAATAAGGTATTGGCACACCCAGAGGGGGTGGAGTCCCAAACTGAGGGGATGAGGGGAAAAGAGGTGACGGCAAATAAGCCGATGGACCATTGCCAGGTTCAGGGTTTGAACAGTGCATGTCCAGAATGGTGTACTGACTTTCCTTCTGACAGGGGGTCACAGAACTGTTCTGTGGTAGTCAATGGAGAGTGGGTGAGTGGACTTCTAGACTCAGGGAGCCAGGGGACCCTGCTGAGCACTACATTCCCTGTCTATCTGATTCCCGGGAGGAAGATGGAAGTCCACTGCATTCATGGAGTCGCTAGAGATTATCCAGGGTAATCATTGAGACGCCCGCTCTTATTTCCAGCCATGATGTCCCTGTAATCCCAAACTTGCCATACCCTATAGTAATAGGCTGGGCTTTGAATGGTTTTGGGATTTGTGGAAGAAAAGGGGAGTGTCTGATTGCTCAGAAGGGAACCAGAAGGACCCTAAGGGAGCCCCGCCACACGAGGGTACCGAGCTCCTGCTGACCGGAAGAAAGTGTGGGTCAGACCAACGCGGGGACTTTGGGGTGACCAAACTTGTGAACGGGGGAAACTTGGTAGCTCCAGGAATAGGGGCCGACACCTGGTTAAGTGGGGACTTACTGTTCCAGGATGACAGGGGAGTGGGATGACTCCTATGCAGACTGTGACTCAAACGCAAGCGAAAGCGAGTGCAGCAAGGTGGAGTCGAGTCCAAGTGGCAGATCTTCTCCTCGCCGCAGGGGCTGCAGAAAGGCAGGACAGGCTACACGCTCTAAGAAGAGAAATGAGGAGGAAATGATGGTGCCACATGTACTGGATAAAAGAGAGCAAGACCTAGAGATAGAGCTGCTTAAAGAGACAGTCAGGCGAGAAAAGGGTCCTAAGACAAGTGATTGAGCAACGAGTGGATGAGCTGGAGAAGGAAGTCTCTAAGCTCCAAGGTCACCTGTCAGCGTGTCAGACTGTGAACAAAGCCCTATTGAAAGATACGGAGGTGCTCAGAGAGGCCAAAGAGAAGCATCAGCAGGAACTTCTACGGAGAGAGGATGAGCGTCGCATGCTGGGCAGAGGAGCGAGAGAAAGTTCTCCAAGAGCTCAAGATAGAGATGGAGGCTAATGCCCAGCTCCAGAAATCCGCGGCAGACCAGGAAATCGAACTGTTGCGCTCTCCCGATCTGATCGTAATGAAGGAGAATGAGCTGGAAAGGAGGACCAAAGAAGGGGCCTCGACGAAGAAAGAAATCCAACAGGGGAAGTGCTATACAGATCGTGGAAGAATGCACTGACTCTCAGGACAATAAAGGTCACCAGGCGGTCCAAGAAGGTGAAACTTCGGGTGTCATGTGCAAAAAAGAGATACCCGAAGACATACGAGACGCGTGTGCCAGTGAGGATGCGCCAGAGACGAAGCAGTTGGTCATATTGTCAACTAGGGAAGTCACAGTGAAGCGGGTGGCTGTCATAAGGGATATGCAGCTACCATGCCGCCGCACGAAGCAGATCATGCTGTTGAGGAATAAGGAAGCTACTCGACGTCTGGAGCAAGCAAGAAAGGCTCAAAGTCGGCGTGGGTTGGTGGAAAGCCTTGGGAAGATCCGGATGCTCCTGGAAGTGTACCAGGGAAGAATAGAGCAGCTAAGACTTGAGAAGGAGCAGACCAACAGACAGCTGCAAGAGTTGGGAAGGAAAAGTCCGCCACCTTCAACCCGCGGTATAGAGAGGCGAAGAGGTTCGCTTAAGAGTGAAAGTCCTCGAAGTGGAGCTAATACAGGACACAGATGGCCTGAAGTGAGAGATAGAAGCAGTGAAGCCTCAGTTAGCTCAGGACTCAGTGACCTAAGCCAGAGGCCCTGTAATGGACAAAATGACAATGGGACATTCCTATCAAAGAACGTGACAGAGTCAGATGACGGATGCCTTAAAAGGGTTCAGTAGCAGGGCCCGACTTTGACAGACCGTTTAACGGTCGGAGACGACTGAAAAGAGTTTTCTAGTCGGTGAATGGAAGGTGCCAAGCCCACGGCTTTAGGAAGAGGGGGAAGGTATGTAGCTATATTAATGGTCACATTCAGAGATGGGAAAGTAGGGACATCACCATACCTTTGTATGTGTTTAACCCCTTCACCCCAAGGGTGGTTTGCACGTTAATGACAGGGCCAATTTTTACAATTCTGACCACTGTCTCTTTATGAGGTTATAACTCTGGAACGCTTCAACGGATCTTAGCGATTCTGAGAATGTTTTCTCGTGACATATTGTACTTCACATTAGTGGTAAAATTTCTTTGATATAACTTGCGTTTATTTTTGAAAAAAAAGCAAATATGGCGAAAATTTTGAAAATTTTGCAATTTTCAAACTTTGAATTTTTATTCCTTAAAACAGAGAAATATGTCACACAACATAGTTAAGAAATAACATTTCCCACATGTCTACTTTACATCAGCACAATTTTGGAACCAAAATTTTTTTTGTTAGGAAATTATAAGGGTTAAAAGTTGACCAGTGATTTCTCATTTTTACAACAAAATTTACAAAGCCATTTTTTTTAGGGACCACCTCATATTTGAAGTCACTTTGAGGGGTCTATATAGCAGAAAATACCCAAAAGTGACACCATTCTAAAAACTGCACCCCTCAAGGAACTCAAAACCACATTCAAGAATTTTATTAACCCTCAGGTGCTTCACAGGAGCTGAAGCAACGTGGAAGGAAAAAATGAATATTTAACTTTTTAGCCACAAAAATGTTCTTTTACAAACTTTTTTTTATTTTCACAAGGGTAAAAGGAGAAAAAGGACAGATAAAGTTGTTGTACAATATCTCCTGAGTACGCCAATACCCTATGTGGGGGAAAAACCTGTTTGGGCCCGGGAAAGGTTAAGGGAAGGAGCCCTTTTGATTTTTTAAACAAAAATGGCGGAATTGGAATGGCGCCATGTCGCGTTGGAGACCCCTGAGCACCAAAAACAGTAAAAACCCCCCCAAGTGACACCTTTGGAAACTAGACCCCTAAGGAACTTATTAGATCTATTGTGAGCACTTTGAACCCCCAAGTGTTTACAAAGGTTTTTAAGCCTGGGTGTAAAAAAAAAAAAAAAACAATTTTCCACAAAAATGATTTTTTGCCCCAAAATTTTTTGTTTTTTCCCCAAGGGAAAAAGGGACCCCCAAAATTTTTGCCAATTTTCCTGAGTCGCTGTCCCCCTATGGGGGGGGAAATGTTTGGGACGGCGGGGGTTTGGGAAAGGGTAGTAGAAATTTTTTGGAAAATGCAGATTTGGGGGGATTTTTGGTTTTGCAGTGCCCCAATGGCCTAAAGGGGAAAAAAACCCCCCACAAGTGACCACATTTTGGAAAACTAGATCCCTAAGGAATTATCTAAGCTTTGGTGAGCACTTTGAACCCCAAGTGCTTACCCAAGTTAATGCCCGGCTAAAATAAAAAATCCTATTTTTTTCCCACAAAAATTTATTTTATTTACTAATTTTTTTTTCCCATGGGTAAAAGAGAAATTTTTGGGCCAAAAAAAAGGGTTTTTGCCAATTTGTCCTGATACGTGATACCCATTGTGGGGGGAACCCCTGTTTGGGGGCACGGAGAAAACGGGATGGAGGAGCCCATTTACTTTTTTTCCAACCCAAAAATTTGGTGGAATTTTAATTTGGAGTGTAAGCTTTTTTAGGGGGTATAGCTTTAGATCGCCGTCGGGGAACGGAAAAAGGGACAAAACGTTCCTTTAGACAGCAGTTTGGTGAAAAAAGGGGCCCCAAACCAGCTTTTTAAAGCCCCAGCAAACAGATAAAAACAAAACATAAACATAAACCGGGCTTGTCTAGCCACTTACTAAAATTAGCCCGTTTCCCTTCTATCCGGGTCCCAAATCTACCCGCCTGGGGCCAAAACAACACATTTTCACATTTACCAGCATGGGGGTTTTACAGAGCCCCTCCTTGTTTTT
>JARQOD010000001.1:683094196-683341752 GCA_033576555.1 Oophaga sylvatica
CTTTATGCTGATGACACACAACTATACACGTCATCCCCCGACCTTACCCCGCTGTACTACAGAACGCCAGTGACTGTCTGTTCGCAGTCTCCAACATCATGTCCGCTCTAAATCTGACATTTCCCTCTCTGTGGGCAGCACCATAATAACACCCAGGCAGCAGGCTCGCTGTCTGGGTGTTATGTTTGACTCCAATCTCTTCTTCACCTCCCATATACAATCTATTGCCCTCTCTTGCCGCCTACACCTAAAGAACATCTCTAGAATCCGCCCTTTTCTCACCATGGAAACAACAAAAACCCTCACTGTAGCATTGATCCACTCCCGCCTGGACTACTGCAACGCTCTGTTAATTGGCCTCCCCGTTACTCCACTATCCCCTCTCCAGTCCATCCTTAATGCAGCAGCCAGGGTCATCCATCTAGCTAATTGGTACTCGGATGCGTCCGCTCTTCGCCAGTCCTTACACTGGCTGCCCATTCATTATAGGATCCAATTCAAAGTACTTGTTCTCACCCACAAAGCTCTCCAGAGTGCAGCACCCCACTACATCTCCTCCCTCATTTCAAACCATCGGCTCAACCGACTGCTGCGCTCTGCAAACGACTTTCTACTAAACTCTGCACTAATTCGTACCTCCCACTCCCGACTCCAAGACTTCTCCCGTGCTGCGCCAATCCTCTGGAACACTCTACCCCAAGAAATTAGGACTATCCACAATTTGCTTGGTTTCAGGCGATCCCTCAAAACACATTTGTTCAGAGCGGCCTATCACGTTCACTAATCAAAGTCATTCTATGTGTAAGTGTGTGTGTAGCCCATTCACTATCTCCATCCATCCCTCACTCCCTCAAGATGGCTGGACCATCATTGTAAATGCACCATTGTATATACACACCTTTACTTTGTATTCCCCCACCTCATTGTAGATTGTAAGCTCTCACGAGCAGGGTCATCTTATTTTGCTTTAATTATTGTATTGTTAACGCTGTTACTTATGACTTATGTTTTGAAACTGTTAAACTGTAAAGCGTTGAGGAATATGTTGGCGCTATATAAATAAAGATTATTATTATTAATATTACTATTATCTACTCTAAAAATCTACCATATTTCCCGAAAATTAAAGTACCCTGAATAAAAGCCCTAGCATGATTTTACAGGATTTTGGAACCTTACTCCAAAAATAAGCCCTAGTTGCAGTCAGGCTAACGTTGGGGTGTGGACAATTGCCCAAGCCCCCGAGTCTCTTAGGAGTTTCCCAGCATTTCTGTTCTGAGGTTAAGACTGCCTTAGGACCTTTGGTGACATCACTGTCACAGTCTAGAAGAACTGAAGAGGAGACAGGCTTTTGTGCAGTGTATGTGCAATGTATGTGCAGTGTTTGTATATACATTTATATGTATCTGCAGGCTGTACATGTGAATATACATGTGTATATATGTGCAGTTTATGTTTATATACATGTGCATGTTCAGTGTATGTATATACTTATGTATGTGCGATGTGTATTGTAAGCTTTTCAGGGGATATAGCTCTGGGATCGCCGTCTCGGGTAGACGGAGTGGCATAAACACAGTTCACTCACAGACAGCAATTCTGGTACAACTGGCCGCAACCAGCTTTATTGTAAGCAAACAAACATGAGCAAAACCAACTCATAAACCAAAATCCTGAGCTTGTCTGGCTACTCACTAAACACAGATAGTTCCCTCACTATCAGGGCCCAGACTCTACCAGCCTGGCCCAAAACAACACATATCTTCAGTATTTACCAGAGTGTGGTTTCCCGGAGACTCCTGCCGTGTCTGGAGTCACATCCAGACTGAGAGAGCTCAATGTCTGTGTTCTCAAGCACCTACTTCTGGCTGCCTAATTAAAACCTGAGTGGCTTCAGGTTTGAGCTGCAAGCCTGTACTGAATGGAGGGTGTAGTGAACTTGCTCCACCACTAGGTTTACAAAGCCATACATTTCCATTATGCCAGTCAGCTAAGTACCTATGCGAGATGTACACCCCATCCAATACACATCCCTTCACTGTCTCACATATCCCCCCCCTCTTCTCCAGACCGGAGGGTTGGTCATCAATCCTAAAAAGACAGTGAACTCCGGACAAAGCATCCGCACTACCCTGTAACCTCCCAGGCCTATGCTCTCTGCGGGCTTCGGGTATCCTGCACGGTTTCAGCTTGTCCTTAGTGCCGGGCTCAGTCTCGGTATAGTGCCTCACCAGACAAGTACGACAAGGCCAGTCAGAACACCTCTGCTGATTTTTCCTCAGAAACTCTCATACTTCCTGTTTTTGGTGCACTGACCATGTGTCACCAACTATCACAGGAGGTATAGGGGGTTTTACACCTTTCTCTAATTCCCCCGCGGCCAACAATGACTCTGTCCAATGGCATACCCTGAGCAATTCTATCCTGGGTCTTGTCCATCCCCAGGTGCCCACCAAGCACGTGGCTATGTGACAACCCCAGCACCATGCTTCTATATGGCTTAGGTACCAGGAGCTGAGTCACGACCTCTCCCTGGACTTTAGTGACCCTATACAGCAGGTTATTGTTCATGGCAACATGAGGAAACCTCTCCTCAGAGCCAGGCTCTTGGGGAACCTCATTTAGAACAGTTATATTTTCCTGGGCCGTTTTAAGAGTGGGGTCTCGCAACTGCTCACTCCCAAAATTGTCACGGGACACAGGTAGGTCAGGGACATTTGGTTCCTGAGAACCACTATCCTCATCTCCCAACATCACCTGAAAATGAAATTCATCATTATCATGGTCATCCTCATTATCATTATCACGGTCATCATCATTATCATTATCATGGTCATCATCATTATCATGGTCATCCTCATTATCATTATCATGGTCATCATCATTATCATTATCATGGTCATCATCATTATCATTATCATGATCATCATCATTATCATTATCATGGTCATCACATAAGTTTAACGGCCCACTAGCATTGTGTTCCGCCCCTCTGGACCGCGCAACCTCCGTAGGAGCTTCATCACACTGTCCAGTAGAATCATCTTTCCCCCAGAGATCCCTAGACAGGGGAAAGTCACTACCCAATATGACGGGGCGCACCAGGCTCTTCACTACCCCCACTTCACACGAGACCTCCCCGAGTTTGGGGACCAAGTCCACGGTAGTCTCTGGGTAGACTTCGGTGTCTCCATGGATGCACACCACACTCAAGTCTGGGAGTTCAGACGGGGAGACCTTTCTAGGCCTGGGGTCTCCCGACAGGGAAGTGTCACCCTTTTCCTCCCATATGTCCCCTCGGGCCTGAACCCGTCTATCAGCATACCCCCTGTCCCCAACAGCTGGAACGCTCTTACCGGGAGAATTCGGCGGCCAGGAACTCTGAAGTGACGACCGCTCAGACGGCTGGTCACGGAGGTAGTCTTTGGTGGCAAAGTACCTCTCTATCAGGCTGACGAGTTGCTTGGCGTCTTGGTGGTCTCCTTGTCCGACCTCTTGCTGTACCTCAGGAGAAAGTGCTCGGGTGTAGCGGTCCACTATCACCTTTTCGACCATTTGGGCAGGGTTGCTGACGTCAGGCTCCATCCACTTCTTTAGTGCTCGGGTGTAGCGGTCCACTATCACCTCTTCAACCATTTGGGCAGGGCTGCCAACGTCAGGTTCCAGCCACTTCTTTACTGCAGACAACGCAGGTGCCTTTGCAACATTACTCTGGGACGAGGCGCTGAGATCCTGGCGTAGTGCTGCAACCTGCTCCCTTAACAATCGGTTAGTCTTCTGCTGTTGCACACTAACTTGCGCCATATGTTTAAGCAGCGCCTCCATACTGTCATCCATGCTGTCAGACTTCTCTGTCTCAACAACGGCAGTCTTTACTCAAGACATACACACTCCACAGTCTTTTCCACAGCCAGTTCAGCTTTGCTGTGCAGACACTTTTTTTTTTTTTTTCTGTGCAAACTCTATTAGGGCTACTGTCTCTTTAAGACTGCTTTAACAGACGTTTTCCTTTGCTGCTGCTTCAGCCACTGTGCTGCCCCAGCATTCGAGCACCAATTGTAAGCTTTTCAGGGGATATAGCTCTGGGATCGCCGTCTCGGGTAGACGGAGTGGCATAAACACAGTTCACTCACAGACAGCAATTCTGGTACAACTGGCTGCAACCAGCTTTATTGTAAGTCCACAGCAAACAAACATGAGCAAAGCCAACTCATAAACCAAAATCCTGAGCCTGTCCGGCTACTCACTAAACACAGATAGTTCCCTCACTATCAGGGCCCAGACTCTACCAGCCTGGCCCAAAACAACACATATCTTCAGTATTTACCAGAGTGTGGTTTCCCGGAGACTCCTGCCGTGTCTGGAGTCACATCCAGACTGAGAGAGCTCAATGTCTGTGTTCTCAAGCACCTACTTCTTGCTGCCTAATTAAAACCTGAGTGGCTTCAGGTTTGAGCTGCAAGCCTGTACTGAATGGAGGGTGTAGTGAACTTGCTCCACCACTAGGTTTACAAAGCCATACATTTCCATTATGCCAGTCAGCTAAGTACCTATGCGAGATGTACACCCCATCCAATACACATCCCTTCACTGTCTCACAGTATATTTGCATAAATGTTGATTTTTTTTTCAAGGATAAATGTGAATTGTTGTACATGGAAAAAATAATACATCCCCTGAAAATAAACTTATTTTCGGGGAAATATAGCACTAATTATAATATTATTTCGAGTACGTGCATATATGTAATTTTTATAAAAAGTTATTGTGCAAAAGCTCTTGCTTACTAATGAAGATTTGATGTTAAAAATGTATTCAAATGTACATGCATTGTTATAGTCATTTCATCTCAGGGTTAAATAGTAGAGAAAAGCTCGAAAAGTAGGTAGTGCCAAATGTTATGCAATCTACTTCCTGGCACTGAGCAAAATCGGAATCTATAAATAGTCTAATTTTGGAATTTTCCCATTAGTAAAATATTTGCATATTACTGAATTTAGCAAAAGTGCAATTCTAAAGGCTTTGTGTACGCAGGGGAGTAAATCTGCAACATACTTGCATGATCTTTGAAAATTTGCAGTTCTAACCAAATTTTGGGCTTTTTGAAAACTGCTACAATTTAACCCATTTGAACATACCCTTGTAAAATACAATGCTTTGATGTGGCATAGACTTGTACAAAGAATATTGCATGTACTTTATAACTTTGTGAATGTTTGTTAAAAATTAGACAATATCCCACAAAATGAAAACTTCATCATAAAGAAAACATGCAACAAAATATCTTGAATGTAAAGTGCATGCTTCTGCATTATCTTTCATAGCATATCTACTTCAAAAAACATGAGAGTATACTCCACGGTGTACTGTTAAGGCACCATAACCTAACCCTGCTTTACCCTTCTCCACAACTTTATCCCTGACCTGTCTGGTGTGTTCCTTGATTTTCATGAGGCTGCTTGATCCCTAATGTTCTTAACCCCTTTCCAACATCGGGCATTATAGTACACCGATGTCGGACTCCCTCCCTTTCATGTGGGCTCCGGCACTGAGCCCACATCTTTTCCGGCACATGTCAGCTGTTTTGACCAGCTGACATATGCCTCTAACAGCTGCGGGTGGAACCACGATCCACCCACGGCTCTTAACCTGATAAATGCCGCTGTCAAACACCTACAGCGGCATTCAACTCTAGCTTCTGGTAAGCACGCAGGAAATCCTGCCCATCAGTAACCTCAGTCACGTGATTGCGGGTCACCGATGGGTTGGCATGACAACCAGAGGTCTCCAGCAGACCTCTATGGTTGTCACTGCCAGATTGCTATGAGCGCCGCACTGTGGTCGGCGCTCATAGCAAGTGAGCAATTCATCTACATACAGGTGATCTGATTATCGCCTGTATGTAGCAGAGCCGATCGGATTACGGTAGCTTCTAGTCTTCCATGGAGACTATTGAAGCATGCCAAAAGTTAAAAAAAATGTTTTAAAAATATTAAAAAAGTAAAAAAATATAAAAGTTCAAATCACCCCCTTTTTTCCCCATTCAAAATAAAACAAAAAAAAATCAAACATACATGTATTTGGTATCGCTGCATTCAGAATCGCCCAATCTATCAATATAAAAAGAGAATTAACCCGATCGCTAAACAGCGTAACGAGAAAAAAGTCAAAATGCCAGAATTACGTTGTTTTGGTTGCCACAATATTGCATTAACCCCTTAATGTCCAATGACGTGCACAGTCCGTCATGGCCGGGTGTCAGTTCCGGCACCAGGACGGACTGTGCACATCATCCCTTTGATGTACCACTGCGTGTAAACACGCAGTGGTAGATCAGTGCCGACAGCTGTCACAGACAGCTGACAGGCACGGCAAGCGGTGCGGGGACCTTTGCCGTCAGTCCCCGCACCTACAGCGCTGTGCTTGGTCAGTCAATCTGACTGACCAAACACAGCAGAGATCGCGCAGGAGAAGCTGAAATTTCAGCTTCTCCAGCACGATCAGTGCAGGAGCCGGCGCTGCAGTGGCCAGGCTTCCTGCACTGACAGCGAGGAGCGGCGCCCCCACCGCCCCTGGCTGTTAACCCCCTGACTGCTGCGATCGAGCGCGATCGCAGCGCTCAGGGGGGAGGCAGAGGGTCGGGAGCTCCCTCTGCCTCAGATCGCGCCCTGCAATGTATTTGCAGGGCCCGATCTCTGCCTTGATGACCCGGGGGTTGTCATGACAACCTCGGGGTCATCTAGGTACGGAAAGCTGCTGTGATCATGCTCACAGCAGCTTTCATCATAGGTACAATGCATTGCAATGCTGTAGCATTGCAATGCATTGTAACTGCAATAAAAAGTAAAAAAAGTGAAAGTCCCATAAAGGGACAAGTTAAAAAAAATCATTTTTTTAAAAAAAATTGTAAAAAAAATATTAAAAAATAATTTAAAAAAAATCCCCTAAAAAATACACATTTTTATGTAATAAAAAAAATAAAAAACAAAAAAAAATACACTTGTTTGGTATCACCACGTCCGTAAAAATCCCATCTATAAAAGCGTAACCCTAGTTTACCCCTTCAGTGAAAGCCATAAAAAAAACACACAAAAAAGTAGTAAATTATACTTTTTCCAAGCGGTATCATCAAAAATTTTGCCATATTTCCATTTTTTTCATAAATAAACGCAAGTTATATTGAAGAAATTTTACCACTATCATGAAGTACAATATGTCATGAGAAAATAATCTCAGAATCGCCAAGATCCGTTGAAGCGTTCCAGAGTTATAACCTCATAAAGAGACAGTGGTCAGAATTGTAAAAATTGGCCTGGTCTTTAACCTACAAAATGGCTTGGTCGTTAAGGGGTTAAAATGCAATAATGGGCAATCAAAAGATCATATCTTCACCAAAATGGTAACATTAAAAACATCAGCTCACGCAAAAAATAAGCCCTCACCCAACCCCAGATCACAAAAATGGAGACTCTACGGGTCTCGGAAAATGACAAGAATAAAAAAGGGGAAGAAAAGAAATGCCTCAAATGAACTGGGAACACCCGTCTTAAGAAATGTATAAACAATTTTATTAATGGGTATGTGTGGCCCAGCTTTGTCAGGCGCACATAATCCAGGAGAATGCACAGGAAGGTAACCGCAACGCTTGATATCCATTCACGTCACTCACACTTTCAGACACACCCACCAGGGGTATAAGAGGTAGTGACACGTAGCAGTCAGTGATTATTCAAGCCTTGGGAGACTCAGGAGTGAGTCATCCCCAGTTCAGTCAACCGAGGAGGGAGAGGAGTTCAGTCAAGCTCCGGGTGGCTCAGGAGTGAGTCATCCCATTCAGTGTCCTGTCTTCGGACAGTGCAGTTCAGTTTCAGTCCAGTCTGGACTTGGAGGATACTGAGAGCTATTCAGTGAGCTCTGGAGAAAGCTGACATTTCCATCAAAAGCTACAAGTGCTTATGTTAAGAGCGGGAAGCAGGGCGAAAGGCGCAGTGGAGAAGGACAGAGAAGTGCTTCAGGTACGAGATTACCTGCACTAACTCACCGGACACCGGGGTCCGAAGCGTTGCTAGAGTTTCAAGCCTAGTAACAAGATAACCGGAGGCTATCTGGACTACAGATCGCAGAGAGCAGCCCTAAGCGCCAATACGTAAACGGAGTCAGGGGGAACAAGGACTTTTAGCTAGGCCAAGCATAGAAGGACTTAGTTCTCTCAACATCTGGTATTCAGAGACATAGAAGGCTCCACCACAATGTTGGCCGGGCGTTACAGCTATTGAGAAAGCTGGAGATTACAGAGTTAACTTCGCTTCATGCAAGTTTGGACTCAGATACAGATGAAGTAAAGGAGGCCTCTAACCTGCTCAGCGGTTATCCCGATTGTGCATTCTCCACCCCGACCAGCTCCCCGGGACCTGCTTGAAACACCTACAAGTAAAGGTATGGAAAGAAGCTGCATTGTGTGTGACTGAATTCTTAACTACACCCTGCACCATCACCATAGACTTCCAGGGATCCGTCTCACCTGTGGGAGACTTACCACCCAGCTGCCCCCCATAACATCCCCTGTGAAGATCCTTATAGCAGCGCTGGTCCAATTGATCAGACACCATAGGTGGCGTCACGAACTACCTATCCTAATAATCCCCTGTAAATATCCCCCATTGCATGACCGCCAGGGCCACGGACCGAGTCCCGCTGCCAGTGACATCTCCCATAGAAATCAATGGGCTCGGCTCTGAGTACCCCATAGCCCTGGTATCCACCATAGTGTGGTGCGCGTCATCTTTCTGGCGTCACGAACAGGATGCGAAACTTGCAATTGTGAGTCCTGTGTGCCTATTGAACTGTTTGGTGAAAAAGACTGTTTGTTGCATTTGGCGCCAAATACCGCCATTTTACCGCCATATTGGCGCCCTGAGGCGCTGGTGAAGAAGGTGGGCGTGCATTCGTGGGCGTGTACCCCCCCTGTGGCGCGAAAGTTATGGCCGCCCTCTAAAAATGCTACTATTATGTACGATCCTGCCCCACTGCTAAGGAAATCCGCCTCCTCTTCATCTTCTATGCAAAGAGGAGGAGACGCAAATCCCACCTCCACGGAAGGGACCAGACAGTTCCTGATGGAAACTACATTCTGGCCTGGGACGAGATGGCGGAAGGACAGGAGAATCAGTGCGGAGGAGTGGAGGCGTACAAACCCCGCTCCCCGGAGGATTTACTGCCGGTGCCAGAGCTGTCCCCAGATCGGGACACTGACCCCGCTATGCTGGAGCTGCAGAAAGAGAATGCGGTGCTCAGAAGATTAATCCAGCGTCATGCAGACATGCAGGAGACAGAGAGACGCTGGCGTGCCCAGACACAGCGGCTGCTGTGGGACGCAGTGTTCTCTCCCACCGACATCACCCCATCACTTGATTTTCCAAAGTCCCTGCTAAAGAAGGCTGAAGGACAACCGGAGGCTGCCCCCAAAAGTGCTGTACCTGATCCCACCGATGCGGAGGTGGAGGGGAAGGAGGCTGAGGAGGTCCTGCCCGGTCCGGAGTGCCAGCCAGGCCAGGAGGCCGCAGCAGACTACGATTCCCCGGTAGGAACACCGGAGGGTCCCAGCCATCACTGCCGGAAATCGACTGGGACGAGATGGAGCGTCTGGATGATGTGACTTACGACCTCCAAACCGGAAATGCCTGGCAACACTGCGAGAAAGAGAGACAACGGCAGGAGGAAGAGAGAAAGATACAGCGAGACCGACAGGAATGGCATGAGAAGTTCTTCGCAGACAAAGAAACCGTCTGCCAAGATAAAGGTACCCGACGGGAACCGCGGCGTCAGGGGTGCGTCACCGAATTTCAACTCCGCAAGGGCTGGGGCTTTATTCGTGAGCCGGGCCTCTATCAGGGGGTCTTTGTGAGCCGCCGGGACGTAGAGTCCCACTTGCCCATCGGTCATCCTGGGAGGGATCTGATAAATGGGGACATAGTAAGCTACACGCGACACTGGGGTTTAAAGGGCTGGTATGCCCTAAACGTTTCTGTTGTCAGTGACCCCGTCCCCGACACCGGTACCGTACACAATACTGAAGCGTCCCAGTCCCGAGCTCCCACAGCATCAGACCGTGCACTGGAGTCGCCACCTGCATACTCATCTCGACCTACGTCGCCCCCTGCATCGCAATCTGTGACCCATCCTGCATCGCAATCTGTGACCCATCCTACAGCGCAACCTACGTTATATTCCGGAGAGGTCCCAGTGAGGTCCCTACCAGCACAAACAAGAGATGTTGCGACCCAGACTTATATTGCAGGACATGATATCCTAGTAATGGAAACAAAAGGACATCGTGTTATTCTGTCCCCAGGGATGGAAAAGGTCAATGTCGCCACTAATAAGTAAAGAAGAAAAACCAGTAGGACCCAGACAGGGGTTTACTGCAACTGAAGCATGTAAAAAGTTTTTAAAGAAGAAGTTTTGCCAAATTGCACTTTATTAATAATATGTATGATGATGTTTACATATTTAAGTAGAATACCCGGCTGGGTAAAGAGTTTAAAAAGCTAAAGAGTAAATGTGATGATGATTGCATAGTTTGCATAAAATACCCCGGTTGGGTAAAGCAAGTTAAAGTGAAATTGAAGAATTAATGAATACTTGAAATTTATATATATCTATGTGTCTTTTTCCCATGCATGGACTGCGTGGTTGTGGACTGTGCCAGCCCAAAAACTTTCAATGTAAATAGTTTGCACTACGGTGCCTTATCTTGGTTTTACACAAAGCCTTGAATTACCTCTGAAGAAAAACCCGTATGGTGTGGCCTAGAGTGAGGTCTGCAGTCAGAAGTCCTGCAGCCCACCCAGGACCCACGTGGGAGGTTTGGTGCGGGTCCTCCACAAGAATTTGTCTTGTATAATGAGAGTGTTTTGATACTTTTGTATTTTTCTAATGTACAAATTGTAACGTTCAAGAATTCTTACCTCCCGGATGGGAAGAGTTAAAATGTTTATGTTATATGCAAAAGAAAAATGTTTTCTTTTTCTCTTTTACAGCCCGGGAGTGCTGTGTTTAACCAAGGGGGGATGTGTGGCCCAGCTATGTCAGGCGCACATAATCCAGGAGAATGCACAGGAAGGTAACCGCAACGCTTGATATCCATTCACGTCACTCACACTTTCAGACACACCCACCAGGGGTATAAGAGGTAGTGACACGTAGCAGTCAGTGATTATTCAAGCCTTGGGAGACTCAGGAGTGAGTCATCCCCAGTTCAGTCAACCGAGGAGGGAGAGGAGTTCAGTCAAGCTCCGGGTGGCTCAGGAGTGAGTCATCCCATTCAGTGTCCTGTCTTCGGACAGTGCAGTTCAGTTTCAGTCCAGTCTGGACTTGGAGGATACTGAGAGCTATTCAGTGAGCTCTGGAGAAAGCTGACATTTCCATCAAAAGCTACAAGTGCTTATGTTAAGAGCGGGAAGCAGGGCGAAGGGCGCAGTGGAGAAGGACAGAGAAGTGCTTCAGGTACGAGATTACCTGCACTAATTCACCGGACACCGGGGTCCGAAGCGTTGCTAGAGTTTCAAGCCTAGTAACAAGATAACCGGAGGCTATCTGGACTACAGGTCGCAGAGAGCAGCCCTAAGCGCCAATACGTAAATGGAGTCAGGGGGAACAAGGACTTTTAGCTAGGCCAAGCATAGAAGGACTTAGTTCTCTCAACATCTGGTATTCAGAGACATAGAAGGCTCCACCACAATGTTGGCCGGGCGTTACAGCTATTGAGAAAGCTGGAGATTACAGAGTTAACTTCGCTTCATGCAAGTTTGGACTCAGATACAGATGAAGTAAAGGAGGCCTCTAACCTGCTCAGCGGTTATCCCGATTGTGCATTCTCCACCCCGACCAGCTCCCCGGGACCTGCTTGAAACACCTACAAGTAAAGGTATGGAAAGAAGCTGCATTGTGTGTGACTGAATTCTTAACTACACCCTGCACCATCACCATAGACTTCCAGGGATCCGTCTCACCTGTGGGAGACTTACCACCCAGCTGCCCCCCATAACATCCCCTGTGAAGATCCTTATAGCAGCGCTGGTCCAATTGATCAGACACCACAGGTGGCGTCACGAACTACCTATCCTAATAATCCCCTGTAAATATCCCCCATTGCATGACTGCCAGGGCCACGGACCGAGTCCCGCTGCCAGTGACATCTCCCATAGAAATCAATGGGCTCAGCTCCGAGTACCCCATAGCCCTGGTATCCACCAAAGTGTGGTGCGCGTCAGGTATCGAAAAAATGTGCAAGAAAAACACAATCACATTAAAAACATTTAAAAACATATACAAAAAAAAGCCATAAAATGATGGCAATGAATACCCCCACACAACTGATACCTAGCAGCATAAGAAATATGATAACAGGCTCCAAGAGGGAAGTGTACACTGTGAAATGAATAAGGAAACACACAAGATATGCAACGATAAGTAAACTGGGTACCTGGACAATTCACAGCACCATATGGAAAATGAAAATACAATATAAATAGCACCGGTCTGATGTATACAAATATATAAGCAATAATACATACCCCGAAATGTTTAAACTCATCTAGAATGCAATGGATGATAATGAGCGCTCCTAAAAGGCATGAAGTCAAGAAGCCAAAATCATAGCATGAAAAATGCCAGCACAGCGAAAAAAATCATGAGGAGCCATGGCTGCTGCAGGGAAGCAGAGGGAAAGAGGGGGGATTCCGAAAGAACCCCACACGTATCACCACGCCACACGTGGCTTCCTCAGGGGACAATAAGATCTCTCACTCTCTTATTTCCTATTGGAGCCTGTTATCATATTTCTTATGCTGCTAGGTATCAGTTGTGTTGGGGTATTCATTGCCATCATTTTATGGCATGTTTTTGTATATGTTTTTAAATGTTTTTAATGTGATTGTGTTTTTCTTGCACATTTTTTGGATATCCATTAATAAAATTGTTTATACATTTCTTAAGACGGGTGTTCCCTGTTCATTTGAGGCATTTCTTTTCTTCCCCTTTTTTTTTTCTTGTCATTGCTCTTAAATTGCCTCTCTGGTGAACCCCTTCATACATACACATTTGTCTTGAGTGGTGCCCTCCTTCTGCTTAGTTTCTTAATTGTTACATATATTAGTGGGTCTCGGAAAATGGTGCAATTTTTTTTTTAACAAATTTTGGAATTTTTTTTTCACAACTTAATTAAAAAAGAACCTAGACATCTTTGGTGTCTATGAACTCATAATGACCTGGAGAATCATAATGGCAGCAGGTCAGTTTAGCATTTAGTGAACATGGTAAAAAAAAACAAGTGTGGGATTGCACTTGTTTTGCAATTTCACCACACTTGGAATTTTTTTCCTGTTTTCAAGTACACAACATGGTAAAACCAATGGTGTCGTTCAAAAGTACAACTTGTCCCGCAAAATACAAGCCTTCACATCATGGCCATTTTGACAGAAAAATAAAAAAGTTATGGCTCTGGGAGAAAGGGGAGCAAAAAAATTAAAATGCAAAGCCAAAAATGCCTCTGGTCATGAAGAGGTTAAACAAACTTTTGAGGCCTTCACACAACATCTGTAGTTACACTGAGAATGAAGAAGAAGAACTCAATTGGTTACTCAGGATTTTATCTATGGGTATCGGACTACAGGGGACTGAATACAAATGCACATCATAATTTTCAGATTTATTATTTTAAAATAATTAGAAAACCTTATATCCTTTCTTTTACACTTTACAAATACTCGCTACTTTGTGTTGGTGTATCAAAGAAAAATCCCAACAAAATATATTTATGTTGTGGGCGTAATGGGAAAAAATGTGAAAAAATCTATTGGGTATGAACACTTTTTCAAGTTACTGTAATTATTTGAACCATGAGATCATAATCTAATCATATCCAACAGATGAAATAATTAGTTGCATTTATTATTTAATAAAAAAAATCTTACTATTGCGCAAGAGACTACAAGATCCTTCTAACAGTCATCTGAAATCTCTTTATCCTTTTCTCTTGTAGGTGATTGAGTGTATAACTCAAGGCCGAGTCTTGCAACGACCTCGCACTTGTCCGAAAGAAGTCTATGATCTAATGTTAGGCTGCTGGCAGAGGGAGCCTCACATGAGGCTGAACATCAAAGAAATCCACAACCTTCTTCAGAACTTGTCCAAGGCATCCCCCGTTTACCTTGACATTCTTGGCTAGACGTTGATGGTGTTACCTGTATGGGCTTGATGAATGAATGTGGTGAACAGCCGCTGAACTCCATGAAATGTGTTATAACCTCTGACAGTATTAATATAACAAAGATGCTGAGAAGCTATCAAAGGGCAAGCAACACAAACTTCTCCATCTGTACAATACACAGTATTGATAATTGCCATTAATAAGTTGTATCTTTTTATCCTGAGCCTATCTCTTCTTTTGCTTCTTTTCCTCTTCCGTCTATGTTTGGTTGTCTCTCACTGTCTTTCCTACTCCGTGCTTATGCCTTTATGTAACTCAGCATACATAGACAAAGGCCTTAAAACTGTATCTGTTAATCAGCAGGCTCGCATGTCTGTCCACCACATCTAACAATGCCTTCTTGTATTCCTGCCTTTGATGTGGATGAAAAAAAGGGAAATATTGTATGACACAAACATAGTGACTTCTGCTGTACATACCTGTAGACTTTCTATTGACTGTTGCTCACCTCTACGTTTCCGGCTATGTGCACTAATGACAGACAACTTCTGGATATCAGGATGAAGCTTTGCAGAAATGAGTTTGTGGTAGTAAGGAGACATGCCAATGGGAAGAAGTTTAACCATCTACCTAAACAGAACCTGAAGAAACACAATCAATCCATACTATTCTGAAGAGAATAAATCTACCTTGCTTTGTATGTGGCTAGTCCTTTATCACCATATACCCCATGCTAGGAAAAACCATGTCACTTGCTTCTAGCAAGCTACCGTAGCTGTCTTCATCATTTTCTTTTCTAAGTGCCGTAAACCATTGTTAGAGACTGAATCACCCGTTTTAACAGACTGAAATCATCACAATGTGATGTCGAATTTATCTGATACCATGTCCAACAGACAATCTCTGTCATTGACCAGTTTACAAAGCCGTTGTATACAACTCAAAGAATACACATGATGAGTGGAGGCCAAGAGCTCAGAAAAAGCTGGGGTTGTTTTGTATGGAGATGGACAGATGTGATATGGGAAGCTTAACACATGTATGTCATAGCTGAGGAATAATAGCCTCAGATGAGGGCTGCTGCTTGCATTCTGTTCTGGTAACAGAGTCAGTAGGCAATGTCACAACCAAAAGATGTTGATGGTGCACATTCAACGGTTGGTGGCTAATCTTTATTTTTTTCTTTTTTTATTACTAGTTTTTCATCCGTGGGCTCCGGATTGAAGTTTATATTTCTCTATATTACATTGTAAAAAAAAACAAAACAAAAAACTCTGGCAGCCTTTCTACAAATGTATGTGATGTTAAACTCGGAGGCAGCGCATGCTTATATATGTTACCGGCATGATGTGTCCAATGCAAAGATATTGAAAGTTGTTCCCCAATACACATACAGTACAGGGATCAAAACCTGCATCACAGTCACATTTACCATAGTGTAGAGAATTATCTTTTGGGGAGAACAGCAGAGGCCCTATCGTAACGCCAGGCATTCCTCTCTGGGGTGTTAGTTTTTGAAGAATGTAGTAGCACAGTAATGGAATCTATCATTTGTATAGGTAAATGTAAATAAATGCCGTATGTTGACTTAAAATTGGTAATTGTACAATATATTTGAGAGTTAAGAAAAAAGTATATGAGTATTAGCCTCTGTAATGGAGGCGCTAGTAAATAAATTAATCTCATCTCTTGGGGTCTACTAATGATTGTAACACATCTCTCTATCAAGGTTTTAAAGCTAATTATAAAAGTGAAACAATGACACTTGTACAGATGTGATTTGTGCTATTGCTTTGGTACATTGTTTGAACTTCTTCTCTTGATTTACTATGTATACTTTTTCACACTCGTTTGCAGTAAAAAAACAAAAGTGTGTGCCTACTTGCTTAGTTAAGATGGGAAAGGCAATACGTACTGCTTGTGACGAAAACGAAAAACTGTGGAGCGGACGTGAATGTTCTACATTCTCTAGCACTTGCCTATAAAACAGTTCTGTAGTTCCATTTTCGCCTACACCTACAGTAAATCTCAAGTTAGACACTGAGATGTACAGGATACATACATTGGGATTCTGAAAATAAATCTCTGCCTTTTAATGCTAAACATCAGTTTGCCTGAATTTTCATGAGATATGGTGATTGTTTATTAGCATGACGTGATGATTTGTAGAATCTATAGCAACTATTACTCATTAAGTTTCTAGGTTTTCATTACTAACCAATGAACAATAACATGATACATGGGTGATTGGTGTGGGTTAAAGCATTGCTTTGGATGTAATATATTTGGATGGTGAGGTAACACTTATATAATTTAAATTAATTTAAATCTCCTGGTCCAGGTGAATTACATCCTAGGGTACTAAAAGAGTTCGCAAAGGAAATTGCAGAACCACTGCCCAGAATCTTTGAAAAAATCCTGGAAAACAGGAGAAGTCCCAGAAGATTGGAGAAGTGCAAATATTGTTCCTATCTTCAAAAAAGGAAAGACAACATAGCCAGGAAATTATAGACCAGTGAGCCTTACTTCTATACCAGGAAAGATCTTTGAACAAATTATTAAACAGCATGTATGCAAGTACTTGGATAAGAATACAGTAATTAACTAGAGCCAGCATGGGTTTGTAGCAAACAAGTCATGCCAGTCTAATCTAATTTCCTTCTATGATGGGTGAATCAGGGAAATGTGGTAGATATAATACATCTCGACTTCAGCAAAGCATTTGATAAAGTATCTCATACTATCCTTTTTGAAAAAATGACCAAGTATGGTATTGACAAGGCTATGGTTAGGTGGATTCAAAACTGGCTCAGTGATCGTACTCAAAGAGTGGTAATAAATTGTTGCACATCCAAATGAAAGAGTGTTTCAAGTGGGGTACCACAAGGCTCTGTCCTGGCCCCAGTGTTGTTCAACATTTTTATAAATGATCTAGATAAGGGAATTGAAGGTAAACTAATCAAATTTGCAGACGATGCAAAGCTAGGAGGGATAGATGACACTAGAGAAGACAGAGAAAGGATTCAGAAGGATCTAGATAAGCTTGAACAATGGGCCATGACTAGAATGGAATGTAACAGGGAGGAATGCACTACATCTGGGCAAGAAAGACAAAAATTACATCTATGGAACAAGAGAGGATCTGTAAGGAAGAATGGCAGAGGATCTCCAAATCCAAGTGTGAAAAACTTGTTGCATCATTCCCAAGAAGACTCATGGCTGTACAGTCATGGCCAAAAGTTTTGAGAATGACACAAATATTAATTTTTACAAAGTCTACTGCTTCACTTATTCTAATGGCAATTTGCATGTACTCCAGAATGTTATAAAGAGTGATCAGCTTAACAGCAATTACTTGCAAAGTCAATATTTGGCTAGAAAACGAACTTTATCCCCCAAAACACATTTCAACATCATTGCAGCCGTGCCTTAAAAGGACCAGCTAACCTCTTTTCAGTGATTGCTCCATTAACACAGGTGTGGGTGTTGATGAGGACATGGCTGGAGATCAATCTGTCATGATTAAGTAAGAATGACACCACTGGACACTTTAAAAGGAGGCTGGTGCTTGGCATCATTGTTTCTCTTCTGTTAACCATGGTTATCTCTAAAGAAACACGTGCAGTCATCATTGCAATGCACAAAAATGGCCTAACAGGGAAGAGTATCGCAGCTAGAAAGATTGCACCTCAGTCAACAATCTATCGCATCATCAAGAACTTCAAGGAGAGAGGTTCCATTGTTACCAAAAAGGCTCCAGGGCGCCCAAGAATGACCAGCAAGCATCAGGACCGTCTCTTAAAAGTGTTTCAGCTGCGGGATCGGGCTACCAGCAGTGCAGAGCTTGCTCAGGAATGGCAGCAGGCAGGTGTGAGTGCATCTGCACACACTGTGAGGCGGAGACTCTTGGAGCAAGGCCTGGTCTCAAGGAGGGCAGCAAAGAAGCCACTTCTCTCCAGAAAACACATCATGGACAGACTGATATTCTGCAAAAGGTACAGGCAGTGGACTGCTGAGGACTGGGGTAAAGTTATTTTCTCTGATGAATCCCCTTTTCGATTGTTTGGGACATCAGGAAAACGCCTCATTCGGAGAAGACAAGGTGAGCGCTACCACCAGTCTTGTCTCATGCCAACTGTTAAGCATCCTGAAACCATTCATGTGTGGGGTTGCTTCTCAGCCAAGGGAATCGTCTCTCTCACAGTCTTGCCTAAAAACACAGCCATGAATAAAGAATGGTACCAGAATGTCCTCCAAGAGCAACTTCTCCCAACCCTCCAAGAGCAGTTTGGCGATCAACAATGCCTTTTCCAGCATGATGGAGCACCTTGCCATAAAGCAAACGTGATAACTAAATGGCTCAGGGAACAAAACATAGAGATTTTTGGTCCATGGCCTGGAAACTCCCCAGATCTTAATCCCATTGAGAACTTGTGGTCAATCATCAAGAGATGGGTGGACAAACAAAAACCTAAAAATTCTGACAAAATGAAAGCATTGATTGTGCAAGAATGGACTGCTATCAGTCAGGATTTGGTCCAGAAGTTGATTGAGAGCATGCCAGGGAGAATTGCAGAGGTCCTGAAGTAGAAGGGTCAACACTGCAAATATTGACTTGCTGCATTAACTCATGCTAACTGTCAATATAAGCTTTTGTTACTCATATGTTTGCAATTATATTTCTGTCGGTGTTACAAACATCTGTCAAACACACATAAAAACCACAGGGCAGCAGATCATGTGAAAATATAATATTTGTGTCATTCTCAAAACTTTTGGCCATGACGGTACTAGCTCAAAAGGGTGTTTCTACTTAACACTGAGAAAAGTGTCTGAATACTTATGACCATGTGATATTTCAGTTTTTCTTTTTTAATAAATTTGCAAAAATTTCTGCATTTATGTTTTTTTCAGTCAAGATGGGGTGCAGAGTGTACATTAATGAGAAAAAAATGAACTTTTTTGAATTTACCAAATGGATGCAATGAAACAAAGAGTGAAAAATTTAAAGGGGTCTGAATACTTTCTGTACCCACTGTATAGAATGTGAGGAATAGAGCTAAGCAACAGCACGTGTGAAAAAGACTTGGGTATACTAATATATCACAGACTGCACATGAGTCAACAGTGTGAAAAAACCAGCAGCAAAAAAAGTCAAACAGTTCTAGCATATATTAAGAGAAACATGAAGTCTAGATCATGTGAAATAATTATCCCCTTCAACTCCTTCTTGGTCAGGCCTCATCTGGAATACTGTGTCCAGTTTTGTGCACCACATTTTAACCCCTCTCTGACCTTTGACGCACTATCCCATCCAAGTAACCTGGGCTGGTGGGAGCGCGGCCGATCGCGGCCGGGTGTCAGCTGATTCTCACAGTTGACATCCGGCACTAAGTGCCAGGAGCAGTCACGGACCGCTCCCAGCACTTTAACCCCGGAACACTGCGATCAAACATGATCGTACTAACCTGAAGAATAAAACTGCTTTATCAATTTTACCACACGCGGAACGGTATAAACGCCTCCCCCAAAAGAAATTCATGAATTGCTGGTTTTGGTTCAAAAATCCTAATAAAAAGCCTCCCAAAAATCCTAATAAAAAGCGATCAAAAAATGTCATGTGCCCAAAAATGGCACCAATAAAAATGTCAATTCGTCCTGCAAAAATAAGACCTCACATGACTCTGTGGGCCAAAATATGGAAAAATTATAGCTCTCAAAATGTGGTGATGCAAAAGCTATTTTTTGCAATAAATAGCGTCTTTTAGCTTGTGACTAGAGTTGAGCGATACTTTCCGATATCCTAAAGTATCGGAATCGGAATGGTATCGCCGATATCACTAAAATATCGGCGATACCCGATATCGATACCGGAAGTCCCATGTAAGTCTATGGGAACAAAATATCGAAATTAAAAAAAACCCATTCTTGCCTTGTTGGTTAATTGTACATGAAGGAAAACAAGAAAGAGTAATGTAGAATGTATTGGGGAAGGTTGAGGAGACATTAAAGGCATAGATGTTTAACCCAATCAAATGGAATAGCATAAATATTTTTTTTTTTAAAGATGTTCGGATTGACGAAGAAATTGACAATGTTAACGTTTTTTATATTTGGCAAATATGTATATTACACAACTTCCATGCTCTTCATCTTCACCTTTTTAACTTTTCACACACTTTCTCCTTCATAATCTTCTGCAGCATCATCTTTTTCATCAAATTATTCTTCATCTTCACCTTCTTTATCTTCTTCTTAAACTTCTTGCTATTCATCTTTGTTAACATTACTCATATTCTTCTTATTAAACTATTATTCTTATTCATATTCTGCTTCATCTTCTTCATCATATTCTTATTTGTGACAGAGAATCCTGTACTTGTAATCTGTCAAAGTATGAATTTTTCATCCTTCCGTTCTTGCTGTCACAAAAGATTTAAATTACAACAGTATTTGTCCGTGTTCAGTTTAGCCTGCAGCAGCAGGCATTTTCCAGGGGCACCACGAGGAGGAACGGACTCACCCCCATACACTGCTTAGTCTTCTTCTGCTTAGAATTTAGAGCATATATTTTGCTCTTCATTTTGGTCTTATACTTCATGTTCTTCTGCTTTTAGATCTTCTGCTTATTGTTCTTGTGTCTCTTGTTCCGTATCTTGTATTTGTAGCACAATCTTGTACCAGCTGATGTTACTGGGACACGGTTACTAAGCAGGAGGTACCTGTGCTCCAAAGCACTACCAAGGACCAGCAGACGTTGCTGGAACTCGGATACCGAGATGGAGGCACCTAGGCCAAAGGCACTGTGGAGAACCAGCTGACGGTACTGGAACCCGGAGGGCAGCAGAAGGAAAAGAGCCAATGGCACAACCGAGGACCAGCTGACGTTACTGGGACACGGTTACTAAGCAGGAGGTACCTGTGCTCCAAAGCACTACCAAGGACCAGCAGACGTTGCTGGAACTCGGATACCAAGATGGAGGCACCTAGGCCAAAGGCACTGCGGAGAACCAGCTGACGGTACTGGAACCCGGAGGGGCAGCAGAAGGAAAAGAGCCAATGGCACAACCGAGGACCAGCTGACGTTACTGAACCCCAGTAACACAGGAGCAAGTGTTGACTGTGCTAACAGCACTTCCGAGCAACAACTGGCGGTGTTGGAGCCCAGGGTCAAGGAGGATGTTTAAATACTAGATCAAGTAATTTCCTTGTTACCTGTCAATTTTAAATGTCTATACTTCAAACAAGAGAAAGATAACCTTTACTACCATAAGATGATGATTTCATTTAAACTAATATCTAGATAAATAAAGAATTGACAAACATAAACACATACATTAACATGTTGAACAGCAATGCAAACCACAAAATAAATTAGTTAAGGAATCTGCTATACGGTTGTACATAAAAGTATACAAGTACATATCTGAATCCATTAATGATGGATAAGTAACAGTATGTACACCATTTTTATTGTATAGACAATGAATGTCTGACTTCAAAACATCATCAGCATTACAAGTTATCTGTGACATTACTAAAATGTTACATTTGCTGAATAATGTCACTAAACAGTTTATACAAAATTATACAATTTCCATCATGTAATACTCATAATATGTGGCAATAATCATGTTTATTAACAAACATAACCTTTAAAAAGTGCATAGTGCATAGTGAAAATTGCTATTTATGCCTGACTGTCGACTTGCAAGCATGACAACGGATAGATAAGGTATATATAGATGACACTGCATAGCCACAGATGGTGAATGGCGATGTAATACTGTACCTCAATAAAGTGTGCGTCACTACTACATAATTTTTTTTATATAGCTTTATAAACAGGGTACGTGGATGTATGCTTGCGCCTTTGTTTTGACGCACAGACTGCCTTCCTGCTGAGACGCGTTGGGTAGTGAACAGTTGTGTGCAGTGTTCACTGTAGTCTGAGGTTTTCCTTTTTGGAGTGCAGATCACGCTCCAGTTAGTTCTTCAACCACTGCTGGTTGTAGTCTGCTGAGCGTGTGTCACTGGCACATCCTTGAAATTTTTCTCTAATTGTTGCTGCTCCACTCTATTACAAATAAATAAAATCTATTAGTGTGACGCGCTTCCATCCGTATACAATACATTGGTTGCAAACACTATAGAAGTACACAAAGGGGCCTTTCACACCTACTGAACAGTTGTGTGCAGTGTTCACTGCAGTCTCTGCGGAATAACCACACTTAGGCCTTATAACTTTTCAGACTTTCTTTATCAATCTACCAAGATGAAGAAGGCAGGGAGTAAGGCACGTGGTCGTGGAGTTTCTTCAGGGAGAGGACGTGGGGATTCTGTGGCTGCTGCGGCCCCCAGTGACACAGCATCCACCAGTTTTCCCCGGGCCGTGAGCGTTCCTTTATGCGCACTTTTGTAGGAGCTCGGAGTACCCCCCTGCTGCGGGAAGAACAAATTGAAGCCGTTGTTGTTTGGATCTCAGCCAATGCATCGACTTCAATTGCTTCCACCTCCTCTCAGGACCACAGCACTGTTGGGCAACCATCTGTCTCTTCACCGCCTGGCAAATTGCCCAGGCAGTCAGAGAGTTCTGTACAGGAGCCAGCTGAGTGTCTGCTTCTGTTCTCAGAATCTATTGGCTTGCAAACAGGGGCCCAGCCAAGCAGCATTCTGTAATGTGAAGAAGAGGGAGTATGCAGTGATGCGCAACAGCTGTGTCTCTCTGAATCTGAAGAGGCGGGTGAGACAGTGCCGATGGTCAGCACACCGCAGAACGCATCTGATGATGATGATGAGACCCAGGTGCCAGTTTCTGTTGAGCATGGTGCTGGCCAGACCACCCAACAGCAGGTGTTGGAAGAGGGTAGTGGAGATGATGAGGTCCAATACCCAACATGGCATGAAGAACAGGAAGGTGGTGGGAGCAGCTCAGAGGAATAATAATAATATTTATTTATATAGCGCCATCATATTCCGCAGCGCTTTACAGTTTAGCAGTTTCAGAACACAAGTCATAAGTAACAACGTTAACAATACAATAATTTAAGCTAAATAAGTCGCCCCTGCTCGTGACAGCTTACAATGTACAATGAGATGGGGGAGATACAAAGTATAGGTGTTTATATACAATGGTGCATTTACAATGATGTTCCAGCCATCTTAAGGGACTGAGGGATGGAGATAGTGAATGGGCTAGACACACACACACACTTACACAGAATACATAGAATGACTTTGATTAGTGAATGTGATAGGCCGCTCTGAACAAATGTGTTTTGAGGGAGCGCCTGAAACCATGCAAATTGTGGATAGTCCTAATTTCTTGGGGTACAGCATTCCAGAGGATTGGCGTAGAGCAGGAGAAGTCTTGGAGTCGGGAGTGGGAGGTACGTATTAGTGCAGAGGTTAGTCGAAAGTCGTTTGCAGAGCGCAGCAGTCGGTTAGGCCGATAGATAGAAATGAGGGAGGAGATGTAGGAGGGGTGCTGAATTTTAGAGAGCTTTGTGGGTGAGAACCAGTACTTTGGTTGAAAGCTGGGAGAGGCCTAGAGAAATGGTTAGTGATAGAAGGAAGATAGAGGAAGACATTGCCCCAACGGTACAAACAGGAGGGAGAGTTAGGCTGCAGACTCGGTTGCCTGTAGCCTCCAGTTTGGCACCTGTTCGGAGCAGTTGTCTTCCAAAAGTCAAAACGTGCGCTCCCAGGACTTGCACTGCGTGGTCCTTTTTTCACACACTTGCACATGATATTTGCTATGTGAAATGCAAGATGTGTAATCAAAAATTAAAAATAGCTAAAAGTGTCAGTCACCTCAATACCACAAATATGTGGAAACATGTGCGGACAAAGCACGTAGTTGAGTTACAAAGACACACTGGAGATGTAGGCCAACCTACAGCAGCACCTACATCTTCAGGTTGTGTTGAAGCCTCTTCATCGAGCTCACACACAGCTGGTTATGCTTCCTCACAGGATCGCCATGGAAGAACCTCGGCCACTGTTGTCCAGAGACAAACTGTTATTCCACACACAGCAGCAAGTTCCCTGTCATCCTCACACTCCCAGGCCACAAAACAGCCAGCGGTAGCACAGGCATGGGATAAAACACGGCCATACTCCGCAAACCATGCACGAGCACAGGCTCTGAATGCTGGCATTGCAAAACTCCTGTCCCTTGAAATGCTGTGATTCAGGCTGGTGGAGACAGACAGTTTCCGTAACTGAATATCATTGTCAATCCCACAATACAATGTGCCAAGCCGATTTCATTTCAGCAGGCAAGCCGTCCCTGGTCTGCAAAAGCATGTTGAGGTAAAAATTAAACATGCGCTACTAAAAGCCCTCAGTAGCAAGGTCCACCTGACCACCGATGCGTGGACCAGTACCCATTGTTATGATCTGCTACAACCAGTAAGGAAAGAAGGGAATTCTGTCCCTACAATACAACTAAGCTGAATCCCTACGATGTAACGGGGAACCTGATCCTGCGACCAGACCCGCTAAAGTCCTCATCTAGTGTGAACGAAGACCTATAGTTGCGAGGGAGTAATCCCTACAAGATCTAGGGACTGGGAGAAAAGGTGGACACCTCCTAACATAAATTGTAGCATGGATAATTAAACAGAAAAATAAATACTTTGTGATCCTAACATCAAGCAAAACTCACAGATTAAGGCACCTAAGCACCCGGCTAGCTTAACAGTAGATAATACAATGAAGTCAAGCAAAGCCAGAAGGGCGGAGCCAGACTAAATAGGGAAAAAAGGTCATGTGACCAGCAAACTGAAACAAAACCTAACAAGAGGGTTCTAACACCCATGGCCAGGGACAATACCTTTCCCTCACTGCCCATTGGGTCAATGTTGTGCAGCCGGGTACTGATCTTGCGAGTGGCGCTGTACGTGTTCTGCCAACTCCAAGGATTGCAGGAATCAAGTCTGTACACATTGATTCCTCCTATTCCAGTTCCTCAGAATCATCGCTGCAGGAGCTGTCACGGTCTACCTCCACATGGACCCGTGAACGTTTACCTGTTGCGACCGATATGAGCACAGCCGTGTCCAAATGTCAACAGGCCATCCTGAAATTAATTTCCATGGGGAATCTTAGCCACACAGCGCAGGAGCTCTGTAATGCCATAAAGCAGGAGAGCGACGTGTGGTTTTTGGAAGAGAATCTACAGGCAGGCTTGGTAGTGTGTGACAATGGCCGAAATCTGGTGTCAGCTCTGGGCCTTGGCAACCTCACTCACATACCATGTCTGTCATATGTGCTCAACTTGGTCGTGCAGAGTTTTTTGAGGGACTATCCGGATCTTGATGCACTGCTGCACAAGGTCCGCCTAGAGTGCGCTCACTTGCGACGTTCCAGCATGGCCAGATCGCTGATTGCAGCTCTGCAACGCAGATTTCACCTTCATGAACATCGCATTATATGTGACGTACCCACCAGGTGGAATTCCTCGTTACATATGTTGGAGCGGTTGTGTGAGCAGCAGCCAACAGTAATGGAGTATCAGCTGCATCAGGCGCAGTCAACTCGCAATTTGCGGCGTTCACACTTCACCACTACTGAGTGGGCCTCTATAATAAGAATAATAATATTATTTTTTTATATAGCGCCATAATATTCCGCAGTGCTTTACAGTTTAACAGTTTCAAAACACGAGTCATAAGTAACAACGTTAACAATACAATAATTAAAGCAAAATCAGCCGCCCCTGCTGGTGAAAGCTTACAATCTACAATGAGGTGTGGGAGATACAAAGTACAGGTGTTTATATACAATGGTGTTTTTACAATGATGGTCCAGCCATTTTAAGGAAGTGAGGGATGCATGGAGATAGTGAATGGGCTACACACACAGAATTACACATAGAATGACTTTGATTAGTGAATGTGATAGGCCACTGTGAACAAATGTGTTTTGAGGGAGCGCCTGAAACCATCCAAATTGCGGATAGTCCTAATTTCTTGGGGTAGAGCATTCCAGAGGATTGGCGCAGCGCGGGTGAAGTCTTGGAGTTGGGAGTGGGAGGTACGGATTAGTGCAGAGGTTAGTCGAAGGTCGTTTGCAGAGTGCAGCAGTCGGTTAGGCCGATAAATATAAATAAGGGAGGAGATGTAGGGGGGTGCTGCGCTGTGGAGAGCTATGTTGGTGAGAACCAGTAATTAGAATTGGATCCTATAATGAATGGGCAGCCACTGCCAGTGTAATGAGTGGCGAATAACTCTATGAAGGATATCTGCCACGTTTTGCGTGCGTTTGATGAGTCAACGCGGATGGCGAGTGCAGATGATGCACTAGTCAGCCTGACTGTCCCCCTTATCTGCCTGCTTCAAAAAACACTGCAAGCACTAAGGCATGAGGTTTTGGAAGAGGTGGAGGATGAGGAGTCACAAATTCCATCACCTTCTGGACAGTCAGCGCAACGTGGTTCCTCACAAAGGGCTGGAGGACTTTCAAAGTACCATGCTGTATCAACAATTGAACCTCCAGAGTCGCTGTCTATATTTTCATAACCATTACAAACTTTTAATGTATTTACAAAGCACATAATGTACATTTTTTGTCTATCCTTTTGTAATGCTATTGTGTTTCCATAAACTGATGTTACAGAATTATGATACAAAGTTTTAAATTTTGAGTTTTAAATTTTGTAAATTTATATGTATTTGAAGGACTTTGTGAGGAGGATGAGGAGGAGTCAATGGAGGAGGAAGACATCGCTCCAGAGGGAGGTAGACAATGCTCTAGTCAGTATGTAGACCAAGGGTGGGGTGATGCACAGCAGGCGGAGATGACGCCTCTTGCAGGGGACAACGTTTCTTGGCCAGTTGGGAGTCTGCAGCACATGGTTGATTTCATGCTGCAGTGGCTGAGAAACGACCGCCGCATCGAACACATTCACACCACGTCTGATTATTGGGTGTACACCCTCCTAGACCCTCGCTACCGGGACAACTTACAAAGCCTCATCACACCGTTGAACCGGGAGCGTAAAATGCGGAAGTACCAAGACACACTGGTGCAATCCATAATGTTCTCCATTCCAGCCGAGAGCACTGCTGCTGCTACTGATTTACAAAGCAGCTCTGTGCGTCGAGGCAGTGGAGACAGCTCTGCAACAAGAGGAGCACAAGCAGCGCCTCTGCACAGGGCAAGAACAGTATGTTCCAAATGTGTCGAAGTTTTGTGGCAACGCCACCAATGTCTACACCATCCGAGACGGCTCCAGTCAGCAGGAGGCAACATTTCCGTAAGATGGTGACAGACTACATGTCTTGCCCTCTCAGTGTACTCCCAGATGGCTCTTCCCCATTCAAGTTTTGTGTCTCTAAGCTGGATACATGGCCAGAGCTTAGCCAGTATGCATTGGAGGTGCTGGCTTGATCTGCTGGCAGTGTATTATCGGAGCGCGTCTTTACTGCTGCAGGTGGTGTACTAACAGACCGTTGCATGCGACTATCCTACGATAATGTAGAACGGCTTACTTTTCTGAAAATGAACTAGGCATGGATCTCGCCTGAATTTGCCTGTCCGGTTTCAGATTAACTAACTGGTTGACAACGTTTTCCATGTCTCCTGTTATGTTCATCTTTCTACCACCTGAGCTATACTCCCTGGGCTACAACACTGCCAGTTGCTGCTCAGAAGTGTCGTGTCCACAGACCAATACACAAGCTATAGTGATAGTGGGGTTCAGTAACGCCTGCTGTTCCCCTGCTGTGTGTCCGGCAACAATTACTGCTACCTACCTACACATGTTTAAAAAAACATGACATGTTAAAGTGGCTAGTGCTACACATAGATATCAGGCTACACCCTTATTTCTAAGCTGTAAACAAGTGAAACGTCAAATTTAAAACCATTCAATGATTAGTGTTGGTAACAAATCTGTAACTAAATAATTGTGACATATTATGGCAGATATCCACATGTCTAACACAAATGCTAACACAAAAGCATACTTATGCTATAGGTACTGATGGTGAACCTTCTCACTCCATAACTTTGACCAATCCAACTCACATCATGCCTCAAATGCTGCAATGTTGGAAGTGCATAATGTGGGTTGAACTTTGACAACAGCTGCAGTGCGAAGGTTATCCTTCTGTGTTCTTGGCTTTTAAATAAAAGCATACAAGTAAATATAATAATACATTGTTGATTAAGGGACATGATGTACACCTGTAATATTGTGCAAACAATGGATGTAGGACTATTCCTCTTCAACATTACTTATATTTGTGTCATTTGAAAAAATACATATTTTATTTAAAAAATAAAAACCCATGTTCAGTAGCTGTGAAAGGCCCGTTTGTGTACTTCTATATTGTTTGCAACCAATGTATTGTATACGGATGGAAGCGCGTCACACTAATAGATTAGATTTATTTTAAATGGAATGTAGCAGAACCAATTGGAGATAAATGAAAAGGATGAGCCACTGAGACACGCTCAGCAGAGTACAAGCAGCAGTGCTTGAACATGTAACTGGAGCGTGATCTGCACTCAAAAAAGTAAAAAACACAGACTGAAGTGAACACTGAAACACAACTGTCCACAATCTGTGAAAAGCTCCTTTCTGTACTTCTATAGTGTTTGCAACCAATGTATTGTATACGGATGGAAGCGCGTCACACTAATAGATTAGATTTATTTTAAATGGAATGTAGCAGAACCAATTGGAGATAAATGAAAAGGATGAGCCACTGAGACACGCTCAGCAGAGTACAAGCAGCAGTGCTTGAACATGTAACTGGAGCGTGATCTGCACTCAAAAAAGTAAAAAAACACAGACTGAAGTGAACACTGAAACACAACTGTCCACAATCTGTGAAAAGCTCCTTTCTGTACTTCTATAGTGTTTGCAACCAATGTATTGTATACGGATGGAAGCGCGTCACACTAATAGATTAGATTTATTTTAAATGGAATGTAGCAGAACCAATTGGAGATAAATGAAAAGGATGAGCCACTGAGACACGCTCAGCAGAGTACAAGCAGCAGTGCTTGAACATGTAACTGGAGCGTGATCTGCACTCAAAAAAGTAAAAAACACAGACTGAAGTGAACACTGAAACACAACTGTCCACAATCTGTGAAAAGCTCCTTTCTGTACTTCTATAGTGTTTGCAACCAATGTATTGTATACGGATGGAAGCACGTCACAGTAATAGATTTGATTTTTTTTTCTAATATAATGGAGCTGCACCAATTCCACAAAATAAAAAAAATAAAAAAAAAAAAGAGTCAGTGACACGTGCAGATGCCTACAAACAGCGGTGGATGCAGAGCAAACTGCAGCGTCACCTGCACTGTCACACACACACCTTGCACAGAGCTGTTAAAACAACACTGGCAAAATGAAGCTTTACACAGCGGTTGGTAAACTAGCCTGCCTCAAGCACAGTAGTACACAAAATCGCAATATCTAACTGTCCCTCAGAGTGAGCAGAGTAGCGTTCTGTCCCTTACTGAGTTCACAGCACAGTGACGCTAAAATGGCGGCGGCGCCTTTTATAGTGCATTCTGACATCATTTCAGCAGCCAATCACAGCCATGCCATTAGTTAAGATGACCGCAGCATTACAGGATGTGCCCACACTTCGTAGGATTCCTCATTGGCTGACTAAAATCACATTGCCTCTCAAAGAATTATGGGAACTTCCGATTCCGGTATACGATATGGAAAAAGTATCGGAATTAAGTATCGGAATTCCGATAACGCGAATATCGGCCGATACCCGATACTTGCGGTATCGGAATGCTCAACACTACTTGTGACAGTGCCAATCATAAAAACCTGATATAAAATCCCGCTATAAATAGTAAATCAAACCCCTTTATCACCTCCTTAGTTAGGGAAAAATAATAAAATTAAAAGAATGTATTTATTTCCATTTTCCCATTAGGGTTAGGGTTGGGATTAGTGTTAGGGTGTGTTGGGGTTAGGTTTGTGGTTAGGGTTATGGTTAGCGTTGGGATTAGGGTTAGAGGTGTGTTGGGGTTAGGGTTGGAGTTAGAATTGGGGTTTCCACTGTTTAGGCACATCAGGGGCTCTCTAAACGTGACATGGTGTCTGATGTCAATTCCAGTCAATTCCAGTCAATTCTTCCCTTCCGAGCTCTGCCATACGCCCGAACAGTGGTTTACCCTCACATATTGGGTATCAGCGCACTCAGAACAAATTGGACAATAAATCTTGGGGTCAAATTTCTTCTCTTACCCTTGGGAAAATAAAAAATTGGGGGCAAAAATATCCTTTTTGTGGAAAAAAATATGATTTTTTATTTTTCTTTCTCCAGGTTATAAACTTCTGTGAAGCACTTGGGGTTCAAAGTTCTCCCCATACATCTAGATAAGTTCCCTGGGGGGTCTAGTTTCCAAAATGGGGTCACTTGTGGGGGTTTCCACTGTTTAGGCACATCAGGGGCTCTCCAAACGCGACATGATGCCCGCAGACTAGGGTTGAGCATTCCGATACCGAAACCCGGTTCCGATACCTGAAATCCAATGTAAGTCTATGGGAACAAAATATCGGAATTAAAAATATTCCGATATTTTGTTCCCATAGACTTACATTGGTTTTCAGGTATCGGAACCGGGTTTCGGTATCGGAATGCTCAACCCTACCGCAGACCAATCCATCAAAGTCTGCATTTCAAAACGTCACTACTTCCCTTCCGAGCCCCAACGTTTCCCATACAGTAGTTTTCTCTCACATATGGGGTATCAGCGTACTCAGGACAAATTGGACAAGAACTTTTGGGGTCCAATTTCTTCTGGTACCCTTGGGAAAATAAAAATTGGGGTCTAAAAGATCATGTTTGTGGAAAAATTTATTTTTTTATTTTCACGCCCGGGCGTTATAAACTTCTTTGAAGCACTTGGGGGTTCAAAGTGCTCACCACACATCTAGATCAGTTCCTTGGGGGTCTAGTTTCCAAAATGGGGTCACTTGTGGGGGGTTTCCACTGTTTGGGCACATCAGGGGCTCTCATTCCATCAAAGTCTGCAATTTCTTCCACCTAAGGGGTATCAGCGTACTCAGGACAAATTGGACAACAACTTTTGGAGTTCAGTTTCTCCTGCTACCTGTCATGTCGGGGGCGCCTGCCGCACCTCCCTCTGGGCCTCGGCATACTCACCTGTCCCGGCGCACCCCTGGATTGAGAGCGCGTCACCAGGCCTCCTCTCTTTCTGCCTCACGGCCGGCTTCTGGATTCCGTCGGGTGCGCACGCGCACCTCGCATCCCAGACTCTGCGGCGCTCGTGCACTTTAGTGAGCCTGACGTGAGCCGCTCCATGACCCAGGAGGACTCTGACCCGGAATTTCCTGGCACGCTCTGCATATCAGGCAGCCTCTCCCTCCAGGCTGTGCCTGATTATCATTTGTGCCTCACGTTTGACTCAGACCCCTCACTTCCCTGCGGTCTCTCGCTCCCTGGCTACCTGCCCCGCCTTGCTCAGTCACCGCCTTGTTCCTCAGTCCTCATCTAGGTCCCTCTCTCTGTTCTTTCCTAGTGTCTGCCTGCCAGTGTCCTGGTTCTGCCTGTGTCCCAGCCATGCCTGCTTTCTAGTGTTCCACTCCTGCCCATGTTCCTGTATTTCAGCCGTGCCTGCCCACCAGTGTCTAAGTCAGCCATATCCGTCTGCCTGTGTCTCTGCCGCACCCGCCTTCCAGTGTCTCAGCCTCTTCATCAGTCCACCCGGCCCCTTCTTTGTCTCCTATTGTCTGCCCTTGGGTACCAGCTGCTGCGGCGATAGTCTCCCCTGGATCTGCCCTAACGCTCCCTTTATAGGGGGTGGTCCATCAGGTCAGCTTGCCCAGCGGGTCCACTCTTGGAGTTCTTCAGGTTCTCACACTACCCTTGGGAAATAAAATATTGGCATCTAAAAGATCATGTTTGTGGAAAAAATATGATTTTTTTTATTTTCACGCCCGGGCGTTATAAATTTCTATGAAGCACTTGGGGGTTCAAAGTGCTCACCACACATCTAGATAAGTTCCTTGGGGGTCTAGTTTCCAAAATTGGGTCACTTGTGGGAGGTTTCCACTGTTTAGGCACATCAAGGGCTCTCCAAATGCGACATGACGCCCACAGATAATTCCATCAAAGTCTGCATTCAAAAACGTCAATACTTCCCTTCCGAGCCCCGATGTGTGCCCATACAGTAGTTTTCTCCCACATATGGGGTATCAGCATACTCAGGACAAATTGGACAACAACTTTTGGGGTCCAATTTCTCCTGTTATTCTTGGGAAAATAAAAAAATTGGGGACTAAAAGATCATGTTTGTGCAAAAAATATGATTTTTTTTAGTTTCACGCACGGGCGTTATAAACTTTAGTGAAACACCTGGTGGTTCAAAGTTCTCACCGCACATCTTGACAAGTTCCTTGGGGGTTCTATATTCCAAAATGGTGTCACTTGTGGAGGGTTTCCAATGTTCAGGCACATCAAGGGCTCTCCAAACGTGACATGGCGTCTGATCTCAATTCCAGCCAATTTTGCGTTGAAAAAGTCAAATGGTGCTCCTTCCCCTCCGTGCTCTGTCATGCGCCCCAACAGTAGTTTACCCTGACATATGGGGTATCAGCGTACTCAGGAAAAACTGCACAATAACTTTTGTGGTCTTGTTACCCTTGGGAAAATAAAAATTAGGGGTGAAAAGATCATTTTTTGAATTTTATGGCTCTACGTTATAAACTTCTGTGAAACCCTTGGGGGTTAAAAGTGCTCACACATCTAGATAAGTTCCTTGAGGGGTCTAGTTTCCAAAATGGTGTCATTTGTTGGGGTTTCCACTGTTTAGGCACATCAGGGGCTCTCCAAACGCGACATGGCGTCCAGCCAATTCTGCGCTGAAAAAGTCAAACGGTGCTCCTTCCCTTCCGAGCTCTGCCATTCCCCCAATTATTGGTTTACTCCCACATATAGGGTATCAGCGTATTCAGGACAAATTGCACAACAACTTTGCAGTCCAATTTCTCCTGTTACCCTTGGTAAAATAAAAAAATTGGATCTGAAGTAAATATTTTGTGAAAAAAAGTTAAATGTTCATTTTTGTTTAAATATTTCAAAAATTCCTGTGAAGCACCTGAAGGGTTAATAAACTTCTTGAATGTGGTTTTGAGCACCTTGAGGAGTGCAGTTTTTAGAATGGTGTCACTATTGTGTATTTTCTATCATATAGACCAGGGTTCCCCAACTCCAGTCCTCAAGACCCACCAACAGGTCATGTTTTCAGGATTTCCTTAGTATTGCCCAGGTGATAATTGCATCACCTGTGTAATACAAAGGAAATCCTGAAAACATGACCTGTTGGTGGGCCTTGAGGACTGGAGTTGGGGAACCCTAATATAGACCCCTCAAAGTGACTTCAAATGTGATGTGGTCCCTAAAAAAAATGGTGTTGTAAAAATGAGAAATCGCTGGTCAACTTTTAACCCTTATTACTTCCTAACAAAAATTTTTTTTTTACAAAATTGTGCTGATGTAAAGTAGACATGTGGGAAATGTTATTTATTAACTATTTTGTGTGACATATTTCTCTGTTTTAAGGGCATAAAAATTCAAAGTTTGAAAATTTCAAAATTTTCTAAATTTTCACCATGTTTTGTTTTTTTTATAAATAAACGCAAGTTATATCGAAGAAATTTTAACACTATCATGAAGTACAATATGACACAAGAAAACATTCTCAGAATCGCCAAGATCCGTTGAAGCATTCCTGAGTTATAACCTCATAAAGGGACAGTGGTCAGAATTGTAAAAATTGGCCTGTTCATTAACATGCAAACCATCCTTGGGGGTAAAAGGGTTAAAAAAAAAGGCATTGAAAAACTGAAGCAAGTTCAGAGAAGAGCTACCAGGATGGTGATCAGACTGCAAAATATGTCCTACAAGGAATGGTTAAAGGATCTGAGAATGTTTAGCTTGCAAAAAAGAAGGCTAAGAGGAGACTTAATGGCTGTCTACAAATATCTGAAGAGATGTCACAGTGTAGAGGGATCATCCTTATCCTCATTTGCACATGGAAACATGAGAAGCAATGGAATGAATATGAAAGGGAGAAGATACAGACCAGATATTAGAAAAAACTTTTTGACAGTGAGGGTGATCAATAAATCGAACAGGCTGCCAAGAGAGGTGGTGAGTTCTCCTTCAATGGAAGTCTTCAAACAAAGGCTGGACAGACATCTGTCTGAGATGATTTAGTGAATCCTGCAGCGAGCAGGTGTTTGGACACGATGACCCTTGAGGTTCCTTCCTACTCTATGATTATAAATCTGATGTGAATGGATATGGAGCTGCAGACAAACATTCCAAACTGGACAAAACAAAAAACTCATATGAATAGAAAATAATTCCATCAAAATAATCATGTTTTTATTTTGCAAGTATCTTTTTATTATTTGATTCTCTCAGCTGACCACATGAAGAGCTACAATCCAGTTTGGGAAAGACATAGCTTCCTCTTCTCTCCTCCAGCAGGAATTTTCTGCACAATTTTAAACTAGCACTCCCATGAAAGTTTTTACCTTCTTAATATATTGCTATCATCATATTATATAGTGCTGTGTACTGACAATTGCACATTTTGCCTTTCTACCCAGTTAATTCTTCTGTTTTCCATTAGATCTATGATATCACGTTAGTCATAATCCAGTGATGGGTCCCAGCCAACAGTAGCTGTATCAATCTCTCAAAATGAATACAAAGTATTACCAAGCAGAGAATAAGAATCCTAAAAAATAGGTCATCAAAGTTAAAGTATTGGACAACCTCTTTAAGGTCCTTTCAGACCGAGAAAAAAGTTCAAGGGAATCTGGCATGAGGTTTTTGCTACCCACCCAAGAGCAGCATAATATAGCATCAGAGGCCCTGATTCCAGTGCAATATTTCTTACTTTACTAGGTGCAGCAGTTTTGATTTAAAACTGTTTTATCTGCTGCAGATCTACCAGTTATCTGAATGCTGAGTTTTGTATAACCCCACCTACACCACTGATTAGTCGCTTTCTGTATACACAGTGCATAGACAGAAAGCTGACAATCATTGTTAGGGGCGTGGTCGGACTGCCTGGCACCAGTCTTACTAGTCTTCTAGTCACAATTTCCTGTTAATATAACTGTGATTTTATAAAACCTACACTAAGCATCCCAGTGAGTGACACAATGCAGGAAACAGGGTCTACACCCCTTCATTATGCTGCTTTCAAATTATGTAGCAAAAATCTGGTGACAGATTCACTTAAAAAAATGGCAGGATATATAGTCATATTATAACAGTTTTATAAACCTGGTGCCCATTGTGTCCTGGCTTGGTTTTATCATCACCAGTCATGGTAAACAAGATTTAGTAGTAATCAGACATCTGTGCACATAAGTTGTTTGATTGGGCCTCAAATGAGCAGAGGTCTAGCATCTCTTAAAAAGAGAATATGCCAGCAAGACATCCATATGAAGTAAAGTGTAACTCAACACACAGTTATAACCTAACGTTCAATTACTTTTTCTGTGTTAGGCCCCCTTCACACGTCCTGGTGATTCCTGTACAGAAAAAAACAGTGCTGATAAGATCTATGGTCCGTGACCATGTGCCATCTGTACATATGTGACATCCATGTGTCCATTTGCTGTCCGTATGTCCATGTTTCACATCCGTGTGGCATCTGTGTGCAGTCCATGTGGCCATGTGACACAAACCGCACCTGGGAAAAGCAGTACAGTTCTCTCTGATCCCATGCACCGGCGGCTGAAGGCAGCGCTCATCATTGTCGCTTAGTCTCCCTGAGATCAGTGTGACCAGGCGACAAAGATGAGAGCTGTATTCAGCAGTAGCTGAATGCGCAACTATTGTCATTCACTTTCCTTGCCCGGAAGTCGTCCAAGGCAAGCAGTCATTTCCGGGGCAAGGAAAGAGTTGCGCATGCGCTGTAATGATTTTATGCTTTGCCCACTGTTGGGCAAGGCACACTGTGCATGCGCGTGGGGAATTTGAAAAGCGCAATCACGGGAAGCAGAACGTCGTCTGTGCTATTCACAGACAGCGATACGCAAGAGATGCCGAGGAGCAGGGGGTGAGAGGAGAGAAAACGCCACCCTCCGGACAGGACTGCCCTGATTTACAGATAAGAATCCCAACTTTACAAAGGTATTTTGCTATCAAAACGGGGGTATCTGGATATAAGCTACATACCGATAGCTTGCTGATGGGACGCACTATTCAGTCATATCTTTAGATGATATGGCTAAAATGGGGTGACAGATTCCCTTTAAAAATAAAAACCACAGTTGTGTTCACTTTACAGCTAATCCATTGAAGCCCACGTCCCCTTTAAAAATACAAAAAAAATAAACAACCATATCCTTCACCTGTCAGATGTGAAGATAATCCTTACTGTCCCTCACCGTAATCCATCTCTCTGAAATCTGATTTTCAACATGATTGGTACCATGATGTGACAGTTCACGCTGAAAAGCAGGACACAATGAGCTGCTACGACTGCAGCTTCAGTGACGAGCGGTGACGTCACAGACATTGCAGTCAATAAAGGGGCGTTCCCAAGCTCACTTCACTGTTAGCCATGACAATGCTAGTATTGCTTGCAGTGATCTCATTAAGGTCATCATAGTTCATCGGTCTGCTCACTTGGAACAGCTCATTGTGTCCTACTTTTCAGCATGAACGGTCGCATCATGGCATCCTTCACGTTAAAAATCAGATGTCGGAGAGATGGATTATGGGGTGGGACAGTATGGATTATCTTCACATCAGACAGGTGAGGGATGTAGTTGTTTATTATTTTTGTATTTTTAAAGAGGACATGAGCTTCAATGGATTAAGTGTGAAAGATTATCTACACATGGGACAGGTGAGGGATATTGTAGTTTATTATTTATTTTTTTTACAGGGGACTTCAGTAGATTAGGTGTAAAGTGAGTATAACTGTTTTTTTTTAAATAAATGTGTAAAACAGGGTGTTTTGTTTGTTTCAAATAAAGAAGTTTATTCTTGCTGTGAGTTTATTTCAATACTTACTATGGTGTTAATAATGGACTTGATGTCGCCTGACAATAGAAAGGTGACATCAACCACAACCCTATTACCCCACTTGACACGGCCAAAGGGCAAGTGGGAAGAGCGAGGCTAAGTTCCAGATTTGGTGCAACTTATGGAAGTGCCATTTCAAGGGCATCTCAGCACAACCAGGAGACAATGATGAGAGCTGCCTTCAGCAGCCGGACCCTGGGAACAGTGGGAACTGTACCGCTTGTTCCCAGGTGTCCGTATGTGTCACACTTAGGGTTGAGCTTTCCGATATTGCAATATCGGAAATCGGCCCGATATTTGCTATATCGGAATTCCGATTGATTTCCGATATTTTTTTCACATCGGAAATCGGAAATCAGAAGTCCCATAATCCTTTAGCCTCTGAGCGCTCCGTGGAGCCAATCAGGCGCTGAAGAATTGCTGACAACATTGTGTAACTCCCCTAAGCTTGGTAGCAGGCGTCCAAACTTGCTAGCTAGGGGCTGCGCTGCGATTGGCTGGCTGGATGGTGTGATCAGGCAGTATAAAAGGCTGCGCCTGCCATTTTAGCCTCACTCTACTGTGAAAGCAGATAGGGATAGGTTGCTGTTGGAGATAGGGAGAGATCTCGAATCTAATAGTGAAATTGCCATTCTGAATCCATCAATAGAGATGAAGGCAGGGAGTAAGGGACGTCCCCGTGGCGGCCGCGGAAGAGGTGCATCAGCAGCTAGACATGGTGCATATCCAGAGTAAGCAGCAGGCCCAAGTCACTCAGCACCTACTTTCACCCGGCAGCAGTCATTTATGCGCAGCTTGTTAGGAGCACAGGGCCATAGGCTGATAAGAGAGGATCAAGTAGAAACCGTTGTTGGTTGGGTGGCAGCTGAGGCATCCACCTCAATGAGCGCAGCATCCTCCCAGGACCTCTCCACCACATCGGGTCAGGCCACTGAAGAGCAGCACCCATCTGCTTCTTCATCGCCCACTAAATTGCCCAGACATTCAGAAGGCCAGGAGCCAACCTTAATCCTCTTCTCAGAATCTGTTGGCTTGGAATCTGTGTACCAGCCAGACAGCATTCCTGCAGCTGAAGAAAGAAGAGGTAGTGTGCACGGATGAGCAACCACTGTGTGCGTCTGAGGAAGAAGTGGAGGGTGGGCCAGTGCCCACAGTGACCAGACCCCAGTCAGCAGATGATGATGAACCTCAGCTGCCAGTTTCTGCTGATGAAAGTGTATTGGATGACGAGGTCCTTGACCCATCATGGCATGCTGAGGGGCAGCAAGCAAGTAGGGATAGCTCAGAGGAAGAGCTTGCAGGTGTGGCGCAGCGTGGCCGTCCAAGTGGGAGAGGAAGAGGGAAAAATTTGTTGTCTGCTCCCTCAACTTCAGCACCCGTTAGGAGCAGGGCACTTTTAAAGAGCACAAGGGGTGCGCCCAAGAGTTGTGGTGCATGGGCATTGTTCGACCAAGTTGCAGATGACGTTACAGTAGTCAGATGCAAGCTTTGTCGACAAACTGTGCGGAGAGGGAAGAACGTCAGCAACCTTAATACCACCAATATGTTGACGCATGTCAGGAAGAGGCACCCTGTGGAGTGGCAGCATCAAACCCAAGATGATTCGCCACCTGCAGCTGGTCCCACACCTTCCATCTCTTCAGCCACCTCTTCCTCCAGCTCGCAAACAGCTGCTCCCGCTTCCTCGCCAGAATGCCAGGGTGCATCAGCAGGCAGTGTTGTACGGCGGCAAACTGTCTGTACTTCGTCAGCATCAGCATCCCAATCGCTGGCATCCTCACACTCCCAATCCAGTGTGCAGCCATCTGTCACACAGGTGTGGGAGAAAAGGCGCCCGTACTCGGCAAACCACCCACGAGCACAGGGCATGAATTCTTTCATTGCCAAACTGCTTGCAGTGGAAATGCTACCATTCTGGCTGGTGAGCAAGCCAGCCTTTATCGATATGTTGGGGTTTGCAATCCCACAATACAGCATTCCCAGCCGCTTCTACATCAGCAGGCAAGCCGTCCCCGCCCTGCAACAGCATGTGGAGTGTAAAATTAAGCATGCGCTACAAAATGCAGTTATCAGCAAGGTCCACCTGACCACCGAAGCGTGGACCAGTCTGCATGGCCAGGGATGCTACATTTCCATCACCGCCCATTGGGTAAATGTAGTTGAGCCTGGAACTGAAGTAGACAGTGCAAGTGCGCGGGTCCTGCCAACTCCACGGATTGCAGGCCTCTCCTCCGTACAAATTGACTCCTCCTCATACTCCTCGTCAGACTCGCCTGCACCCAGACGTACCACAACAACCAATTTCAGCACTGCATCGGCCAAACATCAACAGACCGTGTTGAAATTGGTTTATCTGGATAATGTTAGCCACACCGCAACCGAGCTGGGGAACACGATCAAGGAGCAGAGCGACATGTGGCTTGCGCCGCTCATCCTCCAGCCAGGTATGGTGGTGTGTGACCCGAAACCTGGTCGCGGCTCTGGGCCTAGGTGGTCTGACTCACATTCCATGCCTTGCCCATGTCCTAAACTTGGTGGTGCAGAGTTTCCTTAGGAATTATCCTGACCTTGAGGAGCTGCTGCACAAAGTCAGATATGAGTGCTCTCATTTGTGGCGTTCAAGCATGGCTGCATCGCGCCTTTCAGCCATGCAGCGCAGATTGGGCCTGCCCGAGCACCGCATCATTGTTGACATCCCCACCAGGTGGAATTCGACTTTGCATATGCTGCGGAGCATGTGTGAGCAGCAACCTGCAATTATGGAGTTGCAGCTGCAGCAGGCGCAAAGTAGGCGACACACATCTCAGCCCTCCCACTTTACAACCACAGAGTGGGCAACCATGAAGGAGATATGCACCATTTTGAAATGCTTCGAGGACTCCACTCTGATGGTGAGCGCGGATGCTGCCCTACTCAGCCTGACTATTCCCCTTATATGCCTTATAGAATCATCACTTAAAGGACTAAGGGATGAGGTTTCTCAGGAGGAGGAGGAGTATGATGAGACACTTGCACCAACCAGGCAATCTTCATTGGCCCGGTTGGTACAAAGCTCTGTGGGTGCCTCACAAAGGTCCAGACAGGACACAGCAAGCGAGGAGGATGAGGAGGACTATGAGGATGAGCTAGAGGAGGAAAGTACACAGCGCTCTACTAGTAGTCACCAGATAGAGCGTGGATGGGGTGATGCAGATTAGCCAGAGCTGCTACTGACAGGTTCAGTATACCCAACCTGTTCCAACGGTTTCTGAACCCGCAAACAGTTTGGGCACCATCAGCACAGACAGTGCAACGCACTAGGAGGCAACGTTACCATGACATGGTGGCACAATACCTCTTCACCCCTGTCAGTGGGCTTCAGGACGGATCTGCCCCCTTCAAGTTTTGGGTCTCCAAGTTGGATACATGGCCCGAGCTTAGCCAGTATGCCTTGGAGGTCCTGGCTTGTCCTAGTGCCAGTGTGATTTCTGAATGCTTATTTAATGCAGCTGGCAATGTACTAACAGACCAACGTACCAGACTATCCGCTGCAAATGTGGACCGGCTTACATTCCTAAAAATGAACCAGGCCTGGATTTCTGGTGACTTTTGCTGCCCTGGGCCACAGTACACAGGTTACATGCATGGTTGGTAGCAGTATGCATGCTCTGTCATGTGCCTATGTTGCACACAGCGTAATCTTGCAGCGCTGGAGTCCTGGGTTCGAATCCCACCAAGGACAACATCTGCAAGGAATTTGTACTGTATGTTCTCCCCGTGTTTGCATGGGTTTCCTCCGGGTACTCCGGTTTCCTCCCACACTCCAAAAGACATACTGATAGGGAATCTAGATTGAGAGCCCCATTGGGGACAGCGACGATAATGTGTGCAAAACTGTGAAGGGCTGCGGAATATGTTAGCGCTATATAAAAATAAAGATTATTATTATCATCTGTTATGCCCGTGCTCTGGCCTCTACTTGGTAGCACCTGGTTCTGTGACTGACTCTTTCACCTCATACTGTTTTCCATTGGCTCTAGTACCGCCAGCTAGTGCCCATTTCTGTGACTGCCACTTTCACAGCATGCCGTGCTTCTGGGCTCTAGTACAGACAGCTAGTGCCCATTTCCGTGACTGCCACTTTCACAGCATGCTGTGTTTCTGGGCAACAGTACCGCCAGCTGTACCTCGTTAGACCAAAGTGGAAAAAAAGGATGACAGATGCCAAACACCTATAGGCAGAAGCACAAGAGCCGGGATCCAGCCACGCCGGCTGTTTCGTGATAGTGAAGTGCGGACACAGGTGCCTCCCCAAAGGGTAAACCGAGTTCCAGCATCGCCAGCTGGTTCTCGGGAGTGCCCAAGGGCACGGGTACCTCCTGCTCCAAACTGTGTTTCAACAATGCTCGCTCTAACCCTAACCCTTACCCTACTAAACATAAACCCTAACCCTACCCCAACTAATCCTAACCCAAAGAAAAAACACCGCTGTTAAGAAGATGGCGACCAGTTTTCCTGCTACAGTTTTCGCTCTGCGCATTTTTCTAGCGATTTTTTTGCTCCTCTGCCTCTGCATACTCCTTCCCCTTTATCTTGAGGTGTTTCCCCTCAATTTTATCCATTATATAGCACTGTAGTGGTCATTTTGTAATTCCAAATTTTTTCTCCCATTGACTTGCATTGATATCGGAAATCGGAAATTCCGATATCCGATATTTTTCCAATATCGGAAATTGGAATTCCGATACGATTTCGGGCAATATCGCTCATCTCTAGTCACACTGATGACACACGGTCTGTGTGAAAATCCTGACATGTGTGCACCACCATTAAATACAATGGGTATGTGTATGTCCGTATTTGCGGCCCTTGAAAAATGGACCGCATACGGACACAAAAAACGGACGTGTGAAGGGGGCCTTAAAGAGTTATTCCCATCTTCATAGATTAATATTTATAAGCAGTATCTGACAATACTCATTTATATAGTGTTAACGCTCTACACTGTAATGTCATTCCTGCGCGTCACTTTAAGAATTTTTAAATCTGTAGGTGAAAGAACAGTGAAAAAAAAATCTTGGTGGATAATCCTACTTACTCTCATTTTGTATTTTCTTGCTCTGTTATTTAGACCCTCATAGATTTTTTTTTCCTGAATTCAAACGCAAATTACCAAATTTAGTGGATGAAGTTAGAGAAACAAGCAATTGCTCATTAATGAAGGGTTTAGATAATTTTCAAATATTGCAATAAGCTCTGCAGCTTCTTTTCCATTGACATCAGGACCATGACCAGTCTCTTTTCAATATTCATTATAAAAAATAGGAAATATATCAAAATCTCATTAGGTATTTAAAGGGATATTCAACTTCACAATTTTGAATTTTACACATGTAGTTGTGATATGAAAAATTCAAGTTACTATTTTATTTTTGACAAGAGCATCTATCTTTACATGCTCTTGACACATATTTTACATTTTCATCTCTAAGATTCACACTGACATAAAATTTACCAGTTTCCTTTATCAATGCTAACACAAGCACACCACATACTCCTAGTGCACAAAGTTCAGCATAAATGTCAATGTCAGGCTACTAATCTTCTGGTGATATATATATATATATATATATATATATATATATATATATATATATATGTACAGTATATATATACAGTATAGTAAATGGATTTAATGCAAAATATATGTGCACTTTTGGGGGTAGTAGGCTTCTAGCATTGTAAAGGGACATTCAGACATGAAAGCATGTAAAAGCTTGGGCACCCTTGGTCAAAATCAATATGATTATGAACAGTTAAACAAGTTGGGGATGAAATGTTCTCTAAAGGCCTAAAGTTAAAGATGACACATTTTCTTTGTATTTTAGGCAAAACAAATATATGTAGTGTCATTTTTTACATTTTAAAAATTACAAAAAGAAAAATAGGCAGATGCAAATGTTTTGGCACCCTTGGAGATTTGTGTGTTGAGATAACTTTGACCAAGGTTTCAGACCTTAATTAGCCTGTTAGGGCTATGGCTTGTTCACCATCATGGTTAGGAAAGGGTAGGTGATGCAAATTTCCCAGCTTTATGCTAACCTAGCATCCTGTAACTTGGTGCCAAAAAAACAGCAGCCATGGGTTATTCTAAGCAGCTGCCTAATGCTCTGAAAATGAAAATGGTGGATACCCACAAAGCAGGAAAAGCCTATAAAAGATAGAAAAGGGTCTGCAATGCATGTTTCCCTTTCCTCAGTTCAAAATGTAATTAACCCCTTAACGACCAAGCCATTTTGTAGGTTAAAGACCAGGCCAATTTTTACAATTCTGACCACTGTCTCTTTATGAGGTTATAACTCTGGAATGCTTCGACGGATCTTGGCGATTCTGAGACAGTTTTCTCGCGACATATTGTACTTCATGATAGTGGTAAAATTTCTTCAATATCACTTGCGTTTATTTATGAAAAAAACGGAAATATGGCAAAAATTTTGAAAATTTTGCAATTTTCAAACTTTTAATTTTTATGCCATTAAATCAGAGAGATATGTCACAAAAATTAGTTAATAAATAACATTTTCCACATGTCTACTTTACATCAGCACAATTTTGGAACCAAAATTTTTTTTTGTTAGGAAGTTATAAGTGTTAAAAGTTGACCAGCAATTTCTCATTTTTCCAACAAAATTTACAAAACCATTTTTTTTAGGGGCCACCTCACATTTGAAGTGAATTTGAGGGGTCAATATGACAGAAAATACCCAAAAGTGACACCATTCTAAAAACTGCACCCCTCAACGTGTTCAAAGCCACATTCAAGAAGTTTATTAACCCTTTAGGTACTTCACAAGAATTGAAGCAATGTGGAAGGAAAAAATGAACATTTAACTTTTTTTCCCAAAATTTTTCTTTCGACACAATTTTTTTAAATTTTGTCAAGGGTATCAGGAGAAAATGAACCACAATATTTGTTGTACAATTTCTCCAGAGTACACCGATACCCCATGTGTGTGGGTAAACCACTATTTGGGCGCATGGCAGAGCTCGGAAGGGAAGCAGCGCCATTTGACTTTATTGGCTGGAATTGAGATTGGACGCCATGTCGCATTTGGAGAGTCCCTGTGTGCCTAAACAGTGGAAACCCCCCACAAGTGACCCCATTTTGGAAACTAGACCCCCCCAAGGAACTTATCTAGATGTGTGGTGAGAGCTTTGAACCCCCAAGGGCTTCACAGAAGGTTATAACGTAGAGCCGTAAAATTAAAAAATCATATTTTTTCCACAAAAATGATGTTTTCATCCCAATTTTTATTTTCCAAAGGATAAAAGGACCCCAAAAGTTATTGTGCAATTAGTCCTGAGTATGCTGATACCCCATATGTGGGGGTAAACCACTATTTGGGCGCATGGCAGAGCTCGGAAGGGAAGCAGCGCCATTTGACTTTTTTGGCTGGAATTGAGATTGGACGCCATGTCGTATTTGGAGAGCCCCTGTGTGCCTAAACAGTGGAAACCCCCCACAAGTGACCCCATTTTGGAAACTAGACCCCCCAAGGAACTTATACATGGCACCCAATTCCTCATCCTGGTATGCATGGTACCCCCTCATCCCTATCCTGGTATGCATGGTACCTGCTCATCCATATCCTGGTATTCATGGTTCCCTCACCCCCCAATCCCGGTATGTATGGTCCCCTCACCTCCCCAATCCCGGTATGCATGGTCCCCTCACCCACCAATACTGGTATGCATGGTCACCTCCCGCCCAATCCTGGAATGCATGGTCCCCTCACCCCCCAATTCTGGTATGAATGGTCCCTTACCCCCAATTCAGGTATGAATGGTCGCCTCACCCCCAATTCTGGTATGAATGGTCCCCTCACCCCCAATCCTGGTATGAATGGTCCCCTCATCGTCCAATCCTGATGTGCATGGTCCGCTCACCCCCCAATCCTGATGTGCATGGTCCGCTCACCCCCCAATTCTGATGTGCATGGTCCGCTCACCCCTCTATCTTGATGTGCATGGTCCCCTCACCCCCCCAATCCTGATGTGCATGGTCCTCTCACCACTATATCCTGATGTGCATGGTCCCCTCACCCCCCCAACCCTGATGTGCATGGTCCGCTCACCCCCAATCCTGATGTGCATGGTCCCCTCACCCCCCCAACCCTGATGTGCATGGTCCGCTCACCCCCCAAACCTGATGTGCATGGTCCCCTCACCCCCAATCCTAATGTGCATGGCCCCCTCACCCCCCAACCCTGATGTGCATGGTCCTCTCACCCTCCAACCCTGATGTGCATGGTCCCCTCACCACCCAATTGTTATGTTCTGCTACAAGCACTAAGGAAAGAAGGGAAATCTGTCCCTACGATAGAACTAAGCTAGATCCCTACGATGTAACGGGGAACCTGATCCTGCGATCAGACCCGCTAAAGTCCTCAGCTAGTCTGTACGAAGACCTATAGATGCGAGGGAGGGATCTCTACAAGAACTAAGGACTGGGAGAAAGATGGACACCTCCTAACAGAAGTTGTAGCAGTAAAAGACAAACAAACAACATAGAACATAGAGGTCCGAAGACCAAGCAAAACTAATTGAGTAAGGTAACAAAGCACCTGGCTAGCTTAAGAGTAGAAATTACAATGAAGTCCAGCAAAGCTAGAAGGAAGGATCAGGATTAAATAGGCAAAAAAGGTCATGTGACCAGCAAGATAGAAAAAACCTAACAGGAGAGTTCTAACAGTACCCCCCTTCTAAGAGGATCCTCCGGATCCCCTAGGCCCAGGCTTACCTGGAAACCTCTTGTGAAACGCTCTGACAAGTCTGGATGCAGAAACATCATCCACCCTCACCCATGAGTTATCCTCGGGTCCGAAACCCTTCCAAGCGACGAGATACTGCAAACTCCCTCTATACCGTCTAGAATTTAGGATGCGGGAAATTTCTCATATTCCCCGTCCTCCACCACCGGGGGAACAGTTGCAGAGGCGTCTCCATCCGACACATCAGCTCTTTTCAACAGAGAAACATGAAACACCGGATTAATCTTCCAGGAGGTAGGAACTTCCAACCTAACAGCCGATTGGTTAACAACCTGAAGCACCTTAAAGGGCCCTACAAACTTGGGACCCAATTTTTTAGAAGGAATCCTCAACCTCAGATTCATAGAAGATAACCAAACCATGTCACCAATAGCAAACAAAACCTCTTGCCATTTCCTATCAAAGTACCTTTTAGATTTTCTGTTAGCCTCCTGAAGATTACCACGCACATCCGTCCAAACTCTCTCCAAATCACCGGAAAAATTCTCCTTTTCAGGCACGGCCGATACCAATTTGCAGAATGACCCAAACGACAGATGTCTCCCAGTACAACAACAAAAAGGCAAACAGCCAGCAGAAGACGATGTATGGTTGTTAAGAGCAAATTCAGCAAGTGGCAGAAACTCAGACCACCCCTCTTGATTGTCTGCCACAAAACAACGCAAGAACTGCTCAACATCCTGGTTTTTCCTTTCTGTCTGGCCATTAGACTCAGGATGATATCCGGATGAAAACGACAAATGAACTCCCAACCTGTCACAAAAGGAACGCCGAAAACGAGCCACTGTAAGGTTCTTTGTACATGTTCTTGAAACTCAGTTTTCCGTCAGCCATTTTGCTTTCTGTCTTGCTGCAGCTATCTTGCCCTCAGTCAATATGGAGTTTTCAGCTTTCATGTTCCCGCCCTGATTCTCTCCCTCTTGCTTCTTAAGCAGCCACAGCTGAGCAATCAGTGCTTCAGAATCTAGCCTGCAGTGAACCTGTGACCTGACTCCTGGAAGCCTTGGACTATGTACTCCAGCTATTCCTACTGAGGAACTCTGAACACTTGTGGACTCTGGAACCCTGCCCTTTGAAAGATCCACGTTTGCATGGACTTACGGTAACAGAGAAGAAGATCCTGAACCTGTTGTGGAGAGTGATTGCTGAGCTTAAGTTACTCTGGCCTGCTGTGTCTCCTGCTTCTGTATCTGCAAACTGTGTGACTATTTTTGCTACTTGTATGAAGTAATACAAGACCTTCTATATCAAACCTGTGTCTCATGTATTTTCATCGCACCCAAGCACAAGACGCTATATGAACTGTACTACATACATTACAGCCACGAACTGAGGTCCCCTATCAGAAACAATGTCAGTAGGAACGCCATGTAGTCTGACAATTTCCTTGACAAAAGCCTTAGCGAGAGTCTTAGCGCAGGGCAGTTTGATGAAAGGAACCAAGTGACACATCTTGCTAAAACGGTCCACGACCACCCAGATGGCAGTGAAACCCTCAGAGGGGGGAAGGTCAGTAATAAAGTCCATAGCCAAATGTGTCCAAGGTGCACTAGGGATCTCCAGAGGGCAAAGCAACCCCGCAGCAGGAGTATGTGAAGACTTAGATCTAGCACACACAGTGCATTGACGCACCCACTTAATGACTTCCTTCTGCCATCCAGGCCACCAAAAACTGCGACCCACAAGTCTCTTGGTCTCAGAGATTCCAGGATGACCTGCCAACCGAGACTCATGACACTCAACAAACAAATCTCTCCTAAAGGTCCCAGGCACAAACAACCTCCCATGGGGAGTGTTAGATGGGGCATTCTCCTGTGCTTTAAGAATCTCATCTTCCAACACAGAGTCCAAAGCAGCAATCACAACCCCTTCTTGCAAAATGTTCTCCTCCTCCTCAGCACCGTCCATGGGAGAAAAGCTGCGAGACAAAGCATCAGCTTTAACATTCTTAGTACCTGGGATGTAAGTAACGGAAAAATTAAACCACGAGAAAAATAGTGCCCACCTAGCCTGACGGGCATTCAAGCATTAGGCAGCATCAAGATAGATCAGATTTTTATGATCAGTGAAAACCTGAACGGGAAATTCAGCACCTTCCAAGAGATGACGCCAGTGTTCAAATGTTGTTTAATAGTGTTTAATAGCCAATAATTCCCGATTACCAATATCGTAATTCAGTTCAGTCTCAGAAAAATTTTTTGAAAAAAGGCACAGGGATGTACTCTATCCCTGTTTTCCTGAGACAACACCGCGCTGACCCCACAAAAGAAGCATCAACCTCAACCAAAAACAGTTTAGTCACATCAGGCTGCATAAGGATGGGAGCAGAGCTGAACCTCTCCTTTAGAAGCACAAAAGCTTCTATGGCCTCAGTAGTCCACTGAACCGCATTAGCACCTTTCCTGGTGAGATCGGTCAGTTTTTTGACAATAATAGAAAAATTTTTAATGAATTTTCTATAATAATTGTCGAAACCCAAAAACCTCTGTAACGATTTCAAACCAATAGGCCTAGGCCATTCCTGCACAGCTTGAACTTTCACCGGGTCCATCTCAAAACCTTTGCTGGAGATAATGTAGCCCAAAAAACTAATTATCTGTACAGCGAACTCACATTTCTCCAGCTTAGCAAAAAGCGAATTGTCAATCATTAACTGTAATACCTCACGTACGCTCCGCCAATGAGACTCCAGATCCGGCGAATAAATCAAAATGTCATCCAAATACACAACCACATTTTTGCCAATCAAAGGTCTAAGGATGTCATTAATAAGATTCTGAAAAAATGCAGGAGCATTGGTAAGACCAAAAGGCATAACCAGATTCTCAAAATGACCCACAGGAGTGTTAAAAGCAGTCTTCCATTCGTCACTCTCCTTCATGCGCAACAAATTGTATGCCCCCCGAAGATCAATTTTAGAGAACCACTTGGCCCCCGCTAACTGGTTAAACAAATCAGGAATCAATGGCAGTGGGTAAGGATTGCGTACAGTAATTTTATTAATCTCACGAAAGTCCAGACAAGGACGTAAACCTCCGTCCTTTTTTTTAACAAAAAAAATCCAACAGCCACAGGAGACTTGGAGGGCCTAATGTGACCGGCGGCCAAGCTTGTCTGTATGTATTCCTCCAAAGCCTTTCTCTCAGGAATAGTAAGATTAAGAAATGGCAGTTAACAGGAACTCCAAGATGGCGGCACCATCTTGGAAGGGAAATTTTTTTTTTCATCTCCAGTAAAATGGCGCCGCTGTCGCATGCACAGTAGCAGCTATCGGATCATAGCTAGACACCGATAGCTGCTACTGCACAGGCGTGGCCGGCGCCATTTTTAAATAGTTTTTTTTTCCCCTAGCTGAATAACATCACAAAACTGTATTACTGACACCAGGAAAAGTGGCATCAATTGACCCACAGTGGAAGTTTTATAATGGTACAGCAGCAGTCAGCCATGGGCCATGCATGAGGTATCAGGGTATGGGCCAGCGTTTACTTTGAATTGAATAAATTAAAAGGAGGGTGAGGGATCGGTGTAAGTCTGCTTTGCTAGGAGCCCTGACAGGGGCGTATCTAGGGGGGGCAGCCGGGGCATGTGCCCCGGGCACAGCCAGCAGGGGGCGCAGTCGGGCAGCCTAATGGGGCAGTCCGCAGTGTCTCCCCCGCGGCTGCGTTCTGCCGCCCCGGCCAGAGAGTCGGTGGCTCCCTGTGCCGGCTGTCAAGCTGACAGGCGGCGCAGAGAAGATGCTGCATGCCGGCTCCCAGGGATCAATTGCACTGGTGTCTATACAGACGCCAGTACAATTGAAGCTCTGATCGCCGTCTGCAGCGTGATCAGATCATGTGATCACGCTGCTGACGTCACACGTCGGCGGTGCCCAGAAGGGTGAAGACTGGTGGTGAGTGTGCTCCACTATGGAGCTGAAGATACCACCGAAGATAAATGGGGGACATACTGTGCGAGTGTGTGTGTATGGGGGGGTGAATTTAGAGTGGGGATGGGGGATTTGGAGTGTGGATAGGGGGTTCTTTTATGTGGGGGGGATTTGGAGTGGGGATGGGGGGATATTTTATGTGGGGGGATTTGGAGTGGGGATGGGGTTCTTTATGAGTGGGGGGATTTGGAGTGGGGATGGGGGGCTATTTTATGGGGGGGGATTTGGAGTGGGGATGGGGGGTTCTTTTATGAGTGGGGGGATTTGTAGTGGGGATGGGGGGCTATTTTATGTGGGGGGATTTGGAGTGGGGATGGGGGGTTCTTTTATGTGTGTGCTGGGATTTGGAGTGGGGATGGAGGGCTATTTTATGTGGGGTGATTTGGAGTGGGGATGGGGGGTTCTTTTATGAGTGGGGGGATTTGGAGTGGGGATGGGGCTATTTTATGTGGGGGGATTTGGAGTGGGGATGGGGCTATTTTATGTGGGGGATTTGGAGTAGGGATGGGTGGTTCTTTTATGTGTGGGGGATTTGGAGTGGGGATGGGGGGTTATTTTATGTGTGGGGGACTTGGAGTGGGGATGGGGGGTTCTTTTATGTGTGGGGGGATTTGGAGTGGGATGGGGGCTATTTTATGTGGGGGGATTTGGAGTGGGGATGGGGGGTTATTTTATGTGAGGGGGATTTGGAGTGGGGATGGGGGTTCTTTTATGAGTGGGGGATTTGGAGTGGGGATGGGGGGTTATTTTATGTGTGGGGGACTTGGAGTGGGGATGGGGGGTTCTTTTATGTGTGGGGGGATTTGGAGTGGGGATGGGCTATTTTATGTGGGGGATTTGGAGTGGGGATGGGGGGTTATTTTATGTGGGGGGATTTGGAGTGGGGATGGGGGGTTCTTTTATGTGTGGGGGGATTTGGAGTGGGGATGGGGTACTTAATGTGTGTGGGGGTACTTAATGTGTGTGGGGGGATTTGGAGTGGGGATGGGGGTTATTTTATGTGGGAGGGATTTGGAGTGGGGATGGGGGTTATTTTATGTGTGGGGAGATGGGGGTTATTTTATGTGGAGGGGGATTTGGAGTGGGGATGGGGGGTTCTTTTATGTGTGTGGGGGATTTGGAGTGGGGATAGGGGCATTTAATATGTGTGGGGGGATTTGAGGGTACTGAAGAGTATGTATGTATGAGGGCATGTATGAGGAAACAGTATGGGGGATGGTTGCAGACAGTATGGGGAGCGAATGGGTGAATGTATGTGGACACAGTATGGGGAGTGAAGGTGATGGGATGTGTGCAGACACAGTATGGGGAGTCAAGGGTATGTGTGAGCAGACAGTATAGAGAGTGAAGGGGTAAATATATGAAGAGACAGTATGCTGAACAGGGGGATGTGAGAGGAGACAGTGTGAGGAGGGAGGGGAATAGTGTGAGGCGACAGTATATTGCAGATATTTTTATTTAGGGGCATTATAATGACTCTTCTGTCTTTAAGGGCATCGTGTGGAGAGTTGGTGCAGAAGAGTGGAGAAGATGGAGGTCTGGAGAGACGGCTGTGGATGAGAAAACTCATCATGGGATCTGGACAAGTTGAAGAAAAGGAGAACGACTCCAGAGACAGCGTCATCTATAAGGTACCTGGATGTAAATATTATTTGTGAAATTGACTAATTCTCATGTCTTTATTTGTTAGGAGCATTAAAGGGGTTCTCAAGGTCTGTGTCACATAGAATGACTGCAGACTCAGCACAAACCTGGACAACCCCTTTAATGCTCCTAACAAATAAAAACATGAGAATTAGTGAATTTCAGAATTCTCACAGTGCTCACTGCACACTCTTACGATTCTCTTGTGCCTGTAATTTACATACATGCTGACTAGACATGTGTGGCCTCAATGAAAATTAACGGAGCGAGGCCGAGCACGTCTAGTCGGAATATGGGCAGAAGTATATAAATCACATGCTTGTGCTGACATGACCGTGTACTCTTGCCACCGGTAAGGGAGAATCCTAAAAGTGTGCAGTGCATTCGTTGTGAGAATTCAGAAGCTGCTATGTCAGGATTCAGCTCTGCAGGTTCCTGTAGTCATCACATGGACACTTCACTCATATGCGATTTTCATAGTTATGGTCCTGTGACAACGAGCTTCTCTTCCTGCTTCTCTCAGATTTTTCACTGAATATTGACAGCATTAGGGAGAGCAGCTCGTCGGTACATGACTAAGTGTGCAAATCACATATGTGCTTGGGGGGGAGGGGGCGCCGAACCGAATTCTTGCCCCGGGTGCCAGAAAGCCTAGATACACCTCTGAGCCCTGATACCTCATACAACACCTCAAAGTGCTTTTTTGCTCAGCCACACTCAGGTGGCACAAATATCAGCTTGGTAGACAAAAATGTGAGGATAGTAACCAGATAATTGACTGAAAGTAACTGCAGGCTTGCCAGTCTGGGAGCTCTACTACTACTAGCAGCCCACCAGATGGAGACCCAACTTGGATTCACCACATTTTAAAAAATTATCACACACGACTAAAGTGGCATCAATTTCCACAGAGTGCAAACAGTATAATAGGCCTCTGACACCCCTTCCCCACAAAGGTAACCCACCAGATGGAGACCCAACTTGGATTCTCCATATTTCAACAAATTGTTGTCACACACCAATAAAATGACATCAATTTCCACAGAGTATAAACAGTATAATGGGCCTCTAACGCCCCTTCCTCAACAGGCACCCCACCAGATGGAAACTCAATTTGGAGCCTCCACATTTCAAAAAATAGTCAGGTGCTTTGCTCCCATGTGCCTGATCATGGTGATGGTGGTAAGGCTGATAGTTTTGCTACCCCTGCTGATGCTGGCATGGCAGGTGTTGCAAATGGCCTGTTTTGGGTTATCAGCAGAGTCTTTAAAAAATAACCAGACTCGGGAAGACCTAACAGTTGGACTGGTAACTTCCGTCAGGTTGGTGTTATGGGGAACGGTTGCTTGCCTTCTGTCTGCGGCCACCACACTGCTTTTTCCTGACTGAAGTGGTGCGACACCTACCTCCCCTTGTGTGCTACTGTCCTCGCTTTGCATGTCCCCCTGTCAGGTTGGGTCTGTTACTACATCAACCACACTTTCCGGCAATTGGGTCTCATCATCGTCCACCTCTTGTGACGGTGGCTGCTCAAAAATTTGTGCATTGCTACATGGAACATCATCTTACCCCTCTTCTAGTGGAGCCGGCGAGAGTCACAAATCTCCAAATGGAAAACTGAACAGCTCTTCGGAGTGTCCGAGTGTGGGATCAGTTGTCTCAGAGCACTCAGCATGGTGGGAGGAAGGAGGATCAGGGTAAGGAATATGCGGTCTAGATTCACGGCTACTGTGGCTTGACAATGTTGAAAACAGGGTGCTGGTGGTGGTGGATAAGTAACTGGAAGTATTATGCGCTATCCAACCAACAACCTTTTCACACTGTTCGGGCTTCAATAGTGCTGTCTTGCCGCGATCCCCTAGGACTTCTGACACTAAGGTCCAGCAAGAACATGTGGTGTTTTTGGTGGGCCAATTTCAGCTTGGCCATGGCCTTGGCCTGCACCATCACCATCACGTCCACTTCCACTGCCACGCGCCTTGCCCATTGTAAATGGAATATAATAATATACACGTTCACTACAAAAGAGTGATTTGGGAGTCAACTTGTATGTGATACGTGTGCTTGAAAACCACACTTTTACCTATCTGGACTTTAGGTAAAAATGTTTGGGGCCTTATCAGATTTAATAATTACGTTAACAGACTGCAAAAAAATGCAATGTTTTGGCCTAAACTGGCCAAACTTTGAGCACTCACAAATATGAGCTGCCACGGAGATACCACTACGACAAATGTGTGCCCTGTTTTTTTTTTATTTTTGGGCTAACTAGTGCTGTATATCAGTACTGTGACATCCAAGACACAAAAAAGAAAACAGCCATAAACTGGCCAAACTTTGAGCACACACAGATATGAGCTGACATAGAGATACCACTACGACAAATATGTGCCCTGTTTTTTTTAATCTGCAAAATACTACTGTATATAAGTATAGTGACTCCTAGGACAAAAAAAGAAAAAAACTGATACCACCACGACAAATATGTGCCCTGTTTTTTTTTATTTTTGGGCTAACTAGTGCTGTATATCAGTACTGTGACTCCCAGGACAATAAAAAAGGAAAACCGGCCTAAACTGGCCAAACTTTGAGCACGCGGAGATATGAGCTGGCACGGAGATACCGCTATGACAAATATGTGCACTGTTTTTTTGGGGGAGGCTAACTATTGCATTATATCAGTACTGTGACTCTCAGAATACAAAAAAGAAAACCGCCATAAACTGGCCAAACTTTGAGCACACACAGATATGAGCTGCCACGGAGATACCACTACAACAAATGTGTGCCTTGTTTTTTTTATTATTTGCAAAATACTGCTGTATATAAGTACAGTGACACCCTGGACAAAAAAAGAAAACTGCCGTAAACTGGCCAAACTTTGAGCATGCACAGATATGAGCTGCCATGGAGATACCACACCGAAAAATGTGTGGCCTGTATTTTTTACGAAATACTGCTGTATATAAGTACAGTGACACCCAGGACAAAAAAAGAAACCGCCGTTAACTGGCCAAACTTTGAGCATGCACAGATATGAGCTGGCACAGAGTTACCACTACGACAAATGTGTGGGTTTATTTTTGTTTTTTTTTGTTTGGGGTAAATACTGTTGTATATAATTACAGTGACACCCAAGACAAAAAAAAAACTGCCGTAAACTGGCAAAACTTTGAGTATGCACAGATATGAGCTGAGATACCACACCACACCACACCGGTCTCTTATACCCCTGATGATGCTGTGCAGCCAGCCAATCACTGCACTGTGATTGGGTCTGTAAAGTCCGCCAAAAAAGCTGTCCGCCAAGTTCACTCCGAGTAATCCTGGAAATGATCGGTGCTCGTCGAGTACACCGAGTACCATGATACTCGGGCGAGTAACTAGTAGTGGTGAGCGAGTTCGCTCATCACTAGACCCACCTCGTTTATGAATATGCTTTTTTGTGAGCAAAATATTTCAGGTCACAGACCCTTTGTCAGGCAAGAGCAAGTGATGGGATACATCAGGAGATCATAGTGCTTTCGGTAAGGTGGCATAATGGGTAATTGCTCTTTAAGTCTCAGACCGTGTAAAAGTATAGCAAGAGGGCTGTAGCTGTGGGCACAGAGGCGGGCAAATCCCACTGTTCAGTCTTGGGATTGCGAACACAACCATTTAAATCAGACAAGTACTATCCGTGGTTTTGAAGGATCACATTCATTCCCATATTATTCCATGGAGCACAGATCTGATTTTCTTGGAGGTGTAGCGGAAAAAAAAAGAGTCTCCACCTACTCCATGCAGTCAGTCCATGAAATTCGGACCCATAGATTTGCATAGGCCAGGGGCATTCCATTCTCAGTGGCAAATCGTGTATGCTGCCATTTTTTTTCCTTTAACCACTCAGTCCGAGGAAAAACTCAGACATGGAGTATGTGGAGACTTTCTTTTTTTCCGCTACACTGCCAAGAAAATCAGATCTGATCAAACTCTGATTAGCATAGTTAGATTTTCTTGGAAGTAGAGAAAACGGCCGTCTGCACCTAACCTTGAAAAAATGCAATACACTCCCTGACAGAAGTTATGTCGCTTATCCATGTTATGTAAATAAAATCTTATAACCTGACATTAAATTCATCCATTGGTTGTATAAATTATTCTTTTGAAAGCTGAAACCCTCCGAAATGTGGTTTAGGTTAAGAAAATAAATTGACATTAATGCAGAAATATTGATCATTTAATGGACACAGATTGTTCATAGAATCATAGAATCATAGAATGGTAGAGTTGGAAGGGACCTCCTTGGTCATCTGGTCCAACCACCTGCTCAAAGCAGGATTCACTAAATCATCCCAGACAGGTGTCTGTCCAGCCTCTGTTTGAAGACTTCCATTGAAGGAGAACTCACCACCTCTTGTGGCAGCCTGTTCCACTCATTGATCACTCTAACAGTCAAAAAGTTTTTTCTAATATCTAATCTGTCTCCTCCCATTCAGTTTCATCCCATTGCTTCTAGTCTTTCCTTGTGCAAATGAGAATAAAGATAATCCTTCTACAATGTGACAGCCCTTGAGATATTTGTAGACAGCTATTAAGTCTCCTCTCAGTCTTCTTTTTGGCAAGCTAAACATTCCCAAATCCTGTAACCATTCCTCATAGGACATGGTTTGCAGACCGGACACCATTCTGGTCGCTCTTCTCTGAACTTGCTCCAGTTTGTTGATGTCTTTTTTAAAATATGGTGCCCAAAACTGGACACACTATTCCAGATGAGGTCTGAACAAAGAGGAGTAGAGGGCAATAATGACTTCACGTGATCTAGACTGTATGCTTCTGTTAATACATCCTAGAATTGTATTTGCCTTTTTTGCTGCTGCATCACACTGTTGACTCATGTTAAGTCCATGATCTATTAGTATACCCAAGTCTTTTTCACATGTGCTGTTACTTAGCCCTATTCCTCCCATTTTGTATATGCTTTTTTCATTTTTATTGCCAAGATGTAGTACTTTGCATTTTTCCCTGTTAAAAACCATTCTTTTTGTTGCTGCACACTGCTCCAGTTTATTTACATCTTTTTGAATCCTCTCTCTCTCTCTTCTCTAGTATTAGCTATCCCTCCTAGCTTTGTGTCATCAGGAAATTTAATCAGTTTACCCTCAATTCCTTCATCTAAATCACTGATAAAGATGTTGAACAATACAGGGCCCAAAACAGAGCCTGTGGTACCCCACTTGATACATTCTTCTAACTGGATGTGCAGCCATTTACTACCACTCTTTGGGTCCGATCACTAAGCCAGTTATGAATCCACCTAACAGTTGCCTTGTCCATTCCATACTTAGTCATTTTTTCAATAAGGATTGTGTGAGATACTTTGTCAAATGCTTTGCTGAAGTCAAGATATACTATATCTACAGCATTTCCCTGATCCACCCGGTCAGTGATTCTGTCATAGAAGGAAATTAAATTAGTCTGACATGACTTATTAGTTACAAACCCATGCTGACTCTGGTTAAGCACTTCATTATTTTCCAGGTACTTACATACATGTTGTTTAGTAATTTGATCAAAGATCTTTCCTGGTATAGATGTCAGACTCACCGGCCTATAGTTCCCTGGGTTCACCTTCTTCCCCTTTTTGAAAATAGGAACAACATTTGCTCTTCTCCAGTCTTCTGGGACTTCTCCTGTTCTCCAAGAATTTTCAAAGATTATGGAGAGTGGTTCAAAAATTTCTTCTGCTATCTCCTTCAGTACTCTGGGGTGTAATTCATCTGAACCAGGAGACTTGAATTCATTTATGTTAGCTAAGTGTTTCCTCACTATTTTTCTGTTTATACATATCCTGAATTCTTCTATTCCCTTAATAGAACAGTGAAGATCAGTTGATGTTACATTTCCTTTCTGAGAGAAAACAGATGCAAAATAGTAATTTAAAAGTTCGGTCTTCTCCACATCCTGTCTTACCATTTCATCATTTTCATGCTGTAAAAATCCTATAGCATCTTTGACTTTTCTTTTACTTTTGACATATCCCCAAATCCTTTTTTATTGCTTTTGACGTCTCTTGCAAGCCTTAATTCATTGTCAGCTTTAGCTAATCTGATTCTTGCCCTGCAGGTTCTGCAGACATCATTATATTCTTCTTTAGATATGCCTCCCTCTTGCCATTTGATAAATATTTATTTCTTCCTTATTATCATGTGTTTAAGTTCTTTGTTCATCCATCCTGGTTTCCTTAAATGCTTCCTATTCTTCCCTCTTTTCAAAATTGTTAATGATTGTGCTTTGAGAATCTCATTTTTCAAGATTTCTCATCCTTCCTGGACATTTTTGTCCTTAAGGATATCCAGCCATTGGATCCCTCCAATTCTCTTTCTGAGTCCCATAAAATCTGCTTTTCTGAAATCTAACCTTGAAGTCTGAGTCTTCACACGTCTTTCTCCTCTAGTTATCCAAAATTCTAAAATAGCATGGTCGCTACCTCCTAAGGTCCCAGCCACTCTTACCTCCTCAACCATTTCCTCCCTGTTTATAAGGATTAGATCCAAGGTGGCAGATCCCCTTGTTTTTTCCCCTACCTTTTGGAAGAAAAAGTTGTCAACAAGAGAGGATAAGAATTTGCTTGACCTGTTAGTTTTGCCTGAGAGAGACTCCCAACAAATGTCTGGATAATTAAAATCTCCCATGACCACTATGTCATATTTTTTGGAGAACTTGGCCATTTGATGCATAAAGAGTTCATCCATATCTTCAGCTTGCATAGGCGGTCTGTAGTAAATGCCTACAATGGTGTCCTTTCCATTGTTCGCTCCTTGTATTCTTACCCAAACAGTTTTCACAGAACTCCCAGTCTCTGAAGCTTCAATCTCTGTGCAGATATACTCTTTTCTAACATACAATGCGACACCTCCTCCTCGTTTATCAAGTCTGTTTCTTGCAAATAAGTTGTATCCTTCTAGCCTTGTATTCCAATCATGTGTATCATCCCACCAAGTTTCAGTGATTCCAATGACATCATATTTCTTTTCTTGCGTTAGTAGTTCTAATTCTCCTTGTTTGTTGCAAATGCTTTGTGCATTTGTATAGAAACATTTTAGTTTGTGATTGGTTTCTCTTCCTCCAATATTTTTATTATTTAGATTTTTTTTGTCTTCGTTCTTCCTTTCCACTTCTAATAGCAGAGTTCTCAATAGCATTTGTCAGGTGTATGGATTTTTCTGGCCTTTTGCTTCCCTTCCCACATTGTTCTAGTTTAAAGCTCTCCTGATGAGTGTAGCAAGGCGACGTCCAAATATATGTTTTCCAGTCTTCGTAAGGTGCAACCCATCTCTAGCAAGTAGTCCATCGAATAAGTAATTCACTCCGTGATCCAGAAATCCAAATCCTTGCTGACGGCACCATCGACGTAGCCAGTTGTTCACCTGCGGAATCTTATTCCACTTCCTTGTTCCATGGCCATCCACTGGGAGGATGGATGAGAAGACCACCTGCGCTCCCAGTTCTTTCACTTTCTTGCCTAAGTTTTCAAAGTCACTGTAGATGGTTTCCAGGTCACTTCTTGTGGTTTCATTTGTCACCACATGTATTAGCAGGAATGGGTAGTCATCTTTAGGTCTGAAGAGTCCTGATATCCTGTCAGACACATCTTTAATTTTTGCACCTGGAAGACAGCACATTTCTCTTGAGTTATATCCGGTCTGCAGATAGCGGCCTCTGTTCCTCTCAACAGGAATCCCCCATGACCACAACTCTCCGCTTCTTCTTCATAACATTTTTCTTTCTCCATCCAGGAGTACTCTGAGGGCGTACAAGGTTGTTCTTTGTGGGAAAAGTCTTGATGTATTCTTCATCGTTCTCCTGTGTGAGAGCCTGGTACTGGTTCCTGAGCAGTATGGGTGCTGACTGCCTCCTGATCCTTCTGCTTCTCTGGGTCACATTATTCCATTCCTCTGTTTCTTCAGGTGCACTTCGAATTTCTTCTCTTTCTGTACCATGAAGAAATAATTCTGCTCTGTCTAAGAACTCTTCATCTTCCTTAATGATCTTCAATGTAGCTAACCCCTCTTCTAGATTTCGCTACTTTTCCTCCAACATGGACACAAGCATGCATTTGTGGCATGTGAAATTTGGCTTTTCCACTGGTAAATTTTGTAACTTGTAGCAAGAAATGCAGCTCACCACATGGCTCCTGGTCTCTTCCATGCTCTTATTGTTAAAGAGATATCAAAGCGGTGAAAAATGTACCAAAATTTGCGCGCCGCTAGGTTTACCAATGTCCTCCTTTCAGCTGCAACGGCCAAAATCCAGTGTTCTTTGAGCTCCTGGAGACTCTTCACTTATCCCAGAATGAACTAGGAATATGCAAATGATCTCATCAGGACTCCTCCCCTGGTTTACCGATGTCCTCCTTTCAGCTGCAATGGCCAAAATCCAGTGTTCTTTGAGCTCCCGAGACTCTTCACTTATCCCAGAACGAACTGGGAATATGCAAATGATCTCCTCAGGACTCCTCCCCTGGTTTACCGATGTCCTCCTTTCAGCTGCAACGCCAAAATCCAGTGTTCTTTGAGCTCATGGAGGCTCTTCACTTATCCCAGAATGAACTGGGAATATGCAAATGATCTCATCAGGACACCTCCGCTGGTTTACCAATGTCCTCCTTTCAGCTGCAACGGCCAAAATCCAGTGTTCTTTGAGCTCCCGGAGACTCTTCACTTATCCCAGATTGAACTGGGAATATGAAAATGATCTCAGGACTCCTCCCCTGGTCAGATTTTGGCAAGACAAAAGTTTTGTCGCCTGGTCATATAATGCACCTGTGAAGGAAACCCGGTTCCTCCCACGTCACCAATGTGAGGTAACTACACAGTCACTGCTCTCCGGCGCCCCCTTTGTCTCTCAGGTCAGTAAGGGAATTGCACCTAGAGCAAATGGCCGCCGGTGAGGGTGTACTGTTACCCACTGGGTATTCTAAGATTCGTGATCAGAGTAAAAGCATCAGCCCAAAATTAATTTTATGGTTTAATTGCCTTAAGGGCGCACTAGATAATTACAGAAATATACATAAGCTATACAACGGAATTACAGTGGATTTGCAGTCAGAGTAAATATTACAATAAGTTACAAGGCTTAGAGTATTAGTTAAAGGTCAATGTTACCAGGCTGTAGGTTGCATATGGACGCCGGGAGCCCTGCGGTCCACAGGTACGAATCTTAGTTGCCGGACAGTCCCCAAAACGTGTGCCGCTGCTCCCTTGGCAGATCTGTCCCTTCCCTTCTTAGATCTTCATTGTCTTGTTCTTCTTGGGAATAGAGAGACCTGCATTGCTCACAGTTCTTAACCCCTTCCCGACCCATGACGCCACGTAGGCGTCATGAAAATCAGTGCCAATCCCGACCCATGACGCCCTATGTGTGCTTCATGAAAGGATCGCGTCCCCTGCGGGTCGGGTGACCGGGGTCACGAAAGGTCACCCAACCCGCCGGCACAGGACCCTTTTGTGCTTCACCACAGGGGGTTGGCTTAACCCCCCCGTGGCCACGATCGCTCTGATTGGCTGTTAAAAGTGAAACACCCAATCTGAGCAATCTGTAATATTTCACCAATATAAATTGGTGAAATATTACAATCCAGCCATTGGCCGATGCTGCAATAGCATCTGCCATGGCTGGACACCGAGCCCTGACCCCCCCCCACATGGATTCACGGCGGCGATAGGCCGCCGCCACCGAAAGATGGCAGTGGTAGGTCACCCGCCGTCACTAAAAGCTCCCCTCGTCCTGGCCTCCGCTGCCCCCACCTTCCGATCCCCCCCCCCTCACTTCCGACCCCCATACCACCTCCTCCCGGTCCACCGATGTCCCTGGATCCTTCCCGGCGGCTGCCCGGATTCTTCAGGGCCCCTCCTAGTCAAAAAATTTATTTTGATCACTGTGATAAACTGTCACAGTGATTCAAAATAAAAAAAAGTAAGTGAACCCCCCTGTCATAGGTGGGAAAAATAATAAAAAATTTTTTTTTTTTTCCATTACCCTGTGCACACGTTGCGGATTTTGCTGGGATCCGCAGCGATTTCTCTGCTGCGCAGCTGATTTCTCTGCTAAACCGCAGTGATTTCGCTGCGACCGCAGGGGAATTCGCCGATCCGCAGCGATTTCGCGCTGATCCGCATCGATTTCGCTGCTGATCCCAGCGATTTCCGCTGATCCTCGCTGATTTCGCTGCGACCCTGCGATTTCGTGCGGATCATCAGCAAAATTTCAGCTGCGGATCACACGAAATCGCTGCGATCCACAGCGATTTCGCTGCTGATCCGAGCTGTTTTTCCTGCGTTCCGCACTGATTTCGCTGCTGATCCGCAGCGGATTTAGCTCTAATCCGCAGCTGATTTCGCTGCTGACCGCAGCTGATTTCGCTGCGATCCGCAGCGGATTTCTCTGCTAATCCGCAGGGGGGGGATTTTGCTGCGGATCACAGGGGATTTGCTCGGAACCGCAGCGGATTTGGGCTGCGGACCACAGCAGACCAGAAACCAAGTACAGTACAATGCAAAAAAATGGTAAAAAAAACGCTGTGCACATGCTGCAGTTATTTCAGCGCGGATTGCTGCGGTTTTAAATCCGCACATGTCAATTCTTTGTGCGGATTTTCGCACGTTTTTTACCCAAACCATTATAGTCTAAAACCGCAGAGAAAAACCGCAGCAATCCCCTAAATACGCGGTAAAAGGAGGTCGTTTTACCTGCGGATTTTAGAAAAATCCGCAAGTGAATCCGCAACGTGGCACGGGGCCTTAGGGTCAGGCGGGGTTCAATTGCTTTTAATGGCAGCCCCGTTAATGGACTGCGTTTCCCGGGTATAACGCTGTAACGCAGTCCGTTAACGCTGCCATTTCACCCCATTTTTTGTGCGCATCGCAACGCAACCATGAAGCGCATGCGTTTGCGACGTTCGTTATTCAGGACGGAGCTTGGACGCAGGCGCACGTCGGGCTCCATCTCCGCGCACAGATAATCACGCTGATCCTCTGCACAGCGGTATAGCATAACGCGATCGCGTTATGCATACCGTTAAACCGCCCGTCAACCTACGTGTTGAACGGGCTGGTAAAATGCAATAGAACCCAGCCTTAGGGTTAAACTAGGGTTAGTGTTAGAACTAGGAAGGTTAGAACTAGGGTAAGGGTTAAACTAGGGTTAGGGTTGGAATTAGGGTTAGGGTTGGAATTAGATTTTTAAAGGGTTTGGGTTAGGTTAGGTTGGGAAAGCGTTAGGGGTGTTTGGGGGTTTGGTTGGGTTTTGGGTTAGGTTGTGTTGGTTTATGTTAGAGTTGGGTTTTGGTTAGGGGGGTGTTTGGGGTTAGGTTAGGGGGGGGTTTTTATTGGGGGGGGTTGGGGGTTAGGTTTGGGGTTAGGGGGGTTTGGGGGGTTAGGGTTTTAGTTAGAATTGGGGGGTTTTCCCCTTTTTTTAGGTACATCGGGGGGTCTCCAAAACCGACATGGCGCCACATTGTTCCTAAAATTTTTTTTGTTAAAAAATCAAACAGTGTCCCTTTATTCCAACCCCCCACGTCCCAAAAAAGGGGTTTTTTCCCCCACAAGGGGGGTCAACGTATGGGGGAAAAAATTTAAAAAAAAAATTTTGGGGGGGCAATTTTCCTGTTACTTTTGGGGGGAAAAAAATTTGGGGGCAAAAAAGTTATTTTTGTGGAAAAAAAATGATTTTTTATTTTCAGGGGGCTGCGTTTTAAACTTCTGTAAAAAAGGGGGTTCAAAGGCCCCACACATCTAGAAAATTCCTTGGGGGGTCAGTTTTCCAAAAGGGGTCTTTTGGGGTTTATACTGTTTGGGCCCCCATCGGATCTGCAAACGTAACTTTACCCCGCAGACCTTCCCAACAAGTGGCAATTCAAAACGCACTATAAGTTAGCGATACTTTCCGATACCAAAAATATCGAACGGAAGGAACGCCGATAACAAAAAATATGGGGGAAAACCCCATACCGATACCGGGGAAACCCCCCTGTAAGTCAGGGGGAAAAAAATACGAAATTAAAAAACCCCATTTGCCTTTTTTGTTTTAAATTTTACATAAGGAAAAAAAAGAAAGAGAATGAAATGATTGGGGGAAAGGGTTTAGGAGACAAAAGGGGATAGAGTTTAACCCAACAAAGGAAAAACAAAAATATTTTTTTTTTAAAGATTTCGGATTGACGAAGAAATTACAATTTGTTAACGTTTTTCTTTTGGCAAATTTTATATACACAACTTTTCCTGCTCCATCTTCACCTTTTAACTTTTCAACACTTCTCCTTCATAACTCTGCAGCATCATCTTTTTATCAAATTATTCTTCATCTTTAACCTTCTTTTCCTTTTTTAAATTCTTGCTTTTTCCTTTGTTAACATACTCATATTTTCTTATTAAACATTATCTTATTCATATTCTGCTTCATCTTTTATCATATTCTTATTTGGACAGAGAATCCTGTACTTGAATCTGTCAAAGTATGAATTTTCTCCTTTCCGTTTCTTTGCTGTCACAAAAGATTTAAATTACAACAGTATTTGTCCGTGTTCATTTAGCCCTGCGCAGCAGCATTTTCCAGGGCACCACGAGGGGGAACGGACTCACCCCCATACACTGCTTAGTCTTTCTTCTGCTTAGAATTTAGAGATATATTTTGCTCTTCATTTTGGTCTTATACTTCAGTTTCTGCTTTTAGATCTCTGCTTATTGTCTTGTGTCTCTTTTTCCTATCTTGTATTTGTAGCACAATCTTGTACCAGCTGATGAACTGGGACACGGTTACTAAGCAGGAGGTAACCTGTGCTCCAAAGCACTCCCAAGGACCACAGACGTTGCTGGAACCGTCCGAGATGGAGCACCTAGGCCAAAGCACTTGGAAACACTGACTACTGAACCCGGAGGGGCAGCAAAGGAAAAAGCCAATGGCACAACCGAGGGACCAGCTGACGTTACGGGACCGGTTACAAGCAGGAGGTACTGTGCTCCAAAGCCTAACAAGGACCACAACGTTGCTGAAACTCGATACCGAGAAGGAGGCACCTAGTCAAAGGCCTGTTGAGAACCAGCTGACGGTACGGAACCCGAGGGGCAGCAGAAGGAAAAGAGCCAATGGCACAACCGAGGACCACGACTTACTGGGACACGGTTACTAAGCAGGAGGTACCTGTGCTCCAAAGCACTAACAAGACCAGCAGACTTGCTGAACTCGATACCGAGATGGAGGCACCTAGCCAAAGGCACTGTGGAGAAACCAGCTGACGGTACTGGAACCCGGAGGGCAGCAGAAGGAAAAGAGCCAATGGCACAACCGAGGACCAGCTGACGTTACTGGGACCAGTTACTAAGCAGGAGTACCTGTGCTCCAAAGCACTACCAAGGACCACAGACATGCTGGAACTCGATACCGAGATGGAGGCACCTAGGCCAAAGGCACTGCGGAGAACCAGCTGACGGGTACTGAACCCGGAGGGGCAGCAGAAGGAAAAGAGCCAATGGCACACCAGGACCAGCTGACGTTACTGGACACGGTTACTAAGCAGGAGGTACCTGTGCCCAAAGCACTACCAAGGACCAGCAGACGTTGCTGGAACTCGGATACCGAGATGGAGGCACCTAGGCCAAAGGCACTGCGAGAACCAGCTGACGGTACTGAACCCGGAGGGGCAGCAGAAGGAAAAGAGCCAATGGCACAACCGAGGACCAGCTGACGTTACGAACCCCAGTAACACGGAGCAAGTGTTGACTGTTGCTAACAGCACTTCCGAGCAACAACTGGCGGTGTTGGAGCCCAGGGTCAAGGAGGATGTTTAAATACTAGATCAAGTAATTTCCTTGTTACCTGTCAATTTTTAATGTCTATACTTCAAACAAGAGAAAGATAACCTTTACTACCATAAGATGATGATTTCATTTAAACTAATATCTAGATAAATAAAGAATTGACAAACATAAACACATACATTAACATGTTGAACAGCAAATGCAAACCACAAAATAAAATTAGTTAAGGAATCTGCTATACGGTTGTACATAAAAGCATACAAGTACATATCTGAATCCATTAATGATGGATAAGTAACAGTATGTACACCATTTTTATTGTATAGACAATGAATGTCTGACTTCAAAACATCACAGCATTACAATTATCTGTGATATTACTAAAATGTTCCATTTGCTGAATAATGTCACTAAAATATTTTATACAAAATTATACAATTCCATCATGTAATACTCATAATATGTGGCAATAACATTTTTATTAACAAACATAACCTTTAAAAAAGTGCATAGTGCATAGTGAAAATTGCTATTTATGGCTGACTGTCGACTTGGAAGCATGACAACAGATAGATAAGGTATATATAGATGAGACTGCATAGCCACAATGGTGAATGGCGATGTAATACTGTACCTCAATAAAGTGTGCGTCACTACTACAATAATTTTTTTATATAGCTTTATAAACAGGGTACATGGATGTATGCTTGTGCCTTTGTTTTGACGCACAGACTGCCTTCCTGCTGAGACGCATGGGTAGTGAACATTGTGTGCAGTGTTCACTGCAGTCTCTGCGGAATAACCACACTTAGACCTTATAACTTTTCAGACTTTCTTTATCAATCTACCAAGATGAAGAAGGCAGGGAGTAAGGCACGTGGTCGTGGAGTTTCTTCAGGGAGAGGACGTGGGATTCTGTGGCTGCTGCGGCCCCCAGTGACACAGCATCCACCAGTTTTCCCCGTGAGCGTTCCTTTAATGCGCACTTTTGTAGGAGCCGGAGTACCCCCCTGCTGCGGGAAGAACAAATTGAAGCCGTTGTTTGTTTGGATGTCAGCCAATGCATCGACTTCAATTGCTTCCACCTCCTCTCAGGACCACAGCACTGTTGGGCAACCATCTGTTCTCTTCACCGCCTGGCAAATTGCCCAGGCAGTCAGAGAGTTCTGTACAGGAGCCAGCTGAGTGTCTGCTTCTGTTCTCAAATCTATTGGCTTGCAAACAGGGCCCAGCCAAGCAGCAATTCTGTAATGAAGAGGGAGTATGCAGTGATGCGCAACAGCTGTGTCTCTCTGAATCTGAAGAGGCGGGTGAGACAGTGCCGATGGTCAGCACACCGCAGAACGCATCTGATGATGATGAGACCCAGGTGCCAGTTTTCTGTTGAGCATGTGCTGGCCAGACCACCCAACAGCAGGTGTGGAAGAGGGTAGTGGAGATGATGAGTCCAAGACCCAACATGGCATGAGGAACAGGAAGGTGTGGAGCACTCAGAGGAATAATAATAATATTTATTTATATAGCGCCATCATATCCGCAGCGCTTTACAGTTTAGCAGTTTCAGAACACAAGTCATAAGTAACAACGTTAACAATACAATAATTTAAGCTAAATAAGTCGCCCCTGCTCGTGACAGCTTACAATGTACAATGAGATGGGGGAGATACAAAGTATAGGTGTTTATATACAATGGTGCATTTACAATGATGTTCCAGCCATCTTAAGGACTGAGGATGGAGATAGTGAATGGGCTAGAGACACACACACAGTTACACAGAATACATAGAATGACTTTGATTAGTGAATGTGATAGGCCGCTCTGAACAAATGTGTTTTGAGGGAGCGCCTGAAACCATGCAAATTGTGGATAGTCCTAATTTCTTGGGGTACAGCATTCCAGAGGATTGGCGTAGAGCAGGAGAAGTCTTGGAGTCGGGAGTGGGAGGTACGTATTAGTGCAGAGGTTAGTCGAAAGTCGTTGCAGAGCGCAGCAGTCGGTTAGGCCGATAGATAGAAATGAGGGAGGAGATGTAGGAGGGGTGCTGCACTGTGGATAGCTTTGTGGCTGAGAACCAGTACTTTGGTTGAAAGCTGGGAGAGGCCTAGAGAAATGGTTATGTGATAGAAGGAAGATAGAGGAAGACATTGCCCCAACGGTACAAACAGGAGGGAGAGTTAGGCTGCAGACTCGGTTGCCTGTAGCCTCCATTTGGCACCTGTTCGGAGCAGTTGTCTTCCAAAAGTCAAAACGTGCGCTCCCAGGACTTGCACTGCGTGGTCCTTTTTTCACACACTTGCACATGATATTTGCTATGTCAAATGCAAGCTGTGTAATCAAAAATTAAAAATAGCTAAAAGTGTCAGTCACCTCAATACCACAAATATGTGGAAACATGTGCGGACAAAGCACGTAGTTGAGTTACAAAGACACACTGGAGATGTAGGCCAACCTACAGCAGCACCTACATCTTCAGGTTGTGTTGAAGCCTCTTCATCGAGCTCACACACAGCTGGTTCTGCTTCCTCACAGGATCGCCATGGAAGAACCTCGGCCACTGTTGTCCAGAGACAAACTGTTATTCCACACACAGCAGCAAGTTCCCTGTCATCCTCACACTCCCAGGCCACAAAACAGCCATCGGTAGCACAGGCATGGGATAAAAGACGGCCATACTCCGCAAACCATGCACGAGCACAGGCTCTGAATGCTGGCATTGCAAAACTCCTGTCCCTTGAAATGCTGTGATTCAGGCTGGTGGAGACAGACAGTTTCCGTAACTGAATATCATTGTCAGTCCCACAATACAATGTGCCAAGCCGATTTCATTTCAGCAGGCAAGCCGTCCCTGGTCTGCAAAAGCATGTTGAGGGAAAAATTAAATATGCGCTACTAAAAGCCCTCAGTAGCAAGGTCCACCTGACCACCGATGCGTGGACCAGTACCCATTGTTATGATCTGCTACAACCAGTAAGGAAAGAAGGGAATTCTGTCCCTACAATACAACTAAGCTGAATCCCTACGATGTAACGGGGAACCTGATCCTGCGACCAGACCCGCTAAAGTCCTCATCTAGTGTGAACGAAGACCTATAGTTGCGAGGGAGTAATCCCTACAAGATCTAGGGACTGGGAGAAAAGGTGGACACCTCCTAACATAAATTGTAGCATGGATAATTAAACAGAAAAATAAATACTTTGTGATCCTAACATCAAGCAAAACTGACAGATTAAGGCACCTAAGCACCCGGCTAGCTTAACAGTAGATAATACAATGAAGTCAAGCAAAGCCAGAAGGGCGGAGCCAGACTAAATAGGGAAAAAAGGTCATGTGACCAGCAAACTGAAACAAAACCTAACAAGAGGGTTCTAACACCCATGGCCAGGGACAATACCTTTCCCTCACTGCCCATTGGGTCAATGTTGTGCAGCCGGGTACTGATCTTGCGAGTGGCGCTGTACGTGTTCTGCCAACTCCAAGGATTGCAGGAATCAAGTCTGTACACATTGATTCCTCCTCCTACTCCAGTTCCTCAGAATCATCGCTGCAGGAGCCGTCACGGTCTACCTCCACATGGACCCGTGAACGTTTACCTGTTGCGACCGATATGAGCACAGCCGTGTCCAAATGTCAACAGGCCGTCCTGAAATTAATTTCCATGGGGAATCTTAGCCACACAGCGCAGGAGCTCTGTAATGCCATAAAGCAGGAGAGCGACGTGTGGTTTTTGGAAGAGAATCTACAGGCAGGCTTGGTAGTGTGTGACAATGGCCGAAATCTGGTGTCAGCTCTGGGCCTTGGCAACCTCACTCACATACCATGTCTGTCATATGTGCTCAACTTGGTCGTGCAGAGTTTTTTGAGGGACTATCCGGATCTTGATGCACTGCTGCACAAGGTCCGCCTAGAGTGCGCTCACTTGCGACGTTCCAGCATGGCCAGATCGCTGATTGCAGCTCTGCAACGCAGATTTCACCTTCATGAACATCGCATCATATGTGACGTACCCACCAGGTGGAATTCCTCGTTACATATGTTGGAGCGGTTGTGTGAGCAGCAGCCAACAGTAATGGAGTATCAGCTGCATCAGGCGCAGTCAACTCGCAATTTGCGCCGTTCACACATTCACCACTACTGAGTGGGCCTCTATAATAAGAATAATAATATTATTTATTTATATAGCGCCATAATATTCCGCAGTGCTTTACAGTTTAACAGTTTCAAAACACAAGTCATAAGTAACAACGTTAACAATACAATAATTAAAGCAAAATCAGCCGCCCCTGCTGGTGAAAGCTTACAATCTACAATGAGGTGGGGGAGATACAAAGTACAGGTGTTTATATACAATGGTTTTTTACAATGATGGTCCAGCCATTTTAAGGGAGTGAGGGATGCATGGAGATAGTGAATGGGCTACACACACAGAATTACACATAGAATGACTTTGATTAGTGAATGTGATAGGCCACTGTGAACAAATGTGTTTTGAGGGAGCGCCTGAAACCATCCAAATTGCGGATAGTCCTAATTTCTTGGGATAGAGCATTCCAGAGGATTGGCGCAGCGCGGGAGAAGTCTTGGAGTTGGGAGTGGGAGGTACGGATTAGTGCAGAGGTTAGTCGAAGGTCGTTTGCACAGTGCAGCAGTCGGTTAGGCCGATAAATATAAATAATGGAGGAGATGTAGGGGGGTGCTGCGCTGTGGAGAGCTTTGTTGGTGAGAAACAGTAATTAGAATTGGATCCTATAATGAATGGGCAGCCACTGCCAGTGTAATGAGTGGCGAATAACTCTATGAAGGATATCTGCCACGTTTTGCGTGCGTTTGATGAGTCAACGCGGATGGCGAGTGCAGATGATGCACTAGTCAGCCTGACTGTCCCCCTTATCTGCCTGCTTCAAAAAACACTGCAAGCACTAAGGCATGAGGTTTTGGAAGAGGTGGAGGATGAGGAGTCACAAATTCCATCACCTTCTGGACAGTCAGCGCAACGTGGTTCCTCACAAAGGGCTGGAGGACTTTCAAAGTACCATGCTGTATCAACAATTGAACCTCCAGAGTAGCTGTCTATATTTTCATAACCATTACAAACTTTTAATGTATTTACAAAGCACATAATGTACATTTTTTGTCTATCCTTTTGTAATGCTATTGTGTTTCCATAAACTGATGTTACAGAATTATGATACAAAGTTTTTAAATTTTGAGTTTTAAATTTTGTAAATTTATATGTATTTGAAGGACTTTGTGAGGAGGATGAGGAGGAGTCAATGGAGGAGGAAGACATCGCTCCAGAGGGAGGTAGACAATGCTCTAGTCAGTATGTAGACCAAGGGTGGGGTGATGCACAGCAGGCAGAGATGACGCCTCTTGCAGGGGACAACGTTTCTTGGCCAGTTGGGAGTCTGCAGCACATGGTTGATTTCATGCTGCAGTGGCTGAGAAACGACCGCCGCATCGAACACATTCACACCACGTCTGATTATTGGGTGTACACCCTCCTAGACCCTCGCTACCGGGACAACTTACAAAGCCTCATCACACCGTTGAACCGGGAGCGTAAAATGCGGAAGTACCAAGACACACTGGTGCAATCCATAATGTTCTCCATTCCAGCCGAGAGCACTGCTGCTGCTACTGCTTTACAAAGCAGCTCTGTGCGTCGAGGCAGTGGAGACAGCTCTGCAACAAGAGGGAGCACAAGCAGCGCCTCTGCACAGGGCAAGAACAGTATGTTCCAAATGTGTCGAAGTTTTGTGGCAGCGCCACCAATGTCTACACCATCCGAGACGGCTCCAGTCAGCAGGAGGCAACATTTCCGTAAGATGGTGACAGACTACATGTCTTGCCCTCTCAGTGTACTCCCAGATGGCTCTTCCCCATTCAAGTTTTGTGTCTCTAAGCTGGATACATGGCCAGAGCTTAGCCAGTATGCATTGGAGGTGCTGGCTTGCCCTGCTGCCAGTGTATTATCGGAGCGCGTCTTTACTGCTGCAGGTGGTGTACTAACAGACCGTTGCATGCGACTATCCTCCGATAATGTAGAACGGCTTACTTTTCTGAAAATAAACTAGGCATGGATCTCGCCTGAATTTGCCTGTCCGGTTTCAGATTAACTAACTGGTTGGCAACGTTTTCCATGTCTCCTGTTATGTTCATCTTTCTACCACCTGAGCTATACTCCCTGGGCTACAACACTGCCAGTTGCTGCTCAGAAGTGTCGTGTCCACAGACCAATACACAAGCTATAGTGATAGTGGGGTTCAGTAACGCCTGCTGTTCCCCTGCTGCGTGTCTGACAAAAATTAATGCTGCTAACTCCAAATTAAAGTTCAAATTAAAGTTCAAACATCTCATACTAGGCCTCAGGCTACACCCTCCTTGACCCTGGGCTCAGAAGTGTTGGATGCACAGATCAAAACAATCGATGATGTGTTTGTGGGGTTCAGTAACGCCTGCTGTTCCCCTGCTGTGTGTCCGGCAAAAATTACTGCTACCTAGCTACACATGTTGAAAAAAACATGACATGTTAAAGTGGCTAGTGCTACACATAGATATCAGGCTACACCCTTATTTCTAAGCTGTAAACAAGTGAAACGTCAAATTTAAAACCATTCAATGATTAGTGTTGGTAACAAATCTGTAACTAAATAATTGTGACATATTATGGCAGATATCCACATGTCTAACACAAATGCTAACACAAAAGCATACTTATGCTATAGGGTACTGATGGTGAACCTTCTCATTCCATAACTTTGACAAATCCAACTCACATCATGCTTCAAATGCTGCAATGTTGGAAGTGCATAATGTGGGTTGAACTTTGACAACAGCTGCAGTGCGAAGGTTATCCTTCTGTGTTCTTGGCTTTTAAATAAAAGCATACAAGTAAATATAATAATACATTGTTGATTAAGGGACATGATGTACACCTGTAATATTGTGCAAACAATGGATGTAGGACTATTCCTCTTCAACATTACTTATATTTGTGTCATTTGAAAAAATACATATTTTAGTTAAAAATTAAAAACCCATGTTCAGTAGCTGTGAAAGGCCCGTTTGTGTACTTCTATATTGTTTGCAACCAATGTATTGTATACGGATGGAAGCACGTCACTGTAATAGATTTGAATTATTTTAAATAGAATAAAGCAGCACCAATTTTAGAAAAATGACAAGGATGAGCCAGTGACAGACACTCAGCAGAGTACACGCAGCGGTGGTTGAAGAAGTAAATGGAGCGTGATCTGCATTTAAAAAAAAAAAAAAAAAAAATACCTCACAGACTGCAGTGAACACTGAAACACAACTGTCCACAATCTGGGAAAGGCTACTCCTTTGTCTACTTCTATAGTGTTTGCAACCAATGTATTGTATACGGATGGAAGCGCGTCACACTAATAGATTAGATTTATTTTAAATGGAATGTAGCAGAACCAATTGGAGATAAATGAAAAGGATGAGCCACTGAGACACGCTCAGCAGAGTACAAGCAGCAGTGCTTGAACAAGTAACTGGAGCGTGATGTGCACTCAAAAAAAAAAAAACACAGACTGCAGTGAACACTGAAACACAACTGTCCACAATCTGGGAAAGGCTACTCCTTTGTCTACTTCTATAGTGTTTGCAACCAATGTATTGTATACGGATGGAAGCGCGTCACACTAATAGATTAGATTTTTTTCAAATATAATGGAGAAGCACCAATTGGAGAAAAATGAAAAGGATGAGGCACTGAGACACGCTCAGCAGAGTACAAGCAGCAGTGCTTGAACAAGTAACTGGAGCGTGATATGCACTCAAAAAATAAAAAACACAGACTGAAGTGAACACTGAAACACAACTGTCCACAATCTGTGAAAGGCTACTCCTTTGTCTACTTCTATAGTGTTTGCAACCAATGTATTGGATACGGATGGAAGCGCATCACACTATAATTTCTATTGAATGGAGCAGCTAGAATTACACTAAAGAAAAAAAAAAAGAGTCTGTGAGTGACACGTGCAGATGCCTACAGACAGCGTTGGATGCAGAGCAAACTGCAGCGTCACCTGCACTCACACACACCTTGCAGAGCTGTTAAAACAACACTGCAGGCAAAAGGAAGCTTTACACAGCGGTTGGTGATAGCCTGCCTACAGCACAGTACACTAAATCGCAATCTCTAACTGTCCCTCAGAGTCAGCAGAGTAGCGTTCTGTCCCTATCTGAATTCACAGCACAGTGACGCTAAAATGGCGGCGGCGCCTTTTATAGTGCATTCTGACATCATTTCAGCAGCCAATCACAGCCATGCCATTAGTTAAGATGACCGCAGCATTACAGGATGTGCCCACACTTCGTAGGATTCCTCATTGGCTGACTAAAATCACATTGCCTCTCAAAGAATTATGGGAACTTCCGATTCCGGTATACGATATTGAAAAAGTATCGGAATTAAGTATCGGAATTCCGATAACGCGAATATCGGCCGATACCCGATACTTGCGGTATCGGAATGCTCAACACTAGTCACTACTTCCCTTCCGAGCCCCGAAGTGTGCCCATACAGTAGTTTTCTCCCACATATGGGATATCAGCGTACTCAGGACAAATTGGACAACAACTTTTGAGGTCTAATTTCTCCTGTTACCCTTGGGAAAATAAAAAAATTGGGGACTAAAAGATCATGTTTGTGGAAAAAATATGATTTTTTTATTTTCATGGCCCGGCGTTATAAACTTCTGTGTAGCCCTTGGGGGTTCAAAGTGCTCAGTACACATCTAGATAAGCTCCTTGGGGGGTCTAGTTTCCAAAATGGGGTCACTTGTGGGGGGTTTCTACTGTTTAGGCACATCAGGGGCTCTGCAAAGGCAACATGACGCCCACAGAACATTCCATCAAGTCTGCATTCCAAAATGGCGCTCCTTCCCTTCTGTGCTCTCCCATGCGCCAAAACAGTGGTTCCCCCCCACATATGGGGTACCAGTGTACTCAGGACAAACTGTACAACAACTTTTGTGGTCCAATTTCTCCTGTTACCCTTGTGAAAATAAAAAATTGCGGGTTAAAAAAATCAGTTTTTGAGGAAAAAAATGATTTTTTTATTTTCACGGCTCTGCATTACAAACTTCTGTGAAGCACGTGGGGGTTCAAGGTGCTCACCACACATCTAGTTAAGTTCCTTGAGGGGGCTAGTTTACAAAATGTGGTCACTTGTGGGGGGTTTCTACTGTTTAGGCACATCAGGGGCTCTGCCCGCCCGCAGACCATTCCATCAAGTCGGCATTTCAAAGCGTCACTACATCCCTTCCAAGCTCTGACGTGTGCCCAAACAGTGGTTCTCCCCCACATGTGAGGTACTAGCGTACTTAGGACAAATTAGACAACAACTTTTGGGGTCCAATTTCTCCTGTAACCATTGTGAAAATAAAAAATATGGGGCTAAATAATAATTTTTTGAGAAAAAAAAATGATTTTTTATTTTCACGGCTCTGCGTTATAAAGTTTTGTGAAGCACCTGGGGGTTCAAAGTGCTCACTGTGCATCTGCATAAGTTTCTTAGGGGTCTAGTTTCCAAAATGGGGTCATTTGTGGGGGAGCTCCAAAGTTTAGGCATACAGGGGCTCTCCAAACATGACATGGTGTCCGCTAACGACTGGAGCTAATTTTCCATTCAAAAAGTCAAATGGCGCTCCTTCCCTTCTGAGCCCTGCCGTGCGCCCAAACAGTGGTTTATGACCACATATGAGGTATCTGTGTACTCAGGAGAAATTGCCCAACAAATTTTAGGATCCAATTTATACTGTTGCCCATGTGAAAATGAAAACACTGAGGCTAAAAGAAAATTTTTGTGAAGAAAAAAAAAGTACTTTCTTTTTTTTACGGATCAATTTGTGAAGCACTTGGGGGTTCAAAGTGCTCACTCTGCATCTAGATAAGTTCCTTGGGGGGTCTAGTTTCCAAAATGGGGTCACTTGTGGGGGAGCTTCAATGTTTAGGCACACAGGGACTCTCCAAATGCGACATGACATCCGCTAAATATTCCAGCATATTTTCCATTCAAAAAGTCAAATGGCGCTCCTTCCCTTCTGAGCCCTGCCGTGCGCCCAAACAGTGGTTTATGACCACATATGAGGTATCGGTGTACTCAGGAGAAATTGCCCAACAAATTTTAGGATCCAATTTATACTGTTGCCCATGTGAAAATGAAAAAACTGAGGCTAAAAGAAAATTTTTGTGAAAAAAAAAGTACTATCTTTTTTTTACGGATCAATTTGTGAAGCACCTGGGGGTTCAAAGTGCTCACTCTGCATCTAGATAAGTTCCTTGGGGGGTCTAGTTTCCAAAATGGGGTCACTTGTGGGGGAGCTCCAATGTTTAGGCACACAGGGACTCTCCAAATGCGACATGGCAACCGCTAAATATTCCAGCATATTTTCCATTCAAAAGTCAAATGGCGCTCCTTCCCTTCTGAGCCCTGCCGTGCGCCCAAACAGTGGTTTATGACCACATATGAGGTATCGGTGTACTCAGGAGAAATTGCCCAACAAATTTTAGGATCCATTTTATCCTGTTGCCCATGTGAAAATGAAAAAACTGAGGCTAAAAGAAAATTTTTGTGAAAAAAAAGTACTTTCTTTTTTTTACGGATCAATTTGTGAAGCACCTGGGGGTTCAAAGTGCTCACTCTGCATCTAGATAAGTTCCTTAGGGCGTCTAGTTTCCAAAATGGGGTCACTTGTGGGGGAGCTCCAATGTTTAGGCACACAGGGACTCTCCAAATGCGACATGGCAACCGCTAAATATTCCAGCATATTTTCCATTCAAATTGTCAAATGGCGCTCCTTCCCTTCTGAGCCCTGCCGTGCGCCCAAACAGTGGTTTATGACCACATATGAGGTATCTGTATACTCAGGAGAAATTGCCCAACAAATTTTAGGGTCCATTTTATCCTGATGCCCATGCAAAAATGAAAAAATTGATGCTAAAAGAAAAATTTTGTTGGAAAAATTAAAATGTCCATTTTTTCCTTCCACGTTGCTTTAGTTCCTGTGAAGCACCTGAAGGGTTAATAATCTTCTTGAATGTAGTTTTGAGTAGCTTGAGGGGTGCAGTTTTTATAATGGTGTCACTTTTGGGTATTTTCTGCCATATAGACCCCTCAAAGTGACTTCAAATGTGAGGTGGTCCCTAAAAAAATGGTTTTGTAAATTTTGCTGTAAAAATGAGAAATCGCTGGTCAACTTTTAACCCTTATAACTTGCTAACAAAAAAAAATGTTGTTCCCAAAATTGTGCTGATGTAAAGTAGACATGTGGGAAATGTTATTTATTAACTATTTTGTGTCACATAACTCTCTGGTTTAACAGAATAAAAATTCAAATTTGAAAATTGCGAAATTTTCAAAATTTTGGCCAAAGTTCCATTTTTTTCACAAATAAACGCAAAAATTATCGACCTAAATTTACCACTAACATGAAGCCCAATATGTCATGAAAAAACAATCTCAGAATCGCTAGTATCCGTTGAAGCGTTCCTGAGTTATTACCTCATAAAGGGACACTGGTCAGAATTGCAAAAAATGGCCAGGTCATTTAGGTGAAAATAGGCTGGGTCATGAAGGGGTTAAACCTGCTAGGTCCCTCCCCTCGGTGTCAGATGGTGGGCTAATAATCTCCACCCTTCAGCTCCCTGCAGAATTTATTCCCAATATCTAAGAGAGGGATTAACTTTCTCCAGGATGATCGGATCAGGACACGAGAGGTACTAGCGAATGCAGATTGTTTTGCCTGTCGCATGGAGATCAAACATGGCCCGATTGGCCCTCCACTGCGACCCAATCTCTATATCTCAGGTCCCTGAGCCACCACCGACTCGGGAGTCACACTGGCAGATGCCTGAGGTCGACAGGATCACGCAGATATTTTTATGAGTTTGTACCTTGAAAGATGTGCTCATAATTCATAATCCTAGAACGGAGTCGTAGTGGCTGGGAGAGACAATGGATGTGTTTTCTGTATCTAGCTGACAGGTATAATCTAATTGAAGCCCCCAGGCATCTGCAGGCCCCATGCTGGTGTGGCTCCGTACTAAAGCTTTGAAGTCCTGTTTTGGGCCTGATCTACTTAGTATACTAAAGACCTTGTTATTCACAGTGGAGACTAAACCCTGTTGTCTGCAATATGCCTACAGGCCATGGGGGTTAGAAGCAGTTAGCTGCCTGTGGCTCTGTGAACAGACAAAATGGCAGCTGGGACAGGTCAGCTCCGACATGAGGCGAGCATTAGGCCCCATATCTAAGATGGTGGCTGTTCCTTCATCACAGCACCCAATCCTAGTTTATATCCTCACCTGTTCTCAGTAAATGATCGATTAATTAATCGGTGTGTATAAAAAGAAACCCAGCACCACTGACCTTCACTTGAACTGCAACTTGAGCTCTGACAACATGCCAAAAATCCACCCTGCAACCAAAGCCTGGATTATTAAGAGACTGAAGACCATATCTACTGCAGAGGTGGCTGGCACCTTTAATGTGTCTCAGCGTCAAGTACAAAGAATTAAAAAAGATTTGAAAAGACTGGAGATGTGTTTGACAAGCCCAGGTCCAGCAGATCCCGCAAGACAACTGCTCAGGAGGAACATTTGTTGGTTAGAAAGTCCAAAGCAAGCCCCTCTTCCATAGCATAGCTCCAACAGGTCTGGTCACCTCAAGTCCCTGTGTAAACTAGAACAGTTTGTAGGATTCTGTTTCGAAATGGCCTCCATGGTCGAATCAGTGCCCGGAAGTCAGCACTAAATAAAAGGCAAATAAAAATCTGTGTGTCATTTGCAAAGTCCCACAGCCTGCTAAACATATGGATGCTGGAAAAGTGGCAGAAGGTGGATTTCTCTGATAAATCTTCAGTAGAATTACACCACAGCCACCGCAAATACTGCAGGAGACCTACTGGAGCCCGTATGGATCCAAAATACACCCAAAAAACAGTTAAATTTGGTGGTGGAAAGATCATGGTCTGGGGTTACATTCAGTATGGGGGTGTGCAAAACATTTGCAAGGTGGAAGGCAATATCAATAGCCTAAAATATCAAGAAGTATTAGCTACCTCTTATATTCCAAATCATAAAAGGGGTCAAATTCTGCAGCAGGATGGTGCTCCATCTCATACATCCATCTCTACAACAAAGTTCCTCCAGGCAAAAAAGATCAAGGTGCTCAAGGACTGGCCAGCCCAGTCACCAGACATGAACATCATTGAGCATGTTTGGGGTAGGATGAAAGAGGAAGCTTGGAAGACAAAACCAAAGAATCTAGATGAACTATGGGAGGCATGTAAGACTGCATTCTTTGCTATTCTTGATGAGATCATTAATAAATTATATGAATCATTGTTGAACCGCATGAATGCAGTCCTTCAAGCTCATGGAAGTCACACAAAATATTAAATATGAGTCTAATAGCACCGCAACTTCATTCACCAATGTTGTGCGACATATATTTGTATTTTATTTAAGTTAATTATTTGTTTGAATATCACATTACTTTCTGTGGGCAACAAAACTTTTGTCTTGCCAAAATCTGACCATTCTGTGTCCATTAAATGATCAATATTTCTGCATTGATGCCAATTTATTTTCTTAACTAAACCAAATTTCGGAGGGTTTCAGCTTTCAGAAGAATAATTTATACAACCAATGGATGAATTTAACGTCAGGTTAGAAGCATTTATTTACATAGCATGGATAAGCGACATAACTTCTGTCAGGGAGTATAAAGATATTTGGATTGCTGTTCCATCATTTTCTAAATACTTTTACTTAATATTTTTTTTTAGGTTGCATTTATATTATTGTTCTCCTTTACATTTTCCCAGGTACTTTAGCTTCCTCCCCTAAGCCAAGAATGCTAGCACTTCAATAGATAGTAACACAATTGGATCTGAACTCCATGTATATGCCTGCTGTATGATAATGAGTGAATGTTTCACTGTGGTGTTTTAATGGGTTTTAATAGAACAGTTACATACAGAAGACCCCCCTCATCCCTGGCACCATTGTTTTGTTTCGGCAATGTCATGAATGTGTGCCTTGTTATACAGCAGTGTGGAAACTATTCATTCTTTACAAATAAACCACAATAATATTAATAATTATCATGAATTTTATCCTAGCTGCCTGCTATACTTATTCTATTTCTGTCTAGCTCTGACATGGGACCTTTGTCAAGAGACCAGTTACCATGGTGCTGTCTCAAAAATAGCATAAATCCAATGTACATCAATATCTGTACGATAAATAGAATAAATTGCTACTTGTAATACTTTATTTTGCATGCACTGGGTAGTAATTTGTGCACAGGGCTGCAACTTATTCTTTCTCATTTAATTATGGAGAAGCAGTGCCACAATTCAGAAGTACAAACTGCATGAAAGCTATCAAAGGTTAGCATTTTTAGTGATTTTTAAGGCTAATTTGCAGGTTAGCTCTTCAAGGTACTATAAACCATTGCTTCTTACTTTATTAAGAATTTGTCAGGATTTGCATTCAGCAACAGTAGAAAACAACAATAAAGGTTCATACTCATCTGCGAGTAAGACGCACGAGTGCAATCTGATAAAAAATCAGATTGCACTTGGACCATTGTTAATCTATGAGTCCCTGCTCATCGGCGATTTTCTTCTCAGCTCGGACCGGGATGAGAAAAAAATGGTAGCATGCTGCAATTGTCCTTGTATATCGGACAAGACTCGCCAATTCTAGTCATGCGAGTGCCGTCCGATTTTTACACACCCATGTGCTTTGAAAAGCCAGCAATTTGCGTACAGTCAAATCACAGCGCAACCTGAATAGAATCGATATATACACATAGAATAGATAGTGTAAGAAAGTCACTGGCAAAGTGTTGGTGGGGAGATATGTTTCACTGAGGCTAATGGCTTCAGTGATTTAAAACCCTGAAGTTTTCCTTCAGCACATTGCGTTGTTAGGGGTTAACTAGCCAATTTGTTTAAGGGATGGGTTTTTGTGGACAACCATAGAGTTGGTGGGAGGTTGTCCACCTTATCTCCACTCTACCTTGTGGTCTGGGGCTTAAAAAGTAGGCGTCCAGAGGCATTCAGTGTTCAGTATGGCTGGAGAGAGGAAATCCAGTGTTTTGTGTCCTGTGGAGAAAAGACTGAACCTGTGGATACTAAGATTTCTGGAGCGGACAGATCCCTGCATATGTAGAGACTGTATACAATTTTGTTTTATTTTCCTGTTTTGCCCAATGGGCTGTGTTCATTTTCACTTCACGTTGGTTTATGCTGCCTGTATAATAAACCAAAGGAAAATTTAAAAAGATAGTGTTCCTGTTTCTACTTCCGTGTACCGATGAGTGAGCTGATCTACTGCAATAGAAATAAAGATCTCCGTGACATATATAATTAGTACAGTGCATGTGTAGCTTACTGTACATGTATTTTTCTACTTACTAAATTATTTTCTGAAAAAAATGGTGTGGGATCCCCAGATATTTTATTAATCAGCAGAGGGATAGCGGACAGCTGGGGGCAGATGTTTATAACCTAAGAAAGATGAAAAGCACCACTGTAAGATATGCACACTACCAATAATATTTTAAAAGGAAAAAGAACTTTATTAACACATAAAAGTTAAAACATAATTAAAACCATGCAGGTCCCCCCATGCATTGTAAATACCACAAGGTAACAATTCATATGCCCGGAAAAGTACATGCCCCGGATACACAAAACATGACAAAAAAATATATATATGAAATACAACCCCTGGCAAAAATTATGGAATCACCGGCCTTGGAGGATGTTCATTCAGCTGTTTTATTTTGTTGAAAAAAAAAACAGATCACAGACATAGCACAAAACTGAAGTCATTTCAAATGGCAACTTTCTGGCTTTAAGAAACACTAAAAGAAATCAAGAACAAATAATGTGGTAGTCAGTAATGGTTATTTTTTTAACCAAGCATAGGGTAAAATTATGAAATCACTCCATTCTGAGGGAAAAAATTATGGAATCACCCTGTTAATTTTCATTCCCAAAACTAATACCTGCATCAAATTGCATCTGCTTGTTAGTCTGCATCTAAAAAGGAATAATCACACCTTGGAGAGCTGTTGCACCAAGTGGACTGACATGAATCATGGCTCCAACACGAGAAATGTCAATTGAAACAAAGGAGAGGATTATCAAACTCTTAAAAGAGTGTAAATCATCACGCAATGTTGCAAAAGATGTTGGTTGTTCACAGTCAGCTGTGTCTAAAATCTGGACCAAATACAAACAACATGGGAAGGTTGTTAAAGGCAAACATACTGGTAGACCAAGGAACACATCAAAACGTCAAGACCGGAAACTTAAAGCAATATGTCTCCAAAACAGGAAATGCACAACAAAACAAATGAGGAACGAATGGGTGGAAACTGGAGTCAACGTCTGTGACAGACATATAAGAATCCGCCAAAATGAAAAGGGATTTACATACAGAAAAGCTAAACGAAAGCCATCATTAACAGAAAAAAACAAGGTTACAATGGGCTAAGGAAAAGCAATCGAGGACTGTGGATGACTGGATGAAAGTCATATTCAGTGATGAATCGTGAATCTGCATTGGGAAGGTGATGATGCTGGAACTTTTGTTTGGTGCCATTCCAATGAGATTTATAAAGATGACTGCCTGAAGAGAACATGCAAATTTCCACAGTCATTGATGATATGGGGCTGCATATCAGGTAAAGGCACTGGGGAGAAGGCTGTCATTACATCTTCAATAAATGCACAAGTTTATGTTGATATTTTGGACACTTTTCTTATCCCATCAATTGAAAGGATGTTTGGGGATGATGAAATCATTTTTCAAGATGATAATGCATCCTGCCATAGAGCAAAAACTGTGAAAACGTTCCTTGAAAAAAGACACATAAGGTCAAGGTCATGGCCTTCATATAGTCCGGATCTCTATCCAATTGAAAATCTTTGGTGGAAGTTGAAGAAAATGGTCCATGACAAGGCTCCAACCTGCAAAGCTGATCTGGCAACAGCAATTAGGGAAAGTTGGAGCCATATTGATGAAGAGTACTGTTTGACACTCATTAAGTCCATGCCTCAGAGACTGCAAGCTGTTGTAAAAGCCAGAGGTGGTGAACAAAATACTAGTGATGTGTTGGAGTGTTTTTTTGTTTGTTTGTTTTTCATGATTCCATAATTTTTTCCCTCAGAATTGAGTGATTCCATAATTTTTTCCCTATGCTTGATTAAAAAAAAATAACCATTACTGACTACCACATGATTTGTTCTTGATTTCTTTTAGTGTTTCTGAAAGCCAGAAAGTTGCCATTTGAAATGACTTCAGTTTTGTGCCATGTCTGTGATCTGTTTTTTTTCAACAAAATAAAACAGCTGAATGATCATCCTCCAAGGCCGGTGATTCCATAATTTTTGCCAGGGGTTGTATGATCAGAAGACAGAAATAATCAAGATTCTCAAGTGTGGTGAACAAAGTGCATATCCCTCTAGGAACAATGTAATATAGAACAGTGAACCAGGCAGCACATTGGATAACTAAATAACAACAAGCCTCACTCATCTGAAGCACAACCAATCCTGCTGGCCAAGACTAGCTCAAAGTAAGATGGACATCTCAAAAAAGGTGCTGTAATAGCACCAAGCTGTGCTAAAACATGAGCCCTGCAAGGACAGATGTGAGAAGCAAATAAAAAAGAAAAAGAAAATATAAAAAATGAAAGAATGAAAATGAAAATAAAAGAAAAATAAATGGAAAATGGATGTAAAAATGGAAAAATAAAAAAATAAGGAAAAAAAAGAAATCTTGAGAAATAAAAAGGGACAATTATACGATGATACATATCAGTAATGATCAAAATGTAAAGATACTCAGAATCACAGAAAATCAATAAACAAGAATTTATTCAAAAGACATATACAGATAATGCAAAATGGTATAGTCACTTGAACCCGGGGAGACCAGGCTGGCCATAGAATGGGAACACCCCTGTGTGTAGAGATCCACAATGAATCTTGATGAGTAGCGAGGAATGAACCAGCCCAACCAGTGGAGGAAAAGGTCCCAAAAGTGGCAGCATGACAAATCTAACCAGTTATGATGGGCTGTCAGTAACCCCCAGCACAAGGGAAGTCAAGATGCATGCCAAAAAGAGGAAGAAATGGCCCAAATGTAAGAAACAATTCCAATCAGAGTATCGCTTAATGGCTGAACTGTAGAGAGGGAGGATAAGAGTCACAACTTCATGCTATGTGTTGAGAATTGTAAATCCCACCCACACCAGTGGAGCAAGAGCAACGATAAAGCAGGGCTCCGATGAAAAGTCCTGGTCCGGTCCGAGGAGTCACGGCTCAGAATGCTGGACACAAGGGGAGCCGGCGGCTGTAGTACTGTAGCACTGTAGTAACAGCTGCAGCCACTGGCTTCCAGAAGACATCGATATTCACCCTCAGTTGCTGCATCCCTGTTCCGGCACGGCAGCTTCATCCTGTGCTGAGCGGTCACATAGTACCGCTCATTAAGGTCATGAATATGGACGCGACTCCACTCCCATAGGTGTGGCATCCATATTCATGATCTTAATGAGCGGTACCACGTGACCGCTCAGCACTGGATGAAGCTGCCGCGCCGGGATAGAGATGCAGGGAAGTTCAGCGATGGTGTCAGGGTAAGTATGATGGGGGAGGAAGGGGGAGCCCAGCCAAGCATACAAGGATGGGACCAGAGCCATGTATCCAAGGGTGGGAGCAGAGCCTTGTATGCAAGGGTGGGAGCAGAGCCATGTATACAAGGGTGGGAGCAGAGCCATGTATACAAGGATGGGGGGGGGAGCGGAGCCATGTATACAAGGGTGGGAGCCCAGCCATGCATACAAGGGTGGGAGCAGAGCCATGTATACAAGGGTGGGAGCAGAGCCATGTATACAAGGATGGGAGCAGAGCCATGTATACAAGGGTGGGAACAGAGCCATGTATACAAGGGTGGGAGCAGAGCCATGTTTACAAGGGTGGGAACAGAGCCATGTATACAAGGGTGGGAGCAGAGCCATGTATACAAGGATGGGAGCAGAGCCATGCATACAAGGATAGGAGCGGAGCCATGCATACAAGGGTGGGAGCAGAGCCATGCATACAAGGGTGGGAGCGGAGCCATTTATACAAGGGTAGGAGCGGAGCCATGTATACAAGGGTGGGACAGGGGAGCCATGTATACAAGGATGGGAGTGTGGGAGCGGAGCCATGCATACAAAGATGGGAGGGTGAGAGCGGAGCCATGTATACAAGGATGGGAGGATGGGAGCGGAGCCATGCATACAAGGGTGGGAGCAGAGCCATGCATACAAGGATGGGAGGGTGGGAGCGGAGCCATACATACAAGGATGGGAGGGTGGGAGCGGAGCCATGCATACAAGGGTGAGAGCGGAGCCCTGTATACAAGGATGGGAGGGTGGGAGCGGAGCCATACATACAAGGATGGGAGGGTGGAAGCGGAGCCATGCATACAAGGGTGGGAGCCCAGCCATGCATACAAGGGTGGGAGCAGAGCCATGTATACAAGGGTGGGAGCAGAGCCATGTATACAAGGATGGGAGCAGAGCCATGTATACAAGGGTGGGAACAGAGCCATGTATACAAGGGTGGGAGCAGAGCCATGTTTACAAGGGTGGGAGGCTGGAGCAGAGCCATGTATACAAGGGTGGGAGCAGAGCCATGAATACAAGGATGGGAGCAGAGCCATGCATACAAGGGTGGGAGCAGAGCCATGTATACAAGGGTGGGAGCAGAGCCATGTTTACAAGGGTGGGAGCAGAGCCATGTATACAAGGGTGGGAGCAGAGCCATGTATACAAGGATGGGAGCAGAGCCATGCATACAAGGGTGGGAGCAGAGCCATGCATACAAGGGTGGGAGCGGAGCCATGCATACAAGGGTGGGAGCAGAGCCATGCATACAAGGGTGGGAGCGGAGCCATGTATACAAGGGTAGGAGCGGAGCCATGTATACAAGGGTGGGACAGGGGAGCCATGTATACAAGGATGGGAGTGTGGGAGCGGAGCCATGCATACAAAGATGGGAGGGTGAGAGCGGAGCCATGTATACAAGGATGGGAGGATGGGAGCGGAGCCATGCATACAAGGGTGGGAGTAGAGACATGCATACAAGGATGGGAGGGTGGGAGCGGAGCCATACATACAAGGATGGGAAGGTGGGAGCGGAGCCATGCATGCAAGGGTGAGAGCGGAGCCCTGTATACAAGGATGGGAGGGTGGGAGCATAGCCATGTGTACATGGATGGGAGGGTGGGAGCGGAGGCATGCATACAGGATGGGACAGAGGAGCTATGCATGCAACGGTGGGAGTCACACAGAGCTGGACAGGAAGGGCTTGTTGCAGGAAAAGAAGACTAGTGATCCCACTCATTCTAAACCTATGGTGAGTTGAGTCACATTCACATTATAAATGTTATAATTAAATGATAAGTAGGCACTACTAAACCCCGTCAATAGCCCCGCCCCCTTATGACCAAAGCCTCCCCCTGCCTCACCTCCATCCCCGCCCTGCTGGGCCATGGAAGAATGGTCTTGCTTGAAGCCGGTCTGTTGTGAATAGGCTGGAAATGAGTTCTGAGCAGAAGCTCCCTCTGGTGGTTACAAACGGTACTGGACTGTCCAGTGAAGATTGTGAGGATTGGGAGTCAGGTGTTACTGACTGGTCTTATATAAGGGAGTCGCCTTCCCATCAGGGTTGCCGGTGATCAATTATTCTGGTCTCAATCCTTGATTCCTGTTTCCTTGGTAGCCTGCTGTGTCGTGTCTGAATCTCCTGCTAACAGATAAGACATTTTCTTCTTTTTGTTTTTGTGCTTGATTTTTGCATTTTGTCCTGCACTTCTGTGGGGGCCTTCAGGGTCCCTTCTGGGGGCTTTTACCCTCTCAGTTCAGTTCAGCCACTGATGTTTGTACTTTTGCTTTTCCCAGTTTTTTCAGTGGCTGCTGTTTTGTTTTTGGTTACACCAGAGAACTAATTTAGGTGGTAGAGGTCGTGTGATCTCAGGTGTTTTTGAAATTAGTAGAGTTGGTGCTTTTCAGGGTTTTTTGGGATTGCAGTAAGTGCCCTTCCTATCCTTTTCTATTTAGTAAGTTTGGGCCCCAACGTTTGCTCATACTATTTTCTGTCTGTGTCAGTATTTCTTCTTGTCTAACCGCCATTACATGTTTGGGGGCTTTCTATGTTCTTTGGGGATCTGCTCCGGGGCAGATAGTTTTCCTCTTTCTATCTTTAGGTGTAGTTAGTTTCTCAGGCTGTGACGAGGCGTCTAGGACCAACGTAGGAACGCTCCACGGCTGCCTCTAGTTGTGGTGGTTAGTCAGGGTACTGCAATCTCATAGTTTCCAACTGCTCTGGTGTATTTCCTTTTTTGCCTGCTCTCCTCAGCTACCAAATCATAACAGTATCACCGGACTAAACTGAAAATTATATGGTACTCACAGAAGGGAAAAATATTGTGGAAAGAAAAAAGTTGTCAGAGTTGTCAGAGATTTTTTTTTTTTTTTTCTGTTTGTTGCACTTTTTTTTTTTTTTCCTCTCTGTATCTCTGGGTGCTGAGGATTTTTTTTCTCTCTCAATGGAGTTTGCACAGTTGTCTGGCCGTGTGGATCAGCTTGCCACTGAAGTTTGGAGTATTGCTACCTATCTTGCTAGGTTGCCTGTTGTGGAACCTAGGATTCCCATGCCAGATTTGTTTTTAGGGGATCGAGGTAAGTTTCTGAATTTCAAAAATAACTGTAAATTGTTTTTTGCCTTAAAATCTAAGTCCTCAGGGAACGCAGCGCAGCAGGTTCAAATTGTCATCTCTCTCCTGCGCGGCGACCCTCGGGATTGGGCTTATTCCCTGACACCTGGGGATCCTGTTTTGAGTGATGTTGATGCGTTTTTTCAGGCTTTGGGGTTATTGTACGATGAGCCTAATGTCACTGATCAAGCTGAAAAAACTTTGTTGGCATTAAGTCAGGGGCTTGAGGACGCTGAGTTATACTGTCAGAGATTCCGTAGGTGGGCAGTCCTGACCAAATGGAATGACGACGCTTTGGCAGCTCTTTTTCGGAAGGGACTGTCAGATAATGTAAAGGATGTTATGGTGGGATTCCCTGTTCCCTCTGGTCTCAATGATTCTATGTCATTAGCAATTCAAATTGACAGACGTTTGCGTGAGCGGAAAGGTATGCGTGGAATAATGTTGCCTTGTGAACCTGCTTCTGAATCCATGCAGTGTGATAGAGTGGTTTCTGGGGCACAGCATCATGAATTTCGAAAGCGCAATGGGTTATGTTTCTACTGTGGTGATGCCTCTCATGCTATTTCAGTCTGCCCTAAGCAGGGAAGACGTTTTGCACGCTCAGTTGTCTTGGGTAGTGTTCAGACTAAGTTTTTATTAACTGTTACCCTTTTATGCTCTCTGTCCTCATTTTCTGCTCAGGCTTTTGTTGATTCTGGAGCAGCTATTAACCTGATGGATTTTGATTTTGCTAAACGTTGTGGGTTTCCCTTGATACCCCTACGGAAGTCTATTCCCCTACTGGGGATCGATTCTACCCCTTTGGCTGAGAATAAACCTCAGTTCTCTACTCAGGTGATAATGAGGGTAGAACCTGATCATCAGGAGAGTTGCAAATTTTTGGTTCTGTATAATCTGCATGACATTATCGTACTGGGTTTCTCTTGGTTACAGTCTCATAATCCTGTTTTGGATTGGAAATCTGTGTCTGTTACCAGTTGGGGCTGCCAATGTGTTAATACCAACACTCCTGTTTTTTCTGCCCCCCCCAGGCTCAGGATGTTCCTGACTTTTTGATTGATTTTTCTGATGTGTTTAGCGAAAGTAAATCTGCATCCTTACCTCCCCATAGGAGCTATGACTGCGCTATTGAATTAGTGCCTGGTAGTAAATTCCCTAAAGGTCGCCTTTTTAACTTGTCTGTACCTGAACATGACGCTATGCAGTCTTATATCAAGGAGTCATTGGAGAAGGGTCATATCAGACCATCCTCTTCACCCTTAGGTGCCGGTTTTTTCTTTGTGGCCAAAAAGGATGGTTCATTAAGGCCGTGTATTGATTATCGTCTCTTGAACAATATTACTGTGAAATATCAATATCCTTTACCCTTGATCTCTGATCTGTTTTCCAGGGTGAAAAACGCTACTTGGTTTACCAAGCTTGACCTCAGGGGGGCATATAACCTTATTCGCATTGAGCACGGGGATGAATGGAAGACGGCATTTAATACCCCTGAAGGGCATTTTGAGCACCTTGTGATGCCCTTTGGGCTCACTAATGCTCCTTCTGTCTTCCAGTCCTTCATGAATGACATTTTCAGGGATTTTGTGGATACATTTCTGATTGTTTATTTGGATGATATCTTGATTTTTTCCAATGACTGGGACTCTCATGTAAAACATGTTCGGACTGTGTTCCAGATTTTGAGAGAGAATGCTCTGTATGTGAAGGGATCAAAGTGTCTTTTTGGCGTTCAGAGGATCTCATTTCTGGGATTCATTTTGTCTCCATCTGTTATTGAAATGGACCCGGTCAAAGTTCAGGCCATCTGTGATTGGGTCCAACCTACTTCATTAAAGGCTCTTCAAAGATTCTTGGGTTTTGCCAATTTTTATCGTAAATTTATTGGTAATTTCTCTGTTATTGTTAAACCATTAACTGATTTGACCAAGAAGGGTTCTGATGTGGTGAATTGGCCTCCTGAGGCAGTCTCTGCATTTCAGGAACTTAAGCAGAGATTCACTTCTGCTCCTGTTCTACGGCAGCCTGATGTTTCTCTACCATTTCAGGTGGAGGTTGATGCCTCTGAAATTGGGGCAGGTGCCGTTTTGTCCCAAAGAGATCCAGAGTCCTCTAAAAGTAACCCTTGTGCCTTTTTCTCTCGAAAATTTTCTCCCACTGAACGTAATTATGACGTGGGTAATCGGGAGTTATTAGCCATGAAGTGGGCTTTTGAAGAGTGGAGACATTGGCTGGAGGGAGCCAAACATCAGGTGGTGGTCATTACGGACCATAAGAATCTAGTTTATCTGGAATCTGCCAAGCGACTTAATCCTAGACAGGCCAGGTGGGCCTTGTTTTTCACACGTTTTAATTTTGTGGTTTCATTTCTTCCTGGCACTAAAAATGTTAAGGCGGATGCCCTCTCGAGGAGTTTCCTGGCGGACTCTCCTGAGTTATCTGATCCTTCTGTTATTTTGAAAGAGGGTGTAGTTCTTTCCGCCATCTCGCCCAATTTGAGACTGGCTCTGGAGGGGTGTCAGGAGGATAAGCCCGAGCGCTGCCCTGTTGGGAAATTGTTTGTCCCGGACCAGTGGAAAAAGAGTGTAATGTCTGAGATTCATTGTTCCGCGTTGGCCAGTCATCCCGGAATTTTTGGTACCAGAGACTTGGTTAGTCGGTCCTTTTGGTGGTCTACCTTGTCTCGTGATGTCAGGGAGTTTGTGCAGTCCTGCGGGACTTGCTCTCGCTCCAAGCCTTGCTCTCGTTCTAGTGGTTTGTTGATGCCATTACCTGTGCCCAAGAGACCATGGACCCATATCTCTATGGATTTCATTTCCGACCTCCCTGTTTCTCAGAGAATGACCGTCATCTGGGTGATTTGCGATAGGTTTTCCAAGATGATACATCTTGTGCCATTACCTAAGTTGCCTTCTCTCCTCTGAATTGGTGCCTTTGTTCCTTCAGCACGTGGTTCGTTTACACGGCATTCCTGAGAACATTGTGTCTGACAGAGGAGTCCAGTTTGTTTCCAGATTTTGGAGGACCTTTTGTTCTAAAATTGGTGTTCAATTGTCTTTCTCCTCGGCGTTTCATCCTCAGACCAATGGTCAAACTGAGAGAACAAACCAGACATTGGAGACTTATCTAAGATGCTTTGTGTCTGCTGATCAGGATGACTGGGTCTCTTTTTTGCCTTTGGCTGAGTTTGCTCTTAATAATAGGGCTAGCTCTGCCACTTTGATGTCTCCATTTTTCTGTAATTCTGGGTTTCACCCTCGATTTTCTTCAGGACAGACGGAGGCTTCTGTCTGTCCAGGTGTTGACTCTGTTGTGGAGCGTATGCAACAGATTTGGGACCAGGTTGTGGAGAGGTTGTCCCTCTCTCAGGAGAGGGCCCAGCGGTTTGCTAACCGGCATAGGACTGATGGTCCTCGGTTTAAAGTGGGGGACTTGGTCTGGTTGTCCTCAAGAAATATTCCTATGAGAGTGGCATCTCCTAAATTTAAGCCTAGGTTCATTGGACCTTATAAGATCATGGAGATTCTTAATCCTGTTTCTTTTCGTTTGCTTCTTCCAGGGACATTTAAGATCCATAACGTGTTCCACAAGTCCTTGTTGAAGAGGTTTGTTGAGCCAGTGGTTCCTACTACTGTGCCTCCTGACCCTGTTTTGGTTGAGGGCAATCTGGAGTATGTGGTTGAGAAAATATTGAATTCTCGTTTTTCTAGACAGAAACTCCAGTATTTGGTTAAATGGAGAGGTTATGGTCAGGAAGACAATTCTTGGGTGTTTGCTTCGGACATCCATGCTAGGAGACTCATCCGTGCGTATCATAGAAATCATCCTGACCGACCTGGTTGCTCAAATGAGGGTTCGGTGACCCCTCCTCAAGGGGGGGTACTGTTGTGAATAGGCTGGAAATGAGTTCTGAGCAGAAGCTCCCTCTGGTGGTTACAAACGGTACTGGACTGTCCAGTGAAGATTGTGAGGATTGGGAGTCAGGTGTTACTGACTGGTCTTATATAAGGGAGTCGCCTTCCCATCAGGGTTGCCGGTGATCAATTGTTCTGGTCTCAATCCTTGATTCCTGTTTCCTTGGTAGCCTGCTGTGTCGTGTCTGAATCTCCTGCTAACAGATAAGACATTTTCTTCTTTTTGTTTTTGTGCTTGATTTTTGCATTTTGTCCTGCACTTCTGTGGGGGCCTTCAGGGTCCCTTCTGGGGCTTTTGCCCTCTCAGTTCAGTTCAGCCACTGATGTTTGTACATTTGCTTTTCCCAGTTTTTTCAGTGGCTGCTGTTTTGTTTTTGGTTACACCAGAGAACTAATTTAGGTGGTAGAGGTTGTGTGATCTCAGGTGTTTTTGAAATTAGTAGAGTTGGTCCTTTTCAGGGTTTTTTGGGATTGCAGTAAGTGCCCTTCCTATCCTTTTCTATTTAGTAAGTTTGGGCCCCAACGTTTGCTCATACTATTTTCTGTCTGTGTCAGTATTTCTTCTTGTCTAACCGCCATTACATGTTTGGGGGCTTTCTATGTTCTTTGGGGATCTGCTCCGGGGCAGATAGCTTTCCTCTTTCTATCTTTAGGTGTAGTTAGTTTCTCAGGCTGTGACGAGGCGTCTAGGACCAACGTAGGAACGCTCCACGGCTGCCTCTAGTTGTGGTGGTTAGTCAGGGTACTGCAATCTCATAGTTTCCAACTGCTCTGGTGTATTTCCTTTTTTGCCTGCTCTCCTCAGCTACCAAATCATAACAGTATCACCGGACTAAACTGAAAATTATATGGTACTCACAGAAGGGAAAAATATTGTGGAAAGAAAAAAGTTGTCAGAGTTGTCAGAGATTTTTTTTTTCTGTTTGTTGCACTTTTTTTTTTTTTCCCCTCTGTATCTCTGGGTGCTGAGGAGGATTTTTTTTCTCTCTCAACGGAGTTTGCACAGTTGTCTGGCCGTGTGGATCAGCTTGCCACTGAAGTTCGGAGTATTGCTACCTATCTTGCTAGGTTGCCTGTTGTGGAACCTAGGATTCCCATGCCAGATTTGTTTTTAGGGGATCGAGCTAAGATTCTGAATTTCAAAAATAACTGTAAATTGTTTTTTGCCTTAAAATCTAAGTCCTCAGGGAACGCAGCGCAGCAGGTTCAAATTGTCATCTCTCTCCTGCGCGGCGACCCTCAGGATTGGGCTTATTCCCTGACACCTGGGGATCCTGTTTTGAGTGATGTTGATGCGTTTTTTCAGGCTTTGGGGTTATTGTACGATGAGCCTAATGTCACTGATCAAGCTGAAAAAACTTTGTTGGCATTAAGTCAGGGGCTTGAGGACGCTGAGTTATACTGTCAGAGATTCCGTAGGTGGGCAGTCCTGACCAAATGGAATGACGACGCTTTGGCAGCTCTTTTTCGGAAGGGACTGTCAGATAATGTAAAGGATGTTATGGTGGGATTCCCTGTTCCCTCTGGTCTCAATGATTCTATGTCATTAGCAATTCAAATTGACAGACGTTTGCGTGAGCGGAAAGGTATGCGTGGAATAATGTTGCCTTGTGAACCTGCTTCTGAATCCATGCAGTGTGATAGAGTGGTTTCTGGGGCACAGCGTCATGAATTTCGAAAGCGCAATGGGTTATGTTTCTACTGTGGTGATGCCTCTCATGCTATTTCAGTCTGCCCTAAGCGGGGAAGACGTTTTGCACGCTCAGTTGTCTTGGGTAGTGTTCAGACTAAGTTTTTATTAACTGTTACCCTTTTATGCTCTCTGTCCTCATTTTCTGCTCAGGCTTTTGTTGATTCTGGAGCAGCTATTAACCTGATGGATTTTGATTTTGCTAAACGTTGTGGGTTTCCCTTGATACCCCTACGGAAGTCTATTCCCCTACTGGGGATCGATTCTACCCCTTTGGCTGAGAATAAACCTCAGTTCTCTACTCAGGTGATAATGAGGGTAGAACCTGATCATCAGGAGAGTTGCAAATTTTTGGTTCTGTATAATCTGCATGACATTATCGTACTGGGTTTCTCTTGGTTACAGTCTCATAATCCTGTTTTGGATTGGAAATCTGTGTCTGTTACCAGTTGGGGCTGCCAATGTGTTAATACCAACACTCCTGTTTTTTCTGCCTCCCCCCAGGCTCAGGATGTTCCTGACTTTTTGATTGATTTTTCTGATGTGTTTAGCGAAAGTAAATCTGCATCCTTACCTCCCCATAGGAGCTATGACTGCGCTATTGAATTAGTGCCTGGTAGTAAATTCCCTAAAGGTCGCCTTTTTAACTTGTCTGTACCTGAACATGACGCTATGCAGTCTTATATCAAGGAGTCATTGGAGAAGGGTCATATCAGACCATCATCTTCACCCTTAGGTGCCGGTTTTTTCTTTGTGGCCAAAAAGGATGGTTCATTAAGGCCGTGTATTGATTATCGTCTCTTGAACAATATTACTGTGAAATATCAATATCCTTTACCCTTGATCTCTGATCTGTTTTCCAGGGTGAAAAACGCTACTTGGTTTACCAAGCTTGACCTCAGGGGGACATATAACCTTATTCGCATTGAGCACGGGATGAATGGAAGACGGCATTTAATACCCCTGAAGGGCATTTTGAGCACCTTGTGATGCCCTTTGGGCTCACTAATGCTCCTTCTGTCTTCCAGTCCTTCATGAATGACATTTTCAGGGATTTTGTGGATACATTTCTGATTGTTTATTTGGATGATATCTTGATTTTTTCCAATGACTGGGACTCTCATGTAAAACATGTTCGGACTGTGTTCCAGATTTTGAGAGAGAATGCTCTGTATGTGAAGGGATCAAAGTGTCTTTTTGGCGTTCAGAGGATCTCATTTCTGGGATTCATTTTGTCTCCATCTGTTATTGAAATGGACCCGGTCAAAGTTCAGGCCATCTGTGATTGGGTCCAACCTACTTCATTAAAGGCTCTTCAAAGATTCTTGGGTTTTGCCAATTTTTATCGTAAATTTATTGGTAATTTCTCTGTTATTGTTAAACCATTAACTGATTTGACCAAGAAGGGTTCTGATGTGGTGAATTGGCCTCCTGAGGCAGTCTCTGCATTTCAGGAACTTAAGCAGAGATTCACTTCTGCTCCTGTTCTACGGCAGCCTGATGTTTCTCTACCATTTCAGGTGGAGGTTGATGCCTCTGAAATTGGGGCAGGTGCCGTTTTGTCCCAAAGAGATCCAGAGACCTCTAAAAGTAACCCTTGTGCCTTTTTCTCTCGAAAATTTTCTCCCACTGAACGTAATTATGACGTGGGTAATCGGGAGTTATTAGCCATGAAGTGGGCTTTTGAAGAGTGGAGACATTGGCTGGAGGGAGCCAAACATCAGGTGGTGGTCATTACGGACCATAAGAATCTAGTTTATCTGGAATCTGCCAAGCGACTTAATCCTAGACAGGCCAGGTGGGCCTTGTTTTTCACACGTTTTAATTTTGTGGTTTCATTTCTTCCTGGCACTAAAAATGTTAAGGCGGATGCCCTCTCGAGGAGTTTCCTGGCGGACTCTCCTGAGTTATCTGATCCTTCTGTTATTTTGAAAGAGGGTGTAGTTCTTTCCGCCATCTCGCCCAATTTGAGACTGGCTCTGGAGGGGTGTCAGGAGGATAAGCCCGAGCGCTGCCCTGTTGGGAAATTGTTTGTCCCGGACCAGTGGAAAAAGAGTGTAATGTCTGAGATTCATTGTTCCGCGTTGGCCGGTCATCCCGGAATTTTTGGTACCAGAGACTTGGTTAGTCGGTCCTTTTGGTGGTCTACCTTGTCTCGTGATGTCAGGGAGTTTGTGCAGTCCTGCGGGACTTGCTCTCGCTCCAAGCCTTGCTCTCGTTCTAGTGGTTTGTTGATGCCATTACCTGTGCCCAAGAGACCATGGACCCATATCTCTATGGATTTCATTTCCGACCTCCCTGTTTCTCAGAGAATGACCGTCATCTGGGTGATTTGCGATAGGTTTTCCAAGATGATACATCTTGTGCCATTACCTAAGTTGCCTTCCTCCTCTGAATTGGTGCCTTTGTTCCTTCAGCACGTGGTTCGTTTACACGGCATTCCTGAGAACATTGTGTCTGACAGAGGAGTCCAGTTTGTTTCCAGATTTTGGAGGACCTTTTGTTCTAAAATTGGTGTTCAATTGTCTTTCTCCTCGGCGTTTCATCCTCAGACCAATGGTCAAACTGAGAGAACAAACCAGACATTGGAGACTTATCTAAGATGCTTTGTGTCTGCTGATCAGGATGACTGGGTCTCTTTTTTGCCTTTGGCTGAGTTTGCTCTTAATAATAGGGCTAGCTCTGCCACTTTGATGTCTCCATTTTTCTGTAATTCTGGGTTTCACCCTCGATTTTCTTCAGGACAGACGGAGGCTTCTGTCTGTCCAGGTGTTGACTCTGTTGTGGAGCGTATGCAACAGATTTGGGACCAGGTTGTGGAGAGGTTGTCCCTCTCTCAGGAGAGGGCCCAGCGGTTTGCTAACCGGCATAGGACTGATGGTCCTCGGTTTAAAGTGGGGGACTTGGTCTGGTTGTCCTCAAGAAATATTCCTATGAGAGTGGCATCTCCTAAATTTAAGCCTAGGTTCATTGGACCTTATAAGATCATGGAGATTCTTAATCCTGTTTCTTTTCGTTTGCTTCTTCCAGGGACATTTAAGATCCATAACGTGTTCCACAAGTCCTTGTTGAAGAGGTTTGTTGAGCCAGTGGTTCCTACTACTGTGCCTCCTGACCCTGTTTTGGTTGAGGGCAATCTGGAGTATGTGGTTGAGAAAATATTGAATTCTCGTTTTTCTAGACGGAAACTCCAATATTTGGTTAAATGGAGAGGTTATGGTCAGGAAGACAATTCTTGGGTGTTTGCTTCGGACATCCATGCTAGGAGACTCATCCGTGCGTATCATAGAAATCATCCTGACCGACCTGGTTGCTCAAATGAGGGTTCGGTGACCCCTCCTCAAGGGGGGGGTACTGTTGTGAATAGGCTGGAAATGAGTTCTGAGCAGAAGCTCCCTCTGGTGGTTACAAACGGTACTGGACTGTCCAGTGAAGATTGTGAGGATTGGGAGTCAGGTGTTACTGACTGGTCTTATATAAGGGAGTCGCCTTCCCATCAGGGTTGCCGGTGATCAATTGTTCTGGTCTCAATCCTTGATTCCTGTTTCCTTGGTAGCCTGCTGTGTCGTGTCTGAATCTCCTGCTAACAGATAAGACATTTTCTTCTTTTTGTTTTTGTGCTTGATTTTTGCATTTTGTCCTGCACTTCTGTGGGGGCCTTCAGGGTCCCTTCTGGGGGCTTTTGCCCTCTCAGTTCAGTTCAGCCACTGATGTTTGTACATTTGCTTTTCCCAGTTTTTCAGTGGCTGCTGTTTTGTTTTTGGTTACACCAGAGAACTAATTTAGGTGGTAGAGGTCGTGTGATCTCAGGTGTTTTTGAAATTAGTAGAGTTGGTCCTTTTCAGGGTTTTTTGGGATTGCAGTAAGTGCCCTTCCTATCCTTTTCTATTTAGTAAGTTTGGGCCCCAACGTTTGCTCATACTATTTTCTGTCTGTGTCAGTATTTCTTCTTGTCTAACCGCCATTACATGTTTGGGGGCTTTCTATGTTCTTTGGGGATCTGCTCCGGGGCAGATAGCTTTCCTCTTTCTATCTTTAGGTGTAGTTAGTTTCTCAGGCTGTGACGAGGCGTCTAGGACCAACGTAGGAACGCTCCACGGCTGCCTCTAGTTGTGGTGGTTAGTCAGGGTACTGCAATCTCATAGTTTCCAACTGCTCTGGTGTATTTCCTTTTTTGCCTGCTCTCCTCAGCTACCAAATCATAACACCGGTCCCTGGTGCAAAAAAGATTGGGGACCACTGCTCTAGAGCATAGGAATTGCATTGCTGCCATAGGAAATGGGAGAAAAAATTGAAAAAAGCGCTATATAGTGTATACAGGTCCTTCTCAAAAAATTAGCATATAGTGCTAAATTTCATTATTTTCCATAATGTAATGATTACAATTAAACTTTCATATATTTTAGATTCATTACACACCAACTGAAATTTGTCAGGTCTTTTATTGTTTTAATACTGATGATTTTGGCATACAACTCCTGATAAGCCAAAAAACCTGTCTCAAAAAATTAACATATTTCAATCATCCAATAAAATAAAAGTGTTTTTTAAAAACAAACAAAAAAAACATCAAATAATAAAGTTCAGTTATGCACTCAATACTTGGTCGGGAATCCTTTTGCAGAAATGACTGCTTCAATGCGGCGTGGCATGGAGGCAATCAGCCTGTGACACTGCTGAGGTGTTATGGAGGCCCAGGATGCTTCGATAGCGGCCTTAAGCTCATCCAGAGTGTTGGGTCTTGCGTCTCTCAACTTTCTCTTCACAATATCCCACAGATTCTCTATGGGGTTCAGGTCAGGAGAGTTGGCAGGCCAATTGAGCACAGTAATACCATGGTCAGTAAACCATTTACCAGTGGTTTTGGCACTGTGAGCAGGTGCCAGGTCATGCTGAAAAATGAAATCTTCATCTCCATAAAGCATTTCAGCCGATGGAAGCATGAAGTGCTCCAAAATCTCCTGATAGCTAGCTGCATTGACCCTGCCCTTGATGAAACACAGTGGACCAACACCAGCAGCTGACATGGCACCCCACACCATCACTGACTGTGGGTACTTGACACTGGACTTCAGGCATTTTGGCATTTCCTTCTCCCCAGTTTTCCTCCAGACTCTGGCACCTTGATTTCCGAATGACATGCAAAATTTGCTTTCATCAGAAAAAAGTACTTGGGACCACTTAGCAACAGTCCAGTGCTGCTTCTCTGTAGCCCAGGTCAGGCGCTTCTGCCGCTGTTTATGGTTCAAAAGTGGCTTTACCTGGGGAATGCGGCACCTGTAGCCCATTTCCTGCACACGCCTGTGCACGGTGGCTCTGGATGTTTCTACACCAGACTCAGTCCACTGCTTCCTCAGGTCCCCCAAGGTCTGGAATCGGTCCTTCTCCACAATCTTCCTCAGGGTCCGGTCACCTCTTCTCGTTGTACAGCGTTTTCTGCCACATTGTTTCCTTCCAACAGACTTCCCATTGAGGTGCCTTGATACAGCACTCTGGGAACAGCCTATTTGTTGAGAAATTTCTTTCTGGGTCTTACCCTCTTGCTTGAGGGTGTCAATGATGGCCTTCTTGACATCAGTCAGGTCGCTAGTCTTACCCATGATGGGGGTTTTGAGTAATGAACCAGGCAGGGAGTTTTTAAAAGCCTCAGGAATCTTTTGCATGTGTTTAGAGTTAATTAGTTGATTCAGAAGATTAGGGTAATAGGTCGTTTAGAGAACCTTTTCTTGATATGCTAATTTTTTGAGACAGGTTTTTTCCATTACATTATGGAAAATAATGAAATTTAGCACTATATGCTAATTTTTTGAGAAGGACCTGTATATGAAATATGTATCTGCAAAAATTGCTATGAAAAAAGGAAGGCTCTTAGCGCATAGATTGGCCAATAAATGTATGCCCAATTATCACGTCAAGGCGTTCTTCATATTCTTTCGCATTCTTGGTAAGTTATGGTGCAAACCATAATCTTTTTGACTTATATGCTTTCTTTGGTTGCCGCCTATTCACACTAGCTTAGATGTGCTTTTCCTTCTTTTTGTGTATTTATATAAAATTTCACTGTTCAAAAAAACTGCAGTATTTCAATGCCGGGCAGATTTGCCCAATTGAAATGGACGTATAAGACTGCATTATCAATATAGCAATGCTATTGAGAGCCAAACAAGTCTGACTGTATACTTTTGATGCACAACTGCCGTAGTAAAACTGGTGTATAATAATTCCCTGCTCAGAACAATTTGCAGGATTAAGGAGAAAAAGAATATTATTAGTCCTCAAAAGAGTCTTTGGTATGAGTTGCTTGCTGCAACATAAAGGATGTACATTTCACCCTATCCTGTCCTACACATTCCCTTCAGCACAATCTCTCCCTAAATGCTGCTAACAGCATTATTACTATTGATTATAATTAGCCCTAAGAAGTGCTGTTGTTGTACTTCACAGAAATATAAATGTGGATGAATCCCTAACTAATACACAGCTACAATTCTGTCCCTCTCTCACCAGCACCTCTCCCTACTCTGCTTATTTCCGGGGTACAGTGTGATGAGCATAGAGTCACTGTTCTTATACAGACCTGATGATGCTATGTGGCCAGCCAATCACAGTAATGCCACAACCAAGATGGCTATGGCATTACAGTGACTGGCAGGCAATCCCCAAATGTTCATTGGCTGTCTTCAAAGCGCCAAACATCTGTGGTGTGGATTCGAGCATTAAAAAAATTATTCGCCGTGTAACAAGCAACCCAAGCACACTGATGCTTGAGCGAGTACCAAGTAGTGATGAGCACACTCTCGCATCTGTAAGGGGTTGAGGGTTTTAACCCCTTTTAAATCCTCTTGTCATGTACATGTATTTATGTAATACATTATTATGTGTTTTAACTTAATGTTGCTGCTACTTGCACAAAGTGTACATATATTCAGTCTACCTCAATATGTAAGCATAGGGAAAGTGAAGTGGGTATTAGGGGCCACTAGATGGGGGCATTGAGCTCACTAGTACAACTCTTCATGTACATAGTTAATGTAGGAGGGGTCACGTAGATAATAGGAGCAGGTCTTTCTGTTTGTAGTCAGTGGGGCGAGTACGCACTGTGTGCTCGGATGGCCTCTGGCCCGGGCAAGATAGATACCCTGCAAGTTTTCGCAAGAAGACAGTGCCCAGACATCCAGATAGTCAGAGTGTGAAGGACTAAATTAAGAAAGATCAAAACTGAATGCTCCATTTTGTGCTTGCAATTCCATTTTGTCGTTTATGAGATAAATTCTGTTACTGGGCTGTGGCTCATGGCTGTTATAAAGCCAAACAGTTTTTCTACTGGAGTAAAGGTCATGGGCTGTAATAAAAACTAGACTGCTCCAGTTTGGACAAGATATGAGGCCTTGGGGTGTATCACTGTAGAATTCTCTGAAGAATAAGTACGCTATTGTTCCCTTCTATGGTCACGTGGATATGACCATATATGTAGTTTCCAGTCTTCCTGTATTTTCATAGGTTAAATGTTGTAGGTGTGGTTTTATACTATTGGTTGAAGTACAAACTTACTAAATACTATAAAAGATGATGATGTAATTCATGGGAAAGGAATCTTGCTCGATTCTCCCAGACAGAAACACGTCTCCCTCTGGTTATTTATGTTGCTAGCAACGTTCTGTGAATTAATTTGGAAATCACTAGGTCAACCGTGAAGGGTCAGTTCAGATCCTCCCTCAACAAGGGAAGCAGCATCACCTCCCAGGACAGTAGCAGCAGCAGCACACACCTCAAGAGTAAACAGGTAGCTGGAGCTACGAATATAGTCAGAGGAGCTGACAGGAACATTTCTTAAGAGAAGTGTCACAGCAGGATCAAGCAGGCGGATGTTCAGCATGTTGCAGTACTTAGCGCAGTCAGACGCCTTTCTAGCTGGGGCGAAACAGTGGAAGGAACTTCTGAAAGAAGCTAGTCTGCACAGGGAACATGCCGGTGATGTGTACAGAGAGGTCATAGAATCATAGAATCATAGAATCATAGAATGGTAGAGTTGGAAGGGACCTCCTGGGTCATCTGGTCCAACCCCCTGCTCAAAGCAGGATTCTCTAAATCATCCCAGACAGATGTCTGTCCAGCCTCTGTTTGAAGACTTCCATTGAAGGAGAACTTACCACCTCTCGTGGCAGCCTGTTCCACTCCTTGATCACCCTAACTGTCAAAAAGTTTTTTCTAATATCTAATCTGTGTCTCCTCCCATTCAGTTTCATCCCATTGCTTCTAGTCTTTCCTTGTGCAAATGAGAATAAAGATAATCCTTCTACAATGTGACAGCCCTTGAGATATTTGTAGACAGCTATTAAGTCTCCTCTCAGTCTTCTTTTTTGCAAGCTAAACATTCCCAAATCCTGCAACCGTTCCTCATAGGACATGGTTTGCAGACCGGTCACCATTCTGGTGGCTCTTCTTTGAACTTGCTCCAGTTTGTACGACCCATTGTACATTGTACAACCGTGTGACAGGTCAAGCAGGGAAAGAAAGTAAAAGTTGATATGTGATTTGAAGGCTGCTATTAACGCTGTGCTGGATTTGGATGTTCTGAGAAGTTTGGATATTAAAGTGTTACATTTCAAGTTTTACAGTAACTGTGCATCTGCTCATTCACTGAAGGAGCCTTACAGTCCCTTGTATGAAGAGGCAAGTATGCTCCACAGAGTATGGAGGGTGTCTGTGAAGGGAGACCAGGGTTCAGGTGCTGCAGTATCCTCTGTCATGACTACAGCCCTGGCCAACCTTTGCACATCACTAGTTCTATGCTTCTAATGTGCATAGAAGAGTTTCAGGACACCAGTTCAAAAGCCTATTTTTGTGTCAAATACCCCATGTAGCTGTTTCACAACCTCATACAGAGAACTCTCCTGGATGGTGCAAGATCAAAGGCATGTATCAAACTTTCAAAGAGAAGAATAAATATCACCACTCACCCAGTCTGTAGGTAAATCAGTCCATTTTTATTTTCTTGACATCTTGGACAATCACATAAAGTGCTATAGTGCTAATATTGCAGTGCAGGTGCAGGGATTTCAGAAGAAAACAAAAGACTTGGCGGACAATGTCTGTTTCGCGCTTCACTAGTGCTTCTACAGGTTCATACTACTAAGTTGCTCAAATACACTTCCTTTTAACAAGGATGAGAGTAGTGAATGATTAATGCAACAAAAAATAACATGTGAACATAGAAAATAACATGTCATAATCACACAGACATATCTAACTTATCGTTTAAACCAAGAGGACCTTGCGCATCTGTATCGAGAATCTCCTTAGCTTCTCTCTAGAGAAGTAATTTATTATCATTTCTTCCCTGTATAGGATAACTAATGTGCTCAATGCCTGCCATTTGGATCTGCATTGTGATATTCATGGATATGCTTAATAAAACGTAGTGACCCTTTCATAGTATTTATTGAATGATGGTGTTCTCTAGACCTCACACACATTGGTCTTATTGTTTTGCCAATATAGAAGAATTAACATGGGCAAAAAAATCACATATACCACAAATTTAGTTCAGCATGTTATAAACTCTTTTATCTCATGTGTGATTGCACCTAATTTTATGCTTTTAACTGTTATGCATAATTGGCAAAAAGAACAGTTGCCACAACAATAATTTCCTACTAGACAGGTGTCATTTAACCAAGTGGATGTATTTTTACCTGATTTAAACTTTTTCTGCGCTAGTAAATCTCCTATATTGCAATGCCCTCTATATGTGACCATCGGTTTATTTTTGTCTATTTCTGCTAAGTCTTTATCGCTTTCTATCAAATGCCAATTTTTTCTCATCGTGTTTTTAATTACAGTCATGGCCAAAAGTTTTGAGAATGACACAAATATTATATTTTCACATGATCTGCTGCCCTCTGGTTTTTATGTGTGTGTTTGACAGATGTTTTTATCACAGACAGAAATATAATAATTGCAAACATATGAGTAACAAAAGCTTATATTGACAGTTAGAATGAGTTAATGCAGCAAGTCAATATTTGCAGTGTTGACCCTTCTTCTTCAGGACCTCTGCAATTCTCCCTGGCATGCTCTCAATCAACTTCTGGACCAAATCCTGACTGATAGCAGTCTATTCTTGCACAATCAATGCTTTCATTTTGTCAGAATTTTTAGATTTTTGTTTGTCCACCCGTCTCTTGATGATTGACCACAAGTTCTCAATGGGATTAAGATCTGGGAAGTTTCCATGCCATGGACCCAAAATCTCTATGTTTTGTTCCCTGAGCCATTTAGTTATCACCTTTGCTTTATGGCAAGGTGCTCCATCATGCTGGAAAAGGCATTGTTGATCGCCAAACTGCTCTTGGAGGGTTGGGAGAAGTTGCTCTTGGAGGACATTCTGGTACCATTCTTTATTCATGGCTGTGTTTTTAGGCAAGACTGTGAGAGAGACGATTCCCTTGGCTGAGAAGCAACCCCACACATGAATGGTTTCAGGATGCTTAACAGATGGCATGAGACAAGACTGGTTGTAGCGCTCACCTTGTCTTCCCCGAATAAGGCGTTTTCCTGATGTCCCAAACAATCGAAAAGGGGATTCATCAGAGAAAATAACTTTACCCCAGTCCTCAGCAGTCCACTGCCTGTACCTTTTGCAGAATATCAGTCTGTCCATGATGTTTTTTCTGGAGAGAAGTGGCTTCTTTGCTGCCCTTCTTGAGACCAGGTCTTGCTCCAAGAGTCTCTGCCTCACAGTGCGTGCAGATGCACTCACACCTGCCTGCTGCCATTCCTGAGCAAGCTCTGCACTGCTGGTAGCCCGATCCCGCAGCTGAAACACTTTTAAGAGACGGTCCTGGCGCTTGCTGGTCTTTCTTGGGAGCCCTGGAGCCTTTTTGGCAACAATGGAACCTCTCTCCTTGAAGTTCTTGATGATGCGATAGATTGTTGACTGAGGTGCAATCTTTCTAGCTGCGATACTCTTCCCTGTTAGGCCATTTTTGTGCATTGCAATGATGACTGCACGTGTTTCTTTAGAGATAACCATGGTTAACAGAAGAGAAACAATGATGCCAAGCACCAGCCTCCTTTTAAAGTGTCCAGTGGTGTCATTCTTACTTAATCATGACAGATTGATCTCCAGCCATGTCCTCATCAACACCCACACCTGTGTTAATGGAGCAATCACTGAAAAGAGGTTAGCTGGTCGTTTTAAGGCAGGGCTGCAATGATGTTGAAATGTGTTTTGGGGGATAAAGTTCATTTTCTAGCCAAATATTGACTTTGCAAGTAATTGCTGTTAAGCTGATCACTCTTTATAACATTCTGAAGTATATGCAAATTGCCATTAGAAAAAGTGAAGCAGTAGACTTTGTAAAAATTAATATTTGTGTCATTCTCAAAACTTTTGGCCATGACTGTAGACTCATATTTGGGCTATTTTTGAAAGTAAAGATAAATTTTCTAATTTTAGGATGATTATTAAAGGTTTTATTATTCAATTTATTCACTAGTAGTGTTGAGCGATACGATACCGCAAGTATCGGGTATCGGCCGATATTAGCTCTATCGGCCTTTCGATACTTAGTTCCGATATTTTCGTCTTATCGGATACCGGAATCGGGATTGTCACTGTCACTGTCAGTGTCCGTCGGTCGGGTCTGTCAGGAGTCAGCGGCACTTACCTGGCAGAAGATCTCCGGCGGTCACGGGCTGGACTGCTTCATGGCCGCCATCATCTTTCCCCGGCGGTCACATGCAGTTTCTCGCGATAAGTGCAGTGACTGCTGGGTAATCCCGGCCGTAAAGCAGTCAGTCCGATGACGTCACCGCCGGGGATGCAGGTAATCAGCTGTGCTGCGTTGCGATGACAGGCTCTGCCTGTCATTGTGATGTAGCAGAGCTGGATCGTCGTGGGACAGTCGTTACTATGGACTGCGTCGGACAGGTGGTATACTGTTGGTTTGTTTTTTTTTCTTTTTTTACAGGAGATCGATGGCGTCGCAGGAATGAGTGTATAATAAAATTAATGAAAACTGTGTTGTCTCTTTTACTTCATTAAAATACTTTTTTCTTGCTTTGTCTTTTTTTTATACATTTAATAACTTTGGGATTAATAATGGATCGGTGTCTTATTGACACCTCTCCATTATTAACCGGGCTTATTGTCACCGTGCAATCAACGGTGACATTAACCCCTTATTACCCCACTTGCCACCGCTACAGGGCAGTGGGAAGAGCCGGGTAAAGTGCCACAATTGGCACATCTTTTGATGCGCCAAATGTGGGGCTGCTGTAGCCTGGTATTATCAGGCTGTTGAGGGCCAAAATCCATGGGCCTTGACAGTCTTTTAATACCAGGCCGCAGCAGTCTGCATTTTACTTGGCTGGTTAACAAAAATAGGGGGACCCCTACGCCGTTTTTTTTTCTAGGGATCCCCTATTTTTGTTAACCAGCCAAGCTAAGCAGACTGCTGTGGCCTGGTATTATCAGGCTTGCAAGGTCCATGGATATTGGATCCTTACCAGCCTGAAAAACCAGGCCTCAGCGGTCTGCTTCATCTGGCTGGTTAACAAAAATAGGGGGGACCCCACGCCAATTTTTTTCGAGGGGATCCCCTATTTTTGTTAATCAGCCAAGATATGCAGACTGCTGTGGCCTGGTATTATCAGGCTGGCAAGGTCCATGGATCTTGGCTCCTTAACAGCCTGAAAATCCAGGCCTCAGCGGTCTGCTTCATCTGGCTGGTTAACAAAAATAGGGGGGACCCCACGCCAATTTTTTTTCGAGGGGATCCCCTATTTTTGTTAATCAGCCAAGATATGCAGACTGCTGTGGCCTGGTATTATCAGGCTGGCAAGGTCCATGGATCTTGGCTCCTTAACAGCCTGAAAATCCAGGCCTCAGCGGTCTGCTTCATCTGGCTGGTTAACAAAAATAGGGGGGACCCCACGCCATTTTTTATTCGAAGGAACCCCTATTTTTGTTAATCAGTTCCCTCTGACGTCACTGATTGTGTCCCTGGCTGACCTGAAGTGAAAGTGGAAAGCAATCAATTAAGCTTTCCACTTCCTCTCCTGTCAGCCAGGAGAGGAACTCATTCATTTGGGGGTTTACTGTGAGGCTGCAGCATTAGCTGCGGTCCCTGCAGTAAACATTAACCCTTTCTGAAGGATTACACCGTGGGACCTGACTGTGCATGGGATAGGTAAGAATAATTTTGCTTTTTTATTTTATTTTTATTACAGGAAATGGTTTTTGCAGTCAAATAAAAGATGGTCAAAAACATGTGTCTTTATTTCATTAAAATGATTTTTAATTAAAGTGTGTGTGTTTTATTTTTATTTCATGCAATAGGATTAATAATTGATAGTTGTCTAATTGACAGCTCTCAATTATTAACCTGGCTTAAGGTCACCTTTCAATTGCAATGTGGCTTTAACCCCATATTAACCCATTCGCCACCGCTACAGGGAAATGGGAATAGACGGGCAAAGTGCCAGAAAGGGCGAATCTAATTATAGATTTGTCTTTTCTGGGGTTTCTGGGGGCAGATGTTAGTAGCCAGGGGGGGCCAAAAATAATGGTCCCTCTCTGGGCTATTATTATCTGCCCCCATTCGCTGGCTTTGTCTGTCTGGTTGCGAAAATAGGGCGGGAGCCCACGCATTTTTTTTAAACAAATTTTACACCTCATATATATATATATATATATATACATGTCATTGAATTTGTGACACATATATATATATTTATATTTATAGTTCATACACTTCTACATAGTATAATAGCCGCTAATTCAATTGACGGCTTTTGTGAAAATGCAGAACCCGACATGAAATGACACTTGGTGTACATAGGGTTAACCATGTCTTTTCATGTCCTTTGCTATCTGATTTGCACAAACAATTACATCAGTCTATGTGTGCAAAATTTCACACCTGTAGGGTTAATTAAAGGTGTAAATTCGTAGCAAAAAAGTCAGTTTTTTTTACAATGAATTTACACCTTTAATTAACCCCTACAGGTGTGAAATTTTGCACACATAGACTGATGTAATTGTTTGTGCAAATCAGATTGCAAACGACATGAAAATACATGGTTAACCCTATGTACACCAAGTGTCATTTCATGTCGGGTGCTTCTGTCTTTTCACAGAAGCCGGCTTTACCCGGCAATTGAATCAGAGGATATTTTACTATGTAGAAGTGTATAAACTATACATATATGTATATATATATGTCACAATGACATGTATATATATATATATATGTATTATATGTGTGTATATTTAGTGTTTACAAGGAAATAAAGGTTTTTTTTTTAGTTGCGATATTTTGTTCCCATAGACTTACATGGGACTTCCGGTATCGGATATCGCCGATATTTAGTGATATCGGCGATACCATTCCGATCCGATATTTTTAGATATCGAGCAGTATCGCTCAACACTATTCACTAGATCAGATTGCGTTTTTTCCACAGCTCTATTCCGTTCTTCTTTTAATACTTGCATAAGGTACCCTCTTTTACTAAGATTTTTTGTTAATTCATCTGCTTGTACTAAGAATCCTGCATCACTACTATTTATTTTTCTTAGTTTAAGGAATTGACTGTAGGGCAAACTTCTTTTTGTATGATCTGGGTGTGCACTATCTTAGCGTAGAAACATATTTGAAACTGTCGGTTTTTTAGAGGTTTTCATGGCTATCTTGCCATTCTCTTTGTAAACATGGACATCAAAAAATTCTAAGGTGGTATTATCAAACTGAGTGGTGAATCTCATATTGACAGTATTCTTATTATTAAGATATTCTACACAATCTTGAAATTCTGTTTCTGTATCTGCCCATTCAATAAATATGTCGTCCACGTATCGGTGGCAAACATAGAGATATTTAATGTATTGGTTTTCAGTACTGTAAATATAATTTTCAAAGCTAGCTAGAAAGAGATTTGCGAATGTACAAGCGACTGGTGTTGTGAATACTCTGGAGGCGACTTCTGAGCTGGGGCTCCCTCCGGTGGTTGCTGAGGGTAATGAACTAATTGTTGAATGGCCTTCAGCTGGCTCTGAATGGTCTGATATAAGTGACCTGAGTTCCCATCAGCCTTGCCGGTAATCAATTGTTCTTCCTGGTATTGCTTGGAGCTCAGCTTGCATTCCTGCTCTCTTTCAGATAAGTGATTTGCTATTTTTTTTCCTCTTGTTGGATTTTCATTGCCTGTTTTGCTGCTTGCAGGGGACTGCAGCCTGGTCCCCTTTTGGGGTCTGGCGCTGCAATTGTGCTCATTTTGTATTTGCACTTTTGCTCTGTTCCTTTGTCACTTTTTTGCTGAATTGCTGTGTGTTACACCAAAGATCTGATTTAGGTGGTAGAGATCGTGTGATCTCAGGTTTTTTGTTAATCAGAAGTGTTGGTATTTTTGTCAGGGGTTTTTTTTTGGGTTGCAGTCAGAATTCTTTCCTATACTTTTCTTTCTAGACAGATTGGGCCCCAGCGTTTGCTCATTCTATTTTCTGTCTGTGTCCGTATTTTCTTCCTGTCTAACCGCCATTACATGTTTGGGGGCTTCCTATTTCTTTGGGGAATCTGCTCCGGGGCAGATAGCTTTCATCTTTCTGCCTTTAGGTGAGTTATCTGATCCTGCTGTTATTTTGAAGGAGGGTGTAGTTCTTTCCGCCATCTTGCCCAATTTGAGACTGGCTCTGGAGGAGTGTCAGGAGGATAAACCTGAGCGCTGCCCTATTGGGAAATTGTTTGTCCCAGACCAGTGGAAGAAGAGTGTGATGTCTGAGATTCATTGTTCCGCGTTGGCTGGTCATCCCGGTATTTTTGGTACCAGAGACTTGGTGAGTCGGTCCTTTTGGTGGCCTACTTTGTCTCGTGACGTCAGGGACTTTGTGCAGTCCTGTGGGACTTGCTTTCGTTCCAAGCCTTGCTCTCGTTCTAGTGGTTTGTTAATGCCATTACTTGTACCCAAGAGGCCATGGACCCATATTTCTATGGATTTTATTTCCGACCTCCCTATTTCTCAGAGAATGACCGTTATCTGGGTAATCTGTGATAGGTTTTCCAAGATGATACATCTTGTGCCATTACCTAAGTTGCCTTCCTCCTCCGAATTGGTGCCTTTGTTCTTTCAGCACGTGGTTCGGTTACATGGCATTCCGAAGAACATTGTATCTGGCAGAGGAGTCCAGTTTGTTTCCAGATTTTGGAGGACATTTTGTTCTAAACTTGGTGGTCAGTTATCTTTCTCCTCTGCATTCCACCCTCAGACCAATGGACAAACTGAGAGAACAAACCAGACCTTGGAGACTTATTTGAGATGTTTTGTGTCTGCTGATCAAGATGACTGGGTCTCTTTTTTGCCTTTGGCTGAGTTTGCTCTTAATAATAGGGCTAGGTCTGCCACCTTGATGTCTCCATTTTTCTGCAATTCTGGGTTTCACCCTCGATTTTCTTCGGGACAGGCGGAGGCTTCTCTCTGTCCGGGGGTTGACTCTATTGTGAAGCGTATGCAGCAGATTTGGGACCAGGTAGTGGAGAGGTTGTCTCTCTCTCAAGTGAAGGCCCAGCGGTTTTCCAACCGGCATAGGAATGATGGTCCTCATTTTAAAGTGGGGGATTTGGTTTGGTTGTCCTCAAGAAATATCCCTATGAAGGTTGCTTCTCCAAAATTTAAGCCAAGGTTCATTGGACCTTATAAGATCATGAAAATTATTAATCCGGTTTCCTTCCGTTTGCTTCTTCCAGGGACATTTAAGATCCATAACGTGTTCCACAAGTCCTTATTGAAGAGGTTTGTCGAGCCAGTGGTTCCTATGGCTGCGCCCCCAGACCCTGTTTTGGTTGAGGGCAATTTGGAGTATGTGGTTGAGAAAATATTGGATTCTCGTTTTGCTAGATGGAAACTCCAGTATTTGGTTAAGTGGAGAGGTTATGGTCAGGAGGACAATTCTTGGGTGTTTGCTTCGGACATCCATGCTGGGAGACTGATCCGTGCCTATCATCGAGCTCATCCTGATCGTCCTGGTTGTGCAGGTGAGGGTTCGGTGACCCCTCCTCAAGGGGGGGTACTGTTGTGAATACTCTGGAGGCAACTTCTGAGCTGGGGCTCCCTCCGGTGGTTGCTGAGGGTAATGAACTAATTGTTGAATGGCATTCAGCTGGCTCTGAATGATCTGATATAAGTGATCTGAGTTCCCATCAGCCTAGCCGGTATTCAATTGTTCTTCCTGGTTTTGCTTGGAGCTCAACTTGCATTCCTGCTCTCTTTCAGATAAGTGATTTGCTATTTTTTTTCATCTTGTTGGATTTTCCTTGCCTGTTTTGCTGCTTGCAGGGGACTGCAGCCTGGTCCCCTTTTGGGGTCTGGCACTGCAATTGTGCTCATTTTGTATTTGCACTTTTGCTCTGTTCCTTTGTCACTTTTTTGCTGAATTACTGTGTGTTACACCAGAGATCTGATTTAGGTGGTAGAGATCGTGTGATCTCAGGTTTTTTTGTTAATCAGAAGTGTTGGTATTTTTGTCAGGGTTTTTTTTGGGTTGCAGTCAGAATTCTTTCCTATACTTTTCTTTCTAGACAGATTGGGCCCCAGCATTTGCTCATTCTATTTTCTGTCTGTGTCCGTATTTTCTTCTTGTCTAACCGCCATTACATGTTTGGGAGCTTCCTATTTCTTTGGGGAATCTGCTTCGGGGCAGATAGCTTTCATCTTTCTGCCTTTAGGTGTAGTTATCTCTCCGGCTGTGACGAGGCATCTAGGATCATTGTAGGTACGCTCCACGGCTAATTCTAGTGTGGCGGTTAGTTTAGGGTACTGCAATCCAATAGTTTCCAGCCTCTCTGGTGTATTACTACTTTTGCTATTTTTCAATTTCTCCTCAGCTACCGAAACATAACAGACTGGTGCCCCCATCGCTGTACTGGTAATTTTAGAGTACCACTTATCATCAAAGGAGAAAGCATTGTGTGTCAGTATAAAATGTAATCCCTCAGTTATAAACTTTATATTATTATCCATTTCATGAATCATTTCATGGAGATATTTTATGGCTTCTATCTCTGATGCTTGTTGGATGCGAGTATATAAATTATCTACATCGACTGATGTTAATTTAAAGACTTCCTGCCCAATCAATGTCTGATAGAATCTTAAGAAATTTTCTGTATATTTTATATACGCTGGCACTGTTTTTAACAGAGGTTTTAAACGGCAATCCAAAAATTTGGAGAGGGGCTCTGTGACTGATCCAATCCCTGACACAATTGGGGGTCCTGATGGAAACCTTGTGTTTTTGTGGATTTTTGGTATATGATAACAATGGAGTTTCAATGGAAACTCAGGGAAAAGTTGATGCTTCAATCTCCGGAGCAGGGCAGTCCTCACACAGAAGTCTTCCTCCAGTTGTATGGTAACTTGTGGGTTCTTTTCCAAGATTTTTTTCAGCTCCTGAACTTAACTACTCGATTGGTGACCGAGATAGCTGGCTATCAAGATGGCCCTTGAGGAATGCCGTTACATATGGTAGTCATATACACCGACCACAAGAACATGGCCTAACTACAGTCAGCGCAAATGCTGAATCCAAGGCAAAGCTGGGTGGATGCTCTTCATTGCCCGCTTTGATTTCGTCATTCATTTTCATCCAGCCGACAAGAACACCAAGGCAGATGCCCTCTCCAGGACTTTTCTATCTCCTGAACAAAAGGAAGAAGCACAGCATATTATTTCCAAGATGATGACTGTGGCCCCAGTGAACTTGTCTCACATTCCTCTCTGGAAGACTTTAGTGCCGGAATCCAATAAGAAGCAAGTTCTGCAGTGGGGCACTCTTCTAATTTGGCTGGTCATGCCAATTAGAAGATGACTGCTCAACTAGTTTCTCATCATTATTAGGGCCTACCATGAGAAAGGATATTCTGGAGTATGTTTATGCTTTCCCTTCCTGTGCTTGTAACAAAACTCTTAAGCGTTTTTCATCTGGGCGGCTTCTTTAATTTCAGGTTCCTTCAGCTCCATGGCAGCACATTGCAATGGACTTCATTACAGACCTTCCTGTGTCCTCTGGTTGTTCCATTATTTGGGCCATGGTAGATCGCTTCTTGAAAATGGCTTCCTTCACTTCTTTGCCTGGTCTCCTGGAACTGCAGAGCTCGCTGAAACTTTAAACAGCACATCTACTGCCTTCATGGGTTTCCACTGCTCAGTGTTTCTGACAGGGTGTCCAGTTCACTTCCAGATTCTGAAGAGCTACTTGTAAACTGTTAAATGTGAACTTGGAATCTGCGTAGCATCACTAGTCCAACAGTCAGGTGGAGAGAGTCAACAAAATCCTATCCAACTTTCTGCAGCATTTCACGAATGTGCATCATGATGACTGGGTCAAGCTGTTACCTTGGGCAGAACAATCTTATAATAATAATCTAAGTGAATCCTCTGTGAAATCACAATTCTTCTTGTTTATGGTCCCCAGCCTGGTGTTCCCATTCTGGTATCAGCCACTACTGGTGTTCCTGCAGCTGTTGCTCTCGCTGAAGAATTTTCCAAGATCTGAAGGGATACGAAAACCACTCTGGAGAAATCCTCTGACTGGATGAAGAGGCATGCCGTTAAGAGACGCTTGGATGTATCAACCTTCCAGCAAGGAGATAAGGTGCATCTGTCTTCGAAATACATCCGCTTTAAGATGCCATCTCACAAGTTGGGTACCCATTTCATCGGTTTGTTTGAGGTCCTCAGACAGATCAACGCGGTATTGAATAAATTGAAGTTCCCAGAGTCATTGAGTATGCCTAACTCCTTTCATGTTTCCCTTCTCAAGTCATTTTAAGACCCTTCTTTGAAGATCCGGGTGCCACTCCTGCGCTAGTCAGTTCTGAGGATGTCTTTGAGGTATAGAGCATCTTGACCATAAAGAAGGAAAGAGGGAAAACTTCTTTTCTTGTGGATTGGAAGGGGTCTGTTCCCAAAGAAAGATCGTGAGAACCCAAAGAGAATATTCATGCATGCTTGAGGAAAAGGAGGCATTATAGGGGGTACTGTAACACGAGTGTCCCTTCATGCCTCTGCTGCTCCCACCCAGCAGGGATGCCAACTTACCGTCCAGGCTGCACCTCCCATGTCCCAGTGTCTGCACGTGTCACACAGGTTCTCTTGAAGAGTGTTTAGTGCACGCACGCTTCCTGTCTCTTACAGAGATGGCGTGCACACTCCTAATGAGTCACCAGCCAATAGCTGTAAGGCATTCAATACTTAAGGCACCTCCACCTTTTGGGAGGTGCCTGAGCAACAATTGTAGTTAGTCAGTCTGCAAGCTGTGAGCTTGTTATTAGGTTCCTGTACCAGTCTAGTTAAACCTGTACCAGTACAAGTTCTGCTTTCCAACATCCATATTGTCTGAGACAATCCTGAAACTGCTTTGGCGGCGCGTGAATCTGAAACTGCTTTGGCGGTACCTGAATCTGCTCTGGTTGTACTTGAACCCGAAACCACTCTGACGGTACCTGAACTCAAAACCACTCTGACAGTACCTGAACCTAAAATTGCCTCGGCGGTACCTGAACCCGAAACCTCACCCATGGTACCAGAATCCTGAAACTACTCCGGCGGTATCTGTGCTTGAAACCCATGCTGCCAGTTCTGGTTCCAGAGTCCTCCCAATCTAAACAAGTGTCTAAGTCAGTAGCATCCGTATCCAGTCCTGCATTGGACTTCATGTCCTTTCTGCTATCCTGAGCCTTGGGGTCAGTTGCAGTGGTACCAGGATATGTCCTGCAGTGACATCTGGCATCAACCTGGGCTCAAGTCTAACCCCACCATCAGGGGCTCTAGTGAAAACTCAGATGGTCGTTTAGTCATGCCACTCCAGGCTCTTCCCGGCCCATGGCACAGTGGGTCCATGATCTACAAGCATGACCACCACACTCTCTATCGCAGGTCCTTTACATGACCATGTAAATCTAATGCATTATCAAAAAATTGTATATGCATATAGCATGTTCAGAAAAAGTGATGTAAACTACAAAATCTAAGAGATCTTCTATTTATTTGTTTTACTATTTTATTCTTACTATAATTTATTTTCATGTACAAAATATAGACTGAGCTGTAAAATTGAAGATGGTTATACATTGTTTAATTCAGTAATGATTTGGTGTGGGTTATAAATCACAATGCATTAGATAGCCAGCTATGTCCCAACAAGCTTTAAAAAAGCTCAGACTCCGAAGATAATCTGAGCCAAAGTATTTTAAATGTCACCAAGGGATCTATTATCCTGGAGACTGATGTTACCCTTCGGCTCCATCTTCAAAATCATTAGATATTTTTCAACTATAAAACTATGTCTAAATGCCTCATCCCTAACAAATGCAAGTTAAACTTCAATGGGTGATTAAATTTAAATGAAAGTAGAGAACTAATTCCTGACAAACATGATGAGAACCTGTCATTACCACAATACAGAGCATAACTGAATACTCCATTGTCAAAGCCAATGTTTTTTGTAGACATCCTAGCTGAACAAACAATCTATTAAACTCTTTAATGTCATGCAGTAAAACACATTCCTAAAACAGGAGCTGTGTATCTGAAGACAAAGTAATAAGTTCAGTCTTTATCTGTAAATTCAAGGCTCCATTAGTTAAGGAAACAGGTAACAATGTAGAACCTGATAAAGACTTTTTTCAAGTGCCAGGAGTCAAATGAGGAGGTAATGAATGAACCGGAATGGATGGTGTTGTAAAGCTCAGCATGCAATGCATTCATTTAAACTAGCAAGGAAAATAAATAATCGTGTTTATTCATCAATTAAGAAGGACAAAACTAGCAAATTAATTCAAACATCCAACACCCAATGCTTGATGTCCTACTGCCAAAGTCTTCACCTTCCTGACAGAGCCCCATTTTTCATGTATCATTTTATGTGGCTATAACTTTGGAATCCCAGTAATTTTGAGACTGTTTTTTTATGACACATGAAAGTGGTAAATTGAGGTCAGGAAAATTAGCATTTATTTATGGAAATATTGGAAATGTAGTTAACATTTTTTACAATTTGCAATTTTCAAACTCTGATTTTTTATGTCTTTATAAAAAATAGTCATACTACACAGAATAGTTACTAAATATAATTTCTCATGTCTAGTTTACAACAGCATAATTTTTTTAAATGCTCTTTTATTTTGTTAAGATGTGTATATTGTGAGCCTTCACGGGCAGGGTCCTCTCTCCTTCTGTACTTACAGTGCCTACAAGTAGTATTCAACCCCCTGCAGATTTAGCTGGTTTGATAAGATGCAAATAAGTTAGAGCCTTCAAACTGCAAACGAGAGTAGGATTTATTAACAGAAGCATAAATCTTACAAAACAAAAAGTTATGTTGCTCAGTTGAATTTTAATAAATTTTAAACATAAAAGTGTGGGTCAATTATTATACAACCCCTATGTTTAATATTTCGTGGAATAACCCTTGTTTGCAATTACAGCTAATAATCGTCTTTTATAAGACCTGATCAGGCCGGCACAGGTCTGTGGAGTTATCTTGGCCCACTCTTCCATGCAGATCTTCTCCAAGTTATCTAGGTTCTTTGGGTGTCTCATGTGGACTTTAATCTTGAGCTCCTTCCACAAGTTTTCAATTGGGTTAAGGTCAGGAGACTGACTAGGCCACTCCAACACCTTGACTTTTTCCCTCTTGAACCAGGCCTTGGTTTTCTTGGCTGTGTGCTTTGGGTTGTTGTCTTGTTGGAAGATGAAATTACGACCCATCTTAAGATCCTTGATGGAGGAGCGGAGGTTCTTGGCCAAAATCTCCAGGTAGGCCGTGCTATCCATCCTCCCATGGATGCGGACCAGATGGCCAGGCCCCTTGGCTGAGAAACAGCCCCACAGCATGATGCTGCCACCACCATGGTTGACTGTAGGGATGGTATTCTTGGGGTCGTATGCAGTGCCATCCAGTCTCCAAACGTCACGTGTGTGGTTGGCACCAAAGATCTCGATCTTGGTCTCATCAGACCACAGAACCTTGAACCAGTCTGTCTCAGAGTCCCCCAAGTGATCATGAGCAAACTGTAGACGAGCCTTGACATGACGCTTTGAAAATAAAGGTACCTTACGGGCTCGTCTGGAACGGAGACCATTGCGGTGGACTACGTTACTTATGGTATTGACTGAAACCAATGTCCCCACTGCCATGAGATCTTCCCGGAGCTCCTTCCTTGTTGTCCTTGGGTTAGCCTTGACTCTTCGGACAAGCCTGGCCTCGGCACGGGAGGAAACTTTCAAAGGCTATCCAGGCCGTGGAAGGCTAACAGTAGTTCCATAAGCCTTCCACTTATGGATGATGCTCCCAACAGTGGAGACAGGTAGGGCCAACTCCTTGGAAAGGGTTTTGTACCCCTTGCCAGCCTTGTGACCCTGAACGATCTTGTCTCTGATGGCCTTGGAATGCTCCTTTGTCTTTCCCATGTTGACCATGTATGAGTGCTGTTCACAAGTTTGGGGAGGGTCTTAAATAGTCAGAAAAGGCTGGCAAAAGAGATCATTAATCCACACATGTGAAGCTCATTATTCTTGGTGCCTGAACTACTTCTTAATACTTTAGGGGACCAAACAGAATTCTTGTGGTTTGAGGGGTTGAATAATAAATGACACTCTGAATTAACTTTTAACGTTTTTAAAAAAAAAATTTAAAAAATTAAAACAAAAATTTTTGCTGCAGTGCATTTCCCACTTCCAGGCTGATCTACAGTACAAATGTCACAATGTCAAGTTAATTCCGCATGTGTCAACCAGCTAAATCTGCAGGGGGTTGAATACTACTTGTAGGCACTGTATGTGTGTCCTGTATTGCTCATATTTATTGTACTTGTCTATATTCGCCCCCTCTCACATGTTAAGCGCCATGGAATAAATGGCGCTATAAAAATGAATAATAATAATAATAGAAGGGCTAAATATTTAGCAGTTATTTTCTTTTTTTCAACAAAATGTGCAAAATCTCTTTTTTTATTAAAAAAAGAAAACAAGCTTATAACCAGTAACATCTAGTAAGTTAAGAATTTTTGAAAAACAAAATTTGATTTGATAAATTTTGAATTTTTCAGGGTTTGATTTTCAGAAATCCGGCAAAATGTTGGCCACCCGACTGCAGTGTTGCTGTTTTTATTTTTATAGAGCCAGGATGGGGCTAGCAAATAAGAGAAGATTATACTCATCTGTCTTGCCACTGAAGCTCCCTGTTTGTCCTCTTCAGTCTTTTGGTGCTGATTTGGCCTCGTGTGATCATGTGGGGCATCATGCATGTGACTGACATGTATCACCCCATGCTATCAAGTGGGGCTCGGCACACATCAAGACTTGCATTGTGTGCCAAGTGATTGCGAGCATAAGAAACTTTTTTTCTTGGCAGATTCAATTTGAACTAAACTTTGCCCTGACCATATCATATTTGACAGTTGATGCAAGTGAATTTTCCTGAAATAAATATTGGAAGAATCGCTTGTTTCTATTTATAGCAAAAAGAATGAAAAAATGAAAAAACACTTCTTTTCTTTAACAGAATGCTTTATTATAGGAAAAATGTAAAAAAATGAAAAAAAAGTTTTTCTGCATCCATAAAAAAAGTTTTACAGTTAAAAGTTTAAGTTTTACACAAGTTTTTTTTACACAAGTTTTACAGTTTTTCTGCATTCTGTAAAAAAAATGAGTTATACCACACAGTTGCCATAATCATGACACACAGTTAATGCATTATGTATCATTCTTGCTGTAAAAATGTTTCAGAGCCTTCAATAGCAATTCGGTGAATGTGATTGAAAAATATTTGGTTTGTGGAATTATTTAACATAATTCCATAATTAATACTTTCGAGAACATTCCTTTAAAATATGTTCTTCAAACATTCATTTCATATTAAATATTAAAAGTGAACATTAGTGAGTTCAGCCCATACAAATCTAAACCTTCTGTGTCAGTGGGACAAAAGCTTTGCTTGGGGGCCCAATGTACAATAAACAAATAGCTGTCAGCCAACAGATCGTTTGGGCTTCAGCTGTTTCTCTCCTTCTCCTCCATTCACAGGAGCACTTATGTGTTCTTGATGAGAGCCGCTTCAAGACTTCTGTTGGGTGGTCACCTCACCATTAACTCTAGACTGTCAGCCAATCTCGTCGACATTGGCTTATTTAATCTGTAACACACTGGCGACAGAATCGGACGACTGCAATACGATGAAATATCGCATTGCAGTCTGCCCTATGTTAATCTATGGAGCAGCTCCCAGTATCAGATTTTTTGTGGTCCGTTTTAATCGTCTGTGTGCAATCGCAGCATGCTGCGATTGTCACCGATTGTGGGTCGACTATCGCCAATGCAAGTCTATGGGAGCGATGAAAAATCGGATTACAAACGGACCGCACGTGTGACTTGCGATTAAATCGCATCGGTGTCCTTTAGAAAAGCCGGCAATTCATCCCCGGCTATACTGTAAAATCACACTGACAGCTTTAATAAAGAATAGAAAGAATAGATATACACACATAGAATACATATATATATATATATATATATATGTCATTGTGACATATATATATATATATATACATATATTTATAGTTCTTACACTTCTACATACTGTAATAGCCGCTAATTCAATTGCTGGCTTTTGTGAAATCACAGAAGCCGACATGAAATGAAACATTGTTTAGACACAGTTAACCATGTCATTTCCTGTATTTTGATATATGGTTTGAACTTACAATTACATAAGTGTATGTGTGCCAAATTTCAGACATGTAGGGGTTAATTAAAGGTGTAAATTCGTTGAAAAAAAATGCGTGGGCTCCCGCTGTATTTTCTCCACCAGACAGACAAAGCAAGCGAGTGGGGGCACAAGCCTAGGGAGGGTACATTTTTTTGTGCCCCCCCCTGGCTACTAACATCTGCCCCCAGACACCCCAGAAAGGGCAAATCTATAATTAGATTTGCCCTTTCTGGCACTTTGCCTGTCTATTCCCATTGCCCTGTCGCGGTGGCGAATGGGTTAATAAGGGGTTACAGCCACCTTGCAATTGAAAGGTGACTGTAAGCCAGGTTAATAATTGAGAGCTGTCAATTAGACAACTATCAATTATTAATCCTATTGTATGAAAGAAAACTCAAACACACACAGTTTAATAAAAAAGAAGTTTAATGAAATAATCACACAGTTTTTGACCATATTTTATTTTCCTGCTAAAACCATTTCCTGTAATAAAAATAAAATAAAAAAGCAAAATTATTCTTACCAATCCGATGTACAGTCAGGTCCCACGGTGTAATCCATCAGAAAGGGTTAACAGGTTACAGCTCGCAGAGAGCTATAATGCTGTCTCTGAGCTATAACCTCCTGAATGAATAACTTCCTCTACCAGCGAAAGGAGAGGAAGAGATTCATGAATGGAGCTTAATTGATTTATTGCCACTTTCACTTCAGTGACCTGACCTAAGGTGAAAGTGGGATACAATCAATTAAGCTTCATTCATTAATCACATCCTCTCCTGTCAGCAGGAGATAAGCTCATTCATTCAGGAGCTATCAGCTGAGCACGAAGCATTAGTTGCGCTGCTTAGCTGATTGCTACATAGCCCTTTGTGAAGGATTACATCGTGGGACGTGACAGATCGCCAGATAGGTAAGAATAATGTTGTTTTATTATTTTATATTTATTTTAGGAGATCAGGGGCTTCGCACGGATTAAGAGTAAAATAAAAGATGGTCAAAAAAATGTTTTTATTTCATTAAAATTATTTATTCTTAAAGTGTGTGTTTTTTTTATTTACTTCAATAGGATTAATAATTGATAGTTGTCTAATTGACAGCTCTCAATTATTAACCTGGCTTACAGTCACCTTTCAATTGCAAGGTGGCTGTAACCCCTTATTAACCCATTTGCCACCGCTACTGGGCAATGGGAATAGACGGGCAAAGTGCCAGAAAGGGCAAATCTAATTATAGATTTGCCCTTTCTGGGGTGTCTGGGGGCAGATGTTAGTAGCCAGGGGGGCACAAAAAAAATGTACCCTCCCTAGGCTATTATTATCTGCCCCCACTCGCTTGCTTTGTCTGTCTGGTGGAGAAAATACAGCGGGAGCCCACGCATTTTTTTTCAACGAATTTACACCTTTAATTAACCCCTACATGTCTGAAATTTGGCACACATACACTTATGTAATTGTAAGTTCAAACCATATATCAAAATACAGGAAATGACATGGTTAACTGTGTCTAAACAATGTATCATTTCATGTCGGCTTCGGTGATTTCACAAAAGCCGGCAATTGAATTAGCGGCTATTACAGTATGTAGAAGTGTATGAACTATAAATATATGTATATATATGTCACAATGACATGTATATATATATATATATGTGTTCTATGTGTATATATCTATTCTTTCTTTTGTGATTTAAATACTATTCTTTTGGATCCATTATATGTCAGTTTTGCAAGCCTGCGAGAAATTCTCGCAAGTCGGATGAAAATTGGATGTTACAAGGTACACACACATTATTATTATTATTATTATTATTATACATTTATATAGCGCCATTTATTCCATGGCGCTTTACATATGAAAACGGGAAAAATATAGACAGGTACAATAAACATGTGCTGGTCAAGGGACACACAAGTACAGAAGGAGAGAGGACCCTGCCCGCGAGGGCTCACAGACTGCAGGGATGGGTGAGAATACACTAGGAAAGGGTAGAGCTGGTCGTACGATGGTTCAGTACACTGAGGATCATTGCAGGTTGTAGGCTTGTCGGAACAGGTGGGTCTTCAGGTTTTTCTTGAAGGTCTCCGTTGTTGGTGAAAGTCTGATGTTTTGCGGCAGGGAGTTCCAGAGTATGGGGGAAGCCCGGGAGAAGTCTTGTATGCGGTTGTGGGAAGAAGAGATGAGGGGGGAGTCGAGAAGGAGATCTTGAGAGGATCGAAGGTTGCGTGTAAGTAGGTAGCGGGAGACCATGTCACAGATGTATGGAGGAGAAAGGTTGTGGATGGCTTTGTATGTCATAGTTAAGGTTTTGAACTGGAGCCTCTGGGCAATAGGGAGCCAGTGAAGAGCCTGGCATAGGGGGAGGCTGGGGAATAGCGGGGAGACAGGTGGATTAGTCGTGCAGCAGAGTGTAGGAGATGCGACTAAATCGCATCTTTGAAGGAAAATCGGATGCTAAGGCGGATGTGTGATGTTTTCATTTTGGTACGATAATCGACCGACTAAAACGGTCCGATTTTTTGTAGTTGTGTCTGACCCCGGCCTAACAGTCATTATAAGGGTGAGTTTCCACGGTCAGGAAACGCTGCGTGTTTGGCGCTGTGCGCTGGCGCAGCGCCAAACACGCAGCGTCCAGATGTTACAGCATAGTGGAGGGGATTTAAAGAAATCCCGTCTCTAGTATGCGTAACAACACGCAGGTGGCAGACCTGCGTAAACGCACATGCGGCGCGTCTTTTCAGACCGCAGCATGTCCTAGCGTATTTCGATGACGCTGCGTCGCCGCAACGGAATTTAACACAGGGCTATGTAGCCCTGCGTTCTTTCCGGAGGTGTCCCGGAGGTGTCCTGAACACCTCTGGAAAGAACGCGCGTCAGAAAGGGGGCGGGGCTTAGACGGAGCGGAATTTCAGCTCCGTCAAATGCGCTGTGTTTCCTGACGGTGGAAACACAGCCTAACAGTTATCTTAATGGAATTTGGGAAAGCTATATGTCAGTGTTCACCAAGTCCAGTCCTCTCAAGCCACCAACCGGTAACATTTTTAGGATTTCCTTAGTATTGCTCAGGTGATAATTGCATCACCTGGACAGGCAAGAATTCCATCACCTGGGCAATGCTAAAGAAACCTTAAAAACATGATCTGTTCGTTGCTCTGAGGACCGGAGTTGGAGAACACTGCCATATGTGGTGAGGCAGGCCATCAAAACTTTACCTTGGGTGCTATGAGAGCATGTTCTGGTCCTGATGGTGACACCAAATAAAACATTTCAAAATTAATTGCTTCTATTCTGCAAAAGAAGTAAGGCACAAATAAATTCCAGAACAAAGAGAGAAAAAGTGTTATATTTTGCAAAAGTTGTAAAACCTGAAAAACAAAGTTAATGAGTTGTCTTTATCCCATAGTAAATGCTGAAAAAGCAAAACACTGTTTTTAACCATTACCCCTCAGAAAAAATATTCAACAATTGTTGAATACATTAAATGTACTCGAAAATTGAGGCATTAAAAATACAATTCATCTCACAATTAAATGAGCCTTACAGGGTTGTGCCAACAAAAAAATGCAAAAGTTAGCGGTTTGGAAAAAAATGGCTTCATCCTTAAAAGAGTGTGTCATATCTAATAACGCTATTAGCCTGCATATATAAAGTTATTCTGCAGATTAATAATGTTATGAAGGTACCTGGCTGCGGTACTGAAAGTTCATCACCCGTGAGAAAATGAATGTTCTTTTTCCCAAGAATTGCTGGCTTTCAGTCACGCAGGCATGCTTAGAGCAATTGCAATCACCACTCACAGCACTTACATTTGCAGCTGTAAACATGCCCTGGTATGGACTTACACCAGGATCTGTACTAATGCATTACAGAGCCGGCTGTCAGGCAGTGCCATGGCATGCTTACAGCCACCACTCCCACATCTGCTTGACTGAAAGCTTGCAGCTTTCAGTACTGCAACCAGGCACCTTAATAACGATATTAACCTGCAGATTAAACCTATATCTGCAAGTAAATAGTTTTATAGGACCTCACAAGTTTCCTGTAAAGGGAACATGCCTTGTGATTGATGCTACCTAGGGGCGGACATACCGCTGCACGGGGCACAAAAGGTGGAGGGGGCCCCTTCAGACAGGGGCGTACTGCCCATAGCGGCACAGTATGCAGCCGCTATGATGCCACTGAGTGAAGATTATATGCAGGAGTGAGAGGGGACCGGTGTCATGCAGCACCGGGCCCTTTCAATCCTTCCAGTAACAGTGACGGCACAGTGGCTCAGTGGTTAGCACTACAATCTTGCAGCGCTGGGGTCCTGAGTTCAAATCCCACCAAGGACAACATCTACAAGGAGTTTTGCATGTTCTCCCTGTGTTTGCTTGGGTTTCCTCCGGGAAATTTAGATTGTGAGCCCCATCAGGGACAGTGCCGGTAATGTCTGTAAAGCGCTGTGGAATTAATGGTGCTATATAAAATGAGTAAAAATAAATAAATATATAATCATGGCACTATCCAGAGCCTTGGAGAGCACGGTACGCAGGGTGCAGGAGTTCAAAAAAGGGTGTGGGTCATGCAGGGAGAGACGCTAGACAATGAACGCTTTCCCAACCAGACTGGTTGCCGTCTCTGTCTTACTGCATGACGCGTCCCAATGGTGAGTGCTCACCTGTAGTTAGGGGGCCCAGGCCACACAGCACACAGAGCGCAGCATTGGAAGAAGAGCAGGACTTACCTTGTGTCTTCTGTTCCCTCCACTGTTCCCTTCCCAGCTGGCTGCAGCATCTCCTCACAGAGAAGAGGTTGGGGGAGGAGAGCTCACTGCAAGGAACAGCTCGGTAGCAGCAGGGGGCTGATATCAGTCCTCTCTGCTCTGTGTCCCCATTCCCCACAGTGGGTTCTGCAGCCCTCTCTAGCTGAACTCTAGCTGATCTCTGCACTATGTGGCCGATCTCCTCTAGGCCTCATCTAATCTGTGTATGTGTAAGGAGAAGGACCAGACCAGGCTTACCTTTTCCGTTGCGGGTCCGGAACTGTCGGGGCTGTCACCCACGTGGCATGGGGGAAACCTAAAAACCCCGGACCAACCTTTGCACTCAGTGATAGTAGGTGTGGCTAAGCTAAAAAAGCTGCAGTGTGCGGGAAATGAGACAGTCTTAGAGGGAACGCAGGAGGACAGTATTAACGCTCTGACCTCTGAGCATCGGAAAAGAGCAGGCCCATGTCTGAGGGGCCTCAGATCCTCAACCGTCAACTGCTGACAGAGACAGGCAAAGCAACCGCTGACACCTGTGACCGTGAATGAGAAAGTCTCCTGTCAGGACTTAAATGCGCGCGTGCTGAGACAGAAAAACCGGGTTATCCGCTGTGAACTGTTTCCCGAAACACCCGTGTTTAACTGCAGAGTAACGTTAGACTCTGGCAGTGTTAAAGACTTTTATCGCTTCTGTACTTCACCTTCTGGACCCAGGACCCCTGTCAGGACAGTTAGGATCCACCGTTGTCGCCAGGACCCAGGACCCCCGTCAAGACAGCAAGGAGCCACCATCATCGTCAGGACCCAGCACTCCATCTTCTTCAGGACCACACTGGACCTCTTACGCGCCTCAGCTATGGCGCCATCGCTTACATCCAGGATTCCAGATTTCTGACGTCGTCGGACTGATAAGTTTAACACTGAACTTTTCTTGCACGCTCGGCCTCAGCTCTCCTTTATCTATAGAACTGCTGAGCGCTTGGCTCGGCTATTTCCATCAGTCCCATGGACAATGATTAGAGCAGATACCAGATGGACTTGGAGCGTGCATCCTGATGTCTAACTGATATGCTGTCAGCTGCCTCTTTTCTTTAGTATATATGTCTCCATCTCAGTGAAAAAAAATAAATATATATATTTTTTAGAGGTGTGGGAGGCCCAAATAGAACTTTTGCTATGGGGCCCTTGTAGGGAGCTTGACCAGACCGCAGGTACCTGCATGCCGGGCCTGGAACTAAGAAGGCTGCATCCTCTGTTCTCGGGGGGAAGCTTGAAGGGGCGGACCTTCCCATGCTGACTGGAGGAAGCTGTAGTGAGCTGGATGTTCCCCCTGATGAAGGGGGGCAGGGAGAGGAGAAAAAGCGCGCAGCAGCAGCAGCAATATAAAAAGAAAAAGCGAGCGCTACAAGAGAGCTTGGCACCTAGCCAGGGCAGCACACAGGAGATCAGGGAGCGGCGTGCCCAGCTTTCACATACCTCAACAATGCAGAAGCGCACATAGGTGAGCAGGGGCAGGGGGTCACAGCCTTGACAGGGATGGTCCAGTGTTCCGGAGTACCCACTCCAAACGAGGAAGAGCCAAAGTGGTCCCGCGACTTACGGCAGGGAATGAGAAGAATTTGGGAAGAAGTCAAAAGCCTGAAGGAAGCCCTTGCTGCTGTCTTGCAGTCCAGCGTCCTATCCCGATGTAACTCACGGCGAAAAGTGAAAGAAGTAAGAGGGGAGGTGCGGAGCCTCAGAAGTATCCCAACAGTTGTCAAAGGATTTACTCCCAGTTCGTGGAGTGAAGAGCAAATGAAAGTGAGATATGCTTCCCGCCGAGGTCAACGGTCAAGACCGAAGCGACCACCAGACAGGCCCAGAAGCGGCTGTTGGACGTGTGGAAGAATGTGACACCTGTCCAGAAGTTGCCCTACCCGAGACAGACGACGGAGAAAATCCGCTCATCCCTCCGAAGGTCCTGCTATTTGGAGAGAACGCCGCCACGACGTTGGATGCCCAGAAGAGATGGGAAAGGTATCGACTAAAGTTGAGCTAAACAGGTCGGTCAGATTCATAAGTCGCCAACTTTCGCTAAAGTCGAGTTTCGCCGAGCGAAACCCGACCATAGCGTGAAGTCAGCCATGCGGTCGTCGACCCGAGCACCTAAGTTAGTTTTCCCATAATGCTTGCAGGCGCCTTTTTTCAGCCAATGAGCAAGGACGTACACTGTGGGCAACGAGATGACATGGGCAGCGTCCACCACCATCTTAGAGAAGGGCATTGCAGCAATTGGCTTGCTTTGGGGGGTGTAAAAGCCCTGACCGCCGACAGCCATTTTACTTCTGCAGAACTTAACAGTAGGGAGAGGTTGCTGACGCTGTTTATCAGTAGGGAGAGAGTTAGGGCTGGAAAGAGAAGTTCTTCTGTGCTTGTGCTGATAGCAATTGTGCTGTACAGTTAGTGTGCAGTGACAGGAGAGGATTTTCTTGTGTGCAGCAGCGCTGGTTATTAGGCTGTCTGCCAGTGACAGGGGAGGATTTTCTTGTGTGCAGCAGCGCTAGATAGTAGGCTGCCTGCTAGTTGTACTGCTGTGTGTACACTGCTGTGCAGACTGCTTTTTACACAGCACTAATTCTTTTTTTCTGCACAGTTACCGAGCGTTCATTTTTTCCCACACCGTATAGAGCTGTACGCTCCTCACACACTACCGTGTACCGGCTGATATCACGGACAAATACATGCTGACTATCTGTGTGTGAATCCAGAAATACTGTATATGCGGAGATTGAAATTTTTCCCTACACTATATACACCTGGAATGTTCTGATACAGTACCTTTTTTCTGCCTTTTGTATTATTATTGAAACTGTTAAACTGTAAAGCGCTGCGGAATATGTTGGCGCTATATAAATAAAGATTATTATTATTATTATTACGGTCAAATCCATACTGAGAGAGCGTCTGTGTGTGACTCCGGAAATATATACGGAGATTTCCAATTTTTTTTCCCTATATTATATACACCTGGTATCTTGTGATACAGTACCCTTTTTCTGCTTTTTACATTCTGGTCTAATCCATACTGAGCCTGTGAGCGTCTGTGTGTGACTACAGAAATATATACGGAGATTTAAATTTTCACCTTCACCGTATACAGCTGTACGCTTCTGATACAATATCATATATCTGCTGGTATTTTTGGTACATATTCCCAAACATGAGGAAGTATGGTGGAAGAGGCCGCTGACGTGGGCGGGGGGGGCCAGCTGGTACTGATGGTGGTGGTGGTGCATCTGCTGGTAGTGCCAAAAGCACAATAACATCTAAGGTAGGAGGAGTTGAGCCTGCGTCATCGTCTGGCTCCAGAAGGCCTGGAAGGCTCCCTTTTCTGGGAGTAGGTAAACCGATTTTAAAGCCGGAGCATCAGAAACATGCTTTGGCTTACATTGCCGAAACAGCCTCCAGCTCTATTGCCTCCTCTTCTGAAGTTTCAAAAAATGCAAGCACTGAGTCGTCAGTGCAGGCTCCTGGTCAGGAACAACACCTTTCCTTGTGTCCTTCACCCCACCAAAAGTGAAGGCCACACTTCAGATTACTCCATGGAGCTCTTTTCACATACCATGCCTGGGTTATCAAGTCAAATCCTAAATTCCCCAGTACTAGATGAATCTGACATGGAGTGCACTGATGCACAGCCACTGCTATATGATTCTGCTGGTACATTCACCAGAGCACTACATTACCCTCGCAGTCTACTGAGCCAGAATGTGACCCTGATGAAACTCAGGTGCCCCTTCCCGTATACTATACCATCTTACATGGTAAAACAGAGGAAGGTGCAGATGAAATTGAAGAGAAGGTGATGGATGACCCAGTTGTTAATCCGGATTGGCATCCATTGGGGAAGAGGGTGCCGCTGGCAATAGCTCAAAAGAGGAGGGGGATCCGCAGCAGGCATCGACATCGCAGCTGCGGTTATCTGGCAGGCCCATAGCAGTCCAAAAACATGTTAAAAAAAACTAAAAGTTGCAGGACAGCTTGGCCAGACGGTCAAATTAGCATAGCGTGCAAGCCCTGAAAATTTATCCCATAGTGGGAAGAGTGCAGTGAGGCACTTTTTTTTTTTACCAAAATCCTATTGATGAGGCAAAGGTTATCTGTAAGAAGTGCGGAAGGACATTTAGCCGAGGGAAAAATCTCCGAAATTTGAATACCAGTTGCATGCTTAGACATTTAAACACCATGCACTTGCAAGTGTGGACTGACTACAAAACCTCAGGTAGCACATGTGCACCTGCTCCGACTGAAGGTAGCCAGCAACGCTACATCGCTTTCCCCACTGTAAGCACACCACCAGCAAGTAATGTTGAGGTGTCGTCCCAAGGCCAAAGCAGTCAGGGAATCACAATGTTTTTGCAACGAAAGACTGAATCTAGGCCATCACCACCACCAACACCATCACCATCACCAACCCCCTCTCAGTCAGTCATGTCCACCGCTAGTTCCCCCATATGCAGCTATCAAGTCCAGCTCACCCTAGCAGACACTCTGAGTAGGACAAGAAAGTACTCATTCTCTCATCCGCGTACACTGGCTTTGAACGCCTACATTGCCAAACTGATCTCATTAGAGATGATGCCCTTCCGTCTGGTTGAAAGCACAGTGTTCCGAGAGCTCATGGCCTACGCTGTCCCACACTATGACCTACCCAGTCGGCACTTCTTTTCTAGAAAAGCCATCCCTGACCTCCACCTGCATGTGAAAGACTGCATTGTCCATGCACTCAAACAATCAGTGAGTGGAAAGGTGCTCCTCACAACAGATGCATGGGCCAGTAGGCATGGCCAAGGCCGTTACGTGTCCATCACTGCGCACTGGGTTAATGTGGTGGATGCAGGATCCACAGGGGACAGCTGCGGTGGGACAGTGCTGCCTAGCCCACGGTATAGGCAACAGTTGGCTGTAGACGTTTGACCCTCCTCCTTCTCCAGAAGCGAAAGCTCGTCGACAGAGCACAGTCGCACAAGCACTCCATCCGCAGCTGCCAGTGTTGCACACGAGGTGTCCCACTATCGAACAGCTAGTGGTAAGCATCAGCAGGCTGTTTTAAAGATGATGTGTTTGGGCGACAACAGACACACCGCAGAGGTACTTGCCCACTACTTGCAGTGAGAAACTGAGTCATGGCAGGGCAGTCTACATCTTGAGCCAGGCAAGGTAGTCAGTGATAACGGACGTAATTTTGTGGCGGCCATAGCCCTGGAAAAACTCAGACACATACCTTGCCTGGCTCACACCTTTAACCTGGTGGTGCAGTGTTCATAAATAATTATCCGGAGTTACCAGCCCTGCTCCATAAGGTGCGAAGACTGTGCTCGCACATCCGTCGCTCACACGTAGACTCCAGAAGTATGCAGAGGCTGCAGCGATCAGTCCATCTCCCCAAGCACCGCCTAATCATAGATGTTGCAACAAGGTGGAACTCCACCATGCCCATAGTTGAGTGGCTGTGCGAACAGAGGCAGGCTGTAATGCATTTGTGGAAGGATACACGGGCAGGCAGTTTGAGGGCAGACATGGAGTTGTCGAGTGTGCAGTGGTCAAAGCTGAAAGACCTCTGTAAAGTCCTTCAGTGTTTTGAGGAATGCACAAGGCTGGTAAGCACAGACGATGCCATCATAAGCATGAGCATCCCACTTATGCGTCTGCTCATGCAAACTTTGACGCACATTAAGGATCAGGCGTCTGCAGCGGAGGAGGAGGAGGGAAGCCTTGATGACAGTCAGGCATTGTCTGCTCAGGGAACTGTCCTGGACGAGGTTGTGGAAGAAGAGGAAGAGGAGGAGGAGGATGAGGGGGATGATTATTTTGGGGAGGAGGATGCTTCTCAAGGGGCAAGAGAAAATGTTGGCTTGCCAAGGTCAGGTACAGGGTTTGTGCGTGACTGGAGGGATGTGGATTTTGCAGAAAGTGCTCCTCCACCCACCACTGGCAGTGCATCATTGACACCTGGAACATTGGCCCACATGTGTGATTATGTCTTGCGGATCCTAAAAAGGGACCCCCGCATTACCAAAATTTTGAAAGATGACGACTACTGGTTGGCCAGCATCCTCGATCCACTCTATAAAGGCAAATTACAGAACATCAGGAGAACCTAGAGCTAATATTGGTGAACAATCAAGCAACTCTGGTAAACGGTTTGTTAGAGGCATTCCCAGCACACAGCAGCGGTGCAGGTTCTACCACGAGCCATACTGGGCCAAATGGAAGAGGTGTTCGTGGTTCACACAGCCGAAGTGGCTTTGGAGACAGGGGTTTCATGACCATGTTGTGGTCTGATTTCTTGAGTACCGTCACACGACTGGTAATACTGAATCGATTGCAACAGACAGGAGACAACAGTTGTCAACTATGGTTCAAAATTGCCTCTCCTCCCCTATCGATGTTCTCCCTCACAGTTTATTCCCCTTTGACTACTGGGCCTGTAAACTGGACACCTGGCCTGAATTGGCACAATATGCGTTACAGGAGCTCGCTTGCCCTGCTGGTACTGTGTTATCAGAAAGAGTCTTCAGTGCTGCTGGATCAATCCTGACAGAAAGAAGGACACAGCTGTCGACCCAAAATGTTGGTGATCTCACCATAATTAAAATGAACCATGCCTTGGTTTCAAAGGATTTTGTACCACCTTTCGCTGATGACACATAGGTTGCCAGCAAAATGGCTCGCTTTGTCCTCCTCTTCCTCCGACTTCTCCAATTCCTCCATTTGCAGCTGCTGAATGTCCAGTCTACACCTCAACATATGCCAGTTTTTCCACCTCCCTAACTACCCCCCAGGGCCGGCGTCAGCACCTGGCGCACCCGGGCAAGTGCCGGTGCCCTGAGCAGGTGGGAGGACCCACTCGTGGGCGACGGCACTGGCACAGGGCCCCTCATAGTACGCCGTTGTCTCTGACTGTGGGGGACCCACTCTCTGTCAGATACACCGGCGTACTATGAGGGGCCCTGTGCCAGTGACGTCGCCATGAGTGGGCCCCCCTGCTTGCTCAAGGCCCCAGCACTTGCAATACTTAGCTCTCTCTGCTCCACCGCTATGACGTCTTCCACGTTTCCTGACAGTGACATTCAGGTCAGAGAACGCGATGACGTCAAGTCTGTACGCCCTCTGCCTGAACAGTCCAAGTGCAGAGAGTTGGAAGATGGTCATGCTGAGGAGTCCAGAGTAGAGCAGTGCCCAGTGAGGAGAGGTATTTCATTTTTTTAAATGTTTGGAGCATTATATGGGGAGCATTATACACTGGAGAATTATATATGGGCCCATCATACACTTGAGCATCATAGATAGGGCCCATTATACACTGGAGCATTATAAATGGGGCCCATTATATATGGAGCATTATATAGGCCCATCATACACTGGAGCATCATCCATGGGGCCCATCATACACTGGAGCATTATAAATGGGGCCCATCATACACTGGAGCATCATATATGGGGCCCATTATACACTGGAGCATCATATGGGGCCAATTATATATGGAGTATTATGTAGGCCCATCATACACTGGAGCATCATCCATGGGGCCCATCATACACTGGAGCATTATAAATGGGGCCCATCATACACTGGAGCATCATATACGGGGCCCATTATACACTGGAGCATCATATGGGGCCCATTATATATGGAGCATTATATAGGCCCATCATACACTGGAGCATCATCCATGGGGCCCATCATACACTGGAGCATTATAAATGGGGCCCATCATACACTGGAGCATCATATATGGGGCCCATTATACACTGGAGCATCATATGGGGCCAATTATATATGGAGTATTATGTAGGCCCATCATACACTGGAGCATCATCCATGGGGCCCATCATATACTGGAGCATCATATGGGGTTAATTATTTATGGGTCATTATATAAGGTATGGAGCATCATATGGAGCACATATGGGGCCTATTCTGTATGGAGCATTATATGGATCCCATTCTGTATGGAGCAATATATGGGGCCCATCATATACTGTATGGAGCTTTATATGTGACTCATTATACTGTATGGAGCAATATGTGGGGCTCATTATACTCTATGGGGACCGTCCTATACTGTATGGCACATTATATGGGGACCATCATATACTGTAGCATTATATGTAGCTCATCATATACTGTATGGAACATTATATGGGACCAATAATTCTGTATGGAGCAATATATGGGGGTCATTATTCTGTGTGGCGCACTATGTGGTGGCCATAATACTGTATGGAGTAATATACTGTCCGTTTTTTGAGCTATTGTAGAATTTAAAATAGATATCAGTCATGTAATGTAAGAAGTGAAGTATTTGGCATTGTACTATACCTATATTTCTCTGCCGTATCGGAGCATCATGAATTGTGGTATGTGTTAAAGGGGCCCACTGAGACTCTTTCGCCCGGGGCCCACGAAAACCTGGAGCCAGCCCTGCCCCCCCACAACTTTAGCCAAATAACCCCCAGTTTTCAATGCGTAACTATTATTATAAAGTAAATTAAGGTTGACAAGCTTAAGTAATAAGAATTGATGTCATTGGCATTGAAATGGGCACTGTAGTTGTGTTTACTGTCCTCCACTCCCTGCCGACTTTGCTTCCCCATTGACTTGCATTGGGTTTCGTGTTTCAGTCGGACCTCTGACTTTTTCCGATAGTCGGCCGATTTCGTTCGACTCGACTTTTGTGAAAGTCGGATGGTCCGAAACCCGACTCGACCCTCCGGGAGGCAAAGTCGCTCATCTCTAGTATCGACTGTCTACGGTGAGATGTCTGTGTTGGTCAGGCGAGCCTGGTGGAACTCCAGCATGGATCTGAAGGTCCCGTCTGTGAGACTCAGCCTGAAGGGAAGGAAGGGACATCCACCCGAGGAGACCACTGAAGTATTTTGCTACCTTGCCTACCACAAGTTCCCGAAGGAGAAAGTGTCAAGTGTTCCTGTGACGCTCGTTCCCGAGGTTCTCGTCAATGTGAAGGAAGAGCCACTAATATCATCCCCTGAGGTGGATAGTTTGCCGGCCGTCAGCTCACAAGATCCTGACTGGATGGATGGAAGAGATGAAGCAGCTGTGTGAGACAGAGAGTGTGGCTGAAAAGCAATGGGAAGTGACGGCCGCAGAGTCCAGCACGGATGACGAAGGGTCAGGCCTGCATGGTCTTAATTCATCTGATTCCTGTTTTGACGGGAGTGCGCCTATCAAAGAGAGGGGGCGCTATGGAGAAGAATTACTAGTACTAAGTCCACAGACTGAGGAGCCCGAGAAAGAAGTCCCTAAGGTTACCGATGGTGACAAAGAAAAGGATGAACCGTCTGCTCAAACGTCTACTGGTGGCAAGACTAAGAAGAAAAAGAAAAAAGAAGATGGATACAGTTGAAAAGCCCAATGTCACAAAGCAAAGTTTGTTCAAAGAATTTTCTTCTGCAGCCGTCGAAGATGAAGATGGAGAATCTCTCGACCGGTAATATGTTAACCCAGAAGAGGAACAGGCCTCGGAGACTGCTGCTCCATGGGATCTGGATGAACCTCCATCCCCTACCACTTTACCCGAAGGTTGGAGTGACCTCTACGAGCCTTACTGGAAGAAGATGGAGCCAGAGAGGCAGGATGAGTTGCGAAAATTGTGGGCAGCTGTAGGCTCTCAGGAGTTCATCGCGGAATACGACGAATCCTCGCCCGTGGAATGGAGAGCTAAAAGAGAGGGGGAATGTAGGGAAGTTGACCGGACCACGGGAACCTGCATGCCTGGTCCGGAACTAAAAAGGCTGCATCCTCTGTTCCGGGGGGGAGCTTGAAGGGGTCGGACCTTCCACTGCTGCCTGGGGGAAGCTGGAGTGAGTCGGACGTTTCTCCTGATGAAGGGGGTGGGGAGAGGAGAAAAAGCACCCGCAGCAACAGCGATATAAAAAGAAAAAGCGTGCGCTGCAAGAGAGCTTGGTGCCTAGTCAGGGCAGCGTGCAAGAGATCAGGGAATGGCGCGCCCGTCTTCTCCATACCCCACAGTGAGTACCAGAGAGGGACCGCTGTCAGGAGAGAGGCCAGGAGTGCGGTGACAGCCCAGAGAGATAGGGGCTGCAGTGCTTACCAGAGCCGTGCAGAGCAGAGCAGTGCAGACCTGAGTTGTGCAGAGCAGAGCCGTGCAGACCTGAGCCGTGCAGAGCCATGCACACAGAGCAGAGCCGAGCCGGGTGTTGCAGCAAACCTGGAGAGGAGTCCTCCGGCCCGGAGCACCAGCACCACGCAGACCAGTGTTGCCTGCCGCCAACAGCGGGGACCAGGGGTAAAGAGACGTGCAGTGTAAGCCCGGTGACTACCAGAGAGAAAAGCGCAGAACACTCCGTGTCCGTGAGTACAATACATGAACCCTTTAAGAGAGACCGGGGATAGGACAGACACTTGCACCCTGACCGTTCCAGTAACCACTTGCTGAGCCATGTTAAGCTCGTACAAGACCGTGACCCTCATTACCGTCATCCACTTTGGGCTTGCTTCACAGAGACTGTGAGGAGAGTTGTGCGGGAGACACGTCTGGCTTAGATAATACCATGGCCCGTGCCCTTGTAGACCACTGCTGCCAGAAGATGGACCATCGTACTACAGTGTTTTCCTGGAAAGGACACTGCGCCATCCGTTGTTGGCACTATTGAGTTTGCAGCAGGGGCTACAGTATAAGGAACGAACTGCCGTTATTTCTAATGTTGTTTTTCTCCTCACCATATCCTTTGCCTTTCTGATTCTGTTTAATCCACCGTTTAACCCTTTACCTCCCTGCTTGGAGTATTCCCCTGTAAATAAACATGTCAACCCTTGCTCTGCCTTCCGTCTGTCACTACATCCCACGTTCCTGCTAGTTTCTTACACCCTGTTATTGCTATGTACGCCCCTGCAGGGCAGTAATAATGAGTGTGATCTGGCCTGTGTCTCGGAGCCTGAGGCTCCAAGGGTCCCATTGCCAGATTGCCCTCATCATAAGCAGCATGCCGATCAGGGGAGGGGGGGCCCAGACTCATTTCTTGCACAGGGGCCCCAACCTACAGGCAGCATGAATCAAAGATCGACTCCTGCATTACAAAAATATATGTTTTTCTTTCTTGTTTAAGAAAAAAAGATAATTGAAAGTGGATTGCCCACCAGGGCAGTGGGGTACTCTGTACCAGGCCGGAGTCTTAAAGGGATGTGTCACGGCAGCAGTGACCCGGTCCGTAGCCCTGGGCGTCCAATGAAAAGGGGAATATTTACAGTGGATGGTAAAGAGTTTGTATTGAAGTGTTCGTGACGCCACCTGTGGTTTCTGGTCAGAGGTGACCAGCGCTGCAGTGCAGATCCTCTGGGACAGATGGTGAGATGTTACAGAGTTGGAATAGCTCTCCACAGGCAGAGCTTGTTGTCCCAGGGCAGAGAGATGTTGTAGGGAGTAGTAGTTCTGGAAGATGTAGCAGAGTGGAGTGGGTGCCACAGGAAGAATTTGAGAGGACACAGTCAGATGCAGTTTCCAAAGCTTTACTCACAGTTCAGGCGCATGCAGTACAGGTGCCAGCTTGGTGCCACGTCCTCCAGGTAAGGAATCCAGCCACCTCCCAGGTAGATGGAGAACACCAGTACAAAGCTCCCTGTCGGTATATACCTTCCCTGGTCGTCTCATTGTGCTGATTCCTGCACCTACTTCCTTCCCAGCACCACACAGTATCCCAGTCCGGTAGCTGCGAATCCTGTCGGACAAAGTGACCCAGGCGTTTCCTTGATTCTATATAGCTTTCCTTCCCGGAGAAGATGCTTGTGGTTGTTGGCTGTGACCCCTAAAGTTGTCACAGCTGTCGGCTTGCTAGCTGAGTCCTGTTGTACGCTCCACTAGTCTAGGGGCCGAGTCCCTTCTGCGACCTGGATTCTTCCAGCTGACGTCCGTCAGCCTGTAACGAGCCCCACGGGTAGCCTTCTGCTCAGCCGGTCCTCTGAGAAATCCCTTTTCCCTACAGGGAACCTTCTTTTCTGTCTTTCTATCTGTGAGCAGCTCCTCAGGACCCGGAGCCTGCTGCACGTTTCTATCTCTTTCCGCCTCCCCTATGGGAGGGCTGCCTATGCACGTCCTTCCACTTCTTCCCCTAGTGTGTGTGATGGATGCAGTGTTGTCAGAGCCAGGTTTGGTGTCCCCATCTTACCTGAAAGGTGGGATACCAAATCTCTGGCTGACATGCTGTACCTCTGTGGCGACTGGACCTTCAGGGGCGCCACAAAAGTGCAGTCAGGAGGCTAGGTGAATACCCAAGAGGTGTGTCCTTCCCACTTGCTCAGCTTAGCTGGTAAGTTTCATCTTATATACAGGTTTGTACAGAAGCCAGACTCAAGTGACAGGTTCCCTTTAAGGTCCAAACTATTTCACATCTTTAAGGGGTTAATCAAAGCTTCAGGCTTATAAGTACAGTGCCTCCATGTATTTCAGTTCATTTATATTAACAGAGACAAAAAGTCTTTCAACAGCAGGAACCCATTGACTGGCTTGACATATTTATCTCTGTAAGTGATTTACCTAGAACTAAGAATGGTTGTGCATTAGTGTAATGGGTATTGCCTTATGTTTTGATCTTTCCTTTGTCCACATCATTCAACTGTTTAGCAATACTTTCAGCTTTTGCTAGAAAAAAAAGCTGCCTACGGCCGGTTTCACACGTCCGTGTTTCCGGTACGTATGTGACAGTTATTATACGTACCGGAGACACGTACCCACGTAGACACATTATAATCTATGTGTCTAAGCACATGTGCGTGTTTTCACACGGAACGTGTGTCCGTGTGCCAAACACGTAGACATGTCCGTTTTGACATGGACACACGGACCGGAAAACGTCCCGCACACACGGAGAACTGTTCACACAGTCCTACGTGTGCACGGATGGCCGCTGGGGAAGTAGCGGCTACTGTAAGCTGCTGTCCCCCCGCAGCTGGTGCTGAAGCCGGCTGTAATTCCCCCTGCTTTGCCTGCGAGCAGAGGAGAACGAAGAGCGGTGTATTAATATACCGCTCATCGTTCTCCTCTGCTCGCAGGCAGAGCAGGGGGAATTACAGCCGGCTTCAGCACCAGCTGCAGGGGGACAGCGCTTACTGTAGTGCTACTTCCCCAGCCGCCGTCCGTGTGGTACTGATGCGGCACACGGTTGCCACACGTGTGCCGCACATAGTACACACACGGGCACACGGACACTGATTTCTCCTGTACCGGGTTTTCCGGTATCCGAAATATCAGGACGTGTGAAAGCGGCCTAAAATGTTAGATAACCCCTTTCTACATAATCACAATTTGAAACACCGCTGACTTCTAAGATTAAATAAATCCCACGAGGAGCTTTTATCAAACTTCTTAACTTATAATATTTTTACATCTGTAAAATTAACCTTGTCTTCACCCCAAGAGTAAATTTATAAAATAGGAATAATTTATTTGTCCGCTCGTAGTTCGCAATCTAAATTTCAATCGAATCACATACTGTAGGTAAAGCTCATGGCAGTAAACAGAATCTATGCAGATATGTACATCTTGAAAGACTCTGACACTCTGTTAAAGTGTATTTATTTATATTTATATGGCCCATTTTGTATTTTGGGAGTTCTGCCTTAATTTCTGTACGTATATTTTACGATTGGTTTATGCCTGGGAGACTTTGCACCACTGCCCCTCTTTTTGCTGGTGCTGCCTTGATTTTTTTCTAGATGGACAGATAGAGTTATGAATAGAGTTGAGCGATACTTTCCGATATCCTAAAGTATCGGAATCGGAATGGTATCGCCGATATCACTAAAATATCGGCGATACCCGATATCGATACCGGAAGTCCCATGTAAGTCTATGGGAACAAAATATCGAAATTAAAAAAAACCCATTCTTGCCTTGTTGGTTAATTGTACATGAAGGAAAACAAGAAAGAGTAATGTAGAATGTATTGGGGAAGGTTGAGGAGACATTAAAGGCATAGATGTTTAACCCAATCAAATGGAATAGCATAAATATTTTTTTTTTTAAAGATGTTCGGATTGACGAAGAAATTGACAATGTTAACGTTTTTTATATTTTGGCAAATATGTATATTACACAACTTCCATGCTCTTCATCTTCACCTTTTTAACTTTTCACACACTTTCTCCTTCATAATCTTCTGCAGCATCATCTTTTTCATCAAATTATTCTTCATCTTCACCTTCTTTATCTTCTTCTTAAACTTCTTGCTATTCATCTTTGTTAACATTACTCATATTCTTCTTATTAAACTATTATTCTTATTCATATTCTGCTTCATCTTCTTCATCATATTCTTATTTGTGACAGAGAATCCTGTACTTGTAATCTGTCAAAGTATGAATTTTTCATCCTTCCGTTCTTGCTGTCACAAAAGATTTAAATTACAACAGTATTTGTCCGTGTTCAGTTTAGCCTGCAGCAGCAGGCATTTTCCAGGGGCACCACGAGGAGGAACGGACTCACCCCCATACACTGCTTAGTCTTCTTCTGCTTAGAATTTAGAGCATATATTTTGCTCTTCATTTTGGTCTTATACTTCATGTTCTTCTGCTTTTAGATCTTCTGCTTATTGTTCTTGTGTCTCTTGTTCCGTATCTTGTATTTGTAGCACAATCTTGTACCAGCTGATGTTACTGGGACACGGTTACTAAGCAGGAGGTACCTGTGCTCCAAAGCACTACCAAGGACCAGCAGACGTTGCTGGAACTCGGATACCAAGATGGAGGCACCTAGGCCAAAGGCACTGCGGAGAACCAGCTGACGGTACTGGAACCCGGAGGGGCAGCAGAAGGAAAAGAGCCAATGGCACAACCGAGGACCAGCTGACGTTACTGGGACACGGTTACTAAGCAGGAGGTACCTGTGCTCCAAAGCACTACCAAGGACCAGCAGACGTTGCTGGAACTCGGATACCAAGATGGAGGCACCTAGGCCAAAGGCACTGCGGAGAACCAGCTGACGGTACTGGAACCCGGAGGGGCAGCAGAAGGAAAAGAGCCAATGGCACAACCGAGGACCAGCTGACGTTACTGAACCCCAGTAACACAGGAGCAAGTGTTGACTGTGCTAACAGCACTTCCGAGCAACAACTGGCGGTGTTGGAGCCCAGGGTCAAGGAGGATGTTTAAATACTAGATCAAGTAATTTCCTTGTTACCTGTCAATTTTAAATGTCTATACTTCAAACAAGAGAAAGATAACCTTTACTACCATAAGATGATGATTTCATTTAAACTAATATCTAGATAAATAAAGAATTGACAAACATAAACACATACATTAACATGTTGAACAGCAATGCAAACCACAAAATAAATTAGTTAAGGAATCTGCTATACGGTTGTACATAAAAGCATACAAGTACATATCTGAATCCATTAATGATGGATAAGTAACAGTATGTACACCATTTTTATTGTATAGACAATGAATGTCTGACTTCAAAACATCATCAGCATTACAAGTTATCTGTGACATTACTAAAATGTTACATTTGCTGAATAATGTCACTAAACAGTTTATACAAAATTATACAATTTCCATCATGTAATACTCATAATATGTGGCAATAATCATGTTTATTAACAAACATAACCTTTAAAAAGTGCATAGTGCATAGTGAAAATTGCTATTTATGCCTGACTGTCGACTTGCAAGCATGACAACGGATAGATAAGGTATATATAGATGAGACTGCATAGCCACAGATGGTGAATGGCGATGTAATACTGTACCTCAATAAAGTGTGCGTCACTACTACATAATTTTTTTTATATAGCTTTATAAACAGGGTACGTGGATGTATGCTTGCGCCTTTGTTTTGACGCACAGACTGCCTTCCTGCTGAGACGCGTTGGGTAGTGAACAGTTGTGTGCAGTGTTCACTGTAGTCTGAGGTTTTCCTTTTTGGAGTGCAGATCACGCTCCAGTTAGTTCTTCAACCACTGCTGGTTGTAGTCTGCTGAGCGTGTGTCACTGGCACATCCTTGAAATTTTTCTCTAATTGTTGCTGCTCCACTCTATTACAAATAAATAAAATCTATTAGTGTGACGCGCTTCCATCCGTATACAATACATTGGTTGCAAACACTATAGAAGTACACAAAGGGGCCTTTCACACCTACTGAACAGTTGTGTGCAGTGTTCACTGCAGTCTCTGCGGAATAACCACACTTAGGCCTTATAACTTTTCAGACTTTCTTTATCAATCTACCAAGATGAAGAAGGCAGGGAGTAAGGCACGTGGTCGTGGAGTTTCTTCAGGGAGAGGACGTGGGGATTCTGTGGCTGCTGCGGCCCCCAGTGACACAGCATCCACCAGTTTTCCCCGGGCCGTGAGCGTTCCTTTATGCGCACTTTTGTAGGGGCTCGGAGTACCCCCCTGCTGCGGGAAGAACAAATTGAAGCCGTTGTTGTTTGGATCTCAGCCAATGCATCGACTTCAATTGCTTCCACCTCCTCTCAGGACCACAGCACTGTTGGGCAACCATCTGTCTCTTCACCGCCTGGCAAATTGCCCAGGCAGTCAGAGAGTTCTGTACAGGAGCCAGCTGAGTGTCTGCTTCTGTTCTCAGAATCTATTGGCTTGCAAACAGGGGCCCAGCCAAGCAGCATTCTGTAATGTGAAGAAGAGGGAGTATGCAGTGATGCGCAACAGCTGTGTCTCTCTGAATCTGAAGAGGCGGGTGAGACAGTGCCGATGGTCAGCACACCGCAGAACGCATCTGATGATGATGATGAGACCCAGGTGCCAGTTTCTGTTGAGCATGGTGCTGGCCAGACCACCCAACAGCAGGTGTTGGAAGAGGGTAGTGGAGATGATGAGGTCCAATACCCAACATGGCATGAAGAACAGGAAGGTGGTGGGAGCAGCTCAGAGGAATAATAATAATATTTATTTATATAGCGCCATCATATTCCGCAGCGCTTTACAGTTTAGCAGTTTCAGAACACAAGTCATAAGTAACAACGTTAACAATACAATAATTTAAGCTAAATAAGTCGCCCCTGCTCGTGACAGCTTACAATGTACAATGAGATGGGGGAGATACAAAGTATAGGTGTTTATATACAATGGTGCATTTACAATGATGTTCCAGCCATCTTAAGGGACTGAGGGATGGAGATAGTGAATGGGCTAGAGACACACACACACTTACACAGAATACATAGAATGACTTTGATTAGTGAATGTGATAGGCCGCTCTGAACAAATGTGTTTTGAGGGAGCGCCTGAAACCATGCAAATTGTGGATAGTCCTAATTTCTTGGGGTACAGCATTCCAGAGGATTGGCGTAGAGCAGGAGAAGTCTTGGAGTCGGGAGTGGGAGGTACGTATTAGTGCAGAGGTTAGTCGAAAGTCGTTTGCAGAGCGCAGCAGTCGGTTAGGCCGATAGATAGAAATGAGGGAGGAGATGTAGGAGGGGTGCTGCACTGTGGAGAGCTTTGTGGGTGAGAACCAGTACTTTGGTTGAAAGCTGGGAGAGGCCTAGAGAAATGGTTAGTGATAGAAGGAAGATAGAGGAAGACATTGCCCCAACGGTACAAACAGGAGGGAGAGTTAGGCTGCAGACTCGGTTGCCTGTAGCCTCCAGTTTGGCACCTGTTCGGAGCAGTTGTCTTCCAAAAGTCAAAACGTGCGCTCCCAGGACTTGCACTGCGTGGTCCTTTTTTCACACACTTGCACATGATATTTGCTATGTGAAATGCAAGCTGTGTAATCAAAAATTAAAAATAGCTAAAAGTGTCAGTCACCTCAATACCACAAATATGTGGAAACATGTGCGGACAAAGCACGTAGTTGAGTTACAAAGACACACTGGAGATGTAGGCCAACCTACAGCAGCACCTACATCTTCAGGTTGTGTTGAAGCCTCTTCATCGAGCTCACACACAGCTGGTTATGCTTCCTCACAGGATCGCCATGGAAGAACCTCGGCCACTGTTGTCCAGAGACAAACTGTTATTCCACACACAGCAGCAAGTTCCCTGTCATCCTCACACTCCCAGGCCACAAAACAGCCAGCGGTAGCACAGGCATGGGATAAAACACGGCCATACTCCGCAAACCATGCACGAGCACAGGCTCTGAATGCTGGCATTGCAAAACTCCTGTCCCTTGAAATGCTGTGATTCAGGCTGGTGGAGACAGACAGTTTCCGTAACTGAATATCATTGTCAATCCCACAATACAATGTGCCAAGCCGATTTCATTTCAGCAGGCAAGCCGTCCCTGGTCTGCAAAAGCATGTTGAGGGAAAAATTAAACATGCGCTACTAAAAGCCCTCAGTAGCAAGGTCCACCTGACCACCGATGCGTGGACCAGTACCCATTGTTATGATCTGCTACAACCAGTAAGGAAAGAAGGGAATTCTGTCCCTACAATACAACTAAGCTGAATCCCTACGATGTAACGGGGAACCTGATCCTGCGACCAGACCCGCTAAAGTCCTCATCTAGTGTGAACGAAGACCTATAGTTGCGAGGGAGTAATCCCTACAAGATCTAGGGACTGGGAGAAAAGGTGGACACCTCCTAACATAAATTGTAGCATGGATAATTAAACAGAAAAATAAATACTTTGTGATCCTAACATCAAGCAAAACTCACAGATTAAGGCACCTAAGCACCCGGCTAGCTTAACAGTAGATAATACAATGAAGTCAAGCAAAGCCAGAAGGGCGGAGCCAGACTAAATAGGGAAAAAAGGTCATGTGACCAGCAAACTGAAACAAAACCTAACAAGAGGGTTCTAACACCCATGGCCAGGGACAATACCTTTCCCTCACTGCCCATTGGGTCAATGTTGTGCAGCCGGGTACTGATCTTGCGAGTGGCGCTGTACGTGTTCTGCCAACTCCAAGGATTGCAGGAATCAAGTCTGTACACATTGATTCCTCCTATTCCAGTTCCTCAGAATCATCGCTGCAGGAGCCGTCACGGTCTACCTCCACATGGACCCGTGAACGTTTACCTGTTGCGACCGATATGAGCACAGCCGTGTCCAAATGTCAACAGGCCATCCTGAAATTAATTTCCATGGGGAATCTTAGCCACACAGCGCAGGAGCTCTGTAATGCCATAAAGCAGGAGAGCGACGTGTGGTTTTTGGAAGAGAATCTACAGGCAGGCTTGGTAGTGTGTGACAATGGCCGAAATCTGGTGTCAGCTCTGGGCCTTGGCAACCTCACTCACATACCATGTCTGTCATATGTGCTCAACTTGGTCGTGCAGAGTTTTTTGAGGGACTATCCGGATCTTGATGCACTGCTGCACAAGGTCCGCCTAGAGTGCGCTCACTTGCGACGTTCCAGCATGGCCAGATCGCTGATTGCAGCTCTGCAACGCAGATTTCACCTTCATGAACATCGCATTATATGTGACGTACCCACCAGGTGGAATTCCTCGTTACATATGTTGGAGCGGTTGTGTGAGCAGCAGCCAACAGTAATGGAGTATCAGCTGCATCAGGCGCAGTCAACTCGCAATTTGCGGCGTTCACACTTCACCACTACTGAGTGGGCCTCTATAATAAGAATAATAATATTATTTATTTATATAGCGCCATAATATTCCGCAGTGCTTTACAGTTTAACAGTTTCAAAACACGAGTCATAAGTAACAACGTTAACAATACAATAATTAAAGCAAAATCAGCCGCCCCTGCTGGTGAAAGCTTACAATCTACAATGAGGTGTGGGAGATACAAAGTACAGGTGTTTATATACAATGGTGTTTTTACAATGATGGTCCAGCCATTTTAAGGAAGTGAGGGATGCATGGAGATAGTGAATGGGCTACACACACAGAATTACACATAGAATGACTTTGATTAGTGAATGTGATAGGCCACTGTGAACAAATGTGTTTTGAGGGAGCGCCTGAAACCATCCAAATTGCGGATAGTCCTAATTTCTTGGGTAGAGCATTCCAGAGGATTGGCGCAGCGCGGGTGAAGTCTTGGAGTTGGGAGTGGGAGGTACGGATTAGTGCAGAGGTTAGTCGAAGGTCGTTTGCAGAGTGCAGCAGTCGGTTAGGCCGATAAATATAAATAAGGGAGGAGATGTAGGGGGGTGCTGCGCTGTGGAGAGCTATGTTGGTGAGAACCAGTAATTAGAATTGGATCCTATAATGAATGGGCAGCCACTGCCAGTGTAATGAGTGGCGAATAACTCTATGAAGGATATCTGCCACGTTTTGCGTGCGTTTGATGAGTCAACGCGGATGGCGAGTGCAGATGATGCACTAGTCAGCCTGACTGTCCCCCTTATCTGCCTGCTTCAAAAAACACTGCAAGCACTAAGGCATGAGGTTTTGGAAGAGGTGGAGGATGAGGAGTCACAAATTCCATCACCTTCTGGACAGTCAGCGCAACGTGGTTCCTCACAAAGGGCTGGAGGACTTTCAAAGTACCATGCTGTATCAACAATTGAACCTCCAGAGTCGCTGTCTATATTTTCATAACCATTACAAACTTTTAATGTATTTACAAAGCACATAATGTACATTTTTTGTCTATCCTTTTGTAATGCTATTGTGTTTCCATAAACTGATGTTACAGAATTATGATACAAAGTTTTTAAATTTTGAGTTTTAAATTTTGTAAATTTATATGTATTTGAAGGACTTTGTGAGGAGGATGAGGAGTCACAAATTCCATCACCTTCTGGACAGTCAGCGCAACGTGGTTCCTCACAAAGGGCTGGAGGACTTTCAAAGTACCATGCTGTATCAACAATTGAACCTCCAGAGTCGCTGTCTATATTTTCATAACCATTACAAACTTTTAATGTATTTACAAAGCACATAATGTACATTTTTTGTCTATCCTTTTGTAATGCTATTGTGTTTCCATAAACTGATGTTACAGAATTATGATACAAAGTTTTTAAATTTTGAGTTTTAAATTTTGTAAATTTATATGTATTTGAAGGACTTTGTGAGGAGGATGAGGAGTCACAAATTCCATCACCTTCTGGACAGTCAGCGCAACGTGGTTCCTCACAAAGGGCTGGAGGACTTTCAAAGTACCATGCTGTATCAACAATTGAACCTCCAGAGTCGCTGTCTATATTTTCATAACCATTACAAACTTTTAATGTATTTACAAAGCACATAATGTACATTTTTTGTCTATCCTTTTGTAATGCTATTGTGTTTCCATAAACTGATGTTACAGAATTATGATACAAAGTTTTTAAATTTTGAGTTTTAAATTTTGTAAATTTATATGTATTTGAAGGACTTTGTGAGGAGGATGAGGAGGAGTCAATGGAGGAGGAAGACATCGCTCCAGAGGGAGGTAGACAATGCTCTAGTCAGTATGTAGACCAAGGGTGGGGTGATGCACAGCAGGCGGAGATGACGCCTCTTGCAGGGGACAACGTTTCTTGGCCAGTTGGGAGTCTGCAGCACATGGTTGATTTCATGCTGCAGTGGCTGAGAAACGACCGCCGCATCGAACACATTCACACCACGTCTGATTATTGGGTGTACACCCTCCTAGACCCTCGCTACCGGGACAACTTACAAAGCCTCATCACACCGTTGAACCGGGAGCGTAAAATGCGGAAGTACCAAGACACACTGGTGCAATCCATAATGTTCTCCATTCCAGCCGAGAGCACTGCTGCTGCTACTGATTTACAAAGCAGCTCTGTGCGTCGAGGCAGTGGAGACAGCTCTGCAACAAGAGGGAGCACAAGCAGCGCCTCTGCACAGGGCAAGAACAGTATGTTCCAAATGTGTCGAAGTTTTGTGGCAGCGCCACCAATGTCTACACCATCCGAGACGGCTCCAGTCAGCAGGAGGCAACATTTCCGTAAGATGGTGACAGACTACATGTCTTGCCCTCTCAGTGTACTCCCAGATGGCTCTTCCCCATTCAAGTTTTGTGTCTCTAAGCTGGATACATGGCCAGAGCTTAGCCAGTATGCATTGGAGGTGCTGGCTTGATCTGCTGGCAGTGTATTATCGGAGCGCGTCTTTACTGCTGCAGGTGGTGTACTAACAGACCGTTGCATGCGACTATCCTACGATAATGTAGAACGGCTTACTTTTCTGAAAATGAACTAGGCATGGATCTCGCCTGAATTTGCCTGTCCGGTTTCAGATTAACTAACTGGTTGACAACGTTTTCCATGTCTCCTGTTATGTTCATCTTTCTACCACCTGAGCTATACTCCCTGGGCTACAACACTGCCAGTTGCTGCTCAGAAGTGTCGTGTCCACAGACCAATACACAAGCTATAGTGATAGTGGGGTTCAGTAACGCCTGCTGTTCCCCTGCTGTGTGTCCGGCAAAAATTACTGCTACCTACCTACACATGTTTAAAAAAACATGACATGTTAAAGTGGCTAGTGCTACACATAGATATCAGGCTACACCCTTATTTCTAAGCTGTAAACAAGTGAAACGTCAAATTTAAAACCATTCAATGATTAGTGTTGGTAACAAATCTGTAACTAAATAATTGTGACATATTATGGCAGATATCCACATGTCTAACACAAATGCTAACACAAAAGCATACTTATGCTATAGGGTACTGATGGTGAACCTTCTCACTCCATAACTTTGACCAATCCAACTCACATCATGCCTCAAATGCTGCAATGTTGGAAGTGCATAATGTGGGTTGAACTTTGACAACAGCTGCAGTGCGAAGGTTATCCTTCTGTGTTCTTGGCTTTTAAATAAAAGCATACAAGTAAATATAATAATACATTGTTGATTAAGGACATGATGTACACCTGTAATATTGTGCAAACAATGGATGTAGGACTATTCCTCTTCAACATTACTTATATTTGTGTCATTTGAAAAAATACATATTTTAGTTAAAAATTAAAAAACCCATGTTCAGTAGCTGTGAAAGGCCCGTTTGTGTACTTCTATATTGTTTGCAACCAATGTATTGTATACGGATGGAAGCGCGTCACACTAATAGATTAGATTTATTTTAAATGGAATGTAGCAGAACCAATTGGAGATAAATGAAAAGGATGAGCCACTGAGACACGCTCAGCAGAGTACAAGCAGCAGTGCTTGAACATGTAACTGGAGCGTGATCTGCACTCAAAAAAGTAAAAAACACAGACTGAAGTGAACACTGAAACACAACTGTCCACAATCTGTGAAAAGCTCCTTTCTGTACTTCTATAGTGTTTGCAACCAATGTATTGTATACGGATGGAAGCGCGTCACACTAATAGATTAGATTTATTTTAAATGGAATGTAGCAGAACCAATTGGAGATAAATGAAAAGGATGAGCCACTGAGACACGCTCAGCAGAGTACAAGCAGCAGTGCTTGAACATGTAACTGGAGCGTGATCTGCACTCAAAAAAGTAAAAAACACAGACTGAAGTGAACACTGAAACACAACTGTCCACAATCTGTGAAAAGCTCCTTTCTGTACTTCTATAGTGTTTGCAACCAATGTATTGTATACGGATGGAAGCGCGTCACACTAATAGATTAGATTTATTTTAAATGGAATGTAGCAGAACCAATTGGAGATAAATGAAAAGGATGAGCCACTGAGACACGCTCAGCAGAGTACAAGCAGCAGTGCTTGAACATGTAACTGGAGCGTGATCTGCACTCAAAAAGTAAAAAACACAGACTGAAGTGAACACTGAAACACAACTGTCCACAATCTGTGAAAAGCTCCTTTCTGTACTTCTATAGTGTTTGCAACCAATGTATTGTATACGGATGGAAGCGCGTCACACTAATAGATTAGATTTATTTTAAATGGAATGTAGCAGAACCAATTGGAGATAAATGAAAAGGATGAGCCACTGAGACACGCTCAGCAGAGTACAAGCAGCAGTGCTTGAACATGTAACTGGAGCGTGATCTGCACTCAAAAAAGTAAAAAACACAGACTGAAGTGAACACTGAAACACAACTGTCCACAATCTGTGAAAAGCTCCTTTGTGTACTTCTATAGTGTTTGCAAGTTGCAACCAATGTATTGTATACGGATGGAAGCGCGTCACACTAATAGATTAGATTTATTTTAAATGGAATGTAGCAGAACCAATTGGAGATAAATGAAAAGGATGAGCCACTGAGACACGCTCAGCAGAGTACAAGCAGCAGTGCTTGAACATGTAACTGGAGCGTGATCTGCACTCAAAAAAGTAAAAAACACAGACTGAAGTGAACACTGAAACACAACTGTCCACAATCTGTGAAAAGCTCCTTTCTGTACTTCTATAGTGTTTGCAACCAATGTATTGTATACGGATGGAAGCGCGTCACACTAATAGATTAGATTTATTTTAAATGGAATGTAGCAGAACCAATTGGAGATAAATGAAAAGGATGAGCCACTGAGACACGCTCAGCAGAGTACAAGCAGCAGTGCTTGAACATGTAACTGGAGCGTGATCTGCACTCAAAAAAGTAAAAAACACAGACTGAAGTGAACACTGAAACACAACTGTCCACAATCTGTGAAAAGCTCCTTTCTGTACTTCTATAGTGTTTGCAACCAATGTATTGTATACGGATGGAAGCACGTCACACTAATAGATTTGATTTTTTTTTCTAATATAATGGAGCTGCACCAATTCCACAAAATAAAAAAAAAAAAAAAAAAAAAAAAGAGTCAGTGACACGTGCAGATGCCTACAAACAGCGGTGGATGCAGAGCAAACTGCAGCGTCACCTGCACTGTCACACACACACCTTGCACAGAGCTGTTAAAACAACACTGGCAAAATGAAGCTTTACACAGCGGTTGGTAAACTAGCCTGCCTCAAGCACAGTAGTACACAAAATCGCAATATCTAACTGTCCCTCAGAGTGAGCAGAGTAGCGTTCTGTCCCTTACTGAGTTCACAGCACAGTGACGCTAAAATGGCGGCGGCGCCTTTTATAGTGCATTCTGACATCATTTCAGCAGCCAATCACAGCCATGCCATTAGTTAAGATGACCGCAGCATTACAGGATGTGCCCACACTTCGTAGGATTCCTCATTGGCTGACTAAAATCACATTGCCTCTCAAAGAATTATGGGAACTTCCGATTCCGGTATACGATATGGAAAAAGTATCGGAATTAAGTATCGGAATTCCGATAACGCGAATATCGGCCGATACCCGATACTTGCGGTATCGGAATGCTCAACACTAGTTATGAACGTGTTCACATATTCACTCAGGTAATGTTGAAGGAAACAATTTACCTTGAGAGACGCTGTTCTTGCACACAACTGGTCCTGGTATAGCCTAGGAAATTCTCTAACTACACAACTAAAAAATGCCTACTCTGACTTGGCTCCCTAAAAGGCCATTGAGGGGTTTCTTGTACCTCTTGATGGGCCAGAACGGAAGCCGCACCAAAAAATCCTACAAAAGGGAAAGGAGAGCATGCAGGGAGACATGAGAACCCAGTGTAAGAAATGAAAAACATTCACACAGGATAGACAGCGATAAATACAGTGAACAAAAAAATAGACTAAGTGAAAAAAAGACCTCCAAAAATAAAAGAAAGGGAAGGGTGCTGAATAGGATGACTAAGGCTATGCTCACACTTTCTTTTCTTTCTTTCTTTCTTTCTTTGTACAGTGCGGGAAACACCGGCGTAACGCATCTGATCAGCGGTGAAATCATCCCCGCCGGTAAGAGAGCCCCGGTTCCCACGCTGTCAAAAGACAGCGTGATCGCTCAGCTGTGATCAGAGGTATAAAGTTTATCTCTGGTAACTGAAGTCAGATGAGGGGACTACTGATCCCATCAGCTGACACCTATTGCCGCTAGTAACAGCGAGAGCAAGAGCAGCAGATGGGAGTATTTAACAGCCGCTCTTGTACTGTAAATAAATAATTTTTAAAAAAAACTGACATGGATTGCCCTGTATTTTTGATAGCCAGCCAGGCAAAACTCACAGTTGGGGGCTGCAACCCTCAGCCGTCAGCTTCAGCAAGTTTGGTTATCAAGAATAGAGGGTCCCCACGCCGTAATTTTAATTATTTAAAGCAGACAGCTGGGGACTGGTATTCGCAGGCTGGTAAGGGGCCATGGAAATTGGCCCCTAGCCTAAAAATTGCAGCCTGCAGCCGCCCAGAAAAGGCACATCTATTAGATGCACCAATTCTGACGCTTTGCTCAACTCTGCCTCGGAGCACAGAGTCCCTGCCACTGCACCAGCCTGGACCACCAAATGACCCCTTGTGACCACTCCTCCACCTGTGCCGATCCCGTCACTGGTAGGCTGAATTCGGACTGCAAGACGGACCCCCATTTGACACGTTATTTTTTTCCCTATTTTCCTTCTGAAAATTTGGGGTGCGTCTTAAGGTCAGGTGCGTCTTATAGTCCAAAAAATACGGTAATTCCTGTAATAAAACTAAGATATAAAAACAACAATATCCTTCACTTGTCGGTCGTTATGTCCCACGCTGTAATCCATGTCTGGGGGATTAATAGTTTTCAACCTGGACGGTGACAAGATGCGACCATCCAGGTTGAGAACCACTGGTGACTGAGCTGCTGTAAGTGCAGCGTTAGTGACAGGCGGTGACGTCGGCGCTTGCGCGGTGGGAAATTTGTGGGAAATTTTCCCATGGCGCTCGCGCTGACATCAGAAAGGTAAAGTGAGTTCATTGGCCATGAACTTGCAAGATTTGTCTGATGGCACCACGAGCAGGAGAACTTTCTCAGGCTCATGGTGCCCTCAGACAGGGAATAGCAGTTCACAGGCAGACACTGAGGACACAGGTGCTCAGTGTCTACTGGATGACAGGCTGTATGGACGCATCATACATCCATGCAGCCTGCCATCTATATGTAGCAGAGCTAGACCTGTCATGGGACAAATGGATTAAAAGTATCTCTGTGGAAAGGTGAGGATTATTGTTGTTTTTTTACCTCTTTTGCAGATGACAAGGGCATCGGGGGAATGGGCGAGGTTGTAAGTATAGTTTATTAAAGATCATAAAAGGAGTCTGTGTCTTTCTTTCAATTAAAGGACTTTTTTTCTGGGTGTCTGTGTTTTTATACAATATGACCATGGGGTTAGTAATGGGGGCATCTTATTGACGCTTGTCCATTACTAACCCCGGGGCTTGATGTCACCTGACAATACAAAGGTCATATAAAGCCCCCCTAATTATCACCCCACTTGCCACCACTACAGGGCAAGTGGGAAGAGTGAAGCTATGTGCCAGAATTGGCGCATTTTAGAGATTTCCTTTTTCTGGGGCGGCTGAGAGCTGATGTTTTTAGCTTTGTGGTGCAGTATCCATGGCCCCTTCCTAGGCTATTAATATCTGTCTACAGTTGTCTGCATAGCCTTTGCTGATTATTAATTATAAGGGGATCCCACATAATTTTTTTGGGGTCCCCCATTTTAATAGCCAGTAAAGGCTAAGTATACAGATGTGAACTGATATTAATAGCCTGAGAGCTCTTAGGTACCCCCTTCCCAGGCTATAAACATCGGCCCCCAGCCATCGGCCCACGCCAATTTTTTCAGAAAAATAATCTTTTATTAACCCTTTTACCCTCAAGGGTGGTTTGCACGTTAATGAACTGGCCAATATTTACAATTCTGACCACTGTCTCATTATGAGGTTTTAACTCTCGAAAGCTTCAATGGATCTTCGTGATTCTGAGATTGTTTTCTCGTGACATATTGTACTTCACGTTATTGGTAAAATTTCTTCGATATAACTTGCGTTTATTTTTGAAAAAAAGGAAATATGGCGAAAATTTGGAAAATTTTGCAATTTTCAAACTTTGAATTTTTATTCCCTTAAAACAGAGAAATATGTCACACAAAATAGTTAAAAAATAACATTTCCCTCATGTCTACTTGACATCAGCACAATTTTGGAAACAAATTTTTTTTTTGTTAAGAAATTCTAAGGGTTAAAAGTTGACAAGCGATTTCTCATTTTTACAACAAAATTTACAAAGCCATTTTTTTTTAGGGACCACCTCACATTTGAAGTCACTTTGAGGAGTCTATATGGCAGAAAATACCCAAAAGTGAAACCATTCTTAAAACTGCACCCCTCAAGGTACTCAAAACCACATTAAAGAAGTTTATTAACCCTTCAGGTGCATCACAGGAGCTGAAGCAACGTGGAAGGAGAAAATGAACATATAACTTTTTAGTCCTATAAATGATCTTTTACAAACATTTTTTTTTACTTTTACAAGGGTAAAAGGAGAAAATGGACAGATAAACTAGTTATGCAATTTCTCCTGAGTACGCGAATACCCCATATGTGAGGGAAAACCACTGTTTGGGCGCACGGCAGAGCTCGTAAGGGAAGGAGCGCCGTTTGACTTTTTCAAACCAAAATTGGCTGGAATTGAGATTGGACGCCATATCACATTTGGAGAGCCCTGATGCGCCTAAACAGTGGAAACCCCCACAAGTGACACCATTTTGGAAACTAGACCCCCTATGGAACTTATCTAGATCTGTTGAGAGCACTTTGAACCCCCAAGTGTTTCACAAAAGTTTATAATGTCTGGGTGTGAAAAAAACAAATTTCCACAAAAATGATTTTTTAGTCCCCAATTTTTGATTTTTCCCAAAGAAATTGGACCCAAAAGTTGTCCAATTTGTCCTGAGTACGCTGAAACCCCATATGTGGGGGGGGAAACTGTTTGGGCACACGGCAGGGCTTGGAAAGGAAGTAATAACGTTTTGGAATGCAGATATTGATGGGTGTCATGTTCCGTTTGCAGAGCCCAAGATGTGCCTAAACAGTGGAAACCCCCAACAAGTGACCCCATTTTGGAAACTAGATCCCCTAAGGAACTTATCTAGGTCTGTGGTGAGCATTTTGAACCCCCAACTGCTTCACACAAGTTTATAATGCCCGGGCATGAAAATAAAAAATCCTATTTTTTCCCACAAAAATTAATTTTAGTCACCAATTTTTTATTTTCCAAAGGGTAACAGGAGAAATTGGACCACAAAAGTTGTTGTCCAATTTGTCCTGAGTACGCTGATAACCAATATGTGGGAGGGAACCACAGTTTGGGCGCACGGCAGAGCTCGGAATGGAAGGAGCGCCATTTGACTTTTTCCAACCAAAATTGGCTGGAATTGAGATTGGACGCCATGTTGCATTTGGAGAGCCCCAGATGTGCCTAAACAGTGGAAACCCCCCACAAGTGACCCAATTTTGGAAACTAGACCCCCTAAGGAACTTATCTAGATCTGTGGTGAGCAATTTGAACCCCCAAGTGCTTCACACAAGTTTATAACGTAGATCGTTAAAATTAAAAAAAATCATATTTTTTCCACAAAAATGATATTTTCACACCAATTTTTATTTTCCCAAGGGAAACAAGACCCCAAAAGTTATTGTGCGATTTGTCCGCTGATACCCCAAATGTGGGGGTAAACCACTGTTTGGATGCATGGCAGAGCTCGGAAGGGAAGGAGTGCCATTGGACTTTTTCAACGCAGAATTGACTGGACGCCATGTCATGTTTGGAGAGCCCCTGAGGTATCTAAACAGTGGAAACCCCCCACAAATGACACCATTTTGGAAACTAGACAACCCAAGGAACTTATCTAGATGTGTGGTGACAATTTTGAACCCCCAGGTGTTTCACTAAAGTTTATAACGCCCGAGCATGAAAATAAAAAAATCATTTTTTTTACAAAGATGATTTTTTCGCCACCAATATTTTATTTTCACAAGGGTAACAGGAGAAATTGGACCCTAAAAGTTGTTGTCCAATTTGTCCTCAGTACGCCGATACCCTATATGTGGGAGAAAACTACTGTATGGGCACACGTCGGGGCTCAGAAGGGAAGTAGTGACGTTTTGGATTGCAGACTTTGATGGAATGGTCTGTGGGAGTCATGTCGCGTTTGGAGAGCCCCTGATGTGCCTAAACAGCGGAAACCCCCACAAGTGACCCCATTTTGGAGACTAGACCCCCCCAAGGAATTTATCTAGATGTGTGGGGAGAAGTTTGAACCCCCAAGCGCTTCACAGAAGTTTATAACGTAGAGCCATAAAAATAAAAAATCATAATTTTTTTCCACAAAAATGATATTTTCACCCCAAATTTTTTATTTCTCCAAGGGTAACAGAAGAAATTAGACCCGAAGAGTTATTGTGCAATTTGTCCTGAGTACGCTGATACCCCACATGTGGGGGTAAACTACTGTTTGGGCGCATGGCAGAGCTCAGAAGGGAAGGAGCACCGTTTGACTTTTTCAAAGCAGAATTGGCTGGAATTGAGATCAGACGCCATGTCACATTTGGATAGCCCCTGATGTGCCTAAACAGTGGAAACCCCCCAATTCTAACTCCAACCCTAACCCCAACACACCCCTTACCCTAGTCCCAACCCTAACCATAACCCTAACCACAAACCTAACCCTAACACACCCCTAACCCTAATCCCAACCCTAACCCTAATTCTAACTTTAGCCCCAATCCTAATCCTAACTTTTGCCTCAACACTAACCCTAGTGGGAAAATGGAAATAAATACATTTTTTAAATTTAATTATTTTCCCTAACTAAGGGGGTGATAAAGGGGAGTTTTATTTACTATTTATAGCTGGTTTTTATGTTTGGCAGCTGTTACACGCTAAAAGACACTTTTTATTGCAAAAAATAGTTTTTGCATCATCACATTTTGAGAGCTATAATTTTTGCATATTTTGGCCCACAGAGTCCTGTGAGGTCTTATTTTTGTGGGATGAGATGACGTTTTTATTGGTACCATTATTGGGCACGTGACATTTTTTGATCGCTTTTTATTATGATTTTTGGAGGTTAGAAAGAACAAAAACCAGCAATTCATGAATTTCTTTTGGCCAAAGCGTTTATACCGTTCCACGTGTGGTAAAATTGAGAAAGCAGTTTTATTCTTCTGGTTAGTATGATTACAGCGATACCTTATATCATTTTTTTATGTTTTGGCACTTTTATACAATAAAAACAATTTTATATAAAAAATAATTATTTTTGCATCGCTTTATTCTGCGAGCTATACATTTTTTCGTTGATGATGCTGTATGGCAGCTCGTTTTTTGCGGGACAAGATGACGTTTTCAGCGGTACCATGTTTGTTTATATCCGTCTTTTTGATCGCGTGTTATTCCACTTTTTGTTTGGCAGTATGATGATGAAGCATTGTTTTTTGCTTTTTTTTTTTTTTAAGGGGTTCACTAAAGGGGTTAACTAGTGGGACAGGTTTATAGTGCAGGTCGTTACGGACCAGGCGATACTAAATATGTGTACTTTTATTGTGTTTTTTTTATTTACATACAGAAATGAATTTATTGGGAATTTTTTTTTCAATATTTAGGAATTTTTTTTACACATGTTTATTTTTATTTTTTTTTACATTTTTTTGCACAGCACTCTGTCAGACTAGCGATGTGACAGGCAGTGCTGCAGGCTTTCTCAGCGCCTGCTCTCAGCAGGCACTGAGGAAGCCGCCTCCCTGCAGAACCCGAAAGGACCCCGCAACCATCTTGGATCCGGGGTCCTGCAGGGAGGAGGGTCCCTCGAAGCAGCGCGATACATCGCGCTGTTCTGAGGGTCTCAGGGAAGCACGCAGGGAGCCCCCTCCCTGCGCTATGCTTCCCTATACTGCTGGAACACTGCGATCTGCTGTGGATGTTACCGCAGTCGCTGTTCAGGCTGCTGTCCACTGCCACCTCTGTCCCACATTATCACACCTCCCACTTCCAGACTAGTTTGCTGGTGGCAGCAAGCAATGTAGGGGATTCGTGAGTCAGTGCACTATACAACTCGAGCTTCTGGCTGCATGTTTCCCCACGGATCGGGCACAAGTGGGCTTTGTAATATCTCTTCTGTCGGGCAGAGCGTTGGAGTGGGCCACCCCGCTGTGGGAGCGTGACGACCGTGTGGTGCGGAGTGCTTCTCGTTTTCTGGAGGCTCTAAAAAAAGGTCTTTCTAGGACCTCAGGTCACCCACGATGTGGCGCTCCAACTCCTGGCAAGTTCACAGGGTTCGTCCTTGGTCAGCTGTTTTGCTGTCCAATTTCGGACTCTGTCCTCGGAGTTGGACTGGCCAGATAAAGTCCTCATTCCCGTGTTTTGGAGAGGACTAGCGGGCCATGTGAAAGACGCCTTGGCTACCTGGGAGATTCCCGCCACTCTGGAGAAGCTTATCGCCATATTTACCCGCATCGACCTCCGTTTTCACAAGCGGAGGTTGGAGCGGTCCCAGTGTAGGCAGAGGTTCCGGCTGGCTCCCACCTTCGCCAGACCTCTGGAATATTTCAGCCAGGCGCCCGACTCCCATGAGTCCACGGAGGTTTCTCGAGCAGGACCTAAGTCCCGGTCCGCTCGAGTACCCGTGGTCTGTAACATCTGCCAGCAGTTAGGACATTATGCCAACAAATGTCCACAGCGGTCTGGAAAACGGTCGCGTCTAGTGATCTTGGGAGGAGGTTCACTAGACACTGCGGCATTTTCTACCAAGTTGTCCTTTAAGGGGACAATTTATGTAGGTCCATCCACTTTCACCGCCGAGCTCTGTGTGGATTCTGGAGCCGAGGGGAATTTCATGTCCTCTGTCTTTGCTCTCCGCCACACTATACCTCTGGTGATGCTCGCCAAACCGGCGACTGTGCGTGTAGTGAATGGATCAACTCTGCCCTCACAAATCACCCACCAGACTATTCCTCTCACGTTGTTTATGTCCCCTTCCCCTCAGGAGAGTATTTCCTTTCTTGTCCTGCTTGAGTGAATAGACGAGGTGTTGCTGGGATTACCTTGGCTCCGTCACCACTCTCCCCATATTGAGTGGTCTTCTGGGAGGATACTGGGTTGGGGTGATTCATGTAAAGGCAGGTGTGTCAGGGAGTGCGTTCAGGTCACCACCACAGAGATACCCGTAGATCTCACTTCTCTCCCCAGTGTTATTGGTCATACGCAGACGTTTTCTCCAAGAAGGCGGCGGAGACTCTTCCGCTTCATCGCCCCTATGACTGTCCTGTTGATCTCTTGCCTGGAGCAGAACCTCCTCGGGGAAGAGTATATCCCTCTTTCTTCCTGAGACGGAGGCCATGTCCCAGTATATTCAGGAGAATCTGGCAAGAGGGTTCATTAAGAAGTCGGTGTCACCAGCAGGGGCGGGGTTCTTCTTCGTGCAAAAGAAGAGCGGAAAATTACATCCATGTATTGACTACAGGGGTCTTAACGCCATCACCGTCAAGAATAAGTACCCGTTGCCCCTAATCTCTGAGCTCTTTGATAGGCTCCGAGGAGCAAGGGTATTTACCAAGCTAGATCTACGTGGTGCCTATAACCTAATTCGCATCCGTGAGGGGGACGAGTGGAAGACAGCTTTTAATACCAGGGATGGGCATTATGAATACCTGGTGATGCCCTTCGGACTCTGTAATGCTCCCGCTGTTTTACAAGACTTTGTTAATGACATCTTCCGGGATATGCTTTCCACCTCTGTAGTAGTCTATCTGGATGATATTCTCATCTTTTCACCAGATATAGACTCTCACCGGAGGGATGTCAACCAAGTCTTCGACCTCTTAGGGGCAAACTCCCTCTATGCCAAGCTGGAGAAATGTGTGTTTGAGCAGGAGTCCTTACCTTTCCTGGGCTATATCATCTCCACCCAGGGATTGGCTATGGATCCTGCCAAACTAGAGGCTGTAAAGGACTGGCAAGAACCCCATTCTCTTAAAGCGGTGCAGCGCTTTATGGGGTTCATTAATTATTATCGTCAGTTCATACCCCATTTCTCGACTTTGGTAGCTCCCTTGGTAGCCCTCACCAAGAAGGGAGCAAATCCAAGTTGTGGTCTGAGGAGGTCTCCAAGGCGTTCTCTTCCATCAAGTCGCATTTTGCCAGTGCTCCCATATTACATCGCCCTGATGTTGATAAGCCATTTATTTTAGAGGTGGATGCCTCTTCTGTTGGTGCTGGAGCAGTCCTTTATCAAAAGGATGCTCAAGGTCGGAAGCATCCCTGCTTCTTCCTTTCTAAGACCTTTACACCAGCAGAGAGGAATTATTCCATCGGGGACAGGGAGTTGCTGGCTATGAAGTTGGCCTTCTCTGAGTGGAGACATCTTCTGGAGGGGGCTCGTTTTCCCTTCCAAGTCTTCACCGACCACAAGAACTTGGTATATTTGCAAACGGCTCAGCGGCTAAATTCTCACCAGGCCAGATGATCCCTATTCTTCTCTCGGTTTCACTTCACCCTCCACTTTCTCTCCGGTGAGAAGAATGTTTGGGCCGATGCTCTCTCTCGCTCCTTAGTGTCATCAGAGGAGGAGGATGAGGAGCCTCGGCTTATTGTCCCCAAGAAAGCCTGAGAACTTTAGCCCGGTTTCGCTAGAGTCTGTGCCTCCGGGCAAGACTTTTGTGCCCACTAATTTGCAACCGGAGGTACTCTCTTGGGAACACTCGTCCAGGGTGGGTGGACACTTTGGGGCAAAGAGGACAACAGAATTGTTGGCGAGGACATACTGGTGGCCACATATGGCCCGTGACGTCAGGGAGTATGTTCAGGCGTGTGTCTCCTGCGCCCGGAACAAGTCCCCTCGACAATGGCCAGCTGGGTCACTTTTTCCTTTGCCGGTGGCAGACAGGCCCTGGGAGATGGTCAGAATGGACTTTGTGGTGGGCTTACCCAAGTCTCGGGGTTGCACTATCATTTGGGTGATCACCGACCACTTCTCCAAAATGGTGCACTTAGTGCCGCTACCCCGGTTACCTTCTGCACGGGCCTTGGCAGCATTATTTATTAGACACATCTTCCGTCTACACGGCATGCCAGACAAGATTGTCAGCGATCGAGGTCCCCAATTTGTGTCTCGGTTCTGGAGAGAGTTGTGTCATCTACTCTGCATTGAGTTAAACCTCTCCTCTGCATATCATCCCGAGATGAATGGGTTGGTAGAGAGGGCCAACCAGACCTTGGTCACATACTTGCGACATTTTGTCTCGGCCAGGGAGGATGACTGGGCATCCTTGCTCCTGTGGGCGGAGTTCACGCTAAACAATGCTGTGGCTGACTCCACCGGACAAACCCCATTCTTCTTAAATTACGGCCAGCATCCGCGGGTACCGGTGCCCATGCCCGTGGCTTCCACTGACTCCAGGGTGGCAGACTGGGCTGTGGAGGCACGGGACATATGGGACCGCACCCAGGATGCCATTCAGGCTTCCAAGGAAAGAATGAGGTCTTCTGCCGATGCCCATCGGCGTCCCGCTCCGACATTTTCTCCTGGCGACCTAGTGTGGCTCTCCACCCAAAACATCAGGCTATGGGTGGAATCCACTGAGTTGGCACCCCACTATTTGGGTCCTTCAAGGTTCTCGAGCAGGTCGCCTTGATATCTCCGACACCTTCCATGTGTCCCTCCTAAAACCCGTGGTCATCTCCCGGTTGCCTGAGTCATCTGCCGGGACGTTGGGTTCATCTACGGACGATTACGAGGTGAACGCCATTGTAGGGTGCAAGGTGGTACGGGGCAAAAAAATTTTTTGGGTGGATTGGAGGGGTTATGGGCCTGAGGATAGGTCCTGGGAGCCTGCCAAACATATTCATGCACCTCAGCTCATCGCTGCCTTTGAACGTAGCGAGGCCCAAAGAAGGGGGGCCCTTGGAGGGGGGGTAATGTTAGGGGTCGAGTTCCCGCTTCTGCACAAGGGGAATCTCGAGCCGTCCCTGCTGCGGTCTCCCATCCGTCTCCGGCCGCAGTGGACTCTGCTCAATTTAGACATCAGTCCCAGCGTCTCGCCCAGTCTAACATTGTGCAGAGGATTACTGCTGCTCCTCCAGGCTCTGCTATTGTAGCCAGTACTGGTTAGCGGCGAGCAGACGTCTTTAGGACAAAGTCCTTGCTTTCCCCTTCTGAGCATGCCCAGAGTAAGATCTCTCATTGGAGATCAGGGGTCACATGCTCAGGTACTGCAGCAGCTCCTATTGGTCCGCCAGGAAGGTCCTGAAACCACTTGTGTTCTGGATCAGTTTCCTATTGGTCCTTATCTGGCAGGTCCTGTAGTTGCCACTATAAAAGGGTGGCATGGTCGTGCCGCCATGCGCTAGCAGCAATCACATTATGTGCTTTGCGCCAGGGTGATCTTGCACGCATGTGTTAGGGCTCGGCTGAAATAAGCCCCTAGAATACCGGCACGTCCGGCGAGGAGATTGTATGCACGTGTTTAGGGCTCGGCTGAAATAAGCCCCTAGAATACCGGCTTCTCCGGTGAGGAGATTGTCTGATTGTGTTGCTGATTGCATTACTACAGACTGCTGTCTGTGCATACCTGTGAAGTTAACAGGACACAGTCCATATTTCAGCGTTTCTACCTTAGCGACTCTGTGGCGTAACAGAGTTCACTTATACCGCCATATAGGGCCACAGTGTCCATAGTTGCGACTCTGTGAAGTAACAGAGTTCGCCATTCCGCCATCCTACTAGCACGGTGGACCCCGGGCTGCGAACACACTTATTATTCATATTTATTTTGTGCGTTCCGCCAGCCCTAACAGTGATGATATGGATGATACGGTGATGATATGGACGATATGGTGGTAAAAACAACAAGGAAATAACAGTGTATCAGTACTTGGCACATTACAGCATGATACAGGATGCAATAACGCGAATAACAGGGACATTATGGAGATAGCACATAACACAGCATAACACAGAAATACAGTTATCATGGCTATCTAGAGCGAGCTCAGGCTGCCAGCATTGTACCACTTATACAGACATGCATCTATCTGCATACAGAGAAAACAGCAATATGATACAAAGCACAACATGCCTAGCTACACAGTATGCTACAGGGTGGCTTCATAATTGTTCTAACACAAACACATAGGTACATTTGACCCTCACCGGAATCCGCTTGACAGGAGCAGTGATTTTTAGGGAGAGAGCCAGGAACACATGTATAAAACTCAAAGGTCTGGGGGAAAATGTCTGCAAGCTTCTTGCCTGGGAAATTAAAGGGGCGGTTCTAATCAGAACACTCTAAAAAGAGAGATGCTCATTTATCCAGGAACAAGAAAAATGGGCAACTAATGACCTCTAATGGTTATAACTGGTACTACACTATAGAAATTACTTGCTGCTCATAAATGGGCAGAACACTCCCCGCTTGGCATCAACGGATGCCACTATTTGGTTCTTTTGGGGAAAATAACAATACAAGTTCAGTAACTGGCCTGAGGAACAGTTTGTTCTCCCAAAGTTTGCACACTCTGACCTCTACTTTGCACACTTTCCCATCCTTGCTGAGAAAGCGCTTGGTGACTAGTACATCATCGCCAGGTTGGATGTTTGGGCGGTCTTTCTGCCACTTTTTCCTGATTTGCAGAGTGGAGAGATACTGCCTTCTCTATCTGTCTCAAAAGATATTGGACACTCTTTGCACTTGCCTCCATTGTCACCTGTAGAGGTCTTTTCTGTTGAATTCTCCAGGTGGAGTTCTCAGGACACAGGTTTTCTACGTGAGTAACAGTGCAGGAGTAACAACTGTTGGGTCTCTGGTATCGCTGGAAAGTGCTGTCAGCGGCCTGGCGTTAAGATGACTTGGTGCAATGGATCTAGTTGCATGGTCTGCAGGATTGTGGTGAGTAGGTACCTAGTGCCACTGATTTGAGCAGGTGGATCTTCTTATCCTCAGTACCCTATTCCTGACGTAGACATAGAAGCGTCACGTCTCGTTGCAGATGTATCCCATTACCATCTTGTTATCGGTGTACAACGCTGCATCTTTGATCTCCAGATTCATTGCATCTGAGATAAGCTCGGCCAACTCAACTGCGAGAACGGCAGCGCAGAGTTCCAGTCTAGGTATCATGTGTTCGCGGAGTGGCCCCCGTTTAGTCCGGCTCATCACGACCCCAATATGGCATTGTTCGCTTACGCCTATGGTTTTGAGGTACGCTACTGCTGCGATCGCTTTGACTGATGCATCACAGAAGATACAAAGTCTTTGTGTTTTGACTTCTGTGGATGGCACAGGAGCATATGGTCGTTTCACATGAAGGTAGGTCAAGTCTTCAAGAGACTTCCTCCACTCTGCCCACAGGTCAGCCTTTTCTGTTGGAAGTGGATCGTTCCAATCAGACGTGTCTTGGGTGAAGTCTCTTAGCATAATTTTTCTTTGGATGGCTACCGGAACTACGAACCCCAGGGGGTCGTATAGACTATTCACGAAAGAAAGAACTCCTCTGCGCGTGAAGGGTTTCTCGCCTTTGCTGATCTGGAAGGTGAAGGCATCGGTCTTCATATCCTAAATTAATCGAAGGCTCCGCTGCATGGGAAGTGAGTGGATGCTTAAGTCTAAGTCCTTTAGATCGCTGGAATAATCTTGAGAGGGAAAGGCTTCCATCAACTCTCGGCTGTCGGAGGAAATCTTGTGTAACCTTAGGTCTTTTTAGTAGACTGATTGCAGTCTCATTTGTCAGTGTGGACTTCAAACAGTCGTCTATGTAGAAGTTGTTTTCTATGAAGGATCTGACTTCTGACCTGTACTCTTTTTCTCCCTCTTTGGCGGAATGACGGAAGCCATAGATAGCGACTGCCGGGGAAGGGCTGTTCCCGAAGATGTGTACACTCATCTGGTGCTCTGCGATGTCTATGTCTGGGTCATTGTCATGGTAACAGAAGAACCTCAAGTAGTTTCTGTGATCCTCTTTGACGAGAAAACAGTGGAACATCTGTTGTATATCAGCCATAAATGCCACCGAATCTCTGCGGAAACAGAGAAGTACTTCCAGACGTCTGTTGTTGAGGTCTGGGCCCGACAGTAGGACATCATTCAATAAGACGTCTTCGCATTTGGCGATTGAGTCGAATACCACTCTTATTTGACCTGGTTTCTTAGGATAGTACACTCCGAAGATGGGAAAGTACCAACATTCCTCTGAGTGTCGAAGAGCAGGTGCAATCTCTGTGTGGCTGTTCTGGAATATCTTCCCATGAAGGTAAAGAAATGTTCCTTCGTCTCAGGTGACTTCTTAAGCTTGAGTCTGAGGGAGATGAATCGGCTGTAGACCAGTTCCCTGTTGTTGGGTAGACGTCTTCTCTGAGCAGGGGTGAACCTAGCCTCTTTGCTGCCTGAGGCGAACTGCAAAATGGCGCCCCCCCCATAGTAAAATCAGTACAAATAAATCTGGTTTACTCTTTACTAGCCTAACCTGACGCACATGTAAAATACATACACTTTTAAATAGGAATATATTTGAAACATTGATCTTTACACTTCTTCAGGGACTCAATGTCGCCTGAGGCGAAGTGATCAACTTGCTTCATTTTAGGTGCGCCCTTGGCCAGGGAACAGTGCTTACTGTAGCGCTTCTTCCCCAGCGGCCATCCGTGTGGTACTGATGCGGCACACAGTTGCCACACATATTACACACACAGACAAGGATATCTCCACTAATGTTTTTTCCAGCACAGGAAATATCAGGATGTGTGAAACCAGCCTAAAGCCACATTCACACGTTCAGTAATTGATCAGTATTTTACTTCAGTATTTGCAAGCCAAATCGGGAGTGGGTGGGAAATCCAGTAGTGGTGATGTGTTTCTATTATACTTTTCCTCTGATTGTCCCACTCCTGGTTTTGGCCTACAAATACTGAGGTAAAATACTGAACGTGTGAGGGTTTCTGCTACTTCTGACTTCCCGCAGACACGAGTTGCAGTCACAAGATGGCCCCGATAAAAGGTGGAGACAATGACATTATACACAGGAGCTCTGTATATAGTGTATAGTGTACAGGTAATACAGTGATCACGAGTGACATACACAGGAGCTCTGTATATAGTGTCAGTTTACAGGTAATACAGTGATCACTGGTGACATTATACACAGGAGATCCGTGCTCCATTCTGCTGCCCCATGCTCCATTCTGGCCCCCGTGCTCCATTCTGCCCTGCGGCAAATTTTAGGCCACGCCCTGACCACACACATTTCACAACTAGCCACATCCATATCCACGCCCCAATCACACCCATTTAGCACTGCTGATCACACTGACTGGTACTGAGGGCACAGTGGCTGGTGCTATGGGCACACTGACTGGTACTGAGAAAAAGAAAGAAAGAACAGAGAGGAAAAAAAGAAAGAACAGAGAGAGGAAGAGGGGAAAGAAATAACAGAGAAAGAAAGAACAGAGAGAGAAAGAAAGAACAGAGAGAGAAAGAAAGAGGGGAAAGAAATAAAGAACAGAGAGAAAAAGAAAGAACAGAGAAAGAAAGACAGAAAGAGGGGAAAGAAAGAAAGAACAGAGAGAAAGAAAGAGGGGTAAGAAAGAAAGAACAGAGAGGGAAAGAACAGAGAGAGGGAAAGAAAGAGGGGAAAGAAAGAAAGAAGAGAGACAGAAAGAAAGAGAAAGAAAGAACAAAGAGAGAAAGAAAGAACAGAGAGAGAGAAAGGAAGAACAGAGAGAAAGAAAGAACAGAGAGAGAAAGGAAGAATAGAGAAAGAAGAACAGAGAAGAAAGAACAGAGAGAGAAAGAAGAACAGAGAGAAAGAAAGAGGGAAAGAAAAGAACAGAGAGGAAGAAAGAACAGGAGAGAAAAGATAGAGGGAAAGAAGAAAAAAGAAAACAGAGAGGAAAGAAAGAAACAGAGAGAGAGAAGAGAAGAGGGGAGAAAGAAAGAAAGAGGAAGAGAGAGAACAGGAGAAGAAAAAGAGAGGAAAGAAAAACAGAGAGAGAAAAGAAAGAAAGAAGAGAAAGAGAGAGAGAAAGAAAGAGAAGGGAAAGAAAGAAGAGAAGAAGAAAGAGAGAAAGAAAGAAGAAAGAGAAGAAGAAGAAGAAAGAAAGAAGAGGGAAAGAAAGAAGGAAAGAACGAGAGAAAGAAAGAGGGAAAGAAAGAACAGAGAGAGAAAGAAAGAGGGAAAAGAAGAGAGACAGACAGAAAGAGAAAGGAAGAAAAGAGAGAAAGGAAGAACAGAGAGAAAGAAAGTATAGAGAGAAAGAAAGCACAGAGAGAAAAAGGAAGAACAGAGAGAAAGAAAGAGGGAAAAGAAAGAACACAGAAAGAAAGAACAGAGAGAGTGAAAGAAAGAGGGGAAATAAAGAACAGAGAGAGAAAGAAAGAACAGGGAGAGAAGAAAGAAGAGGAGAGAAAGAAAGAAAGAGAGAAAGAACAGAGAGAGAAAGAACAGAGAGAGAAAAAAGAAAAAACGGAGAGAGAAAGATCGTACACACATGGCTCCACTCCCCACACCTCGTACAGACGCGGCTCCGCTCCCCACACCTCATACACACATGGCTCCGCTCCGCACACCTCGTACACACGTGGCTCTGCTCCACACACCTCGTACACACGCGGCTCCACTCCACACACCTCGTACACACACGGCTCCACTCTGCACATCTCGTACAAACGCGGCTCTGGTCCATACATCTTGTACACACACGGCTCCGCTCCGCACACCTCATACAAACACGGCTATGGTCCGTACACCTCGTATACACACAGCTCTGCTCCGCACACCTCGTACACATGCAGCTCCGTTCCACACACCTTGTACACACACGGCTCTCCTCCGCACACCTCGTACACATGCAGCTCTGTTCCGCACATCTTGTAAACTCGCAACTCCGTTCCGCACACCTCATACACACACGGCTCTGCTCTGCACACCTCGTACACATGGCTCCGCTCCGCACACCTCATACACAAGGCTCCTCTCCGTACACCTCGTACACACGCGGCTCTGCTCCGCACACCTCGTACACATGGCTCCTCTCCGTACACCTCGCACACACGTGGCTCCGCTCCGCACACCTCGTACACACATGGCTCCTCTCTGCACACCTAGTACACATGCGGCTCCACTATGCACTCCTCATACACACACGGCTCCGCACACCTCGAACAAATGCGGCTCCGGTCTGTTCATCTTGTACACACATGGCTCTCCTCCACACACCTCGTACACATGCAGCTCCGTTCCGCACATCTTGTAGACTCGCAGCTCCGTTCCGCACACCTCATACACACAAGGCTCCGCTCTGCACACCTCGTACACATGGCTCCGCTCCGCACACCTCATACACAAGGCTCCTCTCCGTACACCTCGTACACACGCGGCTCTGCTCCGCACACCTCGTACACATGGCTCCTCTCCGTACACCTCGCACACACGTGGCTCTGCTCCGCACACCTCGTACACACATGGCTCCGCTCCGCACACCTAGTACACATGCGGCTCCACTATGCACTCCTCATACACACACGGCTCCGCACACCTCGTACAAACGCGCCTCCGGTCTGTTCATCTTGTACACACATGGCTCTGCTCCGCACTCCTCGTACACACATGGCTCCGCTCCGCACACCTAGTACACATGCGGCTCCACTATGCACTCCTCATACACACACGGCTCCGCACACCTCGTACAAACGCGCCTCCGGTCTGTTCATCTTGTACACACATGGCTCTGCTCCGCACTCCTCGTACACATGCAGCTCCGTTCCGCACATCTTGTAGACTCGCAGCTCCGTTCCGCACACCTCATACACACACGGCTCCGCTCTGTGCACCTCGTACACATGGCTCCGCTCCGCACACCTCATACACAAGGCTCCTCTCCGTACACCTCGTACACACGCGGCTCTGCTCCGCACACCTCGTACACATGGCTCCTCTCCGTACACCTCGCACACACGTGGCTCCGCTCCGCACACCTCGTACACACATAGCTCCGCTCCGCACACCTAGTACACATGCGGCTCCACTATGCACTCCTCATACACACACGGCTCCGCACACCTCGTACAAACGCGGCTCCGGTCTGTTCATCTTGTACACACATGGCTCTTACACCCTGTGCACATGCGGCTCCACTCCGTACACCTCGTACACACGCGGCTCCACTCCACACACCTCGTACACACGCGGCTCCGCTCCGCACACCTTGTACACATGCAGCTCCGCTCTGCACACCTCGTACACATGCAGCTCCGCTCTGCACACCTCATACACGTGCGGCTACGCTCCGCACATCTCGTACACAAGGCTCCTCTCCGTACACCTCGTACACACGCGGCTCTGCTCCGCACACCTCGTACACATGGCTCCTCTCCGTACACCTCGCACACACGTGGCTCCGCTCCGCACACCTCGTACACACATAGCTCCGCTCCGCACACCTAGTACACATGCGGCTCCACTATGCACTCCTCATACACACACGGCTCCGCACACCTCGTACAAACGCGGCTCCGGTCTGTTCATCTTGTACACACATGGCTCTTACACCCTGTGCACATGCGGCTCCACTCCGTACACCTCGTACACATGCGGCTCCACTCCACACACCTCGTACACACGCGGCTCCGCTCCGCACACCTTGTACACATGCAGCTCCGCTCTGCACACCTCGTACACATGCAGCTCCGCTCTGCACACCTCATACACGTGCGGCTACGCTCCGCACACCTTGTACACACACGGCTCCACTCCGCACACCTCGTACACACCTGGCTCCGCTCCGCACACCTCGTACACACACGGCTCTGCTTCAAACACCTCGCACACACGTGGCTCCACTCCGCACACCTCGTACAAATGCGGCTCTGGTCCGTACATCTTGTACACGCACGGCTCTGCTCCGCAAACCTCGTACACATGCAGCTCCGTTCCGCACACCTTGTAGACACGCAGCTCCGTTCCGCACACCTCATACACACACGGCTCCGCTCTGCACACCTCGTACACATGGCTCCTCTCCGTACACCTCGCACACATGCGGCTCCGCTCCGCACATCTCGTACACAAGGCTCCTCTCCGTACACCTCGTACACACGCGGCTCTGCTCCGCACATCTCGTACACATGGCTCCTCTCCGTACACCTCGCACACACGTGGCTCCGCTCCGCACACCTCGTACACACATGGCTCCGCTCCGCACACCTCGTACACACGCGGCTCCACTCTGCACACCTCATACACACACGGCTCCGCACACCTCGTACAAACGCGGCTCCGGTCTGTTCATCTTGTACACACACAGCTCTGCTCCGTACACCCCGTACACATGCGGCTCCACTCCGTTCACCTCGTACTCACAGCTCTGCTACATCCACCCTGTAAACCCCTCCTGACCCCACACATATACTTTCCTCATCCAGCACCATGACAACAAGCACAGCAGAGTCCTGCATACACTGAGGGCGGACCCCTGATCATGTGACATCTGACTCCTCCCCTCCTGTGACCTCATCACAGGTCCAGGAACTGAGAAAGGGCATAGCATTCATCAAGTCATTCCCACACTTTACGTAGACCAGTGTGTGGATGCTTTATATTACTGTCTATTAGTCTTTTGGCATGCTCGACTGACTCAATTCTGAGCCACTTTACTAGGATATCTAACTCCTCTCTACTAGAAAGGTCCAGACCATGAATAGTGTTCTGGAACGAGGCTCGCCATGACCTATAGTTCTCGGGTTTATCGGTGAATTTTGCAAGTTCTTTTGTAACCAGTTCTCGGCGGGCAAAGAACTTTGCAAAGTCTATGTTGGCTTGGCCAGTGCTGGTACAAGCCGGTGTGCTACAGTCATGTCTAGTGTGTGGTGTATCACCATACCTGTGAGACGCTCCTTGCTTCGGATAGTCTGTATAGTACCTTTCGGTGAAGAAAGTGTCTTTTTAAGGCGGGACAGGAGCTGTACCTTCTGCTTGGTGGCACAGTAGCTGTGGTCGACATCTCTGTGCTGGACGTCTTTTTGTGTGTAGTAACGAAGTTCAGGGTTGGATCGCTGGTAATCGGCATAGGCTGGTCGATGTAATGCGTCAGGGATGTCGATCATGCCAGAATGATGATGGACGTACTCTGCGACATGCTGCGCTGGATCTTGCTGCTCTGTTCCGAGAATGTTACTGCGTCTCTCATAATCAGGATCCTTCATAGCTTCCAAATACTCTGCCTAAGCTATTGCAGCTGCTGTCTCTTTATCTGTCACAAGTCTTTCTAGAAATGCTCGCAGGCGCGCACTCTCCGCCTCTTGCTCTGCCTGCAGGCGTGTGGTTTCGGCTTGTAGGCATGCATTTTCCGTCTCTCGTTCTGCCTGCAAACGTGCAGTTTCGGCTTGTAGGCATTCTTTTTGGTCTGCCTGCAGACGTACCTTTGCTGCTTCATGTACTGCTTGTCTCAGCTTTAGATGCGTTTCTTGTTCGGCAAGGAGGACCTCGCTTTGGCCTCTTCAGCTTCGGCATGAGCGACAGCAGCAAGCTCTGCTTTTAACAACCTGCTACAGCTTGCTTATGACCTCGTTTGGAGTGAGAGTGTGTCGGTTCGAAACATTGTGCGCTTAGCTGCGTACTGCTGAGTGTTTTGGCGGGAAACTGAGTCTATGCGTGGCAGGCTTCTGCATGGCAGGAATGGTGTAGCACTTGTTGGCGGACTGCAGTCTCATTCTGTGGCTGTATGGCGGCTGCTGTGATACCCGTAAGCGGAGCAGTGTGGGTGTTAGCGGTCCCGTACAGTCTGATCAACTACAGCCTGCGACCGGCTATCAGTTTCACTGAAGGAAGTCTGTGCAATCTCCACCTGCGACCGGCGGTCTGTTTTTACTGTTCTGCCTTCCTCAACGTACAGTGCTGTGTGGATTTCAGCATACGGCTAAACCCTTCCCAGTAAACAGACTGTATGGATTCTTAAAAAAAAGCAAAAAGAAAAATAAGTCCACAGCACCTCATAGCAGCACGTCAGGTCCAAGGAGTCCCTCTTGGAATACGTTCATACATCACAAACAGAGTAGAGACAGCGCTTCACAGGTTGGTTGACTTTACATCTCCTTTATTCTGCCTTCTGTGGCAACGTTTCGATCACACAAGATCTTTTTCAAGCCCAACACATGTCATCTTAACCCCATTTAAATAGTATAAAGACCTCCCCTTCATTAGAAAACACCAATCAGAAAGATGCACAAACAATTAAGTGACAATACACCATATATCATATCTAAAATCATCTCAAACAATTAAGAATCAATGAAATATCTTAAAAGCATCAAAACCGCCCCTTCTGATTGCTCCTCAATACAATCTGTGTATAGATCAAAGACATACACGCTCCGCAACCCACATAAACAATAACACAATCACGGTCAATCATAATGCAGCATTTCTGTCGTCATAGCGATCTTCAATAGCGGGGCCGCCCAGCAGTCTGCCTGTCCGATAAGCGTTTCACAAATGCTGTGCAAGTCCCGGCATCTCTTCCTGAATGGCTTCCATGTAATTCACAGAGCATGCTCTGTTACATGACCGTAGTAGTGTCCCGTTGCCAGTCTCATAAGTAAGGAAAGTCATTCTTCCTCATCATGAAACAGCAATCTCTGGCTTGCATTCTCCTCCTTGCCTCATACCTTTGTACCTGGTGTGTAGCCAACCACAATTTGAACAACTCCATGGGATATTCAGAGGCCACAGAAAATTTATTGCAATGACCACCAAAGATATCGCATGAAGTAAATGTATCTACATTGGAATCGTATTTCGGGATCTCCTTGCAGATCCGTAACAGAAAAATTATCCTTTCCATACTATGTTTAGGATAAAATTCCTCTGGCCTTTATAGATGTCTTGGCAGATTGGAAGTGGTGTGATCCATTTCCCACCCACTTCTACAGTATATCCCCCAACTGTCATTCTGACCTTGGAAGTGGCTGCTATGTCTGTGCTCCAACGGTGTTGGAGTGAACTGTAGCGACAGTTCCACCTGTCCTCTGGTCTCTGAAGGTTCAGATCTTTAATCCATGGGAGACATGGACACTGTTGCCACAATCTCCTCCTGTGCCATTCCCGAAACACAAACCTGTTTCGTGAGCAAGGGTATCACGCTATTCATACCAGGCCGTGACAGATTAGAGATGATCTGTTGCAAATCGACAACGCTTTGTGTCTTTGCAGCCAGATTATCTCTAAGTGTACTAACAAGCGCATCTGTGGATGCGACTCTGTTTTTAAACGGATTTATCTCAGTGTACAGTTGGAGTTCTCTGTCCATGTTGGAATAATAGTTCTTTTCTCCAACAGTCTAGATTCCAACACACAGATTTCCCTGCCCTTGTCAGCTGTACACTGATTGCTTTCTTGCAAATGTGTTTCAAGTGTGTGTACTTGTTTGATGGTTGGTAGTGTTGAGCGATACGATACCGCAAGTATCGGGTATCGGCCAATATTAGCTGTATCGGACTTTCGATACTTAGTTCCGATATTTTCCATATATCGTATACCGGAATCGGAAGTTCCCATAATTCTTTGAGAGGCAATGTGATTTTAGTCAGCCAATGAGGAATCCTAAGAAGTGTGGGCACATCCTGTACTGCTGCGGTCATGTTAACTAATGGCATGGCTGAAATGATGTCAGAATGCACTATAAAAGGCGCCGCCGCCATTTTAGCGTCACTGTGCTGTGAATTCAGTAAGGGACAGAACGCTGCTGTGCTGACTCTGAGGGACAGTTAGAGATTGCGATTTAGTGTACTGTGCTTTAGGCAGGCTAGCACCAACTGCTGTGTAAAGCTTCCTTTTGCCTGCAGTGTTGTTTTAACAGCTCTGCAAGGTGTGTGTGAGTGCAGGTGACGCTGCAGTTTGCTCTGCATGCAACGCTGTCTGTAGGCATCTGCACGTGTCACTCACAGACTCTTTTTTTTTCTTCAGTGTAATTCTTGCTGCTCCATGCAATTTAAATTTTAGCTTCCATCCGTATCCAATACATTGGTTGCAAACACTATAGAAGTAGACAAAGGAGTAGCCTTTCACAGATTGTGAACAGTTGTGTTTCAGTGTTCACTTCAGTCTGTGTTTTTTATTTTTTGAGTGCACATCACGCTCCAGTTACTTGTTCGAGCACTGCTGCTTGTACTCTGCTGAGCGTCTCTCAGTGCCTCATCCTTGTCATTTCTCTCCAATTGGTTCTGCTCCATTCCATTTAAAATAAATATAATCTATTAGTGTGACGCGCTTCCATCCGTATCCAATACATTTGTTGCAAACACTATAGAAGTAGACAAAGGAGTAGCCTTTCACAGATTGTGGAACAGTTGTGTTTCAGTGTTCACTTCAGTCTCTGCGTAATAACCACACTTAGGCCTTATAACTTTTCTGACTTTCTTTATCAATCTACCAAGATGAAGAAGTCAGTGAGTAAGGCACGTGGTCGTGGCCGTGGAGTTTCAGCAGGGAGAGGACGTGGGGATTCTGTGGCTGCTGCCGCCCTCAGTGACACAGCATCCACCAGTTTTCCCCATGAGCGTTCCTTTATGCGCACTTTGGTAGGAGCTCGGCGTGCCCCCCTGCTGCGGGAAGAACAAATTGAAGCCGTTGTTGGTTGGATGGCAGCCAATGCATCGACTTCAATTCCTTCCACCTCCTCTCAGGAACACAACACTGTTGAGCAACCATCTGTCTGTTCACCGCCTGTCAAATTGCCCAGGCAGTCAGAGAGTTCTGTACAGGAGCCAGCTGAGTCTCTGCTTCTGTTCTCAGAATCTGTTGGCTCGCAAACACGGGCACAGGCAAGCAGCATTCTGCAATTTGAAGAAGAGGGAGTATGCAGTGATGCGCAACAGCTGTGTCTCTCTCAATCTGAAGAGGCGGGTGAGCCAGTGCCGATGGACAGCACACCGCAGAACGCATCTCATGATGATGATGAGACTCAGGTGCCAGGTTTTGTGGAGCATGGTGCTGCCCAGACCATCCAACAGCAGCAGGTGTTGGAAGAGGGTAGTGGAGATGATGAAGTCCGAGACCCAACATGGCGTGAGCAACAGGAAGGTGGTGGGAGCAGCTCTGAGGAAGAGATTGGCCCAACGGTACAAAGAGGAGGGAGAGGTAGGCTGCAGACTCGCTTGCCTGTAGCCTCCAGTTTGGCACCTGTTGGGAGCAGTTCTCTTACAAATGTCAAAATTGGCGCTCCCATGACTTGCACTGCGTGGTCCTTTTTTGACAGACTTGTAGATGATATTTGCTATGTTAAATGCAAGCTGTGTAAGCAAAAAGTTAAAAGAGGTAAAAATATCAGTAACCTGAATACCACAAATATGTGGAAACATGTACGGACAAAGCACGTAGCTGAGTTACAAAGACACACTGGAGATGTAGGCCAACCTACAGCAGCACCTACATCTTCAGGTCGTGTTGGAGCCTCTACCTCCAGCTCACACACACCTGGTTCGGCTTCCTCACAGGATCTCCATGGAAGAACCTCGGTCACTGTTGTCCATAGACAAACTGTTATTCCACCCACAGCAGCAAGTTCACAGTCATCGTCACACTCCCAGGCCACAAAACAGCCATCGGTAGCACAGGCATGGGATAAAAGACGGCCATACTCGGCAAACCATCCACGAGCACAGGCTCTGAATGCTGGCATTGCAAAACTCCTGTCCCTTGAAATGCTGTCATTCAGGCTGGTGGAGACTGACAGTTTCAGGAACTTAATGGCATTGGCAGTCCCACAATATAATGTGCCAAGCCGATTTTATTTCAGCAGGCAAGCCGTCCCTGCTCTGCAAAAACATGTCGAGGGAAACATTAAACATGCGCTACTAAACGCCGTCAGTAGCAGGGTCCACCTGACCACCGATGCGTGGACCAGTACCCATGGCCAGGGACGATACCTTTCCCTCACTGCCCATTGGGTCAATGTTGTGGAGCCGGGTACAGATCTTGCCAGTGGCGCTGTACGTGTTCTGCCAACTCCAAGGATTGCAGAATTCCAGTCTGTACACATTGATTCCTCCTCCTACTCCAGTTCCTCAGAATCATCGCTGCACGAGCCGTCACGGTATACCTCCACATGGACCCGTGAACGCTTACCTGTTGCGACCGATATGAGCACAGCCGTGGCCAAACGTCAACAGGCCGTCCTGAAAATGATTTCAATGGGGAATCTAAGTAACACAACGCAGGAGGTCTGGAATGCCATCAAGCAGGAGAGCGACGTGTGGTTTTTGCCTGCGAATCTCCAGCCAGGCTTGGTAGTGTGTGACAATGGCCGAAATCTGGTGGCAGCTCTGGGCCTTGGCAACCTTACTCACATACCATGTCTGGCACATGTGCTCAACTTGGTCGTGCAGAGTTTTTTGAGGGACTATCCGGATCTTGCTGGACTGCTGCAGAAGGTCCGCCTAGAGTGCGCTCACTTGCGACGTTCCAGCATAGCCAGATCGCGCATTGCTGCTCTGCAACGCCGATTTCGCCTTCCTGAACATCGCATCATATGTGACGTACCCACCAGGTGGAATTCCACGTTACATATGTTGGAGCGGTTGTGTGAGCAGCAGCCAGCAGTAATGGAGTATCAGCTGCATCAGGCGCAATCAAGTCGCTCTTTGCGCCGTCCACACTTCACCACTACTGAGTGGGATTCTATGAAGGACATCTGCGACGTTTTGCGTGCATTTGATGTCTCAACGCGGATGGCAAGTGCAGATGATGCACTAGTCAGCATGACTGTCCCCCTTATCTGCCTGCTTCAGAAATCACTGAAAGCACTAAAGGAAGAGGTTTTGGAAGAGGTGGAGGATGAGGAGTCACAAATTCAATTACCTTCAGGACAGTCAGCGCAACGTGGTTCCTCACAAAGGGCTGGGCAGGGCTCACTTTGTGAGGAGGATGAGGAGGAGGAGGAGTCAATGGAGGAGGAAGAAATCCCTACAGAGGGAGGTACACAACGCTCTAGTCAGTATGTAGAGCGAGGGTGGGGTGATGCAGAGGAGGCAGAGATGACGCCTCTTCCAGAGGACAGCTTTTGTTGGCCAGTTGGGAGTCTGCAGCACATGGTTGATTTCATGCTTCAGTGCCTGAGAAACGACCGCCGCATCGCCCACATTCTCACCACGTCAGATTATTGGGTGTACACCCTCCTAGACCCTCGCTACCGGGACAACTTACAAACCCTCATCACACCGGGGAACCAGGACCGTAAAATGCGGGAGTACCAAGACACACTGGTGCAATCCATACTGTTGTACATTCCAGCCGAGAGAGCTGCTGCTGCTACTGCTTTACAAAGCAGCTCTGTGCGTCGAGGCAGTGTAGACACCTCTACAACAAGAGGGAGCACAAGCAGCGCCTCTGCACAGGGCAAGAACTGTATGTTACAAATGTGGCGAAGTTTTGTGACAGCGCCAGCAAGGTCTACACCATCCGAGACGGCTCCAGTCACCAGGAAGCAACGTTTCCGTAAGATGGTGACAGACTACTTGTCTTTCCCTCTAAGTGTACTCCCAGATGCCTCTTCCCCTTTCAAATTTTGGGTCTCTAAGTTGGATACATGGCCAGAGCTTAGCCAGTATGCATTGGAGGTGCTGGCTTGCCCTGCTGCCAGTGTATTATCTGAGCGCGTCTTTAGTGCTGCAGGTGGTGTACTAACAGACCGTCGCATGCGACTATCCTCAGAGAATGTAGACCGGCTTACTTTTCTGAAAATGAACAAGGCATGGATCTCACCTGAATTTGCCTGTCCGTTTTCAGATTAAATAACTGTTTGGCAACGTTTTCCATGTCTCCTGTTATGTTCATCTTTCTACCACCTGAACTCTACTCCCTGGGCTACAACACCGCCATTTGTTGCTCGTAAGTAATTGGCAGGGGTACTGACTCCTGGCCAGCCTGGTTACAGCACGACAGCTGTTTCCTGGCAGTGTGAACATCAATTATCCTCCAATAAGTTATGCTGTCGTGTTGCATTCGGGTTAGCCGACTCTATGGTGCCTGCAGTTTAGGTGATTCCTATGTGTGCTGTGGGATATGTAAATAAAGGCTGTTTCCATTGTGACAATAGGACAAGCACCCACTGTAGGACTGTGTGATTCGGTAACTGCGGACGGCTTGCGTCCTGTCAACTTACATTTTCATGGGTGCGTTCTGCTACCCATCCGGGGTCCAGTACCGTCAACTGGTTCTCCCCAGTGCCTTTGGCCTAGGTGCCTCCATCTCCGTATACGAGTTCCAGCAACGTCTGCTGGTCCTTGGTAGTGCTTTGGAGCACAGGTACCTCCTGCTTAGTAACCGTGTCACAGTAACGTCAGCTGGTACTCGGTTGTGACATTGCCTCTTTTCCTTCTGCTACCCGTCCGGGGTCCAGTACCGTCAACTGGTTCTCCCCAGTGCCTTTGGCCTAGGTGCCTCCATCTCCGTATACGAGTTCCAGCAACGTCTGCTGGTCCTTGGTAGTGCTTTGGAGCACAGGTACCTCCTGCTTAGTAACCGTGTCACAGTAACGTCAGCTGGTACTCGGTTGTGACATTGCCTCTTTTCCTTCTGCTGCCCCTCCGGGTTCCAGCACAGTCAGCTGGTCCTCGTTACTTCCATTGTCTCTTGTTCCATCTGATACCCGTCCGGGTTCCAGTAACGTCAGCTGGTTCTCGGAAATTAGACGACCTTAAAGACCACCCAGAAGAAGATGACGACAACAAGAACGACGAGCATGAAGCCAACCAGCCTGAACACCATCACAAAGAAAAAATAAAAGATTACCCAGAAGAAGATCACCAACAGGACAAAGAAGGTTAAGACAAACTACAAGATACAGAACAAGAGACAGAAGAACAATAAGCAGAAGATCAAAAAGCAGAAGAACATGAAGTATAAGACCAAAATGAAGAGCAAAATATATGCTCTAAATTCTAAGCAGAAGAAGACTAAGCAGTGTATGGGGGTGAGTCCGTTCCTCCTCGTGGTGCCCCTGGAAAATGCCTGCTGTTGCAGGCTAAACTGAACACGGACAAATACTGTTGTAATTTAAATCTTTTGTGACAGCAAGAACGGAAGGATGAAAAATTCATACTTTTACAGATTACAAGTACAGGAATCTCTGTCACAAATAAGAATATGATGAAGAAGATGAAGAGGAAGAAGATGAAGAATTTGAATATGAAGAAGATTAATAGTTTAATAATAACAATATGAGTAATGTAAACAAAAACATGAATAGCAAGAAGTTTAAGAAGAAGATTAAGAAGGTGAAGATGAAGAATAATTTGATGAGAAAGATGATGCTGCTGAAGATTATGAAGGAGAAACTGGCACTGGCAAAAGTTAAAAAGGTGAAGAGCATGGAAGTTGTGAAACATACATATTTGCCAAAATAGAAAAAAGGTTAACAACATTGTCAATTTGTTCGTCAATCCAAACGTATTTCCAAAAAAATATATATTAATGCTATTCCAATGCATTGGGTTAAACATGTATGCCTTTATTGTCTCCTCAACCTCCCCCAATACATTCTACATTACTCTTTGTTGTTTTCCTTCATGTACAATTAACCAACAAGGCAAGAATGGATTTTTTTTTAATGTCGATATTTGGTTCCCATAGACTTACATTGGACTTCCGGTATCGGTATCGGGTATCGCCGATATTTTAGTGATATCGGCGATACCATTCCATCCGATATTTTTAGATATCGAGCAGTATCGCTCAACACTAATGGTTGGCCTTTTTTGTGCTAGAAAGTGTTTCTATATGTTCTGGCCTGCAAATGCTGTCCTCAAAGGTATGCACCAATTTGGCCAACATTTGGATGCATTTGTTTGTTTTATGGAAAATGCTTCTACTGATACGCAGTTTGTCGTGTGTGTATGCATAGTCCAGCAAACCTCTGTGGATTTGTAAGTATTGTGAAGTATGGGTTTAAATGTGCTATTTCTAGACAGGTGTTTAAGTGTGGAGAAGTTCATACTCACTCGCTCGGTGGCCATCTTGTTCGATGTTGTCTTTATCTCCATCCTTCTTGTACTGCTTTTCTCCAGATCGCCTTTTCTCACGACCAGTTGGACTACTTGGATGAACCTGAGCCTTGATGGTCTTCGAACGATGTGACGTGATGATCTTCTGTTATCCGTGCGCATTGTAGGGAGCGTGCAAAAGAATCAGAAAAACGTTAGCAATCAGACAAAATAAAAGACTGAGTTCTTCTGTTGTGGATTTTGTTATCATTCAGGTTGAAGAAGCTGCATCACCCTTCTGAACTATCAGGGCACAGAATACACAGAATAGCACAACACTGCACTGTGGATAAGTGCTATTTGTCTACGTCCCTTCAAACTGATCAGTTCACAGATAGTGACCACAGGTCCTCACAGAGCAAAACATGAAAAACAAAATTGCAGCAGTAGAGCATGGCTTGCAAAAAATGATAAAGGGTATATTCCGCATATATTAATTATTAATTTCAGGCTTGACTATCAATAACCAATATCCGGCTGACACCTCACCTGTTTCATTCTCTGGCTCCTTTGCTATATAATGCACTGTATGAACGGCGACTATCTAAGACAAAACCATGAATCAATAAAGGATATTTATTACACACCATTCTGCAGTTATTATACTACTAAATTACCATACTAACACCCTATACAATAATAGCACACAATACTAATATACATTAAGCTCACAATAACCTAATCATTTTTCCAACTTACATTACCTAAAAACCACAGACCTCTGTGTGAGAGGTCTGACGCCTCTCACACAGCCAAACCAGATCTCCGCTTTGCACTGACGAGGGGCTGAACCCCGAAACACAGTGTCTGCAAATTGAGATTCTGGTTTGGCTATTATCCTAGGTCATGTGATAAGGCTCGTTAAAGGGTCGACATTGACTTATAGGATTGCTACCTTCCAAAAGGTGGCACTAGAGTTCTAGCTCTCTTCCTCTCTGAAGAGACAATTTGCATAATTAGCATATTTCCCAGAGGAGCATTGCGGCTTTAAGTCTCCTCATCTCGGCATGCTTAGCATGTTGATCTCCGCAAGGAGTGACGATATTTCTTGGACAATGGTCTGACGCCTCTCACACAGCCAAACCAGATCTCCGCTTTGCACTGACGAGGGGCTGAACCCCGAAACACAGTGTCTGCAAATTGAGATTCTGGTTTGGCTATTATCCTAGGTCATGTGATAAGGCTCGTTAAAGGGTCGACATTGACTTGTAGGATTGCTACCTTCCAAAAGGTGGCACTAGAGTTCTAGCTCTCTTCCTCTCTGAAGAGACAATTTGCATAATTAGCATATTTCCCAGAGGAGCATTGCGGCTTTAAGTCTCCTCATCTCGGCATGCTTAGCATGTTGATCTCCGCAAGGAGTGACGATATTTCTTGGACTAAAAACCACACACACGATAATTACAGCCCATCTGTCTTTCACTCGCTATCCCTACAGAGGCTAAGGGGCCTGCGCACAAGGTGCTGGTCTCCCAGTAGCACACTTAGTTCCTGCGTGCTCCCATCCACTTAACAGGGCAGCATCTACTCTGAATTTGCCCCCAACCAATAGTGGAGAGGCATCTAGTATTTAAGGTACACTCCCCTATAAGTAGGTGCCTGTAAAACGCATTCTTAAGTATTTTACCTACACTAATATCATCTTAGTTTTTTGGGGCTGTGAACCCTTTGTGACTCCAAATCATAAATGATAATCTGACGTAATCCACTGTCAAACATTATTTTTAGGAAAACAATAGCTTCGCATCTCTTAACATTACGTAGGATGCCATGAAGGAGTGCTTAATTGGGGTTATTAATTGAGGCTAAAGTACATCTAAAACCAAGGTGAGACAGTTCAGGGAATTCCTCTAAGATTGTGTTAAAACTATGGAGGAACAGTTCATTTTAACGGGAACAGTGGGGGATTTACAGAGTTGGAAGAAGGTGCAGAAGGCATACAATCTACATGTGAATGAAAAAGTAAAAAATAAATACATTTCCTCAGAATGTTTTCTCAGGGATAAAGAGTGTATGACAGTCAACCAATCTGACCAGATACAATGCATTTTTTTCAGAATTCTATCAGGATCTTTATTAGATCCAAGCAAATTTTTGAAAAAGATTAGATTTTTATGAATTTGGATGAATTTGATCTCTCACGATTTTCAGAGGCTGACCATAATTACTTAAATAGCCCTCTGCAACTCGAATAATTATAACTGGCAGTTGCCCATGGGGGATGGGGGGATGTAATGGCAGTTTTAAATCATTCTGTAAGCAGGTATAGGTGTAAGAAGACACCTGGCTCAACATATGGTCCCGCCTTTCAGCTGCAAAGTCAGGATTCACACTCCCACTAGCTAGCTAGAATCCAGCTCGTACAACAAGACCCCCCTGTGGGTTCAAGCCATGTGGTTTGCTTTGTTGAAATATCCAGGATTTCATAAGGAGAATAGGAGCTTTCTTATGTCCTGGCCTCACACCGGTTATATTTCCGGCTGGGTCTTGACCCATTCTAGCACCCAGGGGCATGGAGATACCTAGAACAGCCAGTAGAAACCAGATAGCAAAGCTGTGTTTGGTCTTAACACGTAGCAGGGGCCCAGCTGTATTTGATGGTGCCAAAACTGCCTCCTTAGGTCTTTCCTAGGTTTTGGTAGATTTAGCAGCCAAAGGCGAGGGGATTTAGGTTCAGCCCAGAGGGCAGGTGAGGAGTGACTCAGAGGGGTTAAATGCTTGTGTTAAGCATGGCCTAGTGCTTTTTCTCTGGGGAGGTCAAGATGACATTTCTTGTGGGATAAGACAAGCCTCCAATGTGACAGCCCCTCCCCAACAAGCTAGGCCTTACATCTGACTGGTAACTAACTCATAATCTGCATATAACTGTTGTACTTCACCTGTATTTGAATATCTGACCATTGTATATGTGTAACCATCGTGTATATAGTGTATTGTCTAATGTGCCCTTAAGGCGATTAAATACATTGATCTTGGGTTGCTCTTTTATCTCGATCCACGAATCCACACGTCCGTTTCTCGGTTTAATTTTTCATGCTATCGGGGATGGTTTCTCGCCCAATATAATCCTGTTAACGGACCAGGCTTATATTGATCGAGGAACTGGTGGCAGTTCTACCAGGCTGATAAGGTTCTGTTTCACTGGGGCCAGTGAAAGGGGTTTTTCAACCTGTCAGGGATATGGGTGAGTGTGGTACCATGTCAGTGACTAAGTGGGCCATCTCCTCTCACTCCCTGTGCCTCCCTGGACCCATGTAGACTGGGTGTTTCTCTTTAAAACGGTACCAATCTGACCTTACTTGTCCCCAGGAGGTGCTGAACGTCACATCAGTACAAGTGGGGAAACCTTACCACTTGATCCCCCTGACATAATATTGATGTCAGGTGGGGTGGCGAGGTGCAGATACTTTACAGCCCTTAAGGCCAATAATATGGCTCCAGGCTCAGACAGGCTCCCTATAGAGATCTATAAGAAATTTGGGGATAAACAGCTATTGCAATTACTATGCACTTTTCAAGAGGCTGTTAAGGGGTTGGGGGGCACTACCTAGCTAAATGCAAGAGGCAGTAATAGTAATTATACCTAAACCAGTATTGACATACTTCTTCCTGACTTATCACCATATATCCTTGTTGACCACAGACAAAATCATAGCAAAGTGCTAGCCATCAGACTCAACTAGGTAATTTCTAGTGCAGTGCATACTGACCAGTCAGTTGCTAGATCCACAGCTGTTAACATTTATCAATTACATCTTAATCTTCAGCTACCAGTGAAGAATGCAGGGGATAGGTGTGATGACACAGAATTTCTTCTTAATTATGCCAGACGTAAATTCCGTAGGCTCAGAATCATAAACTATGGTCTGAATTATTGACTCTTCGTGTAGGTTGAATAGATATTTGCAAATTGATGAATGGTTGTTATTTACCTCTTATATCAGCTCCTACAGTTTATTGTACTGTTATCTTTGCAAAACAGGGGTGAAAGGTCACTGAACAATGATGTTTGCTGTTATGTTGATTAGAGATGAGCGAATATTTCAATGTTTGGTTCAGATTACGATCGCTGATTTTGTATTCGCTATTTATTCATCGTATATTTGCTGAACATATCCATACACCATTGGAGTCAATAGAAGGCAAAAACAAACACACAACACCTTCAAATGGGCACAAAAGTTGCCAAAAAACATCAAATTAGGGGCAGAAACCAAGAAAGTGACCTCAATTGGCCAACAGTAAAAATTTTAGAATGGCACGGCAGCAATCAGCCATGCATGAGGTATCAGGGTCTGGGCCAGCATTTACAGCTTTGCATTGAACTTCAAATTAAAATGAGGTGGCTGAGGCATGGGTGTAGGCCCCCTGTGCTGGGAGCCCTGATACCACATGCAACAGCTCAACCTGCTTTGATGCTCAGCCACACTTAGGGATCACAAATATCAGTTTCGCATGCTACTATTGTCAGAAAAATGGATAGTAACACAGGTAGCTGACTCAAAGGGAGTGGAGGCCTACCGGTCTCAGAGGCCTACTGCTACAGTTCCAAAAATTAGTGGTAAATATCAACATAGAGGCATCAGTTGCAATAGAGTAGAACCAGTATAATGGGGATCAACATGACATCCACTACAGCAAACCCAACAGATGGATTGGAGACCCAATCAGGAATTTTCAAATTTAAAAAAGTTAGGGTCTGACACTACTGAAGTGGCATCAAACTCACAAGAGTAAAAATAGTATAATGGGGACCGACATCTCTTCCACTACAGCCAACACAGCAGATGGAGACCCAACCAGGCGTGTTCACATATTTAAAAATTAGTGGCAGACACCAACAAAGCGGCATCAATTTCACCAGAGTAGAAATAGTATCATATGGACTGACACCTTTTCCACTACAGCCAACTCAGCAACTGGAGACCCAACCAGGAGTGTTCACATTTCCAACAATTAGTTGCAGACACCGACAAAGTGGCATCAATTTCACCAGAGTAGAAATAGTTTAATATGGACTGACACCACTTTCACTACAGCCAACCCAGCAGATGGAAACCCAACCAGGCGTGCTCACATATCCAAAAATTAGTGGCAGACACCAACAAAGCGGCATCAATTTCACCAGAGTAAAAATTGTTGTGAACACGTTGGAGGCGACTTCGGAGCTGGGGCTCCCTCCAGTGGTTGCTGAGGGTAATCAACCAATTGCTGAATGGCTTTCAGCTGGGTCTGAATGGTCTGATATAAGTGACCTGAACTCCCAGCAGCCTTGCCGGTAATCAATTGTTCTTCCAGGTCTTTGTTGGATCTCAGCTTGCATTCCTGCTATCATTCAGATAAGTGACTTGCTGTGTTTTTTCCTCTGGTTGGATTTTCCTTGCTGGTTTGCTGCCTTGCAGCGGACTTCAGCTTGGTCCCCTTTTGGGGCCTGGCGCTGCATTTGTGCTCAGTTTGTATTTGCAATTTTGCTCTGTTCATGTCTAGCTTTGTATATACTAAGTAGCTGTGTGTTACACCAGAGATCTGATTTAGGTGGCAGAGATTGTGTGATCTCAGGTTTTTTGTTAATCAGAAGTGTTGGTATTTTTGTCAGGGTTTTTTGGGTTGCAGTCAGAATTCTTTCCTATACTTTCTATCTAGACAGAATTGGGCCCCAGCATTTGCTCATTCTATTTTCTGTCTGTGTTCGTATTTTCTTCTTGTCTAACCGCCATTACTTGTTTGGGGGCTTCCTATTTCTTTGGGGTTCTGCTACGGGGCAGTTAGTTTTCATCTTTCTGTCTTTAGGTGTAGCTATCTCTCCGGCTGTAACGAGGCTTCTAGGATCACCGTAGGTATGCTCCACGGCTACTTCTAGTGTTGCGGCTAGTTTAGGGTTCTGCAACCCAGTAGTTTCCAGCCTCTCTGGTGTATTGCTACTTTGGCTATTTTTTGCTATTTCTCCTCAGCTACCGATACATAACAGTATTACCGGCCAAACTGAAAATTCTATGGTACTCAACAGAAAGGAAAAATAGTAAAAAGGAAAAAAAAAAAGGTAGTTGTCAGAAATTTTTTTTTTTTTTCTGTTTGTTGCATTTTTTTCCCTCTTTTTCTCTGGGTGCTGAGGAGGAATTTTTCTTTGTCCTCAATGGAGTTTACACAGTTGTCTGGCCGTGTGGAGCGGCTTGCCGCTGAGGTTCAAAAGATTACTGCCTATCTTGCTGGGTTGTCTGTTGTGGAACCTAGGATCCCCATGCCAGATTTATTCTTGGGGGATCGGTCTAAATTTCTGAATTTTAAAAATAACTGCAAGTTGTTTTTTGCCTTGAAGCCTAAGTCCTCAGGGAACACAGCACAGCTGGTTCAAATTATCATCTCTCTGTTGCGCGGCGACCCTCAGGATTGGGCTTTTTCCCTGACACCTGGGGATCCTGTTTTGAATGATGTTGATGTATTTTTTCAGGCTCTGGGGTTATTGTACGATGAACCTAATGTCATTGATCAAGCTGAAAAGACCTTGTTGGCATTAAATCAAGGTTGTGAAGCCGCTGAGCTGTACTGTCAGAAATTCCAAAAGTGGGCAGTCCTGACCAAATGGAATGATGATGCTTTGGCAGCCCTTTTTCGGAAGGGTCTGTCAGAAAATGTAAAGGACGTTATGGTGGGATTGCCTGTTCCCTCTGGTCTCAATGATTCTATGTCTTTAGCTATTCAAATTGACAGACGTTTGCGTGAGCGCAGAGGTATGCGTGAGATAGTGTTGCCTTGTGAGCCAGCTCCTGAGCCCATGCAGTGTGATGGAGTGACTTCTGGGGCTCAGCGTCATGAGTTTCGAAAGCGCAATGGGTTATGTTTCTACTGCGGTGACGCTTCTCATGCTATTTCCGTCTGCCCTAAGCGGGGAAGACGTTTTGCACGCTCAGTTGTCTTGGGTAGCGTTCAGACTAACTTTCTGTTGACTGTTACCCTGATTTCCTCCCTGTCCACATTTTCAGCTCAGGCTTTTGTGGATTCAGGAGCAGCTATTAACCTGATGGATTTTGACTTTGCCAAACGTTGTGGGTTTCCCATGATACCGCTGCGGAAATCTATTCCTTTGCTGGGCATTGATTCTACCCCTTTGGCAGGGAATAAACCCCAGTTTTCTACTCAGGTGATAATGAGGGTTGAACCAGATCATTAGGAGAGTTGCAAATTTCTGGTGTTGCATAATCTGCATGATATTATTGTACTGGGTTTCCCATGGTTACAGACTCATAATCCTGTTTTGGATTGGAAATCTGTGTCTGTGACCAGTTGGGTCTGCCAATGTGTTAATACTGACACCCCTTGTTTTTTCTGACTCTCCCCAGTCTCAGGATGTTTCTGACTTTTTGACTGATTTTTCGGATGTATTTAGTGAAAGTAAATCTGCATCCTTACCCCTCACAGGAGCTATGATTGCGGTATTGAGTTAGTGCCTGGTGGTAAATTTCCTAAAGGTCGTATTTTTAATTTATCTGTACCTGAACACGATGCTATGCAATCTTATATCAAGGAGTCTTTGGAGAAGGGTCATATCAGACCATCCTCTTCATCCTTGGGCGCTGGTTTTTTCTTTGTGGGCAAAAAGAATGGTTCATTGAAGCAGTGTATTGACTATCGCCTACTGAATAAAATCACTGTCAAATATCAATATCAGTTACCCTTGATTTCTGACCTATTTTCCAGAGTGAAAAGTGCTTGTTGGTTTACCAAGCTAGACCGCAGGGGGGCGTATAACCTTATTCGCATTAAACACGGGGATGAATGGAAGATGGCGTTTAATACCCCAGAGGGGCATTTTGAGTACCTAGTGATGTCTTTTGGGCTCACTAATGCCCCTTCCATCTTCCAATCCTTTATGAATGATATTTTCAGGGATTTTGTGGATTAATTTCTGATAGTTTATTTGGATGATATCTTGATTTTTTCCAACGACTGGGACTCTCATGTGAAACATGTTCATACTGTGTTCCAGATTTTGAGAGAGAATGCACTGTATGTGAAGGGATCAAAGTGTCTTTTTGGCGTACAGAAGGTTTCATTTCTGGGATTCATTTTGTCTCCGTCTGTTATTGAAATGGACCCGGTCAAGGTTCAGGGCTTCTGTGATTGGGTTCAACCTACTACATTGAAGGCTCTTCAGAGATTTTTGGATTTTGCCAATTTTTATCGTAAATTTATTGGTAATTTCTCAGGTATTGTTAAACCATTGACTGATTTGACCAAAAAGGGCTCCGATGTGGTGAATTGGCCTCCTGAGGTAGTTTCTGCGTTTCAGGAACTTAAGCAGAGATTCATTTCTGCTCCTGTTCTATGGCAGCCTGATGTTTCTCTGCCGTTTCAGGTGGAGGTTGATGCCTCTGAGATTGGGGCTGGTGCCGTTTTGTCCCAAAGGGATCCAGAGACCTCTAAGAGTAACCCTTGTGCCTTTTTCTCTCGAAAACTTTCTCCAACTGAACGTAAATATGACGTGGGTAATCGGGAGTTATTGGCCATGAAGTGGGCCTTTGAAGAGTGGAGACATTGGCTGGAAGGAGCCAAACATCAGGTGGTGGTCCTCACGGACCATAAGAATCTGGTTTATCTCGAATCAGCCAAGCGACTTAATACTAGACAGCCCATGTGGGCCTTGTTTTTCACACGTTTTCATTTTGTGGTTTCTTTTCTTCCGGGCACTAAAGAGTTTCTTTGCGGATTCTCCTGAGTTAACTGATCCTGCTGTTATTCTGAAAGAGGGTGTAGTTCTTTCCGCCATCTCACCCAATTTAAGACTGGCTCTGGAGGGGTGTCAGAAGGATAAACCTGAACGCTGCCCTGTTGGGAAATTGTTTGTCCCAGACCAGTGGAAGAAGAGTGTGATGTATGAGATTCATTGTTCCGCGTTGGCTGGTCATCCCGGTATTTTTGGTACCAGAGACTTGGTGAGTCGGTCCTTTTGGTGGCCTACTTTGTCTCGTGACGTCAGGGACTTAGTGCTGTCCTGTTGGACTTGCTCTCGTTCCAAGCCTTGCTCTCGCTCTAGTGGTTTGTTAATGCCATTACCTGTGCCCAAGAGGCCATGGACCCATACCTCTATGGATTTTATTTCCGACCTCCCTGTCTCTCAGAGAATGACCGTTATCTGGGTAATCTGTGATAGGTTTTCCAAGATGATACATCTTGTGCCATTACCTAAGTTGCCTTCCTCCTCCAAATTGGTGCCTTTGTTCTTTCAGCACGTGGTCTGGTTACATGGCATTCCTGAGAACATTGTGTCTGACAGAGGAGTCCAGTTTGTTTCCAGATTTTGGAGGACATTTTGTTCTAAACTTGGTGTTCAGTTGTCTTTGTCCTCTGCATTTCACCCTCAGACCAATGGACAAACCGAGAGAACGAACCAGACCTTGGAGACTTATCTAAAATGTTTTGTGTCTGCTGATCAAGAAGACTGGGTCTCTTTTTTGCCTTTGGCTGAGTTTGCTCTTAATAATAGGGCTAGCTCTGCCACCTTGATGTCTCCATTTTTCTGCAATTCTGGGTTTCACCCTCGATTTTCTTCAGGACAGACGGAGGCTTTTGTCTGTCCGGGGGTTGACTCTATTGTGGAGCGAATGCAGCAGATTTGGGACTAGGTTGTGGAGAGGTTGTCTCTCTCTCAAGAGAAGGCCCAGCGGTTTGCCAACCGGCATAGGACTGATGGTCCTTGTTTCAAAGTGGGGGACTTGGATTGGTTGTCCTCGAGAAATATCCCTATGAGGGTTGCGTCTCCAATATTTAAGCCAAGGTTCACTGGACCTTATAAGATCATGGAAATTCTTAATCCGGTTTCCTTCCGATTGCTTCTTCCAGGGACATTTAAGATCCATAACGTGTTCCACAAGTCCTTATTGAAGAGGTTTGTCGAGCCAGTGGTTTCTATGGCTGCGCCTCCCGACCCTGTTTTGGTTGAGGGCAATTTGGAGTATGTGGTTGAGAAAATATTGGATTCTCGTTTTGCTAGACGGAAACTCCAGTATTTGGTTAAATGGAGAGGTTATGGTCAGGAGGACAATTCTTGGGTATTTGCTTCGGACATCCATGCCAGGAGACTGATCCATGCCTATCATCGAGCTCATCCTGATCGGCCTGGTTGTGCAGGTGAGGGTTCGGTGACCCCTCCTCAAGGGGGGGGTACTGTTGTGAACACGTTGGAGGCAACTTCGGAGCTGGGACTCCCTCCGGTGGTTGCTGAGGGTAATGAACCAATTGCTGAGTGGCTTTCAGCTGGGTCCGAATGGTCTGATATAAGTGACGTGAACTCCCAGCAGCCTTGCTGGTAATCAATTGTTCTTCCAGGTCTTTGTTGGATCTCAGCTTGCATTCCTGCTATCATTCAGGTAAGTGACTTGCTGTGTTTTTTTTCCTCTGGTTGGATTTTCCTTGCTGGTTTGTTGCCTTGCAGCGGACTTCAGCCTGGTCCCCTTTTGGGGCCTGGCGCTGCATTTGTGCTCAGTTTGTGTTTGCAATTTTGCTCTGTTCATGTCTAGCTTTTTATTTACTAAGTAGCTGTGTGTTACACCAGAGATCTGATTTAGGTGGCAGAGATCGTGTGATCTCAGGTTTTTTGTTAATCAGAAGTGTTGGTATTTTTGTCAGGGTTTTTTGGGTTGCAGTCAGAATTATTTCCTATACTTTCTATCTAGACAGAATTGGGCCCCAGCATTTGCTCATTCTATTTTCTGTCTGTGTTCGTATTTTCTTCTTGTCTAACCGCCATTACTTGTTTGGGGGCTTCCTATTTCTTTGGGGTTCTGCTACGGGGCAGTTAGTTTTCATCTTTCTGTCTTTAGGTGTAGCTATCTCTCCGGCTGTGACGAGGCCTCTAGGATCACCATAGGTATCCTCCATGGCTACTTCTAGTGTTGCGGTTAGTTTAGGGTTTTGCAACCTAGTAGTTTCCAGCCTCTTTGGTGTATTGCTACTTTGGCAATTTTTTGCTATTTCTCCTCAGCTACCGATACATAACAAGAAATAATATAATATGGACTGACTCCTTTTCCACTACAGCCAACTCAGCAACTGGAGACCAAACCAGGATTGTTCACATTTCCAACAATTGGTGGAAGACACCAACAAAGTGGCATCAATTTCAGCAGAGTAGAAATAGTATAAAAGGGACTGACACCTCTTCCACTACAGCCATCCCAGCAGATGGAGACCCAACCAGGAGTGTGTTCACATTTCCAAAAATTAGTGGCAGACACCCACAAAGTGGCATCAATTTCACCAGAGTAGAAATAGTATAATGGTGAGTGACATTTTTCCACTACAGGCATCACAGCAGATGGGGAGACCCAACTAGGAGTGTTCACAACCAGGCATGTTTACATATCCAAAAATTAGTGGCAGACACTGACAAAGTGGCCACAATTTCACCAGAGTAGAAATAGTATAATAGTGACCGACACCTCTTCCAATAGAGAGAACCCAGCAGATGGAGACCCAACTAGGAGTGTTCACATTTCCACAAATTATTGCTAACATCTTCAGCAACAGCAGGCAGAAAAGCCCCAGTAAAGATATCACAGACTGCAAGTACGCAAAATCAATGCAGCACACTAAAACTACAACATCGCCTAATCTGCACACTCTGCTATTGTGGTGCAAAAGTCCTTGGAGATCCATGACTTGTTCATCTTGATGAAAGTTAGATGGTTCACACTTTCAGGGAACAAAGCTTATCTGTCAGGACACCACCAGCATCGCTGAAGACAAGTTCTGAGAGAAGCCTGGCATCCAGGCATGATAAAACCTCCAAGGCGTGACAATTGAGCTCAGGCCACTCATCCATTTTTGAAGATTAAAATGTAAAAGGGTCCAAACCCTTCCTCATGGTATTGATATTGAGTTCTAGACTTCTCAAGTGCTTCTCAAGTGCTTTCAATACCTTACAGCCACCCTTACTACGTAATAAGTTGACTGATATGGCGGTAGATGAGGGGATGGTGAACAGGATAAGTGACTACCTGACGGACAGGCCGCAGTTTGTAAGGATGGGGGAGGTGGTATCTGGCAGTATACGGAGCAGTGTTGGAGCCCCTCAGGGTACAGTGCTGTCACCCTTCCTCTTCACATTGCATACAGCTGACTTTCAGTATAAATCTGATTTTTGTCACCTCCAAAAATTCTCAGATGACTCCATGATTGTAGGGGGCATTGTGGGGGCCGGGGGGAGGAGGAATATAGAAGGTGGTTTCTGACTTTGTGGATTGGTGTCAGACTAACTGTCTTGAACTAAATGTAAAGAAAACCAAGGAGATGGTGGTGAGTTATAGAAGGAAAAAGGAGGATTACTTACCAATTAATATTGCTGGCCAGGAGGTTGAGATTGTTGAGAGCTACAAATATTTGGGGGTTCACCTTGACAGTAAACTCGATTGGAGGTGTCATACAGAAAAGGATTACAAGAAGGGAATGAGCAGACTGTACTTTCTGCGGAAGCTCAGGTCGTTCAATGTGTGCAGCAAAATGCTGGAAATGTTCTACCAGTCCTGTTATGTTAGGTAGCTGAGGAGGACAGGAACAACAGCCGGGCAGCCGAACACCTGAGATGTTGGTAACTAATGGGTTGCAGATACCTAAACTAACCACACAACTAGAGGTAGCCGTGGAGCGTTCCTACGTTGAACCTAGACGCCTCGTCACAACCTGAGAGATAACTACACCTAAAGGCAGAAAGATGAAAGCTATCTGCCCCGGAGCAGATCCCCAAAGAAAATAGGAAGCCCCCAAACATGTAATGACGGTTAGACAAGAAGAAAGCACGAACACAGACAGAAAATAGAATGAGCAAACACTGTGGCCACAAGATGACTAAATAGGATAGGAAAGGAGAGATTACTTTCTGCAACCCAGAAAACCCTACAAAAATCCAACAATTCTGATTACAAAAATACTGAGATCACACGATCTCGCCACCCACTAAATCAGATCTCAGTGTGAACAAAACCAAGCTGCAGCCACTGAAAAAACAGGAAAAAGAAAATGAACAAATAACAGTGGCTTCAGATAAACTGAGAGGAGCACAAGCCCCCGGAGGGGACCTGGCTGACCTCCACAGAAGTGCAGGGAAAATGCAAAAAGCAAGCACAAAAACAAAAGCAGAAAATATCTTATCTGATAGCAGAAGATGCAGGCAAGACTCAGCAAACTTCCAAATGAACCAGGAACCACAGTTGAGACAAGAACAATTGATCACTGGCAACCATCATGGGATGGAACCTCCCTTATATCAGACCAATCAGTGAACCCAGATTGCCATTCCTCGCTAAAAGGTTCAGTACTGTCTGTAACGACCAGAGGGAGCCTCTGCTCAGAAACCACCTCTAGCACATTCATAATAGTACCCCCCCTTGGGGAGGGGTCACCGAACCCTCACTTGTGCAACCAGGCAGATCAGGATGAGCTCGGTGATAGGCATGGATCAGTCTCCTAGCATGGATGTCCGAAGTAAACACTCAAGAATTGTCCTCCTGACCATAACCTCTCCACTTAACCAAATACTGGAGTTTCCGTCTAGAAAAACGAGAATCCAATATTTTCTCAACCACATACTCCAGATTGCCCTCAACCAAGACAGGGTCAGGAGGCGCAGCCATAGGAACCACTGGCTCGACAAACCTCTTCAATAAGGACTTGTGGAACACGTTATGGATCTTAAATGTCCCTGGAAGAAGCAAACAGAAGGAAACAGGACTAAGAATCTCCATGATCTTATAAGGTCCAACGAACCTAGGCTTAAACTTTGGAGATGCAACCCTCATAGGGATATTTCTCGAGGACAACCAAACCAAGTTCCCCACTTTAAACCGAGGACCATCAGTCCTATGCCGGTTGGCAAACCGTTGGGCCTTCTCCTGAGAGAGAGACAACCTCTCCACTACCTGGTCCCAAATCTGCTGCATTCGCTCCACAACAGAGTCAACACCTGGACAGACAGAAGCCTCCGCCTGTCCTGAAGAAAATCGAGGGTGAAACCCAAAATTGCAGAAAAATGGAGACATCAAGATGGCAGAGCTAGCCCTATTATTAAGAGCAAACTCAGCCAAAGGCAAAAAAGAGCCCCAGTCATCTTGATCAGCAGACACAAAACATCTCAAATAAGTCTCCAAGGTCTGGTTTGTTCTCTCGGTTTGTCCATTGGTCTGAGGATGAAAAGCAGAAGAGAAAGATAATTGAACACCAAGGTTAGAACAAAATGTCCTCCAAAATCTGGAAACAAACTGGACTCCTCTGTCATACACAATGTTCTGTGGAATGCCATGTAACCGAACCACGTGCTGAAGGAACAAAGGCACCAATTCGGAGGAGGAAGGTAACTTAGGTAATGGCACAAGATGTATTATCTTGGAAAACCTATCACAGATTACCCAGATAACGATCATTCTCTGAGAAACAGGGAGGTCGGAAATAAAATCCATAGATATGGGTCCATGGCCTCTTGGGCACAGGTAATGGCATTAACAAACCACTAGAGCGAGAGCAAGGCTTAGAGCGAGAGCAAGTCCCACTGGACTGCACAAATTCCCTGACGTCACGAGACAAAGTAGGCCACCAAAAGGACCAACTCACCAAGTCTCTGGTACCAAAAATCCCTGGATGACCAGCCAATGCAGAACAATGAATCTCAGACATCACACTCTTCTTCCACTGGTCTGGGACAAACAATTTCCCAGTAGGGCAGCGCTCAGGTTTATCCTCCTGACACCCTTCCAAAGCCAGTCTCAAATTGGGCGAGATAGCGGAAAGAACTACACCCTCTTTCAAAATAACAGTAGGATCAGATAACTCAGGAGAGTCCGCAAATTAACTCCTCGAGAGGGCATCCGCCTTAACATTCTTAGTGCCCGGAAGAAAAGAAACCACAAAATTAAAACGTGTGAAAAACAAGGCCCACCTGGCCTGTCTAGGATTAAGTCGCTTGGCTGATTCGAGATAAACCAGATTCTTATGGTCCGTGAGGACCACCACCTGATGTTTGGCTCCTTCCAGCCAATGTCTCCACTCTTCAAAGGCCCACTTCATGGCCAACAACTCCCGATTACCCATGTCATAATTACGTTCAGTTGGAGAAAATTTTCGAGAGAAAAAGGCACAAGGGTTACTCTTAGAGGTCTCTGGATCTCTTTGGGACAAAACAGCACCAGCCCCAATTTCAGAGGCATCAACCTCCACCTGAAACGGCAGAGAAACATCAGGCTGCCGTAGAACAGGAGCAGAAGTGAATCTCTGCTTAAGTTCCTGAAATGCAGAGACTGCCTCAGGAGGCCAATTCACCACGTCAGAACCCTTTTTGGTCAAATCAGTCAATGGTTTAACAATACCTGAGAAATTACCAATAAATTTACGATAAAAATTGGCAAAACCCAAAAATCTCTGAAGAGCCTTTAATGAAGTAGGTTGGACCCAATCACAGATGGCCTGAATCTTGACCGGGTCCATTTCAATAACAGACGGAGACAAAATGAATCTCAGAAATGAAACCTTCTGTCCGCCAAAAAGACACTTTGATCCCTTCACATACAGTGCATTCTCTCTCAAAATCTGGAACACAGTCCAAACATGTTTCACATGATAGTCCCAGTCATTGGAAAAAATCAAGATATCATCCAAATAAACAATCAGAAACTTATCCACAAAATCCCTGAAAATATCATTCATGAAGGATTGGAAGATGGAAGGAGCATTAGTGAGCCCAAAGGGCATCACTAGGTACTCAAATGCCCCTCTGGGGTATTAAACGCTGTCTTCCATTCATCCCCGTGCTTAATGCGAATAAGGTTATACGCCCCCCTGAGGTCAAGCTTGGTAAGCCAACTAGTACTTTTCACCCTGGAAAACAGGTCAGAAATCAAGGGTAACGGATATTGATACTTCACAGTGATCTTATTCAAGAGACAATAATCAATACACGGCCTCAATGAACCATCCTTTTTGGCCACAAAGAAAAAACCGGCACCCAAGAGTGAAGAGGATGGTCTGATATGACCCTTCTCCAATGACTCCTTGATATAAGATCGCATAGCATCGTGTTCAGGTACAGACAAGTTAAAAAGACGACCTTTTAGGAAATTTACCACCAGGCACTAATTCAATAGCGCAATCATAGCTCCTGTGAGGGGGCAAGGATGCAGATTTACTTTCACTAAATACATCCGAAAAATCAGTCAAAAAGTCAGAAACATCCTGAGACTGGGGAGAGTCAGAAAAAACAAGAGTGTCGGCATTAACACATTGGCAGCCCCAACTGGTCACAGACACAGATTTCCAATCCAAAACAGGATTATGAGACTGTAACCAAGGGAAACCTAGTACAATAATGTCATGCAGATTATACTGCACCTGAAATTTGCAACTCTCCTGATGATCTGGTTCAACCCTCATTATCACCTGAGTAGAAAACTGGGGTTTATTCTCCGCCAAAGGGGTAGAATCAATGCCCAGTAGGGGAATAGACTTCCACAGGGGTATCATGGGAAACACACAACGTTTGGCAAAGTCAAAATCCATCAGGTTAATAGCTGCTCCTGAATCAACAAAAGCCTGAGGAGAAAATGTGGACAGGGAGCAAATCAGGGTAACAGTCAACAGAAATTTAGTCTGAACACTACCCAAGACAACTGAGCGTGCAAAACGTCTTCCCCGCTTAGGGCAGACTGAAATAGCATGAGAGGCGTCACCACAGTAGAAACATAACCCATTGCGCTTTCGAAATTCATGATGCTGTGCCCCAGAAACCACTCTATCACACTGCATGGATTCAGAAGCAGGTTCACAAGGCAACATTATTCCACGCATACCTTTCCGCTCACGCAAACGTCTGTCAATTTGAATAGCCAATGACATAAAATCATTGAGACCAGAGGGAACAGGGAATCCCACCATAACATCCTTTACATTCTCTGACAGCCCCTTCCGAAAAAGGGCTGCCAAAGCATCATCATTCCATTTGGTCAGGACTGCCCAGTTCCGGAATTTCTGACAGTACAACTCAGCATCTTCAAGACCCTGATTTAATGCCAACAAGTTTTTTTCAGCTTGATCAGTGACATTAGGTTCATCATACAATAACCCCAGAGCCAGAAAAAATGCATCAATATCATTCAAAACAGGATCTCCAGGTGTCAGGGAAAAAGCCCAATCCTGAGGATCGCCGCGCAGAAGAGAGATGACAATTTGAACCTGCTGTGCTGCGTTCCCTGAGCACTTAGGCTTTAAGGCAAAAAACAACTTACAGTTATTTTTGAAATTCAGAAATTTAGCCCGATCCCCCAAAAACAAATCTGGCATGGGAATCCTAGGTTCCACAACCGGCAACCTAGCAAGATAGGTAGCAATACTCCGAACCTCAGTGGCAAGCTGATCCACACAGCCAGACAACTGTGCAAACTCCATTGAGAGACAAAAAAATGCTCCTCCGCACCCAGAGAAAAAGAGGGAAAAAATGCAACAAACAGAAAAAAAAAATCTCTGACAACTCTGACAACTTTTTTCTTTCCACACTATTTTTCCCTTCTGTGAGTACCATATAACTTTCAATTTGGCCGGTGATACTGTTATGTTAGGTAGCTGAGGAGGACAGGAACAACAGCCAGGCAGCCGAACACCTGAGATGTTGGTAACTAATGGGTTGCAGATTCCTAAACTAACCACACAACTAGAGGTAGCCGTGGAGCGTTCCTACATTGATCCTAGACGCCTCGTCACAGCCTGAGAGATAACTACACCTAAAGGCAGAAAGATGAAAGTTATCTGCCCCGGAGCAGATCCCCAAAGAAAATAGGAAGCCCCCAAACATGTAATGGCGGTTAGGCAAGAAGAAAGCACGAACACAGACAGAAAATAGAATGAGCAAATGCTGGGGCCACAAGCTGACTAAATAGGATAGGACAGGAGAGATTACTTTCTGCAACCCAGAAAACCCTACAAAAATCCAACAATTCTGATTACAAAAATACGGAGATCACACGATCTCGCCACCCACTAAATCAGATCTCAGTGTGAACAAAACCAAACTGCAGCCACTGAAAAAAACAGGAAAAAGAAAATAAACAAATAACAGTGGCTTCAGATAAACTGAGAGGAGCACAAGTCCCCCGGAGGGGACCTGGCTGACCTCCACAGATGTGTAGGGAACAATGCAAAAAGCAAGCACAAAAACAAAAGCAGAATATATCTTATCTGATAGCAGAAGATGCAGGCAAGACTCAGCAAACTTCCAAATGAACCAGGAACCACAATTGAGACAAGAACAATTGATCACCGGCAACCATCATGGGATGGAACCTCCCTTATATCAGACCAATCAGTGAACCCAGATTGCCATTCCTCACTGAAAGATTCAGTACTGTCTGTAACCACCAGAGGGAGCCTCTGCTCAGAAACCATCTCTAGCACATTCATAACACAATCCGTTGTAGCAAGCGCCATCTTTTTTGCTATCATTTGCTGGGGCAGTAGTGTGCGAGTAGCTGACGCTAATAAGCTTAACAAACTTATCAAGAAGGCAAGTGCAGCTGTTAGCCTCCATCTTGACTCTTTTGAGGAGGTATTGGAGGATAGAATTCAGAAGAAGTGTAGGGCTATAATGAACAATAATACACACCCACTATACGAGCTGTTCTTGAAGCAGAAGAGCACATTCAGCAGCCGTCTAATCCTACTAAGGTGCAAGAAGGAGAAATTCAGGAAATCGTTTGTACCTACTGCTATGGGGATGTATAATAACTTCCTAAGGGTGGTAGAAAATAATGACTGATAGCTGGTGTACTAATGTCAATTAACAGTGACTTATATACACCTGAACTACCCACTTTTATTTATTATGTAATGTTGGTATACCTGTGCAAGATTTGTGTCCTAATATTTTATGTACTGCTGTTTGTATTGCTGCTGTAATACTGTAATTTCCCCCCGGGATCAATAAAGTGTATTGTATCGTATCGTATCATAGATAGTTCTGCACCATCCTCTAGAGTTGTTCATCGCGTGTCAGAGTTGGACTCTGTTGTGCTGGTACACGAGCTAGTCTAAAAAATGTGTCAAAGGACTCACATAAATTGCTTCTGCCACTTACACTACCGCTGTTGCTGCTAATGTTTTGGCATTGAAGAATTGACATGCTGAAGGTTGGAAGTCTAGAACTGCAATGCACACTGTGTGCCTCACTGCTGTCTTGGGGAAAACCTCGCTTAAGGTTGTGTAAAAGCGTGTTTCCATACTCCAGCATTTGTGGGTCCCTTTCCAGGGCGGGAAACATCTGGCAAAATTTACTCTTATAACTTTGATCTAACAGAGTGGCAACCCAGTAGTCCGCACCATTTTGAATTATAACTATACAGGGATCATGTTGCATATAGTGCAGCAAAAAGGCACTCATATGTCGGGCTCTTCCATGAGGTCCAAGCCCATGCTGTGTTATTGGCTAGGTAAAACTGATGCTTGTTTCATCGTCCTCTCCTGCCAACCATGAACAACAGAGCTTATCCTTTTCATCTCCTGACAGTTGCTCGCCCATGACCTCTTCCTCCTCCATTTGTTTCTCAGCTCTTACACTTTTGCTTACTGTTTCTCTGGTATCACCAGCCCTCTTGATCGCAGTAATCCACTCTCCCTTGGCACCCGCCTGTGTGATGACAGTCTGAAACTTTGAGACATTGCTATCCCTTCTGCATTCTCCTGAGATTCCTCCTCTTCCTCTGAGACCACCACCTCCTCCCGCAGGCTATTCAAAGTCTGCTCCAGAATAGTGATGCTGTCAGCGCTAAGTATCTTAATAGCCATTTCAAAACTGTGCAGAAGGGTGCCGAGGTCCTTAATTTGTGCCCACTCCGTAAACGTGATATGCGCCACAAGTGTATTGTGTTGACCCAGGCTATACGACATGACATACTGTGTCAGGGCTTATTGCTGCTGCCACAGTTGCTGCAACATGTGCAGAGTGGAATACCACCGTGTTGGCACATCACATATCAATCTGTTAACTGACATGGACAAAGACCTCTGTATCAATGCAAGTCGATGACCTGAGGGGTGCGAACGGCAGAAGTGAGCACAGTTTCTGTGCTTTCTGCAGCAGCTCACATAGGCCAGGATAGTGGCGGAAAAATCACTGTACCACCAGGTTGAATATGTGAGCCATGCACATGTGTGAGCTTGCCTTGGCGTAGGGCCACCACCAGGTTTGCACCATTGTTGGTCACGGCCTTACCTGGATCCAGGTTCAGTGGTGACAGCCAGGGCTCAGACTACGGAGGTGTTGGGGACACGCTCTGCACTTTTGGAACACATGTCTCATTAAGGCAGAGGTTGAGGATGCAGGTGGTGGCCCTAGAGGAGGTAGAAGAGCAGGCAGAAGCAGTGGAGGAAGTGTGAAATACAGAGGTTTGTCCTGCAAGCCATGGGGATTCCAAGACTTGTGGAGAAGCCCCTTCCCTGCTTGCCCCCACACCCTCTAGATTCACCCAGTGCCCAGTCAGGGAGATGTAACGCCCTTGGCCATGCCTACTTGTCCAAGTGTCTGTGGTGAAATGTATCCTGACTGACATAGATTTAGTCAAGAAACGGCGGCCATCAGCTTTCAGAAACCGTCTGTATCTACTAGGTGGAAAGGCAGCATTTCCATGGCCAACAGATTGGAGATGATGGAGTTCAACCTCTTAGCTTTGTCATGTGTAGGAGGAAACAATCTTTTATGTGACCACAACTGCGAGACCGAGGGCTGGCTGCAGTGCTGACAGAGGGTGGAGTATGGTGAAGCAGACAAACTACAGGACTGTGAGTGAGGTGCAGATGGAGATATTGCGGTGGATTGATAAAGTTGTGGTGTGCACGTTTTCTTAGATCTGTCAAAAACAGCAGGCATGTCCGCTTCCGTTACAGCTGACTGGCTCTCACTCAGCCTGACTGGAGCAGGTAAAGAACCAGAGGTTCTGTGGTCAAAGACCTGCATGACAATACTTGGCACGGTAACAGAGGAGGAGGAAGAAGTAACAGATTCCATTGATGGGGTAGCTGATGGTTGTTGAGGTCCTCTCGTCCGCATTTTATCACGGTGGGATTGCCAGAGTAACGCATGTTGATTGCGCGTGTGAACGTTCATGCATGTAGTAGTCAAACTATTGTACTTTTTCCCTCTACTCAGTTTTTTTTTTTTTTAATTGGCAGATAACGTGAGTTGGCTCATCCTTTGCAGTGTCAAAAAAGGCCCAGGCTAGACAACTCTTGCCACGCCTGAGAGCTGCAGACCTGTGAATGCTGCTGATCACAGAGACAGTTGTGGCTGAGGATGCAGTGCTCGACGTGGTTGCATCACCCCTTGTCTGTACCTGTACTTTGTATCTCCCCCATCTCATTGTAGATTGTAAGCTCTTGCAAGCAGGGTTGTTTTATTTTGCTTTAATTATTGTATTATTGTTAACGTTGTTACTTATGACTGTTGTGTTTGAAACCGTTAAATTGTAAAGCACTGCAGAATATGTTGGAGCTATATAAATAAAGATTATTATTATTATTATGTCTGTGCCATAGAGTGCAATGTAACCTCCTCATCTTCCTCCTCCTCCACCGCCTTAGACGACCTATTCAGCTGCATGCCTCTGTGTTCACACCAAGTGGGATCTACAATCTCATCATCATGCTCTCTCTTATCCCATTCCTCATCCTGACAGTCTTCCTCCTCCTCTTTCTGCCCTGACAGCACAGTACAGTCTGCGTGAGTCTTAGATATCTGAGTCTCATCAGGACATGGGCGGACATACCGCCGGTTCAACCGATACGGCTGCACCGGCACCCAGAGGCTCCAGGGGGGCCCTGCAGGGCGGCTAATAATGAGGGCAATCTGGCCTGTGTATCCGGCCCCGAGGCTACGGGGGCCCCTGGCCATATTGCCCTCATGTGCGACGGGCAGGAAGTGATCCCTGCATCTCCGCTGCCTACAAGAGAAAATAGCAGGAGCGGAGCTGCAAGGATCCTTCCTGCCTGGCGCAACTGCTTCTTCTCATACAGACAGCAGAGCCGCTGGATGAGATCATCATTCAGCGGCCGGATGTGGCAGAGAGAGAAAGCGCAGGTGCCGGTGATGCTGCGGAAGAGCCTGCAGTGCACACAGGTGAGAGGTGCTGTGTGTGTGTGTGTTGGTGTTGTGTGTGTAGAGATGAGAGGTGGTGTGTGTGTGCATATGTAGCGCTGCGGGGAAATGTGCAGACAGGTGAATGTTGCTGTGTGTGTCTGTGTGTGTGTAGGTGGAGGAGAGGGTAATGATGGGGAGGAGGCCATGATGGAGATGATGGGGAGAATGCCATGATGGAGAGAAGGCCATGATGGAGGTGATGGGGAGAAGGCAATGATGAGGGTGATGGGGGGAGAAGGCATTGATGGAGGTGATGGGGAGAAGGCATTGATGGAGGTGATGGGGAGAAGGCCATGATCGAGGTGATGGGGAGAAGGCAATTATGGGGAGAAGACAATGATGGAGGTGATGGGGAGAAGGCAATGATGGAGGTGATAGGGAGAAGGCAATGATGGGATTGATGGGGAGAGGGCAATGATTGGGGTGATGGGGAGAAGGCATTGATGGAAGTGATGGGGAGAAGGCAATGATGGAGTTGATGGGGAGAGGGCAATGATTGGGGTGATGGGGAGAAGGCATTGATGGAAGTGATGGGGAGAAGGCCATGATGGAGGTGATGGGGAGAAGGCAATGATGGAGGTGATGGGGAGAAGGCCATGATGGGGAGAAGGCAATGATGGGGGTGATGGGGAGAAGGCAATGATGGAGGTGATGGGGAGAAGGAAATGATGGAGGTGATGGGGAGAATGCCATAATGGAGGTGATGGAGAGAAGGCCATGATGGAGGTGATGGGGAGAAGGCAATAATGAGAGTGATGGGGAGAAGTCATTGATGGAGGTGATGGGGAGAAGGCATTGATGGAGATGATGGGGAGAAGGCCATGATCAAGGTGATGGTTGAAGGCAATGATGGAGGTGATGGGGAGAAGGCAATGATGGGGTTGATGGGGAGAGGGCAATGATTGGGGTGATGGGAGAAGGCATTGATGGAGGTGATGGGGAGAAGGCAATGATGGATGTTATGGGGAGAAGGCAATAATGGGGGTGATGGAAAGAAGGCAATGATGGAGGTGATGGGGAGAAGGCAAAGATGGAGGTGATGAGGAGAAGGCTATGATGGGGGTGATGGGAAAATGCCATAATGGAGATGATGGAGAGAAGGCCATGATGAAGGTGATGGGGAGAAGGCAATGATGGGGTGTTGGAGAATGCAATGATGGGGGTGATTTGGAGAAGGCAATGATAGGGGTGATGGAGAGAGGGCAATGATGGGGGTGATGGAGAGAAGGCAAAGATGGGGGTGATGGGGAGAAGGCCATGATGGGGGTGATGGGGAGAATGCAATTTTGGGGTGATGGAGAAGGCAATGATGGGGATGATGGGAAGGAGGCAATGATTGGGGTGATGGGGAGAAGGCAATGATAGGGATGGTGGAGGAGGAGGAAATGATGGAAGTGGTGGAAAGGGCAATGATGGGGTGGTGTAGGAAAAGGCAATGATGAGGTGGTGGAAAGGGCAATGATGGGGTGGTGGGGTAAAAAGCAATGATCCCCACCGCCGCTCGTCCTGGTCACATCTCTCCAGTCTACTCCTATAACAGCGCAGCTCACATTGAGGCAAGCGGTTATAGGGGGAAAGGAGAGCTCACAGAATACACAGTGGGCTTTAGAAAAATGGCGCCTATCTCCTCTTTCTGCTGTGATCTGGACAGCCCATGGGGCGTGCCCAGATCACAGCAGGGAGCAGCTCAATGCAAGGTATAGGGTCGGAGCGCGACCGCTGTCTCCTATGGCCAGGGTTGCCGTACTTGCAGAGTGTAAGTGTCGTGCAGAGACTCTTACACTCCTGCAAAGTAGTGTCTGCAAAAATAGTTAATAATAAAAAAAATTTAAGTTAAAAAATTTAATTTTGTATTAAAAATAATTGCTTATATAAACAATCATTTTTAATACAAAAAAATTGCAGCACCTACCCTTTAAAGAAAGTGTTTTCTAAAAACTGACAGTAGGTTTAAGAGTTGGATTTGAGTCCATCTTCAATATGAAAATATCCAACTGATTTGAATACTAGCCAATAGCAATACCCTACCTCTACCTTGCGTGTGTCTGGGTTGAAGTGGAGGTCTGTACACATTATTCACCCAGTCACAGGCCAATCCATTTACTCCGTCAAGTCATTCACATCTCATCAGTCCATAAAACCTTTGAAAAACCTGTCTTCAAATATTTCTTAGCTCAGTCTTGACATTTCAATGTATGTGTCTTGTTCAGTGGTTCAGTGGTGGTAAGTTTTAAGTCTTCCTTACCTCGGCCATGTCTCTGAGCACTGAACACCTTGTACTTCTGGACCTCCAGGGAGGTTTCAATTCTAGAATGTGACAACACTAGAGGATAATGGGTTCCTGGTCACTTCATATTTGATTCTTCTCAACTCTTTGGTAGTTAATGTGTGTCGTCTTTTTTTTCTCAACATGTTTTTTTCTATCCTGTTGACTATTTTCATCAAAACGTTTGATGGTTCTGATATTACACCACAATATCTTAGCAATTTCAAGAGTGCTGATTTCCCCCTGTAAGACTTTTAACAATTTTTGACTTTTCAGAGTCAGTTCAATCTCATTTTTGGCGCCCATTTTGCCTGAGATAAACAGGCTGCATAATAAATCCTTTAATACTATAAGTGTGAAGTATCACTCGAAGTGAAAGAAGTAGTCATCAATTGATATTTTTGGTGCCTAAATCTTCTAAGTGCTTAATAATTCCACTCACCTTGATAAAGGGTGTTGTTATCCTTAGGCCACACCATCTCTCATTACACAAATACACATTACCTGATCTGCTTCACCCAATAAGCATTCACATTTTTACAGCTTGGAGTTGGAAAGTCTGCTACAAATGATGATATTGTCAAAATACTCACTAGTCTAATAATTGTGCACATAGTGTATCATCTATCTATCTATCTATCTATCAATCAATCAGAAGGTCAAGATATTCCAACTGAGACAAGTGACCACAAGACGGAGGGATCAAACATAGTAGTAAACTTATCTAAAAAATGTCTATCTGAACTTGATCTGAAAATATTGAGTAAAGGCTTGTCCTAGCTCTCATGTTAATTGTTTGATTTGGAAGTCTCATTGCAAACATTCGACAGATTGATTAGACTGAAATATTGGTATTCAAAAAAAGACTCCACCATTAAAAAACCTGTTGGGTCTGAATTGTGTTTACAAGACATATCACTTTCTAAAGGCAGTGAATTTTTACCCACTATCAAAATCCTGGTCATTGAGACCTTTATATCAACTGTAAATGAAGATATAACAAGGCTTAAAGGAATTTTTTCTAGAGAGTTCAGGCATCCTAATTTGGTGAAGAATGTCAATCGTTTTTGTCATTAGTCCATGATGGTGACATTACCATCAAACCTGCAGACAAGGGTGGTGCTGTCGTCATCATGAACACATGTAAATATGTTTCAGAGATTCGGAGACAATTGGAGGTTGATGAGGTACATTGTCCACCTAGTGGAGACACGAAATTTGAAATCTTAGAAAAAATCAAACATCTTTTGGAATCAGCAAAATAAATAGCTAGACAGACAGAAAGTTAGGCTTTGCACCCGCTGTATCGTTTTTCCTCTGCTAGTGCTGCTCCTCTATTTTTTGTATTTATGTATCTATCTATCTAATGTTCGTCAATCTATCTATCATCTCTCTGTATTTCCCTCTGTCTCTTTTAATACCATTCACACATATTTATTCATGAAATTCTGGATAGGATATTCAAAATGCCGACAATTCCGCGCTCCTCCAAAATCAGGCAAGGGAATCACAGAGTTCAGACGAGTTGCATACTTTATTAAAGGTTATCAAACTACGCGTTTCATGGACATCCTGTCCACTTCCTCAGGTACATAGCTAATACTGACCACATGGTATTACTCACATATATAGGGTGGGCTGGACATAGAAAAAATGGGCGTCAAACACACCTGGCTCCCTGAATGCTGCAGTTATATTTCAAATACAAACATAAATTTGTTGCATATCTGTACAACAGTGATTCAAAATGCAATTTGTTAGCATAAAAATTATATATGACATTAAAATGTAAGATTTTTCTGCAAATAAAAAGGTCTGCTAGGACTGAAACACTTTTTTGTAATATTCTCTTGTCTTAATTGCAGACCCGGATTAAAACCTACCATCGTTTGAAACATTGTGGAAGTGAAGGGACCTCGGGGCACAGACCTCTGAGCTATTCTGTTAATTGACTCATGAAGATTGAAAAAAAAATATTTTTTTTTCGAATACCTCAAGAATAGTGTTGAGCGATACGATAATGCAAATATCGGCTATCGGCCGATATTAGCTCTATCGGCCTTTCGATAATTCGTTTCGATATTTTCGTCTTATCGAATACCGGAATCGGATTTGTCACTGTCACTGTGAGTGTCCGTCGGTCGGGTCTGTCAGGAGTCAGCGGCACTTACCTGGCAGAAGATCTCCGGCGGTCACGTCCTGGACTGCTTGATGGCCACCATTATCTTCTCCCTGGCGGTCACATGCAGTTTTTCGCGATAACTGCAGTGACTGCAGGGTAATCCCGGCCGTAAAGCAGTCAGTCCGATGACGTCACCACCGGGGAAGCAGGTAATCAGCTGTGCTGCGCCGGGATGACAGGCTCTGCCTGTCATTCTGATGTAGCAGAGCTGGATCGTCGTGGGACACTCGTTACTATGGACTGCGTCGGTCAGGTGGTATACTTTTTTTTTTTTTTCATTTTTTTACAGGAGATCGATGGCGTCGCTGCAGGATGAGACAGTAATAAAAGAAATGAAAACTGTGTTTTTTTATTTTTTATTAAATTAAAAAATTTTTTTGGAACATTCACCCGTCCGGGTACATAAACAATTTAACTATTTATTTACATACAGGGACCCTGTCCGGGTTATTTAGACTTCTTTGGCAGGGGTGTTACAGGTACCACCTGGTACTCTTCTGGTGCTTGCCAAACATCCGAGACACCAAGGACCACCAGGACCTGATGACGTCGTGTGGCCTGTACAGTCAAGTCGTGACCCGCTATCTGGGTCTGTGTGGCCACCTCTTTCATCTCTCTCCGGGTCTGGAGCCCTATGTCACGGACTGTACGAACCCCAGGGGGCCTAACAGGCGCCGGGTACGGGCCAGCTATACTTATCATGTCCATAGCTGGGGCTGCTGAGGAGACCACTGAGGGAGGCTGGGGAGATTTACGACGTGGGTGGGCACTTTTGCAGAGGCCTGGATGTGGGAGGCTGAAGGCTTCGAGGGTCTCACAGGTTCCTGACACACTGGGGAGTAGGGGTCGCACCTGGTAACATTTAGGGCGTACCACCCATTGTAACCCCAGTGTCGGGTGTAAGTCACCAAGTCTCCTGGCAACAGGTCCCTCCCCGGGTGTCCTTCTGGGAGGTGAGCCTCCACGTCTCGCCGGGTCACAAAGACTTCTAAATAAAGTCCAGGCTCCTTAATGAAGCCCCACCCACCTTTCAATTTAAAGCTCCGTACTGCACCCTTACGCCGCGGCTCACTCAGGGTTCCTTTATCCTTTCTCATCCGGTCCTTATCTGCCCGGTCCTTCTCCAGGTGACGTTGGCGAAGTTTTAGGGTTTCTCGCTGCTCCCTTTGTCGCTCTGCTTCCCGCTCCCAACGTCTCCACTCTTCCTCCTGACGCCGATTGTAATTCTCCTCCACCAGTTGCTCCATGTCTCCACCACTCCACTGCAGCTTACAGTGTCCGGTTTGCGGCAGCTCTCCTGTCGCCCCCCAGTCCTGGCGGCGCTCCCCTGCGGAGGAAGCAGACGGCTCTAAATCAGATGACAGTCGGGGCTCCGGTACAGGCAGGTAGTGCTCTGGTGCCTGCGCGGCCTCCTCCATGAGGACGGGTGTCGCTTCTTCTGTCTCAGCGACCGGGGCAGACAGCGGGATCTGGGGTGCTGCTGACGGTGCTGCGGTTTTTGCAGGAACGGGTGCCTCCACTGCGACAACGTCAACCGGATCACATTGCAAGGGCTCCTCTACTATAACGGGTGCCTCATCTTCCGGTACAGACACTTCAGGTAAGAGGGATTGGCGCCGCTCCAAGTTTATTTTTAGGGCACGCCAGCTGGCTTCCATCCTGGCGACCTCCTCCCGGTGCCGGGCCAGGCCTCTCAGGGTATCCTCCGCTTCTTGCAGCGTAGGAGGGTTTACAGGCCGGGTGCCCAATGGTGATTCCGTGGCGATCGGGTCGCTTCCGTGGGGGGAGAGCTCTGACTGCTCCATCCCTTCCCACTTCTGCTCGTCGTGTCCATTAGCCATCTCTGCCAAGTCACATGTGTCATATCTGGAGAGGGCCCCTCTTTTGTAGGGAGGCGGGACCTCCTCACACTGAGGAGGATGAGGAGGCGGAACTCCAGAGCTGTGGGGCACGATGTTACATTGCAGTACCATTTACAGTGGGCGGCCATCGTTTTCACGCCACTGAGTGAGTGACACCCACGAAGAGCACGCCCTTCTTCTTCACCAGTGCCTCGTCGTGATGCAGATATGGCGGAAAAATGGCAAATACATTCTCTGATGATTTTAGCAATTCTCAAGCACAAAACCAGTGCAATTCAGGCACACAGGACTCGCTTATAGCGAGCTACAGAATCCTGTTCGTGACGCCCAAGTTGAGTCGCACAGAGCCAGAGGTTTTCGGGGTACTCGGCACCGAGCCCGTCGACTTCTATGTGGTATGTCACGTCTTTACCCGGCAATTGAATTAGAGTCGATTTTACTATGTAGAAGTGTATAAACTATAAATATATGTATATATATATGTCACAATGACATGTATATATATATATATATATGTATTCTATGTGTGTATATTTTGTGTTTACAACGAAAGAAAGGGTTTTTTTTGTTGTGATATTTTGTTCCCATAGACTTACATGGGACTTCCGGTATCGAAATCGGATATCGACGATATTTAGTGCTATCGGCGATACAATTTCGATACAATATTTTTAGATATCGAGCAATATCGCTCAACACTACTCAAGAACCATCAGATTAGTAGTATAAAAATAAATTAAAATGTATATTGAATAAAATTAATTTAGAAAAAATGTATGCAAAAATAAAAATTGCGAATGTATTATAAAAAATAAAAAATAAATTATTGAATAAATAATGATAAAAAGATGAGTGAATGACGCGTGCCTCTACATAATCTTTGATAGTAAAAAATTGAGATACAAAAATATATATATATATATTTGAACCAACATACACAATATAAATCAAATTAGTGAAAACCTTATTTAATGTGGGAAAAAAATAATAAAATAAAAAGAAACGCACATATATTCTGTATATATCTATATATTTTTTTCTTTACACCTCCTTCCTCCTTTCCCTTCTCCCCATTCCCTTCTCCCCTTCCTTCTCCTTTTGTGTGTGTGTCTTGCTCTATTTATTCTAAAAACATTATAGAACACTATCAAAGATTATGTAGAGGCACGCGTCATTCACTCATCTTTTTATCATTATTTATTTAATAATTTATTTTTTATTTTTTATAATAAATTCACAATTTTTATTTTTTGCATACATTTTTTCTAAATTAATTTTATTCAATATACATTTTAATTTATTTTTATACTACTAATCCGATGGTTCTTGATGTATTCGAAAAAAAAAAAAAAACTAAAAAAAAAAATTTTTTTCAATCTTCATGGTTCAATTAACAGAATAGCTCAGAGGTCTGTGCCCCGAGGTCCCTTCACTTCCACAATGTTTTAAAGGATGGTAGGTTCTAATCCTGGTCTGCAATTAAGACAAGAGAATATTACAAAAAAAGTGTTTCAGTCCTAGCAGATCTTTTATTTGCTTTCCTTTTAATTTTATTTGCAGAAAAATCTTACATTTTAATGTCATATATAATTTTTATGCTAACAAATTGCATTTTGAATCACTGTTGTACAGATATGCAACAAATTTATGTTTGTATTTGAAATATAACTGCAGCATTCAGGGAGCCAGGTGTGTTTGACGCCCATTTTTTCTATGTCCAGCCCACCCTATATATGTGAGTAATACCATGTGGTTAGTATTGGCTATGTACCTGAGGAAGTGGACAGGACGTCCATGAAACGCGTAGTTTGATAGCCTTTAATAAAGCATGCAACTCGTCTGAACTCTGTGATTCCCTTGCCTGATTTTGGAGGAGCGCGGAATTGTCGGCATTTTGAATATCCTATCCAGAATTTCTTGAAGATCCTTCGCAGGTCCGGTGCCATCTGCAGCCCTCCTATCCTACTTACTATATGTGTTGTGCATACTCACAACGTGTAAAGGTGAGAATTTTACCTTACAGTAAACTAATTGTTAATTTGGTAACTGCGCTATTGCGCCCCTCTCTCTATCATTTCTAGTACATATTTATTCATGATACATAAAATCTAGTAAAGATTTTGATGTAAGATATATTTAATATTTATAATGAATTATTTTACAGATTGTGAAGCAGAATCTGTACGAAAAGACTTCTGTCATGTAGTTTGCCATATGTTTTGTTAGAAAGGAAGCATTCAGAGATCTCTTTCACATAGTTATTATTATCATGTTAAAGATTATTGTAAAATGGGGATCCTGGCCAAAAGTGTGTTGATCATATGCCAATGTCATTTTCAATATAAGCTACAATACTATAATTACAGAACAAGAACAGAATGCATTTTTGCTTGTAAACGTGTTGTGGGTTACAGTGATCATCATGTCCACCTTGTCTGCAGTACTTTTATACTGATATAATCATTTCTTACTCATGACTCAGTAATGCAGAGAGTTTTGGCATTATAAGCTGACAGATTCTAGGCTTGTTCATCTGAAAAATATGATTTATTTCTTTTTCTATACAGCTATAATAACTACACCTGTGACTTGATCTCCTCTGGGGAAACATTGAATTAAACTGAACTATTTTTAAAACCAGTCGATTTGTACATAAATTTAGAAACCATAAGAAAATTGCAGCGCTGAAATGTCATAGTATTACCCCAACATATCCAATACTAGAAAGTAACATGGGATTATAGAAAAGGCATAATGATAAAGAGCGTGCATAGTTAAAAGTTGGCATTTCATGAACTCTGTAGCTCAGATCTCCAGGATTGGTCATGTTTCTTGCTAAAGACTGATCAATTACTCAGCCAGTCATTTTTGTTTGAATTCATAAATTCTGTGATTATTAATTTTGTTCTCTAGAGATTTGCGTAGAGTAGAATGAATAGAAGAAAGCATACCTCCACATCTGAAGCCCTTTTCTCCATAAAGGAGTTGGTAGAATTGTAAGTGACGTCCGATTCTATTATCGCAATCTGAAAACCAGTTATCTACATGTGCAAAAACAAAAAGGTTGCCTATTTGGAATTTATTTTTGTCAACTTTAGGTAAAATATAGTCTGAATAGAAAACTGGAAAATACAGAAGAATAAATTAAAGGAATTTTCTGATGTCGTCAAGAGGCTTTCATTTCCACATCTGAAATGAGCAATGCTGATGCCGCTATGAGATCAAAAACTACCTAAATTCTTGTAGGATTGGCACATGGTTATATCAATGGCACCACTCACTTCTGGATAACTCCTCAAACCTTAATGGATTTTATGCTAGAATATATGCTCCATGGCTCATAAAATATCACATCTTGCTACTATGAAATGATTTAGGCTGAATTTGAAAGCTTACAGCTCATCCACACACATAAATATGTTACGGCATACATGAAAAAGAATCAGTTCATAAAAGAAATCAAAATGAGCCGCCATGTTGATGCTGGCCTTGTCATAGATGATAGAATGGCCTGGTGTTTGATTCTATTTTTTCCATGATCTTTGGCCACATTTTATTAGCTAAAAATACAGATCTCTGAACAAAGTCAAACACTAGAGATGAGCGACTTTGCCTCCGGAGGGTCGAGTCGGGTTTCGGACCACCCGACTTTATCAAAAGTCGAGTTGAACGAAATCGGCCGACTGTCAAAAAAAATCGGAGTTCTGACTGAAACCCGACCCGACCCCAATGCAAGTCAATGGGGAATAAAAGTTGGCAGTGAGTGGAGGACAGCAAACACACCTACTGTGCCCATTTCAATGCCAACAACATCACCTCTTATTACTTAAGCTTGTCAACCTTAATTTACTTTATAATAGTAACACATTGAAAACTGGGAGTTATTTGGCTAAAGATGTGAGAGGGGCAGGGCTAGCTCCAGGTTTTCGTGGGCCCCGGGCGAAAGAGTCTCAGTGGGCCTCTTTAACACATACCACAATTCATGATGCTCTGATACGGCAGAGAAATATAGGTATAGTACAATGCCAAATACTTCACTTCTTACATTACATGAGTGATATCTATTGTAAATTCTACAATAACTCAAAAACCGCACAGTATAGTCCTCCATACAGTATTATGGCCACCACATAGTGCGCCATACAGAATAATGAGCCCCATATATTGCTCTATACAGAATAATGAGCCCCATATATTGCTCCATACAGAATAATGAGTCCCATATATGATGCTCCATTCAGAATAATGGGCCCAATATAATGCTTCATACAGTATAATGAGCCACATATATTGCTCCATACAAAATAATGAGCCCCATATATTGCTCCATAAATAATTGGTCCCATATAATGTTCCATACAGTATATGATGAGCTCCACATAATGCTACAGTATATGATGGTCCCCATATAATGTGCCATACAGTATAGGATGGTCCCCATAGAGCATAATGAGACCCAAATATTGCTCCATACAGTATAATGAGTCACATATAAAGCTCCATACAGTATGATGGGCCCCATATATTGCTCCATAGAGAATGTGCTACATATAATGCTCCATACAGAATAGGCCCCATATGTGCTCGATATCCTCCATATATAAAGGGCCCTATCTGATGCCCCATAAATAATGAACCCCATATGATGCTCTAGTATATGATGGGCCCCATATATGATGCTCCAGTGTATGATGAGCCCCATAAAATGCTTCAAATATAATGGTCCCCATATATAATGCTCCATATGTAATGGGCTCCATGTGATGCTCCATATATAATGTACCCCATATGATGTGCCATATATAATGGGCCCCATGTGATGCTCCAGTATATGATGTGCCCCATGGATGATGCTCCAGTGTATGATGGGCCTATATAATGCTCCATATATAATGGGCCCCATATGATGCTACAGTATATAATGGGCCCCATATATGATGTTCCTGTGTATTATGGGCCCCATATATGATGCTCCAGTGTACAATGGGCCCCATATATGATGCTCCAGTGTATGATGGGCCTCATAAATAATGCTTCAGTGTATAATGGGCCCTATCTATAATGCTCAAGTGTATGATGGACCCTATATAAAATTCTCCAGTGTATAATGCTCCCCATATATTGCTACAAACATTTAAAAAAATGAAATACCTCTCCACGCTGGGCACTGCTCTACTCTGGACTCCTCATCGTCGCCATCTTCCAGCTCTCTGCACTGTGACTGTTCAGGCAGAGGGCACACAGACGTGATGTCATCGCGCTCTCTGACCTGAATGTCACTGTCAGGAAACACGGAAGATGTCACAGCGGTGGAGCAGGGAGAGGTAAGTATTGCAAGTGCTGGGGCCCTGAGTAAGCAGGGGGGGACAAAGCAAGCAATTTTGCTTGCAACCTATGTGTCATCAGGGGAAGGTGGTACAAAATCATTTGAAACCCAGGCATGGTTCATTTTAATGAAGGTGAGATCACCAACATTTTGGGTTGACAGCCGGGTCCTTCTTTCTGTTAGCATTGATCTAGCAGCACTGAAGACTCTTTCTGATAGCACACTACCAATGCCAATTCAGGCCAGGTGTCCAGTTTACAGGCCCAGTAGTCAAAGGAGAATGAACTGTGAGGGAGAACATCGATAGGGCAGGAGATGTAATTTTGAACCATAGTTGACAACTGCTGCAGTCGATTCAGTATTACCAGTTGTGTGAGCGGTACTCGAGAAATCAGTCCACAACATGGTCATGAAACCCCTGTCTCCAACGCCACTTCGGCTGTGTGCACCACAAACACCTCTTCCATGTTGCCTAGTACGGCTCGTGGTAGAACCTGCACCGCTGCTGTGTGCTGGGAATGCCTCTAACAAACGGTTTACCAGAGTTGCTTGTTTGTTCGCCAATATTAGCTCTAGGTTCTCCTGTGGCATGATGTTCTGTAATTTGCCTTTATAGCGTGAATAAAGGATGCTGGCCAACCAGTAGTCATCATCCTTCATAATTTTGGCAATGCGGGGGTCCCTTTTTAGGATTCGCAAGAGATAATCACACATGTGGGTGAATGTTCCAGGTGTCAATGATGCACTGCCAGTGGTGGGTGGAGGAGCACTTTCTGCCAAATCCACATCCCTCCAGTCACGCACAAACCATGTATCTGACCTTGGCAAGCCAACATTTTCTCTTGCCCCCTGAGAAGCATCCTACTTCCCAAAATAATCATCCCCATCCTCCTCCTCCTCCTCTTCCTCTTCTTCCTCCACCTCGTCCAGGACAGTTCCCTGAGCAGACAATGCCTGACTGTCATCAAGGCTTCCCTCCTCTTCCTCCTCCTCCTCCGCTGCAGACGCCTGATCCTTAATGTGCGTCAAAGTTTGCATGAGCAGACACATAAGTGGGATGCTCATGCTTATGATGGCGTCGTCTGCACTTACCAGCCATATGCATTCCTCAAAACACTGAAGGACTTTACAAAGGTCTTTCAGCTTTGACCACTGCACACCCGACAACTCGATGTCTGCTCTCAAACTGCCAGCCCGTGTATCCTCCCACAAATGCATTACAGCCTGCCTCTGTTCGCACAGCCTCTCAACCATGTGCATGGTGGAGTTCCACCTTGTTGCAACATCTATGATTAGGCAGTGCTTGGGGAGGTGGAGCGATCGCTGCAGCCTCTGCATACGACTGGAGTCTACGGGCGAGTGACGTATGTGCGATCACAGTCTTTGCACTTTATGGAGCAGGGCTGTTAACTCCGGATAATTATTTATGAAGCACTGCACCACCAGGTTCAAGGTGTGAGCCAGGCAAGGTATGTGTCTGAGTTTTGCCAGGGCTATGGCCGCCACAAAATTACATCCGTTATCACTGACTACCTTGCCTGGCTCAAGATGTAGACTGCCCTGTCATGACTCAGTTTCTCACTGCAAGTAGTCGGCCAGTACCTCCGCGGTGTGTCTGTTGTTGCCCAAAGACATCATCTTTAAAACAGCCTGCTGACGCTTACCACTAGCTGTTCGATAGTGGTACACCTCGTGTGCAACACTGGCAGCTGCTGATGGAGTGCTCGTGCGACTGCGCTCTGTCGATGAGCTATCCCACCGCCGCTGTCCCCTGTGGACCCTGCATCCACCACATTAAACCAGTGCACAGTGATGGACACGTAGCGGCCCTGGCCATGCCTGCTGGCCCATGCATCTGTTGTGAGGTGCACCTTTCCACTCACTGATTTTTTGAGTGCATGGACAATGCAGTCTTTCACATGCAGGTGGAGGGCAGGGATGGCTTTTCTAGAAAAGAAGTGCCAACTGGGTAGGTCATAGAGTGGGACAGCGTAGGCCATGAACTCTTGGAACGCTGCGCTTTCAACCAAACAGAAGGGCATCATCTCTAATGAGATCAGTTTGGCAATGTAGGCGTTCAAAGCCAGTGTATGCGGATGAGAGGATGAGTACTTTCTTGTCCTACTCAGAGTGTCTGCTAAGGTGAGCTGGACTTGAGAGCTGCATATGATGGAACTAGTGGTGGACACGGCGGACTGAGAGGGGGTTGGTGATCGTGATGGTGGTGGTGGTGGTGATGGCCTAGATTCAGTCTTTCATTGGAAAAACATTGTGATTCCCTGACTTCTTGCTGGTGGTGTGCTAACCGGTGGGCTTACAGTGGGGGAAGCGATGTAGCATTGCTGGCTACCTTCAGTCGGAGCAGCTGCATGTGTGCTACCTGAGGTTTTGAAGTTCGTCCACGCTTGCAAGTGCATGGTGTTTAAATGTCTAAGCATGCAACTGGTATTCAAATTTTGGAGATTTTTCCCTCGGCTAAAGGTCCTTCCGCACTTCTTACAGATAACCTTTGCTTCATCAATAGGATTTTGGTAAAAAAAAGTGCCACACTGCACTCTTCCTACTATGGGATAAATTTTCAGGTCTTGCACACTGTGCTAATTTGACCGTCTGGTCAAGCTGTCCTGCAACTCTTTTTGTTTTTTTAACACGTTTTTGGACTGCTACAGGCCTGCCAGATAACCGCAGCTGCGATGTCGATGCCTGCTTCAGATCCCCAATGGATGCCAATCTGGGTCAACAACTGGGTCATCCATCACTTCCTCTTCAATTTCATCTGCACCTTCTTCTGTGTCACAGTGTTAGGTGGTATAGTATGCGGGAAGGGGTACCTGAGATTCATCAGGGTCAGTATCTGGCTCAGTAGACTGCAAGGGCAATGCAGTGCTCTGGGTGAATGTACCAGCAGAATCAGATAGCAGTGACTGTGCATCAGTACACTCCATGTCACATTCATCTTGGACTGGGGAATTCAGGATTTCACTGGATAATACAGGCATGGTATGTGAAAAGAGCTCCAGGGAGTAATCTGAAGTGTTAATCTGAAGTGTGGCCTGCCGCATCCTTCACTTTTGGTGGGGGTGAAGGACACAAGGAAAGGTGTTGTTCCTGACCAGGAGCCTGCACTGACGACTCAGTGCTTGTAGTTTTTGAAACTTCAGAAGAGGAGGCGATAGAGCTGGAGGCTGTTTCGGCAATGTAAGCCAAAACCTGTTCCTGATGCTCCGGCTTTAAAAGCGGTTGACCTACTCCCAGAAAAGGGAGCCTTCCAGGCCTTCTGAAACCAGACGATGACGCAGGCTCAACATCACCTGCCTTAGGTGCTATTGTGCTTTTGGCACTACCTGCAGATGCACCACCACCACCATCAGTACCAGCAGGCGCCCCCGTTCACGTCCACGGCCTCTTCCACCATACTTCCTTATGTTTGGGAAAATGTACCAAAAATACCAGCAGATATATGGTACGCTCACTCAGTATGGATTTGACCGTAATACAAACAGCAGATATGCGGTACTGTATCAGAAGCGCACAGCTGTATACGGTGTAGGGCAAAATTTGAATCTCCGTATATATTTCCGGAGTCACACACAGACGTTTTCTCATAATTGATTTCCCCGTAATACAAAGAGCAGATATATGGTACTGTATCAGAAGCGGACAGCTGTATACGGTGTAGGGTAAAATTTAAATCTCCGTATTTATTTCCAGAGTCACACACAGACGCTCTCTCAGTATGGATTTTACTGTAATACAAAGAGCAGATTTACGGTACTGAATCAGAAGCGTACAGCAGTATACGGTGTAGGGAAAAATTTAAATCTTCGTATATATTTCGTGAGTCACACACAGACTCTCTCTCAGTATGAATTTCACCATAATACAAGAGCAGATATACGGTACTGTGTCAGAAGCGGACAGCTGTATACGGTATAGGGTAAAATTTAAATCTCCGTATTTATTTCCGGAGTCACACACAGACGCTCTCTCAGTATGGATTTCACCATAATACAAGCAGCAGATATACGGTACTGTATCAGAAGCAGACAGCTGTATACGGTGTAGGGGGAAATTTAAATCTCCGTATATATTTCCGGAGTCACATACAGACGCTCTCTTAGTATGGATTTCACAGTAATATAAAGAGCAGATATACGGTACTGTATCAGAAGTTTACAGCAGTATACGGTGTAGGGAAAAATTTAAATCTCCATATATATTTCGGGAGTCACACACAGACGCTCTCTCAGTATGGATTTCACCGTAATACAAACAGCAGATATACGGTACTGTATCAGAAGCGTACAGCAGTATACGGTGTAGGGAAAAATTTAAATCTTCGTATATATTTCCGGAATCACACGCAGATAGTCAACATGTACAGTACAGACCAAAAGTTTGGACACACCTTCTCATTCAAAGATTTTTCTGTATTTTCATGACTATGAAAATTGTACTTTCACACTAAAGGCATCAAAACTATGAATTAACACATGTGGAATTATATACTTAACAAAAAAGTGTGAAGCAACTGAAAATATGTCTTATATTCTAGGTTCTTCAAAGTAGACAGTTTTTGCTTTGATAACTGCTTTTCACACTCTTTGCATTCTCTTGATGAGCTTCAAGAGGTAGTCATCGGAAAATGGTTTTCACTTCACAGGTGTGCCCTGTCAGGTTTAATAAGTGTGATTTCTTGCCTTATAAATGGGGTTGGGACCATCAGTTGTGTTGTGCAGAAGTCTGGTGGATACACAGCTGATAGTCCTCCTGAATAGACTGTTAGAATGTGAATTATGGCAAGAAAAAAGCAGCTAAATAAAGAAAAACGAGTGGCCATCATTACTTTATGAAATGAAGGTCAGTCAGTCCTAAAAATTGAGAAAACTTTGAAAGTGTCCTCAAGTGCAGTTGCAAAAACCATCAAGCGCTACAAAGAAACTGGCTCAAATGAGGACCGCCCCAGGAAAAGAAGACCAAGAGTCACCTCTGCTTCTGAGGACAAGTTTATCAGAGTCACCAGCCTCAGAAATCGCAGGTTTACAGCAGCTCAGATTAGAGACCAGGTCAATGCCACACAGAGTTCTAGCAGCAGACACATCTCTACAACAACTGTTAAGAGGAGACTTTGTGCAGCAGGCCTTCAAGGTAAAATAGCTGCTAGGAAACCACTGCTAAGGACAGGCAACAAGCAGAAGAGACTTGTTTGGGCTAAAGAACATAAGGAATGGACATTAGACCAGTGGAAATCTGTGCTTTGGTCTGATGAGTCCAAATTTGAGATCTTTGGTTCCAACCACCGTGTCTTTGTGCGACGCAGAAAAGGTGAACGGATGGACTCTACATGCCTGGTTCCCACCGTGAAGCATGGAGGAGGAGGTGTGATGGTGTAGGGGTGCTTTGCTGGTGACATTGTTGGGGATTTATTCAAAATTGAAGGCATACTGAACCAGCATGGCTACCACAGCATCTTGCAGCAGCATGCTATTCCATCCGGTTTGCGTCTAGTTGGACCATCATTTATTTTTCAACAGGACAATGACCCCAAACACACCTCCAGGCTGTGTAAGGGCTATTTGACCAAGAAGGAGAGTGATGGGGTGTTACGCCAGATGACCTGGCCTCCACAGTCACCAGACCTGAACCCAATCGAGATTGTTTGGGGTGAGCTGGCCCGCAGAGTGAAGGCAAAAGGGCCAACAAGTGCTAAGCATCTCTGGGAACTCCTTCAAGACTGTTGGAAGACCATTTCCGGTGACTACCTCTTGAAGCTCATCAAGAGAATGCCAAGAGTGTGCAAAGCAGTAATCAAAGCAAAAGGGGGATACTTTGAAGAACCTAGAATATAAGAAATATTTTCAGTTGTTTCACACTTTTTTGTAAGTATATAATTCCACATGTGTTAATTCATAGTTTTGATGCCTTCAGTGTGAATGCACAATTTTCATAGCCATGAAAATACAGAAAAATCTTAGAATGAGAAGGTGTGTCCAAAATTTTGGTCTGTACTGTATTTGTCCGTGATACCAGCCGGTACATGGTAGTGTGTGAGGAGCGTACAGCTATATATGGTGTGGGAAAAAATGAACGGTCGGTAACTGCAGAAAAAAAGAATAAAAGTATTAGTGCTGTGCAGTCTGCACAGCGGTGTACACACAGCAATACAGCTATCAGGCAGCCTAATAACCAGCACTGCTGCACACAAGAAAATCCTCCCCTGTCACTGCACACTAACTGTACAGCACAATTGCTATCAGCACAAGCACATAAGAACTTCTCTTTCCAGCCCTAACTCTCTCACTACTGATAAACAGTGTCAGCAACCTCTCCCTACTGTTAAGATTGGCAGAAGTAAAATGGAAGTCGGCGGTGAGGGCTTTTATAGACACTATGATGCCCCCCTAAGCAAGCCAATCACTACAATGCCCTTCTCTATGATGGTGGTGGACGCTTCACATGTCATCTCGTTGCCCACAGTGTACGTCCTTGCTCATTGGCTAAAAAAAAGGAACCTGCAAGCATTCTGGGAAAACCAACTTTGGTGCTCATTTTGCCGATCGCATGGCCGACCTCACACTATAGTCAAGTTTCGGTCTGCGAAACCCGACTTTGGCAAAAGTCGGCGACTTATGAATCTGACCGACCTGTTTCGCTCAACTCTATCATACACATCATTGGGTCACAAAGTCGTAGAGGGAATGGCACCAGCCAAGACCGTGCCTCTGTTCTACAAGATGAAACTACTTAGTCCTAAGGACACAAATAACCAATCTTTCACTGCCCTATAATTATAAGACTTTACTTGTACTGATTATTATTAAAACAATATTGACTACACTACAATAAAGTTAAAATATGTTCTCTGTCTACCAATAAGTAATTATAGTAAATCCTTAATTAATTTATAACATCATGGACTAAGACTCTAGACAATGGAATAGATATCTCAAGATTAAGAGGTGCCTGACACCCTGCTATTACTGTTATCACTGACAATTAAATGTATATATTAGAGAAGATCCTGATGCATATATTAGGTCTTACTACTGACTGGCAGCTTATATCATTTTACTAGTCAAATATATCTTATATACAATTACATGTGTATATAAGAAATAAAAAAAATACCCTAAGGCCGGCGTCACGCTAGAGAGGAATACGGACGAGTGAGAGGCGTTAAAACATCGCATTACACTCAGACCAATGTTTCTCTATGGGGCAACTCCCATCATCCGTATATTTCTCGCCCGTATTTTACAGGGCGAGACAATCGCAGCATGCTGCGATTGTCAGCGTATTAAGCCCATAGTACGCCAATGCAAGTCTATGGGTGCGAGAAAAATACGGATTACACATGGACCACACGTGTGACTTGCGAGAAATGCGCAAGACTTCTGCAGGTCGCAGGAAATGGGGCAAGCCATTAATCAGGAAGCTTAGACATGCAAATTAGCTCAAAAAGTGTGCCAGACAACCCAGAAGAACCCCTCCACGGAGTCCTGCAGCATGTCTACACACATTAATGTAGAGATGCTCATCATTTTGGTCCAGGAAAGGCCCGAAATTTGGGACCAAAGGGATGCACATTACTCTGACCAGGCCAGAAAAGAGGCGGCATGGAGGCGCATCTGTGGGCAGATGTTTCTGCAATTTTCTGAACGCCCACGTGAGGAACAGCACCAAATGACTAAGTTACCTAATTTTTGTCCAATCATCTTAAAGGCCAGAACTTAACAATTTTCCCCAGTATCCACTAAAATCATATTATGGTATTTTTTGATTATTGATTTTAAGCGCTAAAGTTTTCTTAAACTGACACCCTACTAGGCCCCATGACTATGTGAAATGTTTGCAAAAAGTTTGGTCAATTGGCAGCAATGTAATAATGAAATTATATGTCACATTGCAGTTGAAGATGTCATGAGACAATGGCGCAGTATCAGCGACCAGTACCGGCAGGAACGTCAGCAGATGGCCAGGAGTGGGGCTGCAGCACCAACCAAGCGCAAATACATTTATTTTGACCTTCTTGGTTTTTTGGCTCCTAATCTGGATCTCAGACCGTAAGTACATACATCACACCACATTACACATATGCTGTTTAGGGTCAGATCTCCAGCCTTTTTTAATTTAATTTAATTTCCTAACAGAACTCAGTCAAACCTCACTGAGAGGGAGACAGGGTCGGATTCTGAGGCCATTATAGACCTGGTTGGGGGAGGTGAAGAGGTGGCTGGCCCATCTTCTGAGCCTCCCAGCTGCAACCCCCAAGCTCCACCAGCACCAGGACCTGACCCACCAGCTGCACTTGTACCAGGACCTGTTTCAGTTCCTGCACCAGGACCTGACCCACCAGCTGCACCAGCACCCAGCAGCCTTGACGAACCAGGCAACAGGAGCAGCCTTATTGTACGTCTGGGCTGCCATATCCCGCCGTGGGAGACGAAGGCAAGAGAACACTGCCTCTGATACCCGGAGGCATGTGGACACAGGGGTCCTCAATTACCTGTCCAGGGCAGCCCTGGATGAGGGTGAAGAGGCTTATTCACGCAGCCTTGCCCGTTACCTACGTCCCCTACCCCGTGAGGTCAGGCTACGTGTGTAAGGATCCATTGAGATCCTAATTGATGCATGCACACCCCCCAATACACCATATGAGGTGTTTGAATTCCTTGAGAGTTGGCAGCTCTCCCCCCGTAATCTTCTTCGCCTTACCCCCCACCCAGATGTGCATGCTCAAATAGGATCTGCGGTACCTCCTGCACGTGCGCCTACACCTCAACCCATTCCCCCCCAAAACCAACCTTGCCAACAACAGGGTCAAATGGCAGCCTATAACCCACCTGCCCAATATGGCCACATGTACAGATCCAGTGTTGGAGGCTGGTCCCAACATGGATTTGGATGACATGGCCATATTGGGGGGCATGATGCACGTGGCTGCCATCATCCCCAGGAGTATAATCTCCTTTATCTTTATGGCCATTTGGCCAAACAACAACCTGACCCTGGCCACATGTTACCTCTGGGCCAAGAAAATCCACCCCAACAGGGTGATGGTCAAAGTGGTCACCCAAGCCAGCAACAAAGAGATGCTGGGCTCCCGCCGTCACCTCCACCAACATACCACCAATTGTAATTTGTTATTTTTCTTATATATTATTATTATTATTTCTACAAATGTTTGTTATTTTTTTATTATTTATTTTTCTACATGTTGTGTAAAGCATATTTGCACTAATCTCAATTAATACAAAAAACATATGCTACAAATATGGTAGTCACTAGCAAAAGTGACAGTTTGCCAATATAAAAAGTATTTAAATGGCAAGTTTGGACTCTTCTTTCATTAATTCCTTAAAGAACCCAACCAACACATCTGTAATGAACATTAACAGAAGACACAAAGACAATGTAAGGAAAAAAATATATTTATATAGACACACATAACAACATTACAACATTGCTAATGCCTGATCTTGCCAGGTAGTAGCACCCTGAGGTGACACAAAATACTGTGTAAATATATCACGGACTTTGAGTCCTGAGAGTGGATGACATAAAGGGATCACATGTGGCTAGACCTATCCCCATTGTCCACCACACCTTCAGATGCTGAACAATAATACATTCTCGTGAAGTTATGTAGGACAACACAAGCTTTGATGACCTCATTGATGTTGGCTTCACTCAGCTGAATGGCTGACTGGAGGACCCGCCATTTTGCACAAAGAATGCCAAAGGCACACTCCACCAGTCGCCGGGCCCGTGAAAGGTGCAAGTTAAAGATCCTGCGTCGGTGGTCAAGGTTTCTTCGCGGATATGGCCTCATTAAATGCCTGGACAATTGAAAGGCCTCATCCCCAACTACAACATAAGGCACAGGTTCAATATTGGAGCCTGGAAGCTGAAGTGGTGGTGGTAGGTCCAACTGGTTATTGCGCAGCTGCCGACCCATAATGGAAGAATTGAAGACTCGAGAGTCTCCAGTTCTTCCATAAGCCCCAATGTCTACAATTATAAACCTGTAGTTACTGTCAAGCAGAGCCAACAGAACTACAGAAAAAAACCGGATTACTTACCGGTAATGCTCTTTTATAGAGCCCACGACAGCATCCACTGAGAGAGGGGATCCGCCCCTAGGAACAGGAAACCTACAGAGAGATAAAAGGGGCGGCCCCCCTCGCTCCTTAGTTGGTTTACAGAGAATGAGAGGAACCGCCACACAAGTTTTAGTTAATTTGCTCCATAACACGTTTAACATATATATACAAATTTATACTGCTGGACTATGTATAGTCAATATATTATAATCAATCCTTCACCCAATCGAATGCACCGTGTATATTACAACTAGGGAGGGAAGTAAGTGGGTGCTGTCGTGGGCTCTATAAAAGAGCATTACCGGTAAGTAATCCGTTTTTTTCTCTTCGCCACGACAGCACCCACTGAGAGATTTTCAGAGACAATTATCTGGGAGGGATCACCGTGTCAAGGATTGATCTACCAAACACTAGATCTGATGAGGAGGATAGATCTAATCTATAGTGTTCATAGAAGGTAGAAGGTGAAGCCCAGGTTGCGGCCTTACATATAAGGTCTATCGGGACATCTGCTCTTTCTGCCCAAGAAGACGATATGGCCCGTGCGGAATGTGCCTTCACGCCCTGTGGTGGAATTTTCTTTTTTGCCACATATGCCAATGCTATTGCGTCTCTAATCCATTGAGATAGCGTGCTTTTCATTACTACTGTACCTTTGCGGCTGCCCTGGAAAGAGACAAAGAGAGCCCTGCTCTTCCTCCAGGGGCTAGTCCTATCTAGATATGCTAAGACTGATCTTTTAACATCTAAAGTGTGGAATTTCTCTTCCTGTGGTGATGAGGGGTTATCATAAAAGGAAGGAAGATAAATTTCTTGAGATCTATGAAATTTGGTTGATACTTTAGGAAGATAAGACGGGTCAGTTTTTAATACTATCCTGTCAGAATATATAGATAAGAAAGGAGGATCTATTGATAAGGCGTGGAGATCACTCACTCTTCTTGCTGAGGTCAAGGCTACTAGTGAAATGGTTTTTAATGAGGCATATTTTATTGGAACTGACTGAAAGGGTTCAAATGGACTTTCCGTTAAGGCGTCTAGGACTAAGTTTAAGTCCCAAGATGGCATTTGAGGTATATGGACTGGTTCTGCTCGATGGCATGCTGAGATAAACCGAGCTACCCATTTATTGCCTGCTATGTCATGACTATATAGGGCACTCAGAGCCGATACCTGGACCTTAAGAGTATTTACCGATAGGCCTAATTCATGCCCTTTTTGTAAAAATTCTAGAATAGCTGGGATAGGTACTTCACTAGATAGACGTACTGAATGAAAAGTCAGAAATTTCCTCCAGACTCTGGCATATATATTAGTAGTGGACTCTTTCCTGCTATGTAGGAGCGTATTAATCAGTCCATTCGAAAAACCTCTTAGTTTTAATAGCTGCCTTTCAAGTTCCAGGCCGTGAGGCGCAACCCTTTGACCTGAGGGTGATAGAAGGGCCCTTGTGAGAGAAGGTCTCGGTCCCAAGGGAGGATCCATGGATCCGAAATCGACATGGTCCTCAGCCACGAGAACCACGGCCTCTTCGGCCAGAATGGGGCTATTAGGATTACTCTCGCTCTTTCCTCTCTTATTTTCCGGATGACAATCGGTAACAGAATCATTGGAGGAAAGGCATAGGCCAAGTGAATGTCCACGGAACCTGCAGGGCGTCGAGAATGTCCGGATTGTCTCTCCTGAATAAGGAGGCGAACCTCTTTACCTGCCTGTTGTTTCGTGTGGCAAACAGGTCTATGTCCGGTGTGCCCCATTTGAACGTTATCCTTTTGAAGATGTGATGATTGAGTATCCATTCCCCTTGGTGCAGGGTATGACGACTGAGAAAATCTGCCTTGACATTGTCTATTCCTCTGACGTGCAGGGCCGACAGGGACAGGAGATGACTTTCTGCCAATGTTAAAATTTTCTCTGCAATACACATGAGAGGCATTGATCGTGTACCTCCTTGGTGATTTATGTATGCCACTGAGGTGTTGTTGTCCGACAGTATTCTTGTATGAGTCCCTTGCAGCTGCGGAAGAAAATTACATATGGCATAATATATAGCTTTTAGCTCTCTCATGTTTGACGAATCCTCTGACTCTGACCTAAACCATTGTCCCTGCGCCATGTTATCTTCCCAATGAGCCCCCCACCCTAAGGGGCTGGCATCTGTGGTTACTATATTTGAGGGAACCACTACCCATGGAACACCTCCCGATAGATTAACTGAATCTAGCCACCAGGTTAGGGAACTGATTACTTCCGGGTTTAGGGATATTTTATTCTCTAACTGTCCCTGTAATCTCTCCTCTTGTTGTAAGATCAATCTTTGCAGCTTTCTGGTATGAAACTGGACCCACCGAACTGCCGGGATACACGAGGTCAAAGAGCCTAGCAAGGACATGCCCTCTCTTAGAGATAGTGTAGGATTATGTATTACCGTCTGTACTTTATTAATTACGGTTAACTTTTTTGCCTCCGGTAGCAGACATTTCTGACTTACTGAGTCCAGATGAAGGCCTAGGAACGTCTGACAGGTTACCGCCGTAGCCTTGATTTTTCCCAGTTGATCAGCCAACCTAAGTTCTGTAGGGATGAGATTACGTCAGACAGCCTGTGCTCACATTGTTGGAATGAATTTCCTACTATTAGCAGATCATCCAGGTATGGAATTACCAGTGTGTCTTTTACTCGTAAATATGACATCACCTCCAGCATCAGTTTTGTGAAGACGCTGGTGCCATAGATAGCCCGAATGGCATTGCCGCAAACTGGAGATGACGGATTTGACCTTCTAATGTGACCGCCACTCGGAGAAAGCGTTGATGTGGGGCATATATTGGTAGATGATAATATGCATCTTTGAGATCCACGACCACCATGTAGCATCTGGGAAATAAGAGTTTTATGGCTGATCTTATAGACTCCATTTTGAAGGTTCGGTTTTTCAAAAAGGTATTCAGTTTTTTTAGATTAACTATAGTTCTAAATGAACCATCTGGTTTGGTTACCAGAAATAAAGGAGAATAAAAGCCTTTCTCTTTTTGATTTACCGGAACCTCTACTAGCACTTTCTTGGATAGTAGGTTTTTAATTTCCAACTCTAACACGTCTTGTTGAGCCTGGGATTTCAGAGAAGTCAATAGAAAGGAGTCCGGGGGATCCCGAACAAATTCTAATGTTAGGTCTGATTTTACGATGTTAATGGCCCAGGGGTTAGTTGTAATTTGTTCCCATTGATAATAGAAGTGTAATAACCTGCCACCCACCGGTAAGTTGGTATTATCGGAACTTATCTCCCGATCTGAAGGGACGTTTACCGAATAGGTTTCCCTTTTGTTTGAAATCCCTGTTGTTCCAAGAATTCTGGGTCTTATAATCCTTCCTTCTGTTAAACGCTGGCCTCCTGAACGCCCTCCTGTAGGATGGAACGTATGGATTAGGGAAACCTTTTTTCCTTTCTCCTGCTTTGGTTAAGATATCATCCAATACTGCACCAAAGAGGTACTCACCCTGACAGGGTATAGCGCAGAGTTTTGACTTAGCTTGCGTATCCCCCTTCCAACCTTTCAACCATAACGCCCTTCGGGCTGCATTGGTTAGTCCTGCCGTTCTTGCCGCTAGGCGGAGAGAGTCTACTGAGGTGTCCGAAAGAAATGCTGCTGCACCTCTAATTAAAGGGATGGAAGACCGTAGCTTGTCTCTGGAGAGGCCCTTTTTTATATTTTCCTCCAACTCATCTAACCATACTAACATGGCCCTGCCTGTACATGTGGCCGATATTGCGGGTTTAAATGCACCTACACACGACTCCCAGGACCTCTTTAGAAGTGCATCTGCTTTTCGGTCTAGGGGTTCCGACAAAATTCCAGCATCCTCTACTGGCAAGGATGATCTGCGGGAGGTTGACGCCACAGCTGCATCCACTTTGGGTGCTTTCTCCCAAGAGGCCAGGTCCTTGTCATCAAAGGGGTACCGCCGCTTTGACGCGGCTGGCATAAAACCTTTCTGCCCTTGTTTCTCCCATTCTTTCTTTACTAGATCCTTTATAGCCGGATCAATTGGAAATACTCGCCGTTTACGCTGGGAGATACCCGCGAACATCATTTCCTGAGGAGTTTTAGGGTCTTTTGTATCAGACAATCCCATAGTATTCCGAACCGACTTAATCAGATTATTAATACTATCGGTCGGAAAACAGGTATGCTCCTCCTCCTCTGATGAACCTGATTCACGTGAAGCCTCTGAATTGAGTTCCCCGCTGTCCGTGGAGGATCCCACTTTAGGTGGGGTCATCTCAATAAGGGATTTCTTTCCTGTAATACTACTGGCTCCCCCTAGGGCCTGTAACTCCTCTCGGATCATCAGGCGGATATCTTCTGCTCTCACTGAACTTTCCTCCTGTAGCGTATGGCTAATACAATCCTGACACAATCTTTTGGGATAAGTGTCCGGGAGAGGTTGGGAGCATAAGGCACATTCTTTATGTTTTGTCTTTTCCGTTTTTTTGGCCTAAGGACACATAGACAAAAGGGGAAGGGGAAAGGGCCATCAGCTTGACACGTGTGACTTATAACACTCACCCAGTGAAGCTTTCCGTCAAGATGGTACCGGTTTTAAGCATGGAGGGTCCGGCTGTGGTATGGAGCGACTTGATTTTCCTCCAGACCTGCTTGTGGAACCACTCTGCTTAGAGTGTCCACTACCACTTTTTCTGCTGCTGCTACTGCCGCTATGATGTGGCACCACCAGCTCCTCAGGTGGGCGCAAAGCAGGATCGCTTGGGGACGACATTGCTGCGCACCGTTATTCCATATGGTCGGTGCTTTTATGCAGCTTCCCCATTTTTTTTTTTTTTTTTTCTTCTCTAGCGCTGACCCGGAAGTGCTAGGTTCACTTCCGGTTCTCTGCCCCCCTGTGCCTGCGCGGCCACCCGATCTTCCACCGTGCAGCTTCCGGGACCGCTCCTGAGCACCTGCATCGTGCTGACCGCTATGGCCTCATCCCTTCCCAGAAAGAGAGGCGATGGACCCCCATCTTGACCTGCCGAGGCTCCCAGTATAATCAGGTAGGGCAGCCTCGGCATTCATGTGACACTCATATTACCTGTGAGCCTGAGCAACCCTGCTCCTGGCCTCGCACCTGGGCATCTTCTTCCCGTGACGGTGGGCTGCACCTGCCGCTGCCGTCTTCAGACCCACGGTCCGTTACCTCCAGGTTTGCGGTGTCCTTTCCATCTCAGCTGAGGAGGGATAAACCCCCGACGCTGCTTCTGGTGCTGGAGCCCCTGCCGCTCCAAAAGAAACCGTACAGGCGGCTATCCAGCCCAGGAATCCTCTTCTCAAGTAGGTTCCTCTCCTAGGAACAGGAAACAACTGAGGAGCGAGGGGGGCCGCCCCTTTTATCTCTCTGTAGGTTTCCTGTTCCTAGGGGCGGATCCCCTCTCTCAGTGGGTGCTGTCGTGGCGAAGAGAAAATATTGTTTATAATTATAGAATTGGGACCCTGAGTTTGGCGGCTTACATCTACGGATGTGCTTCTCATCCAGGGCTCCAATACAATTGGGAAATTGGCAGTGCTCCTCAAATCCCCTGGCAATCCTCATCCAGTCTTCCATCTTGGGCTCAGGCATGACCACTTGATGAAGTCTGATCCAGATTTGTGAACATGTATCCCGAACTATGCCAGATATGGTAGATCTCCCCATCAAAAACTCCATATGGAGTGCGGCATATGAAATCCCAGTTGTGAGGAACCTAGAATTAAACAAATGTAGATACATCAAACATTACAACATGCAAAAGGTTTCACAAATTAAATATAGATTACCCGAAAAGTGTGTACCTAATAAGCAAGGCAAACACTCCATATAGACAAGCCAAATATCTATGTGAATTTCACATAAACATCATAGTATTGTTACTTAGATCTGATATTTGGGATAGATTAAGAAGATAGAAGAAGCAAAAGGGGTCAGTGTCAAAGTAAAGTTGTGGGAAAACGCATCATCAACATACAGTATGTAGCTGAGGAATACATACCGTAACGTAAGGAGAAGTCGCTCCTCTGCAGAGATACATTGGCCCATCCTGGTGTCCTGGTAGGTGATCCCTGACCGCACTGTCTCCAACAAAAAAAAAACAAAGGTGGCAATGCTCATACGACAATAAAGGAAAAACTTGTCGGGATGTGTCCGAAGAAATGCATAAAGGCAGTGAAAATGGCCTTTATTGAGGCGTTGCATCAAATGCGGATGCACCCACATTCGTCTCCTCCTCCTCGGATCAACTATCACTGGTTATGGCTGGCCAAAGCGGCGGGACAAAACCCAGTTGGGGTGAACTGAAGTGTGTCTGACATTTTGGCAAACAACCAGCAAAACTCCAACACAAGCACAGCACCAAAATGGGCAGATTGGGGGCTGCCACCTGATGCAGAGGCAATAAATAGGGTTACTGATGATGGTTTCAATGATTTTCAGGCCTAAATACCGTTATCTATTTTGCAAGGTCTCGAGAAAAAAATGCAATACAGATGCCATACGGATTACATAAGGATGCTTACATGCGCAAAAAACTGAGCCACACCTTGACAACGGAAGACATGCGGATCACTATTTAGGGAACATTTCTGCGTATTACATCCGTACTATACGGTCCGTATTTTTATACGTTCGGTCTGATGCCGGCCTAATACATATATACTGAAAATATTAACCCCTTAAGGACCAAGCCATTTTGTAGGTTAATGACCAGGCCAATTTTTACAATTCTGACCACTGTCACTTTATGTGCTTATAACTCTGAAACGCAACGGATCTTGGCGATTCTGAGACAGTTTTCTCGTGACATATTGTACTTCATGATAGATAAATTTCCTCGATATAACTTGCGTTTAACTATGAAAAAAATGGAAATATGGCGAAAATTTGGGAATTTTCAAACTTTTAATTTTTATGCCCTTAAATCAGAGAGATATGTCACAAAAAATAGTTAATAAATAACATTTCCCACATGTCTACTTTACATAAGCACAATTTTGGAACCAAATTTTTTTTTTGTTAGGAAGTTATAAGTGTTTAAAAGTTGACCAGCGATTTTTCATTTTTCCAACAAAATTTACAAAACCATTTTTTTTTGGGACCACCTCACATTTGAAGTCACTTTGAGGGGTCAATATGACAGAAAATACCCAAAAGTGACACCATTCTAAAAACTGCACCGCTCAAAGTGTTCAAAACCACATTCAAGAAGTTTATTAACCCTTTAGGTACTTCACAAGAATTGAAGCAATGTGGAAGGAAAAAATGAACATTTATCTTTTTTCCCCAAAATTTTTCTTTCTACACAATTTTTTTTATTTTGTCAAGGGTATCAGTAGAAAATGAACCACAATATTTGTTGTACAATTTCTCCTGAGTACACCGATACCCCATGTGTGGAGGAAACCAATCTTTAGGCGCACGGCAGAGCTCGAAGGGAAGGAGCATCATTTGAGATTTTGAATGTCAAATTGGCTGGAATCGAGAGCGGACGCCATATCGCGTTTGGAGAGCCCCTGATGTACCTTAACAGTGGAAACCCCCCATAAATGACTCCATTTTGGAAACTAGACCCACAAGGAACTTATCTAAATGTGTGGTGAGCACTTTCAACCCCCAAGGGCTTCACAGAAAGTTATAACGTAGAGCTGTAAAATTAAAAAATCATATTTTTTCCACAAAAGTGAATGATCCTTTCACCCCCAATTTTTATTGGTAACAGGACCCCAAAGGTTATTGTGCAATTTGTACTGAGTATGCTGATACCCCATATGTGTGGGTAAACCACTATTTGGGCGCATGGCAGAGCTCGGAAGGGAAGCAGCACTATTTGACTTTTTTGGCTGGAATTGAGATTGGATTGAAGCAGAATGAACAAAAACCAGCAATTCAGGCACTGTTTTTTTTTCTCCGTTCCTCGTGTCGATAAAGCAGCTTTATTCTTCGAGTCACTACGATTACAGCGATACGTCATTTATATCTTTTTTTATGTTTTGGCGTTTTTTACACAAAAACTTTTATAGAAAAAATAATTATTTTTGCATCACTTTATTCTGAGAGCTATAACTTTTTTATTTTTTCGCTTATGATGCTGTATGGCAGCTTGTTTTTTGCGGGACAAGATGACGTTTTCAGGGGTACCATGTTTATTTATATCCATTTTTTTTATTACATATTATTGCACTTTTTCCAAGTGGTATGATGATACCGCTTGGAAAAAGTATAATTTACTACTTTTTTGTGTTTTTTCTTACGTCTTTCACTGAAGGGGTTAACTAGGGTTACGCTCTTATAGATGGGATTTTTATGGACGCGGCGATACCAAATGTGTATTTTTTTGTTTTTTTATTTTTTTTACATAAAAATGTGTATTTTTTAGGGGAATTTTTTAAAATTATTTTTTAATATTTTTTTTACAAATGTTTTTAAAAAATGTTTTTTTTACCTTGTCCCTTTATGGGACTTTCACTTTTTCACTTTTGTTGCAGGTACAATGCATTGCAATGCTTCAGTATTGCATTAAATTATACCAATGGAGAAAGCTGCTGTGACCATGTTGTGAGCATGGTCACAGCGGCTTTCCGTAGCTGGATGACCCGGAGGTTGTCATGACAACCCCGATTCATCAAGGCAGAGATCAGGCTCTGCGATTACATCGCGGGGACGCCAATCTGAGGCAGAGGGAGCTCCCGACCCTCTGCCTCCCCCCTGAATGCTGCGATCGCACTCGATCGCAGCAATCAGGGGGTTAACAAACAGCCAGGGGCGGCGCGGATGCCGCTCCTGGCTGCTAGTGCAGGAAACTCAGCCACTGCAGCGCTGAGCTCCTGCACTGATCGGGCAGGAGAAGCTGAAATTTTAGCCTCTCCTGCCCGATCGCTGCTCACAGCGCTGTGGGTGCGGGGACCGACTCCAAGGGTCCCCGCACCTCTTGCCGTGCCTGTCAGCTGTCATAGACAGCTGTCGGCACTGAACTACCACTACATGTTTACACAAAGGGATGACGTTCACAGTCCGTCCTGGTGCCAAAACTGACATCCTGCCATGACGGACTGTGCACGTCAATGGACATTAAGGGGTTAAAATCAAGATTATATCAAATTACTAAATACATACAAATATAATTGTTCAAATATAGTAGAAATTTTATTAATATATATTATTTGTATGTACTATTACTATTTACTAACTTACAGCAGGGTATATGCCCATTTTTTTGTATTTTAGGTTTTGTCTGTTAAATGGCCACAGTGTGAACATGCTCTTACACTTTGCAAGTATATCAACTTATGCTTCTGCTCATTTCTTTGGTGTTTCTATAGTTTCTTGTACTTTGTACAAACAGGGTGTGGCTCTCCCTTATTTGAGCTAGGCATTTCATTTATATAGCTTGCAATGGCTCGGTGTTGGAATGGTCAAACACCAGTCCTGTTCTGCCCCAATCTACATTGAGGTTGTCTAACACATGGCAAGGTAATAGAGGATAGAACTGTCCCAATTGGGGTACACCTTGTGTTGGTGTAATGGATTTTACACTTTCTTGATCAAAAACAGTATTTACTAAGTACCCTCTGTTTATTATATACTTACAGCAGGGTATATGCTCACTTTGTTTCTATCTTAGGTTTTGTCTGTTAAATGGCCGCAGTGTGAACATGTTCTTACACATTGCATGTATACCACTGTATGCTCCAGCTCATTTCTTTGTTTTTTCTATAGTAAACAGTGCATTTTTATACCCATGTTAGATTACATTTATATAATTGCACTTACAGGAACAAGTGCCATTTGATATATTATCTTGTTGAACTTAGAAATAAGTCACAGTATTGAGAGTGGAAACAAGTCACATTATAAGGGTACGCTCACACTGGTGCCAATTTTCTCTTGCGAGGCGATTGGCGAATCATGCTAATGACTAGAGTTGAGCGATACTTTCCGATATCCAAAAGTATCGGAATCGGAATGGTATCGCCGATACCATTAAAATATCGGCGATACCCGATACCGATACCGGAAGTCCCATGTAAGTCTATGGGAACAAAATATCGCAACTAAAAAAACCTCTTTCTTTCCTTGTAAACACTAAATATACACACATAGAATACATATATATATATATATACATGTCATTGTGACATATATATATACATATATGTATAGTTTATACACTTCTACATAGTAAAATATCCTCTGATTTAATTGCCGGGTAAAGTCGGCTTCTGTGAAAAGACAGAAGCACCCGACATGAAATGACACTTGGTGTACATAGGGTTAACCATGTCTTTTCATGTCGTTTGCTATCTGATTTGCACAAACAATTACATGAGTGGCTGTGTGCAAAATTTCACACCTGTAGGGGTTAATTAAAGGTGTAAATTCGTTGTAAAAAAAAACGGACTTTTTTGCTACGAATTTACACCTTTAACCCCTACAGGTGTGAAATTTTGCACACATAGACTGATGTAATTGTTTGTGCAAATCAGATAGCAAACGACATGAAAAGACATGGTTAACCCTATGTACACCAAGTGTCATTTCAAATGACACTTGGTGTACATAGGGTTAACCATGTCTTTTCATGTCATTTGCTATCTGATTTGCACAAACAATTACATGAGTGGCTGTGTGCAAAATTTCACACCTGTAGGGGTTAATTAAAGGTGTAAATTTTTTGTAAAAAAAACGGACTTTTTTGCTACGAATTTACACCTTTAATTAACCCCTACAGGTGTGAAATTTTGCACACTTACACTCATGTAATTGTTTGTGCAAATCAGATATCAAACTACATGAAAAGACATGGTTAACCCTATGTACACCAAGTGTCATTTCATGTCGGGTTCTGCATTTTCACAAAAGCCGGCAATTGAATTAGCGGCTATTATACTATGTAGAAGTGTATGAACTATAAATATAAATATATATATATATATGTGTCACAAATTCAATGACATGTATATATATATATATGAGGTGTAAAATTGCTGAAAAAAAATGCGTGGGCTCCCGCCCTATTTTCGCAACCAGACAGACAAAGCCAGTGAGTGGGGGCAGATAATAATAGCCCAGAGAGGGACCATTTTTTTTGGCCCCCCCCGGCTACTTAACATCTGCCCCCAGACGCCCCAGAAAGGGCAAATCTCTAATTAGATTTGCCCTTTCTGGCACTTTGCCCGTCTATTCCCATTGCCCTGTAGCGGTGGCGAATGGGTTAATAAGGGGTTAAAATGACCTTGCAATTGAAAGGTCACTTTAAGCCAGGTTAATAATTGAGAGCTGTCAATTAGACAACTATCAATTATTAATCCTATTGTATGAAAGAAAAATCAAACACACACACTTTAATAAAAAAGAAGTTTAATGAAATAATCACACAGTTTTTGACCATATTTTATTTACCTGCTAAAACCATTTCCTGTAATAAAAATAAAATAATAAAGCAAAATTATTCTTACCAATCCGATGCACAGTCAGGTCCCACGGTGTAATCCATCAGAAAGGGTTAATGTTTACTGCAGGGACCGCAGCTAATGCTGCAGCCTCACAGTAAACCCCAAATGAATGAGTTCCTCTCCTGGCTGACAGGAGAGGAAGTGGAAAGCTTAATTGATTGCTTTCCACTTTCACTTCAGGTCAGCCAGGGACACCATCAGTGACGTCAGAGGGAACTGGTTAACAAAAATAGGGGTTCCCTTCTAGAAAAAAATGGCGTGGGGTCCCCCCTATTTTTGTTAACCAGCCAGATGAAGCAGACCGCTGAGGCCTGGATTTTCAGGCTGTTAAGGAGCCAAGATCCATGGACCTTGCCAGCCTGATAATACCAGGCCACAGCAGTCTGCATATCTTGGCTGATTAACAAAAATAGGGGATCCCCTCGAAAAAAATTGGCGTGGGGTCCCCCCTATTTTTGTTAACCAGCCAGATGAAGCAGACCGCTGAGGCCTGGTTTTTCAGGCTGTTAAGGAGCCAAGATCCATGGACCTTGCCAGCCTGATAATACCAGGCCACAGCAGTCTGCATATCTTGGCTGATTAACAAAAATAGGGGATCCCCTCGAAAAAAAATTGGCGTGGGGTCCCCCCTATTTTTGTTTACCAGCCAGATGAAGCAGACTGGTTTTTCAGGCTGGTAAGGATCCAATATCCATGGACCTTGCAAGCCTGATAATACCAGGCCACAGCAGTCTGCTTAGCTTGGCTGGTTAACAAAAATAGGGGATCCCCTCGAAAAAAAAAACGGCATAGGGGTCCCCCTATTTTTGTTAACCAGCCAAGTAAAATGCAGACTGCTGCGGCCTGGTATTAAAAGACTGTCAAGGTCCATGGATTTTGGCCCTTAATAGCCTGATAATACCAGGCTACAGCAGCCCCACATTTGGCGCATCAAAAGATGTGCCAATTGTGGCACTTTACCCGGCTCTTCCCACTGCCCTGTAGCGGTGGCAAGTGGGGTAATAAGGGTTAATGTCACCGTTGATTGCACGGTGACAATAAGCCCGGTTAATAATGGAGAGGTGTCAATAAGACACCGATCCATTATTAATCCCAAAGTTTTTAAATGTGTAAAAAAAAGACACAGCAAGAAAAAAGTCTTTTAATGAAATAAAAGAGACAACACAGTTTTCATTTTTTTTATTACTCTCTCATTCCTGCGACGCCATCGATCTCCTGTAAAAAAATAAAAAAAACAAACCAACAGTATACCACCTGTCCGACGCAGTCCATAACGACAGTCCCACGACGATCCAGCTCTGCTACATCGCAATGACAGGCAGAGCCTGTCATTGCAACGCAGCACAGCTGATTACCTGCTTCCCCGGCGGTGACGTCATCGGACTGACTGCTTTACGGCCGGGATTACCCAGCAGTCACTGCAGTTATCACGAGATACTGCATGTGACCGCCGGGGAAAGAAGATTGCGGCCATCAAGCAGTCCAGCCCGTGACCGCCGGAGATCTTCTGCCAGGTAAGTGCCGCTGACTCCTGACAGACCCGACAGACGGACACTGACAGTGACAGTGACATCCCGATTCCGGTATCCGATATGACGAAAATATCGGAACTCGGAATCGGAATTCCGATACAGCTAATATCGGCCGATACCCGATATTTGCAGTATCGGAATGCTCAACCCTACTAATGACACTCAGAGTTTTACCTAAGTGTCCTCTGAATGTGATCCGATTCTCTCGCATGAGCACAGATGAGGTGAAGACGGAGAAATTATTTTCTTCATCTCCTTCATCAGGGTTGAACCTAGCCTCTCTGCTGCTTGAGGCGAACTGCAAAACGGCGCCCCCCCATTGTAAAATCAGTACAAAGCTCCGCCCCCTTCTGAACGCGCGGTGAATCCGGATGTGCTCATTGAACACATCCGGAATCACCGCAGCGCTACACAGGCCTGTGTATTTCTCTTGTTGGGAGATCATGTTTTCAAGTCCCATATAGTAACTTGAGTAGTTGCATTAATAACTAGTCACCGACCTGACTTCTCCTAACTCTGGACATAAGGGGAGGGAGTCACAAGGATATCAAGGAAGCAGCACCGTGCGCAGCAGCCAGCAGCAGGAGCATGGGCGTACCCAGGATCAAAACTAGGGGGGCAAGCCAATGTCACATCTTATACAGGTTACATCATATACACTGTACATTATCCTGCATATTAGGTATGGAGCGTTAGAACTGTTGTATATTGCATAATACAGCAGTGTATGTGACACTACGCTGTATATACCATATATTATACATGGCACACTCACCTCTATACAAAGAATAAGAGGCATTATAACCTATATATGAAAAGTATAATACAGCAGTGTATATACACTCTATATACCGCACACGATGTGTATGACCCAGTATATACCATATACTACACTCTATATACCGCACACGATGTGTATGACCCTGTATACACCATATACTACACTCTATATACCGCACACGATGTGTATGACCCTGTATACACCATATACTACACTCTATATACCGCACACGATGTGTATGACCCTGTATACACCATATACTACACTCTATATACCGCACACGATGTGTATGACCTGTATACACCATATACTACACTCTATATACTGCACACGATGTGTATGACCCTGTATACACCATATACTACACTCTATATACCGCACACGATGTGTATGACCCTGTATACACCATATACTACATTCTTATTTTGAAGTAAAAAAAAAAAGAAACAGGAACAAATACAATACTTAAAATAAAGAACAAGTAAAGTTAAAAATCAACAAACTTACTGGTATTTCAGTGGGAACTATGGGCCTGCTTTTGGCTAATGAGATGGTCAATGTTCGGTTCCATATTTGTCACAAGTGAAGCAATTTTTCTCTTTCTTGATATCATTATTTCCTAGGAATTCCAAATTGCTATTAGTAAAATACCAATATATATACAGCGCTACAAAAACAATATACCAGCAATAAAACTGCCCACACAGAGACATACAGCCTGCACTGCCCATCACTGCAGCCTTGCCAATCCATATCATTTCATCCTCATCAGTGCACATATTGGCGCTCAGGCTCAGACTGGTGTGGTGCGAGAATCCCTAATAGGCAGGTAAATGTCCCCAATAGGCAGCATTGGTCCCCAATAGGCAGCATTGGTCCCCAATAGGCAGCATTGGTCCCCAATAGGCAGCATATGTCCTCAATAGACAGCATATGTCCTCAATAGACAGCATAGGTCCTCAATAGACAGCATAGGTCCTCAATAGACAGCATAGGTCCCCAATAGGCAGCATAGGTCACCAATAGGCAGCATAGGTCACCAATAGGCAGCATAGGTCCCCAATAGGCAGCATAGGTCACCAATAGGCAGCATAGGTCACCAATAGGCAGCATAGGTCCCCAATACGCAGCATAGGTCCCCAATACGCAGCATAGGTCCCCAATAGGCAGCATAGGTCCCCAATAGGCAGCATAGGTCCCCAATAGGCAGCATAGGACCCCAATAGGCAGCATAGGTCCCCAATACGCAGCATAGGTCCTCAATAGGCAGCATAGGTCCCCAATACGCAGCATAGGTCCTCAATAGGCAGCATAGGTCCTCAATAGGCAGCATAGGTCCCCAATATGCAGCATAATCCCCCATAGCCAGCATAATCCCCCAATAGCCAGCATAATCCCCCAATAGCCAGCATAATCTCCCCATAGCCAGCATAATCCCCCAATAGCCAGCATAATCCCCCAATAGCCAGCATAATCCCCCAATAGCCAGCATAATCCCCCCATAGCCAGCATAATCCCCAATAGCCAGCATAATCCCCAATAGCCAGCATAATCCCCCAATAGCCAGCATAATCCCCCCATAGCAAGCATAATCCCCCAATAGCCAGCATAATCCCCCAATAGCCAGCATAATCCCCCATAGCCAGCATAGTCCCCCATAAGCCAGCATAATCCCCCAATAGCCAGCATAATCCCCCAATAGCCAGCATAATCCCCCAATAGCCAGCATAATCCCCCAATAGCCAGCATAATCCCCCCATAGCAAGCATAATCCCCCATAGCCAGCATAGTCCCCCATAAGCCAGCATAATCCCCCAATAGCCAGCATAATCCCCCATAGCCAGCATAATCCCCCAATAGCCAGCATAATCCCCCAATAGCCAGCATAATCCCCCAATAGCCAGCATAATCCCCCCATAGCCAGCATAATCCCCCAATAGCCAGCATAATCCCCAATAGCCAGCATAATCCCCCAATAGCCAGCATAATCCCCCCATAGCAAGCATAATCCCCCAATAGCCAGCATAATCCCCCAATAGCCAGCATAATCCCCCCATAGCAAGCATAATCCCCCATAGCCAGCATAATCCCCCAATAGCCAGCATAATCCCCCAATAGCCAGCATAATCTCCCCATAGCCAGCATAATCCCCCAATAGCCAGCATAATCCCCCAATAGCCAGCATAATCCCCCAATAGCCAGCATAATCCCCCAATAGCCAGCATAATCCCCCAATAGCCAGCATAATCCCCCCATAGCCAGCATAATCCCCCAATAGCCAGCATAATCCCCAATAGCCAGCATAATCCCCCAATAGCCAGCATAATCCCCCCATAGCAAGCATAATCCCCCAATAGCCAGCATAATCCCCCAATAGCCAGCATAATCCCCCATAGCCAGCATAGTCCCCCATAAGCCAGCATAATCCCCCAATAGCCAGCATAATCCCCCAATAGCCAGCATAATCCCCCAATAGCCAGCATAATCCCCCAATAGCCATCATAATCCCCCAATAGCCAGCATAATCCCCCCATAGCCAGCATAATCCCCCAATAGCCAGCATAATCCCCAATAGCCAGCATAATCCCCCAATAGCCAGCATAATCCCCCCATAGCAAGCATAATCCCCCATAGCCAGCATAGTCCCCCATAAGCCAGCATAATCCCCCAATAGCCAGCATAATCCCCCATAGCCAGCATAATCCCCCAATAGCCAGCATAATCCCCCAATAGCCAGCATAATCCCCCAATAGCCAGCATAATCCCCCCATAGCCAGCATAATCCCCCAATAGCCAGCATAATCCCCAATAGCCAGAATAATCCCCCAATAGCCAGCATAATCCCCCATAGCAAGCATAATCCCCCAATAGCCAGCATAATCCCCCAATAGCCAGCATAATCCCTCAATAGCCAGCATAATCCCCCATAGCCAGCATAGTCCCCCATAAGCCGGGCACGGCGTTAAAAAAAAAAAAAAGTCAGTACTCACCTATCTCCCCCGCAGCTCTGAAGAAGCGCACTGGACTCCGTCTTCTCCTGGCACAGGCGGCGTGACGTCATTATGGCGCGCAGGCGGCGTGATGACGATCACGTCGCCTGTGCTGCATATGGAAGGCCGCAAGGCCTTCCTCACTCACAGCATTCCGCCCGCGATTAAAGGGCCCGCCGGCACTGAACTGTCAGTTCAATGTTGGCGGGCCCACGGGCCTTTTCATTCACTGTGCGCCCCTGCTTTGCTGCCCCCTAGCTGCCGCCGCCTGAGACAGAGGCTCAAGTCGCCTCATTATAGCGGCGCCACTGTCCTTCATTGCAAGTGCATCGGACATCCGAGTGCAGTCCAATGTTTCAGAGACCCCATAGACTTGTACGGGTGCACATGATCCGAATGTTGGAACCACTAGCAGCATGCTGCGATTGTTTTCTCACGCAAAATCGGCATAAGAAAATAATCTGAGATCTGCACTGTCCCATAGTGTAACAATGAGCCAGTGCTGTCTGATAAAGCACCGGATAGCACTCAGCCGTGTTATATGGCAGTGTGAGTGTACCCTAGCATTGTGAATTGAGAAATTTGCATCCTCAATATGAATTTAAACAATGATTAGATTTATTCTCTACACCTCATTGTTCTTTCTGCCTTGTGGTGAGCTATAGATAAACACCATATTTAAAGTATAGTAGATCTGCATGCAGTATCCACCACTATAGAGATATTGGGATGAAGGATGCTAATAAAACATAATCTTATACCTCCCTCAATATGTATCACTGCTAACCAGCGATATTAAGAGGCAATGCACTATAGCGTGGAACGCCATCACTAGTCAGTCTATTATATTCTTATAATGCCCTCCCATATGGCAATGATCAATTGCAGTGCAAAGTCTTATCTTAGGTTGTGTTTTGCCTAAATTTGCAGAGAGGACGAGTAATAGAAAGAGCTTAGGCATAAGCTTCACTGGCGTCATAGCTGCATGGTCTTCCTGAATGTTAAATACACCTTTGGCAATAAGTGTGATAGGAGTTGCTACAATAAGTATGGTAACATAATCTCTGGAATTATATACCTCTGTTCCAAAGAACAGTGGCAAAGCAAGGGCTGGCCAAAGGGGCAGCAGGGTCACAAAACTTCTCGCTTCTACTGACAAATGACTGACACCTAGAATACAAGCATTGTATATGTTCCCCACCCCCCACCATCCAAACAGCACTGCTTACACAGAGCACAGCAGCCAAATTGAGTATTTCATAGGACGTTGTGCTTTGCATAGGCAGTGACTGCAATCACAAAGCTTTTTCAGATTTGAGCTTTGTCATTCCACTTACTGCCTATGCAGTGTACAGCAGTCTATGTCATACTCAACTTGACTTCTGTGCTCTGCAACGAAAATGACAGAAGATGGTTGCAGTGCACATGATTCAATACTATCATGATTCATTATTAAGAACTGCTTTATGTCTTTCCTCTTTTTCTAATGCCTATCAAGGGTAGTTTAGGGTTAGGTTTAGGGCTAGTGTGAGGATTAGGGATAAGGGGTAAGAATAGGGTCAGTAATAACACTAGGAAAATAAAAGTAATAAAAATATATAATATAGCAACGCATGTTTCTTTTTTTATTTTTTGTCTGATTTCAGCAAAATATAAAACTATGAGGTCAAAGTGCAAATTATAACTACATTAGTATTTAATCAAATTACTATACATATGTTTTGGAGTTAAGGGGTGCAATGCTGGACTAGTGGAAGGAACTCAGTTGATTACACAAAATCATTGCTTACCCCATTCTACACCACTACCAAAGAAGCCATTAGGGTTATGGTAAATGTTTCTGTTTCTAGCCATTGGATACTAGATACAGAACTTCTATCAGAAAATGGTTAAAATCCCTCAAAATTACTGTCACAAAGGCCATAACTACTAGATTTCCCGGGGTCAAAGTTCTAAATTCCCCTGCAAAGCGATGCTACTTCAATACATGCATACAGCAATTCTGCATATGGCTAAAATGTTGCCATGGTATACTGAATCATTGCCGCATAGCTAGACTTTCTTTCACTCAGGCACTCAGATGCCCAAAAAAGCAGTTTGGGGCAGTAGCCATGTAGCTGAATACTGAGGGCAATGCAAAGTGGTTTATCGTTTCCTGGTGTATACCCCTGGCAGTGCCCCCACTCCAGCTACTACCCGGCACAACACATGACTAGCTAGATATGTATCTTTCCAGTAAATGACTAGTTGCCCAATTATTCAAGGACACATGTCAGGAAAATTCCAACATACAGTACAGTACATCATATTTTTGTTTATTTGAGGACTTCACCTTATTTTTCTTAACAAATCCTTACGTTTATTACATTGGTAAGATGAACAAACATGTCAATTTGTTGTCTGCCAGCATGATCAATTACTCTCAATCTCGCTCTGAGACAGACGCTAAAGGACCAACATTATTATTTATTTCTATTGATCCAAAATATTTAAGGCCACATAAATAATTCAAAAATACCGATTATTATTCTTATTACTATCAGAACTACATATAGCCAGAAAAAGATTGGCAGCATTCAAGTCTTGTAAAGCAGACATTGAGCTAACAAGTTAGTCTTTATTTTATTTTATGGTTGTTAGTGTAAACCTTTACCCATCAAACGTACTGATAGGGAATTTTGATTGTGATTTGTGTGAAGCCATGTGAAAATGAATGGAGCTACAAAAGCGAGTAAAATAAATAAATAATTAATAAAGCCTACCTAACAGAATGAGGTAGATTTCCTAAGCAAAATATATCTGCTACTCGCCGCTCTGCATTTTCTCCTCCTGTGTTGTTTCTTTTACACAAAATAGAAATGTCTCAGGACAAAGCTAAGTGCTGAATAATTTTCAGCCTTTCATTTTGCCAAGTATTAGCCATGTCCTGCCGAATGGTAGGCTGAGAACTACGACTAAGTTCACACTAGTGTCGAAATTAACATCCGACTTTCATCCATAAAAAATGGACAATTTTTCATTTGAAAATTTACTACACCAAATACAGTTTTCTATGCTAATAATTGCAAGCCACTTGTATAAATTCGATGCTATACAGTCGATCCATATGGGATCTGATTTTTTTTTTGCACACCCATAGATTTGACTAAGTGAGTCTCATTCAAAATATGGGTAGATTAGGGCAAACAGCAATTTTTTCATGTGGACATTTGATTCGTGTAAAATACTCAACTTAACAACCCCATTGAAAAAAATTGTTCCAGTGTTGTCCACGAATAGCACGCCGTCTGAAAGTATGGTCGTGTGAAGGTAACCTCACAGTGAGCTATAGTGAAAGGATTCGCTCTAATTAAAAGCCTTTGGGCTCATGCCCACTTGCAATGAAATCGGACAAATTCAGTTGAATTCGGACTAATGTTATTCTATGATTGTGTGCTGATCTGCATTTTTTTTCCAGCTCAGATCGGATCACGCTTGGGCTGGAAAAAAATCTCAGCATGCTGCGATTGTAATCAGAAAACAGATCGTATCCCGTAATAGAAGTCAATGGGTGCGCTAAAAAATCGCACAGCACTCGTACAGCAATCGTACCATGCTAGTGCTGTGTGATTTTTACGCAACGATGTCCTTTGAAAAGCTGGCATTTCATATGCGGCTACTGTAAAAACACACTGACAGGTTGCAATACAAAAGATAAATTACATATATACACGTAGAATAGGTGTATATATACAGCTCTGGCAAAAATTAAGAGACCACCACATCAAAACCCTGTCATTGGCAGCCCATTCTCCAGACCTGAACCCCATTGAAAACCTCTGGAATGTAATCAAGAGGAGATGGATAGTCACAAGCCATCAAAAAAAAAAAAAACGCTTACATTTTTGCTCCAGGAGCAGTGTGAAAGACTGGTGGAAAGCATGCCAAGACGCATGAAAGCTGTTTTTAAATATCACGGTTATTCCACAAAATATTGATTTCAGAACTCTTCCTGAGTTAAAACATTAGTATTGTGCTTTCTAAATGATTATGAACTTGTTTTCTTTGCATTATTTGAGGTCTGGAAGCACTGGTTTTGTTTTTTAGTTTTGACTATTTTTCTTTGTTAGAAAAAAAATCCAAAATTTTTTGCCTAGAAATTCGGAGACATGTTGTCAGAAGTTCATAGACTAAAAGAACAATTTACATTTTACTCAAAAATATACCTATAAAGAGAAAAATCAGACAAACTGAACATTTGAAAGTGGTCTCTCAATTTTTGCCAGAGCTGTATATATGTATGTCAGTGACACACATATATATATATATGTGTCTTTATATTTCATAGAGATAGATAGATAGATAGATAGATAGATAGATAGATAGATAGATAGAAGAATAACCAGTAATTGTCAGCTTCTGTAAAATCAATGCAGGAGCCGACAGGATAGGAGACATGGTTTACATGCAGAAAATCCATGAAGAATAGTTAGATATATAGATGTCAGTCACCAATATAATTAATATAGTGTTTGTGCAAAATATGGGACAATACATGTGTGTATTTAATATTAGAATATTTTGATGGAAAAAAATGGCGTGGGCTCCCGCCCAATTTTCCAAGCCAGAGAGGGAAAGCCAGCGACTAGGGGCAGATATTCATAGCCTAGGAAGCGAACATATTTATTGCCCCCCCTGGCTACAAACATCTGCCCCCAACTGCCCCAGAAATGGTGCATCTCTAAAATGCGCCAATTCCGGCACTCAGCCTCTCTTTTCCCATTGCCCTGTAATGGTGGCATATGGGTAATAGGGATTTAATGTCACCTTTGTATTGTAAGGTGACATCAAGCCCAGCTTAGTAATGGAGAGGTGTCTATACTAATGGAGTGCTGTCAACATAATCACACAAAAATTAAGAGACCGCCATATCAAAACCCTGTCATGGGCAGCCCATTCTTCAGACCTGAACCCCATTGAAAACCTCTGGAATGTGATCAAGAGGATGATGGATAGTCACAAGCCATCAAACAAAGAAGAACTGCTTACATTTTTGCATTAGAAGAAGTCTGAAAGACTGGTTGCAAGCATGCCAAGATGCATGAAAGCTGTTTTTAAAAATCATGGTTATTCCACAAAATGTTGAGAATGCCAAGAGTGTGCAAAGCAGTAATCAAAGCAAAAGGTGGCTACTTTGAAGAACCTAGAATATAAGACATATTTTCAGGTGTTTCACACTTTTTTGTTAAGTGTAATGTATAATTCCACATGTGTTAATTCATAGTTTTGATGCCTTCAGTATGATTCTACAATTTTCATAGTCATGAAAATACAGAAAAATCTTTGAATGAGAAGGTGTGTCCAAACTTTTGGTCTGTACTGTATGCTGTGTGTAATATATATATATATACACATGTGTGTGTGTGTGTTTTGAATATTTTTTGGTTTTAAAACGATGTGTGCAGTTGTGTATTACAATGCGATTTTTACATGAGCTTTTACATACAGAGAACTGTTGTATGTAAAAGCTCTTGTTGGGGTATGTTTCCAAGGTCCGGAAACATTCAGGAATTGCGGCGGATTGGACGCTGCGTACATCCAATCCGCAGAGTCCAGATGTTACAGCATAGTGGAGGGGATTTTATGAAATCCCATATCTACTATGCGTACAAACACGCAAGTGGTGAACCTGCATATCCGAACATGTGGCGCGTCTTTCCAGACCGCAGCATGTCTATTTATCTTGCAGAGACTCTCCTTCTCCGCAAGATAAATAACCCTGTCTATGGATAGGATGCGGTGATTCCGCATCTGTTCAATGAACACATGCTGTATCACCGCGCTTACAGCAGGGGCAGCGCTTTGAGGGGAGCGGGGTTTCCATTGCGTCCAAAGCACTGCATATCCGGACCGTGGAAACATACCCTTAAAATCGCATTGCAGTCTGATAGCAATCGCAACGCATTCGTATGTAAATCGGATGCTAGGTGTGAAAAATTGGATTGTAAAACGCATGACACTAGCATGACAATTGCTTTACACTCGTCCGACTCTCCTACATGAAAATCGGACCAATTTTTTAATCGCTAATCTGTCTCTGCCCTTACAAGAATAATATACCAGTATTTAGAAATATATAAATGTAAAAAATTGGAAAAAAGTCACAAAGGATAACAACTTTATTAAATAAATATCACAAAGCAGTGAATAAGATATAAGGTATTTGGTATTCCCATAACTGTAAGAACCTATGCAAAACAGAGAAGATGCTATTTATGCTGATCGGTAAATTAAAATGGTATAATTAGTGTTGAACGATACGATAATGTAAATATCGGCTATCGGCCGATATTAGCTCTATCGGCCTTTCGATAATTCGTTTCGATATTTTCGTCTTATCGAATACCGGAATCGGATTTGTCACTGTCACTGTCTGTGTCCGTCGGTCGGGTCTGTCACTGTCAGTGTCCGTCGGTCGGGTCTGTCAGGAGTCAGCGGCACTTACCTGGCAGAAGATCTCCGGCGGTCACGTCCTGGACTGCTTCATGGCCGCCATCCTCTTCTCCCCGGCGGTCACATGCAGTTTTCTCGCGATAACTGCAGTGACTGCTGGGTAATCCCGGCCGTAAAGCAGTCAGTCCGATGACGTCACCGCCGGGAAGCAGGTAATCAGCTGTGCTGCGCCGGGATGACAGGCTCTGCCTGTCATTGCGATGTAGCAGAGCTGGATCGTCGTGGGACTGTCGTTATGGACTGCGTCGGACAGGTGGTATACTGTTGGTTTGTTTTTTTTCTTTTTTTACAGGAGATCGATGGCGTCGCAGGAATGAGAGTACAATAAAAGAAATGAAAACTGTGTTGTCTCTTTTATTTCATTAAAAGACTTTTTTCTTGCTTTGTCTTTTTTTTATGCATTTAATAACTTTGGGATTAATAATGGATCGGTGTCTTATTGACGCCTCTCCATTATTAACCGGGCTTATTGTCACCGTGCAATCAACAGTGACATTAACCCCTTATTACCCCACTTGCCACCGCTACAGGGCAAGTGGGAAGAGCCGGTAAAGTGCCACAATTGGCACATCTTTTGATGCGCCAAATGTGGGGCTGCTGTAGCCTGGTATTATCAGGCTGTTGAGGGCCAAAATCCATGGGCCTTGACAGTCTTTTAATACCAGGCCGCAGCAGTCTGCATTTTACTTGGCTGGTTAACAAAAATAGGGGACCCCTACGCCGTTTTTTTTTTTCGAGGGGATCCCCTATTTTTGCTAACCAGCCAAGCTAAGCAGACTGCTGTGGCCTGGTATTATCAGGCTTGCAAGGTCCATGGATATTGGATCCTTACCAGCCTGAAAAACCAGGGCTCAGCGGTCTGCTTCATCTGGCTGGTTAACAAAAATAGGGGGGACCCCACGCCAATTTTTTTCGAGGGGATCCCCTATTTTTGTTAATCAGCCAAGATATGCAGACTGCTGTGGCCTGGTATTATCAGGCTGGCAAGGTCCATGGATATTGGATCCTTACCAGCCTGAAAAACCAGGCCTCAGCGGTCTGCTTCATCTGGCTGGTTAACAAAAATAGGGGGACCCCACGCCAATTTTTTTCGAGGGGATCCCCTATTTTTGTTAATCAGCCAAGATATGCAGACTGCTGTGGCCTGGTATTATCAGGCTTGCAAGGTCCATGGATATTGGATCCTTACCAGCCTGAAAAACCAGGCCTCAGCGGTCTGCTTCTTCTGGCTGGTTAACAAAAATAGGGGGGACCCCACGCCATTTTTTTTCGAGGGGATCCCCTATTTTTGTTAACCAGTTCCCTCTGACGTCACTGATTGTGTCCCTGGCTGACCTGAAGTGAAAGTGGAAAGCAATCAATTAAGCTTTCCACTTCCTCTCCTGTCAGCCAGGAGAGGAACTCATTCATTTGGGGGTTTACTGTGAGGCTGCAGCATTAGCTGCGGTCCCTGCAGTAAACATTAACCCTTTCTGATGGATTACACCGTGGGACCTGACTGTACATCGGATTGGTAAGAATAATTTTGCTTTATTATTTTATTTTTATTACAGGAAATGGTTTTAGCAGGTAAATAAAATATGGTCAAAAACTGTGTGATTATTTCATTAAACTTCTTTTTTATTAAAGTGTGTGTGTTTGATTTTTCTTTCATACAATAGGATTAATAATTGATAGTTGTCTGATTGACAGCTCTCAATTATTAACCTGGCTTAAAGTGACCTTTCAATTGCAAGGTCATTTTAACCCTTATTAACCCATTCGCCACCGCTACAGGGCAATGGGAATAGACGGGCAAAGTGCCAGAAAGGGCAAATCTAATTAGAGATTTGCCCTTTCTGGGGTGTCTGGGGGCAGATGTTAGTAGCCGGGGGGGGGCAAAAATAATGGTCCCTCTCTGGGCTATTATTATCTGCCCCCACTCACTGGCTTTGTCTGTCTGGTTGCGAAAATAGGGCGGGAGCCCACGCATTTTTTTTCAGCAATTTTACACCTCATATAATATATATATACATGTCATTGAATTTGTGACACATATATATATATTTATATTTATAGTTCATACACTTCTACATAGTATAATAGCCGCTAATTCAATTGCCGGCTTTTGTGAAAATGCAGAACCCGACATGAAATGACACTTGGTTTACATAGAGTTAACCATGTCTTTTCATGTAGTTTGATATCTGATTTGCACAAACAATTACATGAGTGTAAGTGTGCAAAATTTCACACCTGTAGGGTTAATTAAAGGTGTAAATTCGTAGCAAAAAAGTCCGTTTTTTTACAACGAATTTACACCTTTAATTAACCCCTACAGGTGTGAAATTTTGCACACATAGACTGATGTAATTGTTTGTGCAAATCAGATTGCAAATGTCATGAAAAGACATGGTTAACCCTATGTACACCAAGTGTCATTTCATGTCGGGTGCTTCTGTCTTTTCACAGAAGACGGCTTTACCCGGCAATTGAATCAGAGGATATTTTACTATGTAGAAGTGTATAAACTATACATATATGTATATATATATGTCACAATGACATGTATATATATATATATATATGTATTCTATGTGTGTATATTTAGTGTTTACAAGGAAATAAAGGTTTTTTTTAGTTGCGATATTTTGTTCCCATAGACTTACATTGGACTTCCGGTATCGAAATCGGATATCGACGATATTTAGTGCTATCGGCGATACAATTTCGATACGATATTTTTAGATATCGAACACTATCGCTCAACACTAGGTATAATGTTTCTTTTCTGTACTTAACTCAGAATAAAAGTTTAAGTTAATGATACACATATGAGTTTGTAACAATGGAGGCTAAAAAAAGGTTATCTCAAACAAGTCTATCTATACATATCTATACAAAAAAAATATACATTTTAGTTCTACACCAATGTGGAAATAAAAGCAATGTGAGAAGACAGGCAAGAATTTCTGGCAATTTCAAGTATAGCAACCATATTTTCCTCGGTAAAAAGGTTAAATTACAAACTGTACCTCTTTTTTTTACGCATTGTATGTTCATACATGATGTTTTTTTCTTTCTGCCCTTAAAAAAGACATATATATATATATATATATATATATATATATATATACACAGTATATAAAGGACAATAAAGACCACCCCGAGTGGGGGTGAGAAGGAAGTTTTTTTTTTTTTTATATTTACTATATTTTGCAGAAAAAAGCAAAAAA